>OX359281.1:43241966-44441966 GCA_947179155.2 Hedera helix
AGCCATATGCATAGCTGTAGAGTCCAGTGTGAATGTGTGCCGCATGGGTGTGGTTTTGTGCTTCTAGTTGCCACAAGAGCGAAAATTTCATGGTCAAGACACTTCTCCTTTACCGGCCCGGCACCCCCTAACAAATGTAGTATAACAAAGTGATAATAATAACGTTGAAAGAAACAAGGCTTGAGGCAAATTCTCTGGCTATCAAGTGTTATATATTTATAATTAATGATCTTAGCCAATCATCTCCAGCTTATGAATTCTGTATAATCAATAGTGATCCACATTATTAGTACAAATGCTTTTATTTTTCTTCGTATCAAAATCACCCCCACCCACAAATATATATATGTTTATTTAGAATTATGTTCTTATAAAGAAATCATTGTTATGTATCAAAACAAATTATTTTCAAAAAGGGAACTTCCATGAACCGAGTATAGCCATTGACTATCTGATTTATGGTAGGATAATGATAAAACAATCACAAATAGCGACTTCGATATAGAGAAGATGACTTTCAACCAGGAAGACGAACTCTTTCCCACAGTTAATGTTGATGATACTCCTGTAAAGGAAGAGGTCAATATTAGCAGTGAAGTTGCAGAAGCAGTGCGTGATGCCAAGAGAAAGTCACCTGAAAAGCCAGCTGAGAAGAAGGTATTCTTTGTTGTCGTTCTTTTTATTCCTATAGCTTATGTAGCATTACACTGTACCTGGTTTTATTTCTTATACGTACTATCATATTATGTTCTTGTAGTATTTGCTTGTTTGTGTACTTAATGTTGTCAGATGCCATCATTATGATGCAATTCTATTTCTTTGGACAGTTATATGGTGCTTCTGGGTTGTAATTAATGATATTATTGTTTTATTTTATGGTTCGTCTTTTGGATTATCTTTTCTTTCTAAATTTGATTCCTATATTTGATGCATTTCTAGGAACCTAATAAGCCTCCTGATAGCTGGTTTGAATTAAAAGTTAATACACATGTTTATGTGACTGGATTGCCAGAAGATGTTACTTTTGATGAGGTATGTTATTGCTTCTGATTTATATCTTTACAAGCTTTGTTCTGACTGTACTGAATTCATATGGAAGTTGATTGTCCATGGATAAATGCCTCTATATTTATGTCTTTTACTCTTTTTACGTTTCTTTTTATTGTTAGTGACCCTAATACTAGCGTATCTTTCAGGTGGTTGAAGTATTTTCCAAATGTGGGATAATACGGGAGGTAGGGAATTTCTTCTTTTCTACTTCATGTAGCAAACATTTCTTGGCGTTCAAACCAATGTTCAAATGTCTGAACTTACTAAAAAATATAGTGGTCATGCTTTTAGTGCATATCTTAATGCAAGTAAAATTGCAATTTGTATTGGTGTATGCCTACGAGATGTATTCAGAAAGAAAAGGTAAAACACTACAACCATATATGTGTAAACCATGCAACGGATCTTCTTGCCGGTTATGGTCTATCATATTGTGAATGGTTATATAACGATGATTCATTATTCACCTTTTTGCATCTTTAAAATGCATGAGAAATAAATTAATACTTTCTCTGAGAGTTCTACATTCCTGCATTGGTTGAGTGCCTAGTCGGGGAATTGATAACTCAGAATTATATAAAAGAGTTAGAAAGAACTTAATGAATTTTGTTTCTCACTTGTGTGTTTTCGTTTGCATATCTTTGGTTCTGGCACAAGCAAACTTTTGTGCCTAACATGTAAGCTGAATCTATAGATGGTTTTATCCATTGATCCTAATTCCAGGTTCATCCATTTGTTTTTGAATTCTATTTTTTTAGAAATACGTATAAATCATTTTTAAAATAAAAATACAAATGTGGTAACAGTTAATGAATAAAAATTTGGTAACAGTTAATGAAGTGCGCAACAGTTTTGGTATAAATTTCAAGTTAAAGAGATATCGTCTGTTAGTAAATTTATTATGAATGTATTTGGCGTGGATATTATTTCATTTGCTTCTTTTCCTTTTCATGTGAGCAAAATAGATGATGAGACTGTTGTATTTACAGCATCCAAAAGAGTTAAGTTTTCAGATCATTGCACTTAATTATTCGATTCAGTTTTTCATAGTTTTTTATTTTTATTATTTTTTTAATAGTATGATTGTATCAATTTTTTTTTTTTAAGTGGAGCAAGGATGTACTTTCATTTCTTGAAAAATTATGAATTTTACTAGGATTAAACATCTGCTTCATTTGGGCAAGCGCCTTGGGCCTTTCGGTGCCATGTTCTTATTGCTCTAAAGACGCCTTTTATTTGTGATACTATTATTTTATCAGTTGGAAGAACGAGGGCATCGTTATTTTTTGGGTAATTGAACCTGAAAGTTATGTGATAGTCTATTCAATGAATAGTGAATTTATTAATTTTGTATGATTGAAATTTTGAGGACCCTGAAACAAAAAAGCCTCGTGTGAAGATTTATGTTGATAAGGAGACTGGAAGAAAAAAGGGGGATGCTCTTGTTTCATATCTGAAGGTAATGTTTTTAGTGCTCCACTCTCAATTTTGACGTGTAATTTTGTTTGATTGTGCTTCTAATGTTATGTCACGTTTTTCTATATGTTAGGAACCTTCAGTTGCTCTGGCCATGCAAATTTTGGATGGATCACCTCTACGGCCTGGTGGGAAGATTCCTATGTCTGTTACTCTAGCTAAGTTCGAGCAGAAAGGTTAGATGTGTGGCCCACAGTGGTTTTCAGATCCTTATGAATATGTTACTTACCGTATAGAATATGGAACATTTACCTTTGTTATGTTGTATTTAAGATATTAGCTTATATAAATGCCTTTCATGTTGTATGGATTTTTTTTACACTTCACAGGGGAGAAATTTATAGCCAAACAAGCAGACAAGAGGAAGAAGAAGAAACTTCAGAAGGTTGAACACAAGATGCTTGGCTGGGGTAGGTTCTTATCTCACAGTTTATATCAATCTATTTTTTCTTGTTCAATATTTTCTGACAGTTGCAGTTTGTTAGAATTTATATGTTTCATATAAATAGATGTAGAGCAAGTGTTGGAAAGTCCTACAAGCTAAGCCACCAAATCGGTGAGGAATAGTCGTTTAAGGTTTTTACTAGGGCTGACTACCATAGGTTTCGGTAGTTATCTAGTGGAGATGCTGGTTTGAAATATTATTAAAAGGGGTAGGGCATGATACAGATCTGAAATGTTTACCAAAATAATGTCAAAAGTGTATGCTTTAGTTTCTGTAACTTATCTGAAATCTCTTTAATATACAAAATAAATTTAATGAGCATGGTTCTAAATTCTCTCTCTCTCTCTCTCTCTCTCCTCTTGGGGCAGGAAAGGGGGGTTGTTGTTGCTTAAGTAGCTTTGCTGAAACTTGGAAGAACAAACACTTCTACAGGGCCAACATACTGTGTCCATTGCCTTTCTTACATTTCCATATTTAAAAAAGGAAGTTTTCTTGTTGAGAACGTGTTCCACACTTGTAGGACATCTGCTTAAACGTGTCGTAGGTACTTGAGATAGTTGCTTTACTGTGCCATGGAAGTATTATTTGGAAGAAGCAAGAATATTTCATCATAACAAAAGTAAATATGTATCAAGACATTCATTTAGAAACTCTATTGTAAAATAAGTTAGTTCGGTCAGAAATCATGTATATTTTTTTATAGTTTACATTTATCCTACCCAGTGTGCTTAGTAAATTTTCATTAATTATATAATACCTGTTATATGCATAACCCCTAACATAATATTCCTTTCTTATGTTTTAGGTGGCCTTGATGATGCAAAGTTGTCAATTCCAGCAACTGTTATTCTCCGTCATATGTTCTCCCCTGCAGAAATGAGAGTAATGCCTCCCCCTCGCCCCTCCCCCTTCCCCCCTTCCCTCCAGTACACACACAAAACACTGAGAGGCAGGGTGAAAGAGAAGATATGTAAAACTTGTATATCATGGAAGGCTTACTTTGGTTTAAATAGCTTTGAGTTTATTGTTGATTACACAAGTTTTGATTTGGACATATCTAGTTGTGGCTATCATGATAATATTTCAACAGTCGCTAAAACTACTCAAGACTGACCCTTTTGTATATATTTTTTTAACTATGTACGGCCTCCCATATTGCAACCAGTGTCCTATTTTATTACTTATAACATGGTTACAATTAGCTAATATTCTTGTAATTCTCTCAGGCTAATGAGAATCTTCATGCTGAATTAGCAGAAGATGTTGAAGATGAATGTGTAAAGCAAGGTCCAGTGGAATCAGTCAAGGTATTGGAACTAATTTCTAGTTTAATTTGGCATGCTGCTACCTTTTTTCTCCTATTCTCTGTTGTAACATCTTGGTAAACTAACCTTATAAGAACCTTATATGTGATCTTATTTATTGGCATGCATAATCATTGATTCACAATCTACAATATCTAATTGGCTCAATAGGTTTTCTGAATGGATCAATCAGGACTCCTATAAGAAGGCTCTTGTTCATTTTGCTGATTTCTTCATCATTGTATTTTTTTGATGGACCTATGCTTCATTTTGGTAGATGGGTATGGGAGGTGGAAGGGATAAGATATCCTTTGGTTAAAAGGTATCTATAGCTAGGGGACAGTGTTAACATCATTTGGTAGTGCAGTAAGGTGATAGGAAAGCATCATGGTAATATCTTAGTTGCCTAGAAGTTGAAAATTTTAGAGTACAATAGGTATGTAAAGGATACTTGTTAAAAGATCTCCCTCTTTCTCTCCCTCTTTTTCTCTATAAATTCCAAGTTAACTTTACAAACTTGAAGACCGATATTACATTTTTTTAAATGAATCATGATCATACATGTTACAATTTCGAGGCTGTTTCATTTAATTGAGTCTTCTACTTGAATTGTATATGAAAGTACTTGGTCTTATGTTTTGGTTTGGTTATGTTTGCAGGTTTGTGAGAATCATCCACAGGGTGTTGTTCTGGTAAGATTTAAGGATAGAAGGGACGCCCAGAAGTGCATAGAGTTGATGAATGGACGATGGTAATTAATACCTTCACACTTTTGACTTTTGACTTCATCAGCAGAGTTAATGTCTACCTAAGTAGTTAAGTAGCACGCTCATGTGGATTATAAAAGAGTGGGTTGGTATAGGACTTAATTTAATACCACTACTGCAATAAGCAAAAACAGATTGACAATCACCTTGACTTTTTGTAGCAGTAAATAAACAACGTGATGATGTGCTTGTGTCAGCTATCCTTATAAACTACACAATGTGGGCCATTTGGTACTCTCTCTTCAGTTTCATAAGCTTGGAGTATGGAATGGTTTCCCTTATGGGGTGTATCCACTGCAATAGCATGTCACCACTTCCAAGTGACATTAATTAGTAGCATGACATTCCATTACCAAGATTTTTAAGTTGTCAATAAATCAATTACGAAAAACTGCTATAACCTAGAAATATATTTCTTGCATAAAACCAGCTTATTAAAACGCAAGATCAGCCTATATATATGGTTATTTAGCATCAAAATAAAATTGGAATTATGTGCTCTCTTGTGTGCGTATCTATTTTTTCTTTGGATACCCTTTTCCTCTTCCATTGATTATATGCTCTATTGACATGCTATATCATTAAGCTTTACATGGTCAATTTTTTTTGGCATATTATTATTATTTTTTATTCATGTAGAATGGCTCTGGGATTTGGTGTTAATTTTCTTTACATTGTGTCAAAATATAAGCAACTGCCACTTCTTGCTTTGCAGTTACTTTTTAATAATCCTACCTGTCATTTTAGGTTTGGTGGTAGGCAAATACATGCCAGTGAAGATGATGGATCAATCAACCATGCTATGGTCCGGGATCTGGAGTATGATGCCAAAAGATTGGAGGAGTTTGGAGCTGAACTTGAAGCGGATTGAGGTGTTGATTTTAAACATCCTTCCTTATACAACACCAACACCAACACCAACGCGAGAACTTGTATACGACTAATGGGGTCGATGTCAGATTGTCAATTTTGAATTATTTTATGTTTTAGTGTAGTGGCATACATGATCAGATGCATTAAGACATTAATGTAAGATTATGTTGAGGAATTTCGGTATCTATTTTTCTTTCTCCTTTATTGAAGGTTCTAAGAACCATGTGAATCCACTCCGTAACAGGAAAAATCATTCTGAAACAGTTGTATGACTGCAGTACCATATCTCCATTCTGCATGCAAGGCAATGTAATGCCGTTATAGAGAAAATATTAATTTCGTGTATATATAATTGACCTAAATGTTAAATGATAAAACTATTTATGCACAGCATACAACCAGCTAAGTGGAATTGTCAATCAATTTCTGGTCTGGGAATGCACTGATCTCATATATGATGATTAAATTTTATTTTCAATAAGTATCTCATATATGATGATTAAATTTTATTTTCAATAAGTATTAAAAATTGAGCATATTCTTTTTAAAAAATATAGACATATTAATGTTATGGAAGTTAGAATAGGATGAAGCAATGTATGCTGGGACGTGTGGATGATCTATTTTGGTTTTGTTTGGAATTGTTTCTGTATTTTTGCTTTGTATCATCATCTTTAGAAATTGCTGGTTAAAAAAACGTTATGTGATAATTAATTTTTTATTTAAAAAAAAGGAGAAAATTCAATTTTAAGAGCAAAACATAATAATTGTCATGAAATTAAAAGGAAATAAAAACAGAATTATTTTAATTTTGGGTGATATAATTAGAAGGGCAATCTCTTTAGTTTTTTCTTCTCCCCCTATTAATTAGAATTCAAAATATTGTCCGGATGTATTTGATAAATTAAAATTTAACCTTTAAAACAAGGGGAAAAATCATACATCAAAGCTATTGATCACCAAAAATCCCAAACACAAAGCAAATAGGTGCTAAAGAACCTAAATTAAATTTTATTCGATTTTCACAAGTTCACTCTCACGTAATATTTGTGAAAATAGTGTTAAATTTGTAAAAATAAAAATGATGTTGTCTCACAAAAATAGAGTCATTTGATATTGTTTATAGTCCGTTTGTAAAATTCTAATATTCAAAGTTAATGTGATTTTATTTAATTATTACAATAATTATTATCATACATGAGTTAAGATAATAAAAAATATTACTAAATACAAAATTTATTATTTTAAAAAAATTCAAATAATTCACATCACAACTAAAATTTTAAAATTGTATGAATAAAATAAAAAAAGGTACAAAAAAGGAGGAGGGGGGAAAGTTTGGTTGCTGTTGTTCCGGGTATTGAGGAGGCTGAGTTTATCTTCCTTCCTTTGAATCTGTTAAGCCACCAGTATTATTATCTATTCATAACAACAATACATTTACCAGTTTCTTCTACCCCAAATCCACACCCATATAAACAAAAACAAAAAAGAAAGAGGGAAGAAAGAGAAAGGGAAAATAATTCCATCTCTCTTCTCTTTCTCTCTCTGATTTTGGGTGTGTTTGCGGAAGGGAATTAAAGGAGGCAGATATGAACGAGAAGGCTTCTGTATCTAAAGAGCTTAATGCCAAACATACCAAGGTACATACATAACCTCTTTATTTTCGTTCTTATTAAATTTCAGTTTCAATTCAGGGAAAGCTAACCTCAATAACTGGTAAGATAGTGTCCACATACCATCAACCTTTTCAACAAAACTACTGCAATGCTAAACTTTGTCCATGCAATTTAAGAGAAGCAAGGAGATTTTTGTCCAAGAACTAAATATGCATTATTAATGTTAAAGGTACGTGCAATGAAACGGGAACGAAAAAGTAGGGGTGTTTCTTTAAATGGGAATATGTTTATCTGATGAAATGCACAGGGATAACATTTGTAATAGATATAATTAAAGAGGCTGGCATGGTTGAGTTGTTTTTAAATGTGGTGTCATAACATGTTCATTTTCAAGGAGATTATGCCATTTCATCGCTTCCTAGAGGCCCACGAGGTGCTTATTGAGTTGCACTAGTTAGCATCCTCTAGTTTTTTTTGTACATATTAGGGTTTATAATAGTGTTATTGATTTATTCATATTCATGTAAACCTCGATATTTTAGATAGTATCCTGCCCCTCCATTATATTTGATTGTATGACCCAAAGCCTATCGTTTTCTGGAAACCATGGGCATCATCAACTTGTTTTTGGCAAAACTATTCTTATTTAATGGTAATTTTTGAAAAAGAAATAAGGATATTATAGTCCACAATGGGTGCGGTAAGGGCTAATGTTAGCTTACCCTTTTCAAATTTGTACTTTCATTTTCATAGTAGTTACTACAATTTAATTTGAGGAAGCTGCAACAGAATGCAGCTGTAGAGATTTTTCATATAATTAATATGATTGATGACACCCATTATTTGGTGGTGGTTTGTTTTAGTAAGTTTTATATGCCCATTCTCTCCATTTCTATGACTGATGATGAAATTAAAAAAATATTTTTATGCACAACATGTTTTTCCATATTCGAAAAATGGGGGTATATAGGAAAAGATGAAAAGCAGAAGTAGGCTACCATATATGATGAACTTAAAAAGAAAGGATGATATGAGCTATTACCGCTTTTCATATAGTCTCAAGTTTAGGAATAGGCCAGAGAATGCATATCAATATCTCAAAATGTCAGTCAAGTGAAACAAATAGATCAGAGTGCAAACAAGATGGTGAAAGCAGTGTCAATGTGAAGATGTAAACGGCAATCCCCAACCTCACCCCGGGCGTGATACCATATTAGATATCCAGTTCCCAAAATGCTTAAGCTGTTACAAGTTAGTACATAAATAAACGTTAAATGGTTTGACAGCTGAATTGTTGCATTTATATCATCGACTGTGGCATGTAAGAAAGGTCTATTTAGCATACTGTTGGTAAATCATTATGAACACCCCTTTTCTTCATAGTTTCTATACTACCTGATTTTTTTACAGTTTTCCAAATATTTTGCAGATATTGGAGGGTCTTCTTAAGCTGCCAGAAAATAGGGAGTGTGCAGATTGCCTCAGCAAGTATGATTTTCAGAACTGATATTCATTATGGTGTAAAATATATACTGAGTACTCGGATGATGGTCCAATCATGCTATAATCATTTTCTACTTATGCTGGTGAATTATATCTGTTTATTAGTACCTGATATGTTACAAATGACCTTTAGCATCTATTATATAGTGAGAAGTTGTTTTTCAGCCATCTAATATTTCTGTACTTTAGAAAAAGTAAAGTTAGCAGTTAGGTTGAAAATTTGGACTCCAAGTTTATGATCTTTGTTTGCCAAGTAAGACATTGGGAGGCCTCGTCTAAAACTATAATACGAACGAAAGTTAAGCACAGTTAGCTTCTGTTCTTCAAAATTTCCGGACTCGAGACTGGAAGGCTTTGTTCGAGGTACTATATTAGGTGTAGATGAACAAGTTCAGAGTGAATATTTAAAAGGTAGCAGTAAGCCAGGCAACAGGGTTTGGGTGTTTTGGGAACTGGTAAAGTAGGAGTATAATTTCAATTTTCAGCAAGACTAAATTTTGAACTAACAAGCTATGGGGGCCTAAACAATTAAGAGGAGAGATCCCTCATTTATTTAATTCTTAGTTACAAGACATTCATAGATTGAAGCCCCTCCATTGTATCTTCTCTTTTCTATCAATTAAATCTTCCTTTTCTATCTAAAATATAAAAAGAAAACACATATATAAACTGAATATCTAGACCAGATGGAGGAATCAAAAGATATATTACTTTCAATATCCTCACATGGGGATTCTGGTAACAAGTCAGTGGGGGTCAAAGTTTTTCATTTGTAGGTTTTCTCTACAACATTGAACATGGAAAAGTCAAAAACTTGGATAAGTTGCCCCAGCTGTGGCTGGAACAGTACGATGAACAACATATGTGAATTATCATCCAAATGAGAGATGGAGTATGACTAAAGATTTTAGGCGGTTGATTCGAATAATGAAACATCCCCAGTAATGCTTTACTAAGTTCAGTAGGTAACACAAATGATGATGTATATTGTATAATGTTATGTACACTGTATTGTTGTACATGTTAGTGTACACCGTATTGTTGTACAGTATTTACCTCACATGGTTTTGTGCAAATAATATAATTTTTTATTACTTTTTTATTTTTATTTTGGGGTGAGAGTTGTCATTCATGTCGAGTCAGCCTAATTATTTCATATTTCTTTGGATTACTGTCAGCCTAAACCAAATGGTGAAGTCATGGTGAATTGTACTATTTTCCTTTTATAGTTTCATGGTGCTTCTTTGTCACCTGTTGTTGAGTTGAGGTGGTTGAACATAATCCTCTTTACTTTACTGCAGCTTCTTTCACTTATCTTTGGTTACATTCTTAAATCAAAAAATTATCTTAAAAGATGCCTACTGTTATATCTCATTCAAAGATTCTGGAATATCAACCTTGAATTGAGTCAATTGACCATCATCTCCTTAATCTTCGTGCTGTTAAGGCTTTCTAGGTAGAGCACGATATGAAAGGATCTCTCAAAAAGTTCTTCATCCAACCATAATGGGCATCATAGTTGGAGTTTCTGATTTTTTTAAGGCATTGGTTCAAAGCTTCAAACTTGCCTTCTGTACTCCATCAAATTTCATCCTTGTTGATCAAGTGCTAGTGCCATAGGTCCTCAGTAATTTCTGTTCCATGGCCTCTTGGAAAAATTGCATAAAAGCAAATTCGACAATAGCATGAATGCAAACACGATGAGATACTGCAGTTCATGATATCAACAGACACATGAAGCCTGCGGTGACCATGCAAGAATCTCACAAAAGTTTCAATTGAAGAGAAGGGGATTTTTTTTTTTTTTTGGATCAATCTCCAAAATCTGCCTTTTGAATAGAAGGCTACAACTATCTTTCTAATCAACTGAACACCCTAATTAAAGTTCAATTTGAGCCCTTAATCAAACTTTGTTGGGACCATCACGGATAAACTTGCAAACAAAAGCTCAACCATAGTATTCCATACAACAGTTATAATATCCTTAGTACTCATAGTGGAGTCTAACTCTTGTATATACATGTCTGTCATATCACTTGTTCAGTGAGATTGATACACGAGTTGTATCTAGAAATGTTACACTTCTTGTTTTCAATATTTAGTCTCATGAAATGGACTGGTTCATAGTTTGAACAACAACATGCCATGGTCTTACAAGTGGCTATTAATATTTCAAAATAAACTTCCAGCTAAATCAACAATAATTGTTCTTCTATTGGTCTTTCTTATCCATGAACAGAAGTGTTAGCTGCCAACATCATGCAGCTGGCTCCAAATGGAACTAACATAATCTGGTTGATACTGTAATTGAATTTCTTCCAGTTCTATCAAAGGAGCAGTCTTAGGGGATTAGTTATCTGTCAATAATATAAAAATAAATCATTTCGAAACTTCAACTAGATAGTTTATTGCTAAAATAGATCCTGTAGGTTTCAAAATTGGTGTACTATCTTAAGCTCTTGATTTGCACTAACAATTTCATCAATCCATGGTAGTACCAATCTAAGGTTTTGAAGAGAATTTCATTTATTTAGACAAAATTTGAATGCCTTGTGTAGGCTTTACAAGTTGATCGTGTAAAACATGTTAACCCTCATTGTAATATTTTGTGTTGGTCATATATGTTTATTCAGGGCCCCAAGATGGGCAAGTGTGAACCTTGGAATATTTATATGCATGCAGTGTTCAGGAATACATCGGAGTCTTGGAGTACACATATCAAAGGTTTTCATTTCAAATTCTTATTCTTATTCTTCTTCTTCTTTATTGTAAGTTCACACAGTATGAATGAATAACCTTGTCACTCAAAGTTTTATTATAATCATTACTATTCCAGGGATCTGGATTGTTAAATTGTCTAGTCATTTTTCAATTGAGAATGGCATTTCTGTTAAATTTAGTTAATAAGATTTTGAAAAACTTGCAATAAGCTTTTCTAAAATTTATGAACAGATGGTTAACATAGAAAATTTTCTCACGGTACTTATGCCTTTTGTAGTTTCAACACTAATACTATTTACTAGCATTGGTTTTGAATTTTGATTTGAAAGTACAACAAATATAGAGCTCCTAAAGGATAGGTCTTGCATGAACTGAACTGAGCTGGACTCAGCCAAGCTTGAGCTCGCCATTGTTTAGTAGGCCTAGCTTGTTTACTTAATGAACGAATATGGACCAATCTCTACAAGCTCCTGACCTCAGCTCAATAAGATTTGAAATTATAAATGTAATATATTTGTTATCAAAATCAAGTAAATCAATATACACTTTGGAATAAAATTATATTAAATATAAAAAAGTTAATACATAAAATAATAGGATATAAGGTTTAAGTAGACAAATAAAAGTGGCTTATATCTTAACATAATTATAGTTAATACTCAAATATTTACATTAATCATCCGAGCAGAACTTAAGTGAACTGAGCATACCCTTGTTCATTATGGTTCATATTGGAACCTATGCTATAAATCGAGTTTGACCTTGGCTTGTTTACATAATAATTAGCCCGATCTAAGCCCTTAACCAGATGAACACCAAACTTTTCATGACCAGCTCTCACTTAAACCTTACCTAAGGAGAAACTTGGCCATATGTTTGGATTCCATCAAAACACGCTTTCCCATAACCCACATTTCAACCACGTTAGTGTAAGTGAAAGTATGATAAATGATAATATTTCAAAGGTCTCCATATACATTTATCTTTTGTAATTTTTTATTGCATCCTAGCTTTAAAAAAAATACTGATAATTAGAAAGATTAGTAGAAAGAGTAGTAGAAATATAATTTCATTGGACTTAACAATAAATAATTATTAGAATTTACCTATAAAGTTTGTAGGGATAGCAAACTGTACTTCTATTATTTATTCTCAAGTGAATTCCTATTTTCTTCACTGTAAATTCTCTATGTTTTTCCTTTTCTTATTGATGCCATCCTTTATCTTCATACAATAGGTAAGATCTACAACACTTGACACATGGCTGCCAGAGCAGGTTGCCTTCATGCAATGTAAGAATTTTTCCATTTCTCTCTCTCTCTCTCTCTCACACACACACACACACACACACGCACACATCATCTTAGGCCATAAGAGGAGGTTGTCATATTAAGCAAGTTTTGACAACTTCAACTGCATTATTTTTTCTCTCTCTCTTACACACACATGCACACATCATCTTAGTCCACAAGAGGAGGAGGTTGTCACATTAAGCAAGTTTTGACTACTTCAACTGCATTATTTTCACCAAACAGACAGGAAATTTTTTGGTGCCAATGCCCCATTGAATATAACATATTAATTGTTGCTTCTAGAAAGGATAGCAGATTCTTTGACAAATTCTAGCTAACTGCTAATTTACAAAAAGCTAGTCATTGGTTTTGGTAGTTTGATTTTTCTGGCTGCAGATTTGTGGGTTTTGGCCCTTTGGGGGGAGGGGAGGGGATGAAGAGATCAGTACTTAAGAATATTTTGTTAGGTCATTGATTTTTCAACATGCTTTCATGTTTTCACTTCATCTTGTTTCCAATATTTTGTGGGAATCCACTCCTCTGTAAAATATCTACTTTATCTTTTTTACTGTATTAATTGTGCAGCTATGGGGAATGCAACGTCAAACAATTATTGGGAAGCTGAATTGCCACAAGATTATGACAGAAGTGAAATTGAAAAGTTTATCCGTGCCAAGTAACTTGTCATCTGAGCTTTTATTGTGTGGTAGCTTTTGAAAAAGCGATAAGATCATTTCCTTATTTCATTCTCTAAATAAGTGATAGGGCTTTTCAGGTATCAGGACAAAAAGTGGGCTTCTAAGAACGTGCCACAACCAATTCCGATAGCAAGTCAAAGCTGCGATAATTTTAATAAATCAGTGGAAGGTGGAGTGAAGATTCCCGTTCCAAGGAAAGCAAGAAAATATTCACTTGAGGAAGAGATTATAACTAAACATTTGTCAGAAGTTGCTCCTACAATAACAAGATCACGTGCGGTATGTTGGTATTCTTTTACTTGTTGATTTATGCTTCATACTGATTTTATCTGGGTTTAATTGAAATAAGTACACAACTTCAACATGTGTCTATAGTGGGCCGTCATTTTGTAAACAGCCAACTAAAACTAAGGTGTGTGTAGTTAACAACTAGCTGCTAACTACAACTTTTAAATTCTCCATACTCTGTTGGTTTGTAATTTGACAGATTTAAAATCCGTATTTCTACACATGGGCACTCCATTTTAGGGGCACCATATTTTCAGAAAGTAGATGAATTTTAGGATTATAATGGGTAAAAAATGTTGAAGCACATAACTCAAAAAAATTAACTATGACGCTATATAACTCAAAACAAATTAACTATGACGAAGTAATCTTCTTGGATTATATAGTGAGCCTTACGGCTTATATAGTGAGTCTTAAGGCTTAGATGCTTGATGTGGGACTTTGTATCTCAACATGGTCCCCACGTTTGGGGTAATTTTGAGCCAAACACATGGACAATTTGTATTGGGTGACGTGGAGCATGTGGACAGCTGGTCCTTGCACAATAATGAAATTACACCATGCAGAAGCATCCTACACAAAACCAATTGACAATGAGGCAATGAGTAAACTAGCCGTGTAGGATTATGTAGCGAGTCCTAAGGCTGAGATTGCCTGATGTGGGACTTTGTATCTCAACAACTGATTATAGGCAATTGCAATCATTGTATAGAAAAGCTTAAAACTTGTTTTATTCATGCTTAAAATTGATCATTTAGTATTATGATGGATTGACGTTTCTAAGAATGAGATTTAGCTCTCATGGTCATCTTCATTTTTGATTTCCTTGTGTTGTATTTAATAATAGCTCAACAAAGAGTGTTGAATGCAATAACAGAGCTGGAAATGGGGTTGTCAGTATGCATGTAATTGCATGTCTGTATATCATCTTTCCTCGACTTTGTAGGTCACCCAGCTGTGATGTGCAAATGGTTTTAGCTCCAGTGCTTTTTGGGCTATATTTTCCCTCTTGTTGCTGCTCCTTTCTCATTTCACTTCAACTTTTATCCATTTCTTTTAATGTTCATCATTCATTAGAATTTGAAAGATTGATCAGTTATTCTTAATGTTATTTATTTGATCAGGGTTCTCTAGATTTGGGGAATGAGGTTTTCATTACACCTCCACCAATTGATGGGTCCATGCCTGAACATGATACATCTGTAAAGAAGGTTGATGTTCCTACAGATCTCTTCTCTTTGCTCTATGCAGAAGCAAAACAGGATCGTGCAGTTGTACCTCCATCGCGTTGGGCAACTTTTGAGTGTAAGAGTACATATTTGCTATTACTGCTTTTTATATACTTCTTGAGGTATTTATAGAATTAATTGTACTTGAGGATCGTATCTATTACTATATGTTTCAAGGCAAATGGAGATTTTATCTTGAATTGATTAGCAAATTGAACGAGTCATTTTGGTTAGTCCCTAGTTGATACAGTGTATTTAATTTTCATAATTATAATTAGCTTTGCGTATCCTCTGTTGTATTATTCCAACAGTGTACATGCATGAATTTGAAACTATATATACTGATATTAATATACATACAAGTCTTCAATTTCATATCCAATGTATTATTACAATCCATATATACTATTTATACTCAAACTATAATGTCAAATGGCACATACTACAATTTTAGATTACATTATTGATAATAAAGTGGTCAAGATTGGTAACACAATCATATCATTTAACAACTGAAATATTTTTCGCATAAACAAAATAAAAAAATCAATCTGATTTCATGTTGTGAAGCAAAATAACGAAGAAAAATATTGATACATGGAAGGGTGAGAGAAAAAGAGAGAAGTCATACCATTTTCTTGCTAATAGATTTACAGTGAAAGGGATAAACTATGCTCAAAACTTTATATTAATTTGAGAAGCTTCTTACTAATTTGTCAAGAGTCGGTTTGTATAGTTTGCACACACATACAAATGCACTGATTCATGCCTAGTTTTCTGTAAGTTTTTAAATATGTATTGATCTCTATATGATGTGGTCAACCACTATTAGCATTCGGCACTCCTGTAAAACTTGAAGTGTAATCATTATTCTAGAGTTTTAAAATTATGAATTTGTACATGCAGGAGCTGCTCTGTTAGAGAAACAAGCAGATGAATATAATGCCTTGGTAGGTTGCATTAAGCATTAATTAACAGCTAGAAGTGGGCAATGGACCTCATCAGAAAGGTATGTCTTTTCATATGACTTTTGCAGATTCCATTCACCTTCAAATAAGGCTATAGTGAAAATTTATCTTTTTGGCACAAAGTTCCTGCCTTTTTTATTTTAAAAGGATATATTTAATTTACTGTTAAGAGAGACGGGTTTTTTTATTTATCAGTCTTGAACAACTAGCCGATAGATATAAATTATATTGGCTGTCAAGTAATTTTTGGCACACCTAATTTTATTTCTTCTTCCTTATTTTAATTTTTTTTATAAATATAATTTTTGTCCCTTCTTAATTGGTACGGAAAAGTAAAACTCTTGGCCTATGTTTGTTTAAAAAAAACATGCTTGAGATTGGACTATTTACCTAAATTTAATACTACTTTGCACTATTTAATCTTTTGATGAGGGATTATCAATACCTTAATGTTGGACTTATTAGTCCCATAAAGTCATTTTATAGCTTAAATGAGGAAGACTATTATTCCTAAATTTTTCACGAGATTATATAATCCCACATAAATAGCCTAAAAAATAGTTTGTAAGACTATTTAAAGGATTATTAATCCCCCATCATGAGATAAAATAGTCCAAAATAGTGCAAATAGTTCAATCCCAAGTATGCTTTTTGCAAACAAATATAGCCTTGGCGTCTTGAGGTATCTATCTGTCTGAAACAGTTTTCAGATATTTTAGCAGACGCAGTTCATTAGGTCTAGAGGGCGTGCAAACATTTTCTGTTTTAAGTATCTAGAATTTTGAACTGGCATCTGTGTTCCTTGGTAAAACATCAATGCATGCTAAACCAAAGACTATGCATTTTTGCTAATGTCAACTTGATATGGTACGCAATTAGATTGGTTGAATCGTACATCAGGACAATTGAGTACACATAAAACAAATGGTTAAGCAAATGACTTCAAATTAGGTTCAGTTTAGTATAGTAAAGCAAATGGTTAGAGCTTTCTAAATTACTGCAGAAAAAGGGGTTAGAGCCTTACGGTTTTGCCCATATACAATGTGTTAATATATTGGGTCTAGGGCTAATTACAATTAATGAAGATGAAGAAAATAGAGAAGAAGAGAAGTCTGGTGGAATACGATTCCTAATGTTTTGCGATGGAACATATGGTGGGAGAGGAACAGACTATTTGAAAATGTGGATAAATCTTCTCTTCATGTCAAATCTATGTTCCTCACTTTATTGTTTTTTTGGAAAGGACAAGGTTTTTCCGAACTCAGTCGTGTCCTTTGATGACTTTTAGTATTGTTCAGTTTTGTTTGAGATCTTTGCAGTGTCGGGTTCTTTTCCTCTGTACAGGGTTTTTGGGCTTTCTGTTTCATGCAGTCCATGTGTTTTTGGATCTGCCTGCATTTGTATAATCCGTATGTGGGTGGCGCCTCTTTTGGCAGTCTTTTTGCTGTTAATACAATTCTACTTCTCAAAAAAAGAAAAGAAATAATATACCCAAACCACCATGTGAAACATAACATCTAACGATGGCTCTCTAACATGCAAAAGATAGTATGAAACTCCATTTACCATAATCATAGACAAATACTCTACTTAGGTGCCTCATTTAGCCATTATTTCTGCTTCTTGCTTTGCCAAGTAACTAAATGCCCTGCTATCAATAGACTGAAGCTTGAATTGTTTTAACATTCGTAAACCGAGCTTAGTAAATGCTTCCACCTTCAAATGATTAAACTTCGTTCACTTCAAGGATCTCAAAATAAGATAGACACGATGAAAAGTATTGAGTTTTATGCATAAACTGATTAGCAACCAACTCCTAGGCAACTTCAACATGAGAAGTACGATGCGTATGAGAGATATATCAATCTCGCACCAGTCGATCTACTAAATCATCAACACCACCACAAGTTGAGAATTAGTTTGCTGCAGGTCCACAACCATGTGTGTCTATATATATATATATATAGGAAAATTTTCAAAAGCGAACTAAAGACGAACCGTCGTCTTTGGTATCTATGGCGACGGTTTGACCCGTCGTCATAGAGTGCATGGCTATGGCGACGGGTCGAACCGTCGCCATAGATACCAAAAACGACGATTCGTCTTTGGTTCGCTTTTTAAGGTTCGCTGGAGAAGGGGACTATATATATATATATTTGTGTGTGTATATAAATATTTATTTTTCATTCAACAGGTCAAGAATATACATTTTATGAGAAACAAAAACCCCTTTTTGATCTGGAAACCTCAATTGCACTAACATATATCTAGGAACCAATTCCTTGGATTTAAATTTTATTTACTTGGTGACTTCTTTTATATTCTTTCGTGCTCTGGCACCACTATGTCATCCACTTTCATAAAAGGTATACCGTTCGAGGCATGATATCAACCAATATCGTGACAATCTAACTTTTGATTTGGCATTGATGTCGGACAACATGCGAAAATTAAGTTGACAATTGACGGCTGAGAATTGTAAAATCTAACATATTAAGTGAAATTAGTAAAGATTATAGTAATTTTCTTTATGGTATTTACAGTCTATGTATAACAAATACATATATATATGAGCTTGAGGAATGGTAGGTGTATTTGCAGATAGTTACTTGTTAGCTCTCTATCTTTGTATCTAATATATGTTTTCTTTCTTTAATATATATTACAGGAACTCAAATTGACCTGCCCACCTCTACTACAAAACCACGTTTAAGGAGAAAAGAGTATCTATTCCACTTTAGCGACTTTAAATCAGCTCTCAGTGGCAGAATTTTCATCTAGCAATGATTAAATTGTTTAGATGTTCCTTCTTTTTGTTTTCAATTTACTAAATATGTTTTCTGAAAATGCGCCTACACCGAATTTATGAGCTGTGATTTAGCATCGCCTTTCTTGTCAGTGTTGATGTATATCTTGAGAAATTTACTATAAAAGAGTTGGATAAAATGCCCAATCTAAACATTAAGCTTATACAGATGGGAAAAAAAAACAAAAATGGAGAGAGAAATGAGGGTTTCACCACTTGACTAATCATAATATCATAGAGCAACAACATCTGGCACATTTCTCTCTACTCTATTATGTGAGTGCATTATAGTTGATACTGTGGTATCACCCTTGCATTGAATGAATTCTCTATACAGATATGAGAGCACAGAATAGAAGGTGCGATGCTGTTAGAAGGGAATGCTGCTTTTGTAGAAAGAAAAACTAATTCCTTGCATGTGCATTTGGCTCACTGCAAAAATAAAATAACAAGAAGGGATTTAGCGATGGTCGCTGATCGTAGCTAACGGGAAATGATTCATAATCATCGTTTATTCATATTTTTTTATTCATTTTTAGTATGAGGTTGAGTAGCTGTGTATATATTTGTATAAAGATAATGGATACAATAATTTTACCTGTTTAATTTGACTTGGAATATAACGAGTCATTTGTGACGGTGCAATTGGAATCATAGCATTGTTCATCATTAATAAATAAAATTAAGCATTTTATTTTAATATATACTCGACTGAAAAAAAATATTGAATGAAATATCTATTACCCTTTATTGTATTTTAAAAGGGGGGAGGAAGTATTATGAATCAGAGTTCAAATTCTCTTTAATTCAACAATCTTGGAGTTAACAAAATATTAGACACTCTTCGTTCAACAAAAATAGTTTTATTCATTTAATTTACAAATATTAAAGATATATTTTAATTTATATATATAATTATAACTGTTAGTTGAAGAGTGTGGTATGGTAATAAAATGATAATGACAAAACATGAAAGGATATTATGTACTTCTTCTGTTTTATATTATTTGATTATTATTGAATTTTTAAAATTAATTTAAGAGATTTTTAAACTCAAAATTGATATAGATTCTTTTATTTTTAATCAATGATGAATATTGTAAACTATCTAAAAAGTATTACTCGTTATAAGTTTTATTGTTTTATGATTTTTAACGAGTCATCTTAATTTTGAGTTTGAAAATATTTTAAATTAATTTTTAAAAATCAATAATGATCATATAATTTAGAACGAAGAGAGTATTTTATATTACTATCAAATAAAAATAAAACTAGATTTTTTTTTTGTGAAATTAATAATTTTTTCATTTATTAGTGATTTTTTTTTTTATAGAACAGAGGAAACATCTATATCTCTATATAAGATTTGTGAGTGACTTTTAAGGAATTCAAGGATAGGTTTATGTGGATATAATCAAAACAAGAGTCTTTATAAAGCACTAACTTATTTGTTATTTTCATTTAGTATATCGTGGAGATGCCCTTGGAGGAGGAGACAAGGAGCCCAAGATTAAGCTAATTAAAGTATGTATAATTGTGTATGTACATATAAAACCTTAAATTATTAAAGATTAGAATCTAGTTGTTGTAGAATTGCAGTAGTTAATTAAATTCTGGCACTAACAGAGAAAAAAAATTGTAATCAAATTAAAGTATTCATGACTTCAGTACCTTTTCTATTTAAATAATTAGAAAACATTTGTTTTCTTCTGAACTCAAATAAATAATAGTGAATTTCTTCAAAATAAAATAAAATAAATAATAGTGAAACAGTTTATGTAATTCTTTAATGGTGCCGTTAATGGGAGCTTTCATTGTACTATCAATGAAGAAAGAGTACCTCAATGATTATTATGTAATAAGTATCAAATTATGGAATAATCAAATACTAATAAGAAAACAATTTGTTTCCTCAAAATATGGTACCCATTTAATAATATGCCTGGTATTATTACTCGTAGCAACCAAAAAAAAAAGAGTTATGCAATTTTCAAAATTATTAATTTTTTTTAACCTCCTACGTCAATTAAAAATTAAGACTCTTATTTTGGAAAAAGGGTGAGTATTTCTCTAATTATAAAAATAATTAAGTTGAGTTGATGAGGCGAACCTTGAATTGAATCGAATGTTTAAGCTCATCTCATAAAAAAAAACACAAGTTAAAGTTTGATTTTAACTTAGTCATAACGATTCAATCTCAAATGAGTCGATTTTGATCCAAATTTAATTAAATTGGTAATATTTATTTTATTATTTAGAGCTAATTAGTTATACGAGTAAAGCTTGTTATGTTAACGAGTTCAAAAATATGATATGCTTAATCTGTTTATCTTATTTGTTGATCTTGAAAATACTAAAATTAACAGAACAAGAATGATTTCAAATATCTTAAGTGACTGTTTTATAACCCTAATGGCTTTTCCACATATATATGTAGCATGAAGGAAAAAAAAATAACCAAGGGGTTATTTGTTTATTTTTGAATGAGTCTGAATGAATTTGAATCTGATCGTATAAGTCAATTAAACTGTTTAATTGTTTTACATATTTTAAACTTTGAATGCGTCTGAATGCATGTGCATGAACCATTATTCTAAAAAATTGTCAATAAATCAGCAAAAAGTAATGTAGAATGATATTTTATTTTCATATATACCCTCATTGACAAGTAAAAATTACATTCAATATCCGTCTTATTTTACAATTGTTAATAAATTTTGTTATGTATAAATTATTTTTTTTTAATTTTTTTAACAAATTGGTTAATAACCAATTTAATGAATGTTATTGTAGTCTTTTGTTTTAATTTTATGGGTTGATAGAATGTTATTAATATTTTTAATTTTTATTCCTAAAATTATATTATTAATAGTATACTACATCAAAGATTGTTCAAAAGTTTATATTTTATTTCTCTTAAATAATATTGTTTATTTATAATTATATAATAAATTTGTTCTTAACAACCCAAAATATTAAAATAGAAATATATATATATATATATTAGACAGATAATTGTTAAACACATTATTTCATTTTGTATTCAAAAAATTTATTTTATTCAGCTTATTCAGATATTAGTACAGGAATCAAACATCCTCTAAAATATAATAATTAAGTGCATGTATATATTAGTACCAGAATCACTGAATAATTAAGCTTCACCTCACACTAATCATTTATTTATTATGTTTTTTTAATAATCCTCTATTTCTTGATTATTACAAACGACAGCACAATTATCGAAAACTTTAGTTTGGAGGCATAAAATATTTAATTAATGAGAACATTCCAGGGTATATATCATCCCTGAATTTCATGAAATACCGGAGCCTAATCGTTGTTGGCCCCCCCAACGATAACATAGCAATTGAACCCAAAAGTGCTCAATTCTTAGCTGGGCATATATAAGTGTGCCCCCTCCACAATGAAAATTTTGAAAAACCCTAATCTTAACAGCAAAGCAATTATAACGAGCATGCTAACTTGCTCACTAAAGTTGGTACCTTTTTGACGAAGTTTAGGCCATTTATAAAGGAACCCAATATGAAGGGTAAAAAACCATTCCCTAGCCATTCAAACATTACCCAAACTTTAGTGTGTATAAAGAATAGGGAAAAGGATAGAAGCGCCACCGTGTGGAGACCCACCACCATCAGCTCCACCATGTCCACCCTCCACCACCGCCACTCTTGGTGTGGTGTAATTTTGTGACGAGATATTTTAGTTAATTCCACATACCCATTACCCTTAGCTAGCAAATAGCAATGTAACCCTTGTCTCTATATCTTTAGGCTTTACTCTCATTCTCCATCCTCCAAGGAATAATTTATGTATATTACTCCACTTTGATGATTAGTCTATTGTTAGCTTTTTGGCACACTTACGATGATGGGATGTAAGAAATTTACCCAAGGAAAATGATTAGTTGTGTAATTTATTTATTTTTGAAAAAAAATGATTGGATCTACAAATTAATATAGTAACAAAAAAAAAAATCAGCTAAAATATGTACAGCTGGATTAGAAACCTTTTATTACACTTTTGACTCAATTTTTTCAGCGATATAAATATTATAATTAATATCAATAAAATTCATTACAATAATTAACAACACAATTAAATTTATCACAAATAATTATGTTATTGGTATAATTATCAAAAATAATATTTATATGTTGAATATATATTTAAAAAAATGAGCGAAAAGTTTGATAAGACGGTATCCTCATCCATGCCGGTTAAATACTCAATAGTGTGGCGAGCTTGTAAATACTTACGGTACATAGATAAGTTATGTACAAGTCTAAATACACAATAATTAAATATTATATTTATCTACATTATTAAAAAGTAAAACATAACACGAATTTCAATATCATACTTTATTTTTTAATAATATAAATGAATATAATAATATTTAATATAGTATTCAATAATTATGGGTTTACACTTATTCATAAATTATTCATATATATAGTCGGCACAAAAGTCGACTTTCTGACACGTGTATTATTTTCTTACATCTAACTTGTAAAAGTATTTTTTTTCCGGAGTGCTGTCATATTATTGGAGAAGATAAAAAAAATATGGAGTTTGTCTTAAAGTTTTTTATATATTAAACTTTTTATAATAAAAAAAAAGTACATTAAACTTGTTTGAAAAATAAAATAAAATATTCATTTTTCAGCAACAAGGGATTTACATCGTAATACACCAAAAAAGGTGTGTAAGTCGACTGGGGGCACAAGCTGTGCATGAAAACCAAATGACATATTGACATATTGGATGGTATCGAAAATTCCAAAAAAAGAATTGATAATTGAGGTTGCAAAATGCAAATCTAGTTCGTCAAATTCAAATCACTCCCTGCCTTAAAACCAAACATTGTTCTATGAAGTGCTCTTTTATTCCATTAAAAGAGCGTCATTTGGGAAGGAAAAAAAAATATCAAAATAAGGTCCCTCGCATGCATTTATACATAAGATCCTTAATTTTTTTATTTTAATTTCATTAATATAATTATATTAGTATAAACTAAGTACAAATTTATTTAGAGATAATTAAACTTGGAACCAAAGCACCATTGCCAAATATATATTTATATATATATATAGCTTTAAAGTTTCTAAATTTTGTAAATGATTTTTTTTGTGTGGAACAGGAATAGTATAACCAAAAGTAAATATGTACTACAAAAACTTCCACCATATCAAAATTAGAGATATATTTTTTTTGGGTTAAATGCAAATAAGCTCCCTGAACTCTAGGGTTTTTGGACTTTGAGCCCCTTTTTTTGGTCAATGCAAACTGAGCCCCCAAACTATTTAAAAATTTGGATATTGAACCCCCAAGTGACACATGTGCGTTGACTACCTACATGGCGCACACGTGGCGTCTGTGACGTGGCATCTTAGTTGAAGTTAATGAAAAAAATGTTTTTGGACTTTGAGCCCCTTTTTTTGGTCAATGCAAACTGAGCCCCCAAACTATTTAAAAATTTGGATATTGAACCCCCAAGTGACACATGTGCGTTGACTACCTACGTGGCGCACACGTGGCGTCTGTGACGTGGCATCTTAGTTGAAGTTAATGAAAAAAATGTGTTTCCCCCAAGATTTGAACTCAAGACCTCAAATTTGAATTTTAAAACATTCAACCACTCAAGCAACATAAGCCTATTGTTTATGTTACTCAAGAACTAAATGATATTCCCATGTACCAGCCAATTATTATTATTTTTACTAATATTATTATTATTATTAACTCCCTGTTTAAGCTATCGTTGGGGACTTCTACTGTGACGACCCCAAATCCGGGTTCCTTTAACCCTAGACTCGGTACGTCACGATACATCATCTTCATACACGTTCTATAACTAATGCGGAAAATATAAACATAAATTTTTTATTCTACAACATTTCCCAAGGTTTCTAACCTTAACCTACATATATACCTTTAGATTCATAAAAAGGTTTACAAAATTACTTACATCATATAACAATTTAGTTATAATGAATAACACTATAATCTTGTCTTTTGCTTCTGTCTCCGTCTCTCCTCGGACATTTGTATTATTCTGAAATTTGTTATCATGATATAGCAAGAGTGAGCAACGACTTTGCTCAGCAAGTTTAAATACAATAACGATATATCATGATTGAAAGAAAGAACAAGCTTTCGGATTTTCAACAATATAATAATTGTGAAAGAGTACGAATCATAATTTCAATAATTGAATGACTGAATCAAGTAATGTGAGTGTCAATAATGACCATGAACAATTTTTAACTGAACCTTATGGTAATGAAGGTGATCAGCCTTTCATACCTGATGAACACATGCAACAAGCACTATGTGCGAATCAATAATTTAAAGATGTGGAATAATTATACAAAATTAAACCATAGCATGCTTGAAACGTAATAACTTGAATTTGAGTTAGGGACTTGAACAATAAAATAATATATCCTGCTCGAATATAAATTGAGTAGGGTTTAGGAAACTTGCCTGTCTGCTCAGCTACTATAAATGTCTAGCTTTAACTAACTGGCTTTGAAAGACCTAACATTAATAAAGTTGGTCTAATAATTAGTACGGCGTATTTGTACAACTATACGCTCACTAAGGAACTTATCTACCACACATAAGTATTAACACATAATTTACATCAGTCAAAACGATGTTATTAACCTTATAAACTCTCAATCAAATTAGGTTAATAATTTAATAATTTAGAAAATAATTTTCTCAAGTGTTAAACACTTATTAAACTATTAAACAATTTATTATAATTGTTTACACAAAAGAGTTAAAAGACATTTTCTTTATTTCATTTAATTACTATTTAATATTAATTAAATAGTAAGTAATTAACTACTTTTAGTTATTATTTAATAGTAAATAATAACTTACTAGATTTATTTATTATTTAAAGTTAATCAAATAATAAATAATTAAATAATCAAACTTAGTTGTCTTTAATTATTATTTAATAGTAATTAAATAATAATTAATTAATTTATCATCCTTGTTTATTATTTAATATTAATTAAATAATAATTAATTTAATCATAAATTCAGAAGATATAATATTAAACCAACTAGATTAATATTTAAAACATTTAAATATTAATCCTAAATATTTATTATATTTGAAAAATATAATATTAAACTAACTAGATTAATATTTACAACATTTAAATATTAATCCTAAATACTTATTATATTTGAAAAAATATAATATTAAACTAACTAGATTAATATTTACAATCATTTAAATATTAATCCTAAATACTTATTATATTTAAAAAAATATAATATTAAACTAACTAGATTAATATTTAAAATATTTAAATATTAATCCTAAATATTTATTATATTTGAAAAATATAATATTAAACTAACTAGATTAATATTTACAATCATTTAAATATTAATCCTAAATACTTAGTATATTTGGAAAAATATAATATTAAAATAACTAGATTAATATTTACAACATTTAAATATTAATCCTAAATACATATTATATTTGAAAAATATAATATTATATACCTAAATATCATTTTTGTATTATTATTATTTTTGTTATAATTTTAAATTAATTTTTAAACATTTAAATTAATTAAAATTATCCAGAATGGCAATTCTGTAATTAAGTCGAAAAACTGATACGAGGGCAATTTCGTAATTACGCAGAAAAAGACCGGAGGGGCAAAATAGTAATTTCAGCCGAAAATGTCTTCCGCGCATCGCGCGCCTTACAAAAATTCGGGGGCCAAAACGGTGCCGTTTTGGAGACCCCGGAGCCGGCCTCCGCGCATTGCGCGCGGGTTAACTTTTTATGCGCCAAACGGCGTCGTTTTGTACGGCTGTCCGTCAGATTTATTTGGCTGCGCGCATTGCGCGGCCAGTCTTTTTCTTTTCCCCTTAGCAGATTGTGAATAGTAGTTTTAATACACCACTTTAATAAAAATTACACCTTCAAGTAAGCTTTAAAAATCCAAAAAAATTACCAATCACTTAATATCAATTTATAACATGAAAATTTAATTTTTCATGATTTAATATTAAAATTTTTTTATAAAAATTTTTACATCACATAAACTACCACAAATCATAACTTTTTGTGTATAACTCCATTTTGAGTGATTCAAACTTTGTTTTTCTCATGATTTAATGTTCTATAATATTATAACATTAAATCTAAATATAAAAATTATTTTTGGTCATAAATTCCAAGACTTGTTTATACACTACTAAACACATATTTTAGCATACAAAATATACCAAAATACACACCAAGCATATTAAACTCAAGAATGGCATAAATATTACTACTACACATTATTAACTATAATAACATGTTTATACAAACATGATAATTTATTTAATAAATAAATAAACTTCATTTAAAATAACCATTACCTCATTTTAATGGCTATCTTCATTTTTCTTTCAAAATGGGTTGTGAAGGAGGATGGCATGAACCAAGAATTCCTTCTCCTTCCATATCCTTGCTCTCAAATAATTTTCTCTCTAATTTGAAAAGTGAAAGAAGAAGAAATGACTAACATTTCTCTCTCTCTAATTACTTAAGTCTTCCATGATGTATAGATATATATTTTATATCTATGAATTTAGACCAACACAAGTTAGCTATTGGATACTTGTTCAAGAAAGCTAACCCATGCCTTAGTTGGTGAGAATTTTATGGGAAATGACTCACCAAAAATCAAAACAAGCAACCTAAATATTAAATAAATGAAAAATAAAAGAAAATAAAAACAAACTCATTTTCTCTTTTCTCTCTCCTCCCATGCGGCTGACTTTTCTTTCTTCTTGTCCCAATTTGATTGTCCAAGTCACTTTTTTAATTAATATTAGTTAAATTAAGTATTTTCCAAGTGGGCCAATCATTGGGCTTTAATTTAAAATACCAATTGGGCTTCTATTAAATTGTTTGGGCTACTAAATTGTCAAGTCCATTTAATTTATCATTGGGCTATTTAATTATATCCCAAATGATTAATTATTAATTTTGTTACACATTAATTATCCAATCCATAATTAAATAATAATTGAATTGATTAATTAATTAAATACTCTAACCCATTAATATTAAATTACTAAATGGACTAATAATATTATTAATAATATTTTATATTATTTACATTAATTAATTATCATATTAATTAATTTATAAAAATTTAATTCACTCATTATATTCAATTTAATTGAATATTTAATTAATGACAACTTGTCAATTATTTTGATATTAAAACTTTAGAGTGTGTTTGCTAATAATAATATATATAATCTATATATATTATTTATACACATCACCTTACCTCAAAAACAATTTCACAATAAATTATGAAATTAAAATAAATACAATATATAATTTAATATATATTATTTAGGCCATAAATTAAATTATTTAATATATTTACATTAAATAATTCATTTCTCATCAATTATGGAAATAATTCCATTTACCCGAAAATACATTGAAATACTAATATATTTTCTCAATTTCTTATTTAAATAATTTATTTAATTATTTAATTAATATTACACAAATAATTGTATAATTAAATTCTCACTCTCATAAATCATTTACAATGATTTATTTAATTATAGAATATATTCATTTAATATATTAAATTACTATTTAAAATTACTTAATTAATTTAATCCCTTTATATATATGTACATATATATGAAATTAAATGTTGTACATATATACCATTACTATTCTCCCTTAATTAATTCAACTACTTTATATAATTTATAATTATATAAATTACATAATTATTCCTCACAAATAATTTATCAACAATTTGCATAATTGTTGATTAATGAATAAAATTAATTCCACAATAAACCTTTTAATTCAACTCGGATTAATTTAATATTAATTTATCTATTTCTCACAATTTAATTAACCATTAAATTATGTTACTAAATATGCACGCATATATATATATTCATATAAATACATATTTAATTTACACGCAATCACGTCGCGTAATTACATAACTCCACTAATTAATTCTCTTAATTTAATTAGACTTGCTGTTAGTCAAGTTTATTGAATTATCACTTTACTTGCTAAGATATCAAAAATTTTGATATCACCATATCTAAGTTAGTTTGTTAAATTTAATTTGGACCTCTATTTATCTATCACTACTAGGTTATCAAACTCCAACCTTTATTAAATATTAAATATTTTATTTCTAATTCATTTAAATATCCGGGATATTACATTCACCCCTTCTTCTAAAAATTTCGTCCCCGAAATTATCTCATACACATTTCTACCAATTTTCATCTCTGAGTATAACTTTTTACTCATCAAATTCTATTACCACCCTTTTCTAGGAAGTTCATACTTCTAAACTCATAATTCCAGAACAATGGAATATCTTGCAGAAGAATAAATTGAAAATCAATATCTTATAGAAGAATAAATTGAAAATCAAAATATTCATTAAAACTTTCATACTATTCTGAGGAGTCATAAAGACTGTGAACATACTGCGAGAATGTTTATCAATCACAAAGACTGAAAACATACCACAATGGTTTCGTACGCTAGGTGATCAGCCTATCGTACTCTAGCGCTGTGCACAACGACTTCTCTCGGGGTCGAACTCTTTGGATTTACCAACCCATATCAGCATGCCACCACTGTTGGGCGCCCCCTCGCGGGTTCTTTATTCATGGCTCTGACATATCCCCCATTACGGGGTTGTTCACCTCAGACTTACTACAAAATTCCGCTCCAGCATAAGTTGGATTGGAAAATAAAACTTGAGTCATTTCTGACCAAAAGTGTCCAGTCAAAATAAATGACATAGACTCACATCATTGAACTGTTCGTATATTACGATTCAAAAAAATCATTTCAGATTAGTTAAAGTACTAAAATTCATTTATAGGACTTCATGATACCGCACCGTTGCAACAGTACGTTGAGGATTCCGTCTTTTTCATCTCTGCACCATGGCTTTAATGGCGTGTGATGATTTTATAAATACATTTTGATATTTTCAAATCAATTTGTCTAGCCAAAACAATTAGCATAGACTCTTCTTTAAACGTTTCAAAATACTAAAAATCATTTTGACTTTGTCATATTACATCATACCATAGTGGGCTTAAAAATACATCCAACACTAGGTTACTCTGCATTGATGACTCCATCGTTTATCATCTCTGCACTAAGTGCATTAATGATCTCTAAAATACATTTGTCTTTTCAAAAGCACAAAAGTGCGAATTTAGCACGATTTTAAGAATTTCAAAGTCTAGCATAGCTAGAAGATTTGGAATATCCTAAAACCTCAAAACACCTCAAATTTTTCCTCCACATTCTTTTCCAGCTTAATAACTATATCTATTATAGCCTTAACCTGACTACTTAACTCTATCCATACCTACTGTTCATCAAACTTACCACGTATTTGGGCTCAGCAACTTACCACAATCATATGGTTTGAGGAACTTGTCCTAGTCAGGCCAAAGTCGCCCATTCGCTGAGGGGTTCCACCACATAACTATGAGTCACGAACTTTCCATGCGTGTCGGTTCTCAGAACACGAACTTAACTTAACATCTTCTACCTATTCGTTATACATGAGAAAAGAATCACCTTCTCAACATTCATATAACAAATAGCGCGACACCAGGTTTCAATCGATTATCACTATAGGAAGCTAAGTGGTTGTCAAACCAAACACAATCTCCTGCCCATACAAGAAATTGGTCAACTTGGCCACTAATCAATATAGAAAGTTAAGCGGTCGTTAAACCAAGAACAAATATATCAGTTTCCCAACTGTTCAACACTGTAAGGAACACCTGCCATCAGTGCATACGCTTATCCTACGATACACACTGATCGTGCCAAGTTTCGCAGCAGCATCTCCCAAATTGGTTCGCTGACATATCATAGCCCCCGCCCATACAAGGGTTCGTTCAACTCAACCACTATATTAATATAGGAAGCTAAGCGGTTCTAAAACCAAGCACAAATCCCCTGCCCATACAAAGAAATTGTACAACTCAACCACTAATATGAGTCCTCAATTAAAAACCTACAAACCTCTAACTTCTCTTAACTTGATATGAATTTTGTCAATTCATGCCTTAACACACTCAACACTTCAAGAGTCCACTTGTTACTATTTCAGTATCTTCATTGTTATAGCACCATGCTATCAACACAACCTCTTAATCATTTAACAGACCATTTGTCATTCCATGATTTTACTATGATCATCGTGATCTTATAACACAATTGATTTCACTGTACTATTTTTTCTTTATTCTAGGATCGTCTATCATCTTATCATTCATCTCTGATCATTTTACTGTACGATCCTTCTCTTTTTAAATTCTTGAATCAAGTGTTCCCTGATTCTTATTCCATTTATTTGGATTACACTCATTGAAGATCCTTCTTTGAATCTTTTCATATATCTATGTATTTATATAGATTTATTTCCTCCTTTATGAACTGTATATGTTCATTTCTAAACTCTATCTGAGTTTATCCTTTCACTGTCTTCATTATCTTTCCATGATTATAGCCTAAGGTACTGCTACCTAAGAACTATAACCTATCAGCTCTGATACCAACCTGTGACGACCCCAAATCCGGGTTCCTTTAACCCTAGACTCGGTACGTCACGATACATCATCTTCATACACGTTCTATAACTAATGCGGAAAATATAAACATAAATTTTTTATTCTACAACATTTCCCAAGGTTTCTAACCTTAACCTACATATATACCTTTAGATTCATAAAAAGGTTTACAAAATTACTTACATCATATAACAATTTAGTTATAATGAATAACACTATAATCTTGTCTTTTGCTTCTGTCTCCGTCTCTCCTCGGACATTTGTATTATTCTGAAATTTGTTATCATGATATAGCAAGAGTGAGCAACGACTTTGCTCAGCAAGTTTAAATACAATAACGATATATCATGATTGAAAGAAAGAACAAGCTTTCGGATTTTCAACAATATAATAATTGTGAAAGAGTACGAATCATAATTTCAATAATTGAATGACTGAATCAAGTAATGTGAGTGTCAATAATGACCATGAACAATTTTTAACTGAACCTTATGGTAATGAAGGTGATCAGCCTTTCATACCTGATGAACACATGCAACAAGCACTATGTGCGAATCAATAATTTAAAGATGTGGAATAATTATACAAAATTAAACCATAGCATGCTTGAAACGTAATAACTTGAATTTGAGTTAGGGACTTGAACAATAAAATAATATATCCTGCTCGAATATAAATTGAGTAGGGTTTAGGAAACTTGCCTGTCTGCTCAGCTACTATAAATGTCTAGCTTTAACTAACTGGCTTTGAAAGACCTAACATTAATAAAGTTGGTCTAATAATTAGTACGGCGTATTTGTACAACTATACGCTCACTAAGGAACTTATCTACCACACATAAGTATTAACACATAATTTACATCAGTCAAAACGATGTTATTAACCTTATAAACTCTCAATCAAATTAGGTTAATAATTTAATAATTTAGAAAATAATTTTCTCAAGTGTTAAACACTTATTAAACTATTAAACAATTTATTATAATTGTTTACACAAAAGAGTTAAAAGACATTTTCTTTATTTCATTTAATTACTATTTAATATTAATTAAATAGTAAGTAATTAACTACTTTTAGTTATTATTTAATAGTAAATAATAACTTACTAGATTTATTTATTATTTAAAGTTAATCAAATAATAAATAATTAAATAATCAAACTTAGTTGTCTTTAATTATTATTTAATAGTAATTAAATAATAATTAATTAATTTATCATCCTTGTTTATTATTTAATATTAATTAAATAATAATTAATTTAATCATAAATTCAGAAGATATAATATTAAACCAACTAGATTAATATTTAAAACATTTAAATATTAATCCTAAATATTTATTATATTTGAAAAATATAATATTAAACTAACTAGATTAATATTTACAACATTTAAATATTAATCCTAAATACTTATTATATTTGAAAAAATATAATATTAAACTAACTAGATTAATATTTACAATCATTTAAATATTAATCCTAAATACTTATTATATTTAAAAAAATATAATATTAAACTAACTAGATTAATATTTAAAATATTTAAATATTAATCCTAAATATTTATTATATTTGAAAAATATAATATTAAACTAACTAGATTAATATTTACAATCATTTAAATATTAATCCTAAATACTTAGTATATTTGGAAAAATATAATATTAAAATAACTAGATTAATATTTACAACATTTAAATATTAATCCTAAATACATATTATATTTGAAAAATATAATATTATATACCTAAATATCATTTTTGTATTATTATTATTTTTGTTATAATTTTAAATTAATTTTTAAACATTTAAATTAATTAAAATTATCCAGAATGACAATTCTGTAATTAAGTCGAAAAACTGATACGAGGGCAATTTCGTAATTACGCAGAAAAAGACCGGAGGGGCAAAATAGTAATTTCAGCCGAAAATGTCTTCCGCGCATCGCGCGCCTTACAAAAATTCGGGGGCCAAAACGGTGCCGTTTTGGAGACCCCGGAGCCGGCCTCCGCGCATTGCGCGCGGGTTAACTTTTTATGCGCCAAACGGCGTCGTTTTGTACGGCTGTCCGTCAGATTTATTTGGCTGCGCGCATTGCGCGGCCAGTCTTTTTCTTTTCCCCTTAGCAGATTGTGAATAGTAGTTTTAATACACCACTTTAATAAAAATTACACCTTCAAGTAAGCTTTAAAAATCCAAAAAAATTACCAATCACTTAATATCAATTTATAACATGAAAATTTAATTTTTCATGATTTAATATTAAAATTTTTTTATAAAAATTTTTACATCACATAAACTACCACAAATCATAACTTTTTGTGTATAACTCCATTTTGAGTGATTCAAACTTTGTTTTTCTCATGATTTAATGTTCTATAATATTATAACATTAAATCTAAATATAAAAATTATTTTTGGTCATAAATTTCAAGACTTGTTTATACACTACTAAACACATATTTTAGCATACAAAATATACCAAAATACACACCAAGCATATTAAACTCAAGAATGGCATAAATATTACTACTACACATTATTAACTATAATAACATGTTTATACAAACATGATAATTTATTTAATAAATAAATAAACTTCATTTAAAATAACCATTACCTCATTTTAATGGCTATCTTCATTTTTCTTTCAAAATGGGTTGTGAAGGAGGATGGCATGAACCAAGAATTCCTTCTCCTTCCATATCCTTGCTCTCAAATAATTTTCTCTCTAATTTGAAAAGTGAAAGAAGAAGAAATGACTAACATTTCTCTCTCTCTAATTACTTAAGTCTTCCATGATGTATAGATATATATTTTATATCTATGAATTTAGACCAACACAAGTTAGCTATTGGATACTTGTTCAAGAAAGCTAACCCATGCCTTAGTTGGTGAGAATTTTATGGGAAATGACTCACCAAAAATCAAAACAAGCAACCTAAATATTAAATAAATGAAAAATAAAAGAAAATAAAAACAAACTCATTTTCTCTTTTCTCTCTCCTCCCATGCGGCTGACTTTTCTTTCTTCTTGTCCCAATTTGATTGTCCAAGTCACTTTTTTAATTAATATTAGTTAAATTAAGTATTTTCCAAGTGGGCCAATCATTGGGCTTTAATTTAAAATACCAATTGGGCTTCTATTAAATTGTTTGGGCTACTAAATTGTCAAGTCCATTTAATTTATCATTGGGCTATTTAATTATATCCCAAATGATTAATTATTAATTTTGTTACACATTAATTATCCAATCCATAATTAAATAATAATTGAATTGATTAATTAATTAAATACTCTAACCCATTAATATTAAATTACTAAATGGACTAATAATATTATTAATAATATTTTATATTATTTACATTAATTAATTATCATATTAATTAATTTATAAAAATTTAATTCACTCATTATATTCAATTTAATTGAATATTTAATTAATGACAACTTGTCAATTATTTTGATATTAAAACTTTAGAGTGTGTTTGCTAATAATAATATATATAATCTATATATATTATTTATACACATCACCTTACCTCAAAAACAATTTCACAATAAATTATGAAATTAAAATAAATACAATATATAATTTAATATATATTATTTAGGCCATAAATTAAATTATTTAATATATTTACATTAAATAATTCATTTCTCATCAATTATGGAAATAATTCCATTTACCCGAAAATACATTGAAATACTAATATATTTTCTCAATTTCTTATTTAAATAATTTATTTAATTATTTAATTAATATTACACAAATAATTGTATAATTAAATTCTCACTCTCATAAATCATTTACAATGATTTATTTAATTATAGAATATATTCATTTAATATATTAAATTACTATTTAAAATTACTTAATTAATTTAATCCCTTTATATATATGTACATATATATGAAATTAAATGTTGTACATATATACCATTACTATTCTCCCTTAATTAATTCAACTACTTTATATAATTTATAATTATATAAATTACATAATTATTCCTCACAAATAATTTATCAACAATTTGCATAATTGTTGATTAATGAATAAAATTAATTCCACAATAAACCTTTTAATTCAACTCGGATTAATTTAATATTAATTTATCTATTTCTCACAATTTAATTAACCATTAAATTATGTTACTAAATATGCACGCATATATATATATTCATATAAATACATATTTAATTTACACGCAATCACGTCGCGTAATTACATAACTCCACTAATTAATTCTCTTAATTTAATTAGACTTGCTGTTAGTCAAGTTTATTGAATTATCACTTTACTTGCTAAGATATCAAAAATTTTGATATCACCATATCTAAGTTAGTTTGTTAAATTTAATTTGGACCTCTATTTATCTATCACTACTAGGTTATCAAACTCCAACCTTTATTAAATATTAAATATTTTATTTCTAATTCATTTAAATATCCGGGATATTACATTCACCCCTTCTTCTAAAAATTTCGTCCCCGAAATTATCTCATACACATTTCTACCAATTTTCATCTCTGAGTATAACTTTTTACTCATCAAATTCTATTACCACCCTTTTCTAGGAAGTTCATACTTCTAAACTCATAATTCCAGAACAATGGAATATCTTGCAGAAGAATAAATTGAAAATCAATATCTTATAGAAGAATAAATTGAAAATCAAAATATTCATTAAAACTTTCATACTATTCTGAGGAGTCATAAAGACTGTGAACATACTGCGAGAATGTTTATCAATCACAAAGACTGAAAACATACCACAATGGTTTCGTACGCTAGGTGATCAGCCTATCGTACTCTAGCGCTGTGCACAACGACTTCTCTCGGGGTCGAACTCTTTGGATTTACCAACCCATATCAGCATGCCACCACTGTTGGGCGCCCCCTCGCGGGTTCTTTATTCATGGCTCTGACATATCCCCCATTACGGGGTTGTTCACCTCAGACTTACTACAAAATTCCGCTCCAGCATAAGTTGGATTGGAAAATAAAACTTGAGTCATTTCTGACCAAAAGTGTCCAGTCAAAATAAATGACATAGACTCACATCATTGAACTGTTCGTATATTACGATTCAAAAAAATCATTTCAGATTAGTTAAAGTACTAAAATTCATTTATAGGACTTCATGATACCGCACCGTTGCAACAGTACGTTGAGGATTCCGTCTTTTTCATCTCTGCACCATGGCTTTAATGGCGTGTGATGATTTTATAAATACATTTTGATATTTTCAAATCAATTTGTCTAGCCAAAACAATTAGCATAGACTCTTCTTTAAACGTTTCAAAATACTAAAAATCATTTTGACTTTGTCATATTACATCATACCATAGTGGGCTTAAAAATACATCCAACACTAGGTTACTCTGCATTGATGACTCCATCGTTTATCATCTCTGCACTAAGTGCATTAATGATCTCTAAAATACATTTGTCTTTTCAAAAGCACAAAAGTGCGAATTTAGCACGATTTTAAGAATTTCAAAGTCTAGCATAGCTAGAAGATTTGGAATATCCTAAAACCTCAAAACACCTCAAATTTTTCCTCCACATTCTTTTCCAGCTTAATAACTATATCTATTATAGCCTTAACCTGACTACTTAACTCTATCCATACCTACTGTTCATCAAACTTACCACGTATTTGGGCTCAGCAACTTACCACAATCATATGGTTTGAGGAACTTGTCCTAGTCAGGCCAAAGTCGCCCATTCGCTGAGGGGTTCCACCACATAACTATGAGTCACGAACTTTCCATGCGTGTCGGTTCTCAGAACACGAACTTAACTTAACATCCTCTACCTATTCGTTATACATGAGAAAAGAATCACCTTCTCAACATTCATATAACAAATAGCGCGACACCAGGTTTCAATCGATTATCACTATAGGAAGCTAAGTGGTTGTCAAACCAAACACAATCTCCTGCCCATACAAGAAATTGGTCAACTTGGCCACTAATCAATATAGAAAGTTAAGCGGTCGTTAAACCAAGAACAAATATATCAGTTTCCCAACTGTTCAACACTGTAAGGAACACCTGCCATCAGTGCATACGCTTATCCTACGATACACACTGATCGTGCCAAGTTTCGCAGCAGCATCTCCCAAATTGGTTCGCTGACATATCATAGCCCCCGCCCATACAAGGGTTCGTTCAACTCAACCACTATATTAATATAGGAAGCTAAGCGGTTCTAAAACCAAGCACAAATCCCCTGCCCATACAAAGAAATTGTACAACTCAACCACTAATATGAGTCCTCAATTAAAAACCTACAAACCTCTAACTTCTCTTAACTTGATATGAATTTTGTCAATTCATGCCTTAACACACTCAACACTTCAAGAGTCCACTTGTTACTATTTCAGTATCTTCATTGTTATAGCACCATGCTATCAACACAACCTCTTAATCATTTAACAGATCATTTGTCATTCCATGATTTTACTATGATCATCGTGATCTTATAACACAATTGATTTCACTGTACTATTTTTTCTTTATTCTAGGATCGTCTATCATCTTATCATTCATCTCTGATCATTTTACTGTACGATCCTTCTCTTTTTAAATTCTTGAATCAAGTGTTCCCTGATTCTTATTCCATTTATTTGGATTACACTCATTGAAGATCCTTCTTTGAATCTTTTCATATATCTATGTATTTATATAGATTTATTTCCTCCTTTATGAACTGTATATGTTCATTTCTAAACTCTATCTGAGTTTATCCTTTCACTGTCTTCATTATCTTTCCATGATTATAGCCTAAGGTACTGCTACCTAAGAACTATAACCTATCAGCTCTGATACCAACCTGTGACGACCCCAAATCCGGGTTCCTTTAACCCTAGACTCGGTACGTCACGATACATCATCTTCATACACGTTCTATAACTAATGCGGAAAATATAAACATAAATTTTTTATTCTACAACATTTCCCAAGGTTTCTAACCTTAACCTACATATATACCTTTAGATTCATAAAAAGGTTTACAAAATTACTTACATCATATAACAATTTAGTTATAATGAATAACACTATAATCTTGTCTTTTGCTTCTGTCTCCGTCTCTCCTCGGACATTTGTATTATTCTGAAATTTGTTATCATGATATAGCAAGAGTGAGCAACGACTTTGCTCAGCAAGTTTAAATACAATAACGATATATCATGATTGAAAGAAAGAACAAGCTTTCGGATTTTCAACAATATAATAATTGTGAAAGAGTACGAATCATAATTTCAATAATTGAATGACTGAATCAAGTAATGTGAGTGTCAATAATGACCATGAACAATTTTTAACTGAACCTTATGGTAATGAAGGTGATCAGCCTTTCATACCTGATGAACACATGCAACAAGCACTATGTGCGAATCAATAATTTAAAGATGTGGAATAATTATACAAAATTAAACCATAGCATGCTTGAAACGTAATAACTTGAATTTGAGTTAGGGACTTGAACAATAAAATAATATATCCTGCTCGAATATAAATTGAGTAGGGTTTAGGAAACTTGCCTGTCTGCTCAGCTACTATAAATGTCTAGCTTTAACTAACTGGCTTTGAAAGACCTAACATTAATAAAGTTGGTCTAATAATTAGTACGGCGTATTTGTACAACTATACGCTCACTAAGGAACTTATCTACCACACATAAGTATTAACACATAATTTACATCAGTCAAAACGATGTTATTAACCTTATAAACTCTCAATCAAATTAGGTTAATAATTTAATAATTTAGAAAATAATTTTCTCAAGTGTTAAACACTTATTAAACTATTAAACAATTTATTATAATTGTTTACACAAAAGAGTTAAAAGACATTTTCTTTATTTCATTTAATTACTATTTAATATTAATTAAATAGTAAGTAATTAACTACTTTTAGTTATTATTTAATAGTAACTAATAACTTACTAGATTTATTTATTATTTAAAGTTAATCAAATAATAAATAATTAAATAATCAAACTTAGTTGTCTTTAATTATTATTTAATAGTAATTAAATAATAATTAATTAATTTATCATCCTTGTTTATTATTTAATATTAATTAAATAATAATTAATTTAATCATTAATTCAGAAGATATAATATTAAACCAACTAGATTAATATTTAAAACATTTAAATATTAATCCTAAATATTTATTATATTTGAAAAATATAATATTAAACTAACTAGATTAATATTTACAACATTTAAATATTAATCCTAAATACTTATTATATTTGAAAAAATATAATATTAAACTAACTAGATTAATATTTACAATCATTTAAATATTAATCCTAAATACTTATTATATTTAAAAAAATATAATATTAAACTAACTAGATTAATATTTAAAATATTTAAATATTAATCCTAAATATTTATTATATTTGAAAAATATAATATTAAACTAACTAGATTAATATTTACAATCATTTAAATATTAATCCTAAATACTTAGTATATTTGGAAAAATATAATATTAAAATAACTAGATTAATATTTACAACATTTAAATATTAATCCTAAATACATATTATATTTGAAAAATATAATATTATATACCTAAATATCATTTTTGTATTATTATTATTTTTGTTATAATTTTAAATTAATTTTTAAACATTTAAATTAATTAAAATTATCCAGAATGGCAATTCTGTAATTAAGTCGAAAAACTGATACGAGGGCAATTTCGTAATTACGCAGAAAAAGACCGGAGGGGCAAAATAGTAATTTCAGCCGAAAATGTCTTCCGCGCATCGCGCGCCTTACAAAAATTCGGGGGCCAAAACGGTGCCGTTTTGGAGACCCCGGAGCCGGCCTCCGCGCATTGCGCGCGGGTTAACTTTTTATGCGCCAAACGGCGTCGTTTTGTACGGCTGTCCGTCAGATTTATTTGGCTGCGCGCATTGCGCGGCCAGTCTTTTTCTTTTCCCCTTAGCAGATTGTGAATAGTAGTTTTAATACACCACTTTAATAAAAATTACACCTTCAAGTAAGCTTTAAAAATCCAAAAAAATTACCAATCACTTAATATCAATTTATAACATGAAAATTTAATTTTTCATGATTTAATATTAAAAATTTTTTATAAAAATTTTTACATCACATAAACTACCACAAATCATAACTTTTTGTGTATAACTCCATTTTGAGTGATTCAAACTTTGTTTTTCTCATGATTTAATGTTCTATAATATTATAACATTAAATCTAAATATAAAAATTATTTTTGGTCATAAATTCCAAGACTTGTTTATACACTACTAAACACATATTTTAGCATACAAAATATACCAAAATACACACCAAGCATATTAAACTCAAGAATGGCATAAATATTACTACTACACATTATTAACTATAATAACATGTTTATACAAACATGATAATTTATTTAATAAATAAATAAACTTCATTTAAAATAACCATTACCTCATTTTAATGGCTATCTTCATTTTTCTTTCAAAATGGGTTGTGAAGGAGGATGGCATGAACCAAGAATTCCTTCTCCTTCCATATCCTTGCTCTCAAATAATTTTCTCTCTAATTTGAAAAGTGAAAGAAGAAGAAATGACTAACATTTCTCTCTCTCTAATTACTTAAGTCTTCCATGATGTATAGATATATATTTTATATCTATGAATTTAGACCAACACAAGTTAGCTATTGGATACTTGTTCAAGAAAGCTAACCCATGCCTTAGTTGGTGAGAATTTTATGGGAAATGACTCACCAAAAATCAAAACAAGCAACCTAAATATTAAATAAATGAAAAATAAAAGAAAATAAAAACAAACTCATTTTCTCTTTTCTCTCTCCTCCCATGCGGCTGACTTTTCTTTCTTCTTGTCCCAATTTGATTGTCCAAGTCACTTTTTTAATTAATATTAGTTAAATTAAGTATTTTCCAAGTGGGCCAATCATTGGGCTTTAATTTAAAATACCAATTGGGCTTCTATTAAATTGTTTGGGCTACTAAATTGTCAAGTCCATTTAATTTATCATTGGGCTATTTAATTATATCCCAAATGATTAATTATTAATTTTGTTACACATTAATTATCCAATCCATAATTAAATAATAATTGAATTGATTAATTAATTAAATACTCTAACCCATTAATATTAAATTACTAAATGGACTAATAATATTATTAATAATATTTTATATTATTTACATTAATTAATTATCATATTAATTAATTTATAAAAATTTAATTCACTCATTATATTCAATTTAATTGAATATTTAATTAATGACAACTTGTCAATTATTTTGATATTAAAACTTTAGAGTGTGTTTGCTAATAATAATATATATAATCTATATATATTATTTATACACATCACCTTACCTCAAAAACAATTTCACAATAAATTATGAAATTAAAATAAATACAATATATAATTTAATATATATTATTTAGGCCATAAATTAAATTATTTAATATATTTACATTAAATAATTCATTTCTCATCAATTATGGAAATAATTCCATTTACCCGAAAATACATTGAAATACTAATATATTTTCTCAATTTCTTATTTAAATAATTTATTTAATTATTTAATTAATATTACACAAATAATTGTATAATTAAATTCTCACTCTCATAAATCATTTACAATGATTTATTTAATTATAGAATATATTCATTTAATATATTAAATTACTATTTAAAATTACTTAATTAATTTAATCCCTTTATATATATGTACATATATATGAAATTAAATGTTGTACATATATACCATTACTATTCTCCCTTAATTAATTCAACTACTTTATATAATTTATAATTATATAAATTACATAATTATTCCTCACAAATAATTTATCAACAATTTGCATAATTGTTGATTAATGAATAAAATTAATTCCACAATAAACCTTTTAATTCAACTCGGATTAATTTAATATTAATTTATCTATTTCTCACAATTTAATTAACCATTAAATTATGTTACTAAATATGCACGCATATATATATATTCATATAAATACATATTTAATTTACACGCAATCACGTCGCGTAATTACATAACTCCACTAATTAATTCTCTTAATTTAATTAGACTTGTTGTTAGTCAAGTTTATTGAATTATCACTTTACTTGCTAAGATATCAAAAATTTTGATATCACCATATCTAAGTTAGTTTGTTAAATTTAATTTGGACCTCTATTTATCTATCACTACTAGGTTATCAAACTCCAACCTTTATTAAATATTAAATATTTTATTTCTAATTCATTTAAATATCCGGGATATTACATCTACGCCATGGTAGCTCACCCCCTGTTTCAATTTGAAGGAGGAAATGCGGGGATAATAATAATAATAATAATAATAATAATAATAATAATAATAATAATAGTAATAGTAATAGTAATAGTAATAATAATAATAATAATAATAATAATAATAATAATAATAATAATAGTAATAATAATAATTACATTAATATTAAAATAATAATAATAATAATAATACTAAAATTATTATTAGTATTAGTATTAGTATTATTACTATTACTACTACTACTACTACTACTACTACTATTATTATTATTATTATTATTATTATTATTAATGTTATTATTATTATTATTAATGTTATTATTATTAATGTTGTTATTATTATTATTATTACTATTATTATTATTATTATTATTACTATTATTAACGTTATTATTATTATTATTAATGTTGTTATTATTATTATTATTATTATTATTATTATTATTATTATTATTATTAAAGTTATTATTATTATTATTATTGTTATTATTACTATTATTAACGTTATTATTATTATTAACGTTATTATTATTATTATTATTAATGTTATTATTATTATTATTATTATTATTATTATTATTAACGTTATTATTATTATTATTATTAATGTTATTATTATTTAGCTTGATTTAGTTTTAATCTTAACATATTTTAGTTTTAATGTGAAATCAGTTTATTTTGTATATCATCTATTTCTTGGGTTCAATTATTACTTTTACTTGTGGTGTTCAGGTGGTCATATAGTCCAAGTTTCAAGTTTGTGGTTGTGAGTTCAAGTCATGCTAAAAGCAATTTTTTTCACTTAGTTGGTTGAACATGCCATGTCACAGGTGGCAGCCATGTCACAGGTGTCACGTGTGCCACGTGGACAGTCAACGCACATGTGGCACCTTGGGGCTCAATATCAAAATTTTTAAATAGTATGGGGCTCGATTTGCGTTGAACAAAAAAAATGGGTTCAAAGTCCAAAAACCCTAGAGTTCAGGGAGCTTATTTGCATTTAACCCCATTTTTTTTTGGAGTCAAATTTTAAGAAATTTCAAAATTAATACAAAAAATTTAGATCTTAGTGCAATTTTTTCTTATTATAATCTAATTAAAAAAAAGTACTTTTAATTGTTATATTTGTTGGTTTCAAAATTTAGATATGTTAATACATACATTATATGATCCTATTATTTGATTTGACGATAATTATGTTTAATGTATATTTGCAAAAATAAGTAATTTTTTTTTAATTTTTTATGAAAGATTTTATGTAAAAAGACTTAGTTAGGAATCAAATTTCTTTAGTTGATCCAAATCGTAGAATATAATAATGTAATTCTTGTAATAATTTAGTTGTCTAAGGTTAGAAATGTTCTTTGTAGAGCAAAAGACAAAATCACTTTAAGATCGCAAAATTAACTGCCAAGATCGCAGAGTGAAAGTTATTTCGTAAAATCAGAATCACATAGTTACGATATTCATAGAGCAAAAATAGTAAAGTCGAAAGTACATCTACTATATGAGGATCAACTTGATTTCACTCAATAGAAGTCAAAATCGTAGAGTACAATATTCTGACAAGTTATGACAAATGTCATAAACCTTAAACACGATCCTCAAGATTAATTTTCATTTGTATTTGTAATAAAGACAAGATAATAAAAACTCTATCTAACAACTATATTTATAAGAACAAATGACATGTGTCTTCTACTGCAACAACCATAATATTGAAGAAAGTAATCTATGTGGTCCATGAGGACAACAATTTAAAAAAAGAATCAAAAATAAAATAAATTAGGAAAAAAAAAGAATTCTAAATAAATAAAATTGATGAAAACTACAATTTTTGATATATATCTTGTGAATTAGATATATAATATATATCTAAAATAAAAATATTAATCATTTAAATTTATGGATCAATCCAGTTGTGCTATTATAATAAATATAAATAAATAAATAGATAGATAGATGGATAAGGAAGATAGAATGTCAGTGTCGAGCAATAAAAGAGCCTAGATCCTCTCCGAAATTTTAAATAATCTTGTTAGATAGTAGTTTGCTGAAACCATTCAATTCTAATAATGTGCTACGTATACTAAAATAATCTAATTTTCATAGAAAGTTCATTTAAAAATAGTACTCCATCCGTTTTAAATATATATTTTTTATAAAAATAATTTGTATTTTCAGATATATTCCTAATCAATCAATAATTATATATAATAATCCAAGAGGGAATTTTAAATTTAATTAATTTAGTTGATCATCAATATTCAATAACTATATACCAATAGTTGAATCACTTGTATGTTTGAATATTAATATGTAAAATTTAGAGAATTAATATTTTCATAAAGGAATTTGATAGCTTCACAAGATTTTTCTCACATAAATAATAAATAGAATCCACATGTATTTAAGTAAAATCTTGACAAAATATCAAATTTTTATTGTGAAAATAACAATTTTCAAAATTTATCTAACCATTATTATTGTAAAATTTAAAACATGTGAAATATATATTGTTAATTAACCCATTTATGTATTAACCACAATATTTATGAATAATATAAAAGATCTCGCCATATATTAATGTATGTAGACATTGTTAGACTTAAATAAAGTTGAAAACTATTGAGAATGTTTTTTGCTAAAATTCATAAACTATCTTTAATTATAATATATTTAAAATTTATAAATTAAATTTTTAAAGAGTATTCCTAATTAAAATTTCGTAGAAGAAGGATAATTACTCTGTTCGTTTGAGTGTGGGATTTAATGTCATGAAGTCTTGGACCTTTTTTTCCCTTTCTCAGTAAATTCTTTCTTTTGTATGTATTTTTATCTACATATTTGGCACCATTATTTGTAAAAGATTTATTAATTTATAATTAGTAACTCACCAAACTTATCAAAATCCGTACACCATTTTGAATAAATGAACTCATGTACCAACCGAATCAATGCGTTAAATTTTAAAATTATAATTTAATTAGATATCGTGCTTTTATATATAGAGATTAATAGCAATTCAAGAGAAAATCCTAAAGTGAATTAATTTGGTTGGTTATCAATGTCTATTTTATCGAGTTAAATTTTCTACATCAAGGTTGGACTAACCCAAAAACACATCAGGACAAACTGAATAATAATAATAATAATAATAATAATAATAATAATAATAATGAAGAAGAAGAAGAAGAAGAAGATCTTATAATTAAATTAATTTAATTGATTATAGAATTTGTAAATAATTACAAAAAATAATGAATTTAAATTGAAATAAATCTCAATCGTAGAATATATATATATATATATATATATATCTTACACAATGTGGAAGAAACTTGTGAGAAAGTTAGCACGTATTGCAAACTTGTGTACTTACAACTTTAAAGATTTATAGTGCAAAACTAGAAATGATAGTAAAAAATAAAGACAAAATTATCTTTCAAATCGTTGAAGTGATTTAAAAAGAAAACGTTTTTTAAATTTTGAAAATAGCAGGAGTATATACTATACATACCGACGGTGCGGCAACAGGATTGTCACAATGTACAAAAACAATGAACCGATTTAAAAATGTCATTGCGCGCGCGGGGTTGTTTCCCTGTTTCAGATAAGTGGCAATTTGTAATTTTGTGGCAATGGGGAGGGTAAGATTTTTCAATACAATAGCAATTATAACATAAACAGACTTCACATTCATTGGATGAAAACAAAAATAAATAAATAAATAATTACAATAAAAAAGAAATACAAACTTGTATAACTGAGAAAAATCGAGTTGTACACTTGCCGATCTCATAACCTCAGACTTAATAATCAAATCAAGGATCCGATTACTATAAAGTGAAATTTTATGAAAAGTTTACTTCTAGATCAATAAGATACTGGCACGCAAATAGAAAGAACACCCATCGACCTGTGTGTCAATACATCATTGATCATAAAATTCACTTCATAGTAATCGAATTTTTTTACTTAAATTTGGTGTGAGTAGAGATTACATATTCACTTGTGAATAACGTTATTCTCGAACCTTTATCTCCATCCATATTCCATACTAATGGCTCCCCGTTACGCAAAAAAGGAAGGAAAAAAATTGTGTCGTGTACACATGTTGAATGCAAAATTTTATTTAAAGATTAATTTACTCTCAAAGTATATTTTGTAAAGAGAAAAAAAGATTAATGGACTTTTGTTAGTTAGTTTCTCCCAAGTTTAGGCTTCAAAGATAAAATATATCAATTGTAATAGTTAAAGTTTCTCAAAAAAATAATCTTGAGGAATCAACGGATCAGATTTAATAAAAAGGCCCGAAACTTGCAAGGTTTTGAACGGATCATTATTTATATAAAAGTGGAACTAATTGTTTTTGGATTATAAACATCAAGCTTCACCGTCTTTGTGGTCTGTAGTCTAGAAATTACAATATGTACTCTCTGTATCTACCCTGCAGTTCCTAGGCCGTACATAATCTGTTTTCCATAGAAAAGTCTATTCCTTCCGTGGGAGAACAACCTCCTCTCACTTCTCTCCTCCTTTTCCCTGCACATATTTAAGCAGATGAGACCGGCCTGCTTTAAATTTGGCCTTCTACCATATGTTTATATTTCCCCTGTTTTTCCTTTTTAAGCAATTCTCCTCTGTCTTTCCTTTTTCTCAAGCAGTTTTCCCCTGTTTTTGTTAGGGATTTCTTGGATGCCATATTATCCATCTAAGTTATCCACTTTTCTTCATCTTATGGTTCTTGTTTCTCACCTTTCAAATCTCTTTAGTTTCTGTAGTTTGGTTCATGCCAGGTGAATAATTTCCCCTGTTTTTTCCTTTTAAGCAAATTCCCCCTGTTCTTGTTTTCCCAAGCAATTTTCCCCTCTTTTTGTTGGGGATTTCTTGGATGCTATATTATCCGCCTAAGTTGTACAGTTCTCTTCATCTGTGTTCTTCTTGATTCTCACCTCTCAAATCTATTTTATTTCTGTAATTTGGTCAATACCCACTGAACATTTATATAAAAGTTGGTAAGATATTAGGACCAAAACCCCATCTGATCTTTCATGTCCGCTTAGTTTTCTTGATTTGTTGTGCTTGTTTTCTTGATAGTGGTGATAATAATTTTAATGGCAAAGAATCCGTTTGGGAACACCAGAAACAACAGATTGGAAACCACAATCTGGGCCATTCAACTCATACTCCTGTTAGCTGGATTCATCTCAACCGTTCTTGTATTCAAAACATCTGTGATTCCATACTCACTTGATATGGTGATTTCTACACTACCAGGATTCTGGGTCAAACTCAAGTCCTGGTTGTCCCCGTCTTATATCTACATCATCATAAATTTCATCATCATTTTTATCGCGGTGTCCTCCACCGTACATCACCCTAAAGTAAATGAGGAGCACCATAATAATGACGATTATGGTGGTCCTCGTTCACAACCTTCAGTATCAGAGGAAATAAATCAAAATGATTTCCTCTATACTAAAATCACGCCGGTGGCCGATTCTGTCAAAAAACCGCCACCGTGCGATTTTTCTGAAAAGAAAGTATTAGCTTATTTTAAAACAACAGCAAATAAGGCAACGGAAAAAGAAAATTTCGGGGAAAATCCGGCTCCAGATCATATCAAACACATTTCAGTGGCTGGGCAGCCGAAAAATAACCACGACCAGTACGATCATCAGAATGATTGTAGCGGAGATATTGGAAATGATGATACAATAGAGGGGACATGGAAGGCAATTATTGAGGGCGGTAAGCCGACGACAAAAAAAGAGCTAAAGAAGATGGAAACATGGAATGCGCCACCACAAGTGGCCGTGGTGGAGGAGGCGGAATTGAAATCGACGGCGACGGTGACAGGGTGGAAGGAGATGAGGAAATCGGAGACGTTTAACGAGTCGGTGCTGGGAAGGCAGAGAGGTGGGCTGAGGAGGGATGCGTCAATGAGTCAGGACGAGTTGAACCGCCGAGTTGAAGCGTTTATTAGCAAGTTCAACAAGGACATGCGGTTACAAAGGCAAGAGTCTGAGCAGAGGTTCTTAAAAATGATTAATGGTTAATTTTATTCATATTCACTTGCTACTTTAAAAAAAATGAATGTGATGGTTTCAAATTCAAATTGATGGTTTCTGTTATGGGGATATCAGTGAGCCAAATTTTGATCATGATTTAATTTGCTCCGACACAATATATTTTATCAAAATTTTAACTCACTTATTCACTACTTAGTAATAATTTAATACACTCGATCAATATTTCAAATAAATTAATTTATTAAATAAAATTTAAGTTAACCCACTAATTAAAATAAAAGCATATTATTTAAAATAATTTTTAGCAACTTTTGTAAAATTAAGTGACTGCATAACCTATAATCATGATCATATATTTTATATTAATTAGATATATTTTTTATAATTAATTATATAATAAAATATTATTTAAATATTTAAATCGTACTATCATTTAAAACTTCTAACATTATTCAATTCTAAATCTTATGTCAACTACAAAATAAGACTGACTAATGACTCTTGTCCGCCTGTGTAATTGAAAATTAATATGACATGACAGATTGTTCCAACTAATTGTGAACAATGTATCGATCCTTGATGGAGAGGGCATTAATCTTACCCAGTTTTATTTGTTCCGCAATATTATCGAGTTTTTTTCTTTCTATTTTTTTAATATATATATATAATATACTAAACGATTCCAAGAATCCCTTTAATATTTGCTTTCTCAAATCTAACACCCCGGACAGTTGCAGGCTATAATAATAATTAATAAGTGGTTTAATAAGCAAAAACAATAACTATAATAGGTGGCTACAATTAATTAACATTAAACTCCCGTATATCCGGATATCTTATGCTCGGACCAAACACCTCAAAAGCACTTATTTTTAAGCAAAAGCGAGAATTCCGAAACAAACGTAGTTTTCAAATGGACCCCTTAATAAGGTCATTAACAAGTAAGAAATATTAGGTGTTGTTATTTTTAATTAGGAAATTGATATTTTTATAAAAAAAATTAAAAATTTTACAAGACTCTTTTATACGAGTAAGTTCTTGTGAAAGTATTAAAATTTTCTTGCGAAAATAATAATTCTCTTTAATTATTTTCAACCAATTTTATTATCAAAATAAAAAGTACCAATAAAATATTGTATGTTAACTCATTCTCACATTTAAAAACGTGATATAAAGTGAATGTATTTATAAAGTTTTAACTTTGATATCAAAAATATCGATACATACTCTTGGACAATACGTTTAATGATGGTTCAATTACGTAATTCATTTTTTTGATAATCTTAATAAAAGACTCCTATATTTTAACTTAATTCTTTTTTTAAAATATAAATTTTATTAACTACAATTTATTGATAATATTCCCCAATCCCCCCTCGATCAAAGGTATCAAAATTTAGTTATACAACCCCGCATTTGAACTGTAAAGTCCAAACAGAAAAAGGAAAAGTAAAAACAAGGCATTGACATATGCTAGTTGGTAGTTGCTACAACCTCATAATGAATGATTCCACTGTCAAATTGCGACATGTAGGGAAATTGTCTTTAAAAGGGTTCTTAAATTATATATGACTTTAAATTTAAAATTTTATAAATTAACTAAAGTCAAATGAGAAAACAAAAGAATATGACTTTTGTCCGCGCCTATCCCCTTTAAATTATTCAATTGGAATGAGTTTCCAGATTAAAATATGGTCTGGGCTTCGATTTCCAAAATTTATCTAGGCCCAACTCAGTCAGGCTTGAGAAATTTTACCATAATGGCCTCTTCATTTTTTTAATTGATGTTGACCAATAGACTAAAGAATGTTATTATTGTTGAAAATTGATATTTTCACAAGTCAAATTAAATATTTTTATAAAAAAATTATCACGTAAATATGAAACTCATCTATTATTCACGTGAGAATGACCTTGTAAAATTATCATATTTACTTATGAAAATATCAATTCTTTTATTGTTTTATCTTATTGATTAAAAATCTATATAAAATAAAGATTAATCTCATAATTTATTGAAAAGATGAATCACAAAAGATGAAATAATATCTCGTTGAAATAAAATTAGTTTAAAAGACGAAAGATAAATAAACATGTATTTAAGAAAAATATTTATTTCATAGTTATTCATAATAATAAAACATTAACCAGTATAATATGATAAACAAATTAAGATGATTGATAATGTCAATTAAGACAATTGATAATGTCAAAGTAACAATTATATAGTTAAAGTAATAAGTATTGCTAAAAATTCAAAGTGTCACTATAACAAACGTAAAAGTGTCATTAAAATTTCAAAGTATTATTACAAAAAATATAAAAGATCCGCTAAATTTATATTTGTTCTACTATCATAAATATTGATCTGACATTATCAACAATCAAAATTAAGATAAAAATATTTTGAGTATGTTGAGTTATTTTATATTATTTTAGTTAAAAAAATTATATATTTATAAAATAAATTTGTTAGTAACTAAAACTATTTTTACCAAAAAAGAGTATCTGACACCCCCAATTCATATACTCGTTACAGAAATTTTGATACTCACTATCTAACTACATTCACATCAAATAACTTATAATATAAACTAACTACATAATATAATACAATAATTTACATCACGACTCTTAAAATCCCAATTTCTTAATACTTTGCACAAATCTATTACAACTTAGTTCCAAATATAGAATTACAATATAAATATAACTACTCTTCTAGATTTAATCCATCCTTTCCATTGTCTTTATTTTTAAACCCTTCTGGTACTTTTGTCCTGTATGAAATATATCTGAAAAGTAAGTAACAAATTTGCTCAATAAGTTTTAAAATTTTGAAATATAACAATTATAAACTCTTATACACAATGACTAAATATCATTGAAAATCTCAAAATGTCTGATTTAAGGAATTATAACTCAACAAATGATTTTGAATGAATTAAAATATTTTCAACAATCTTCAATACTTAACGAGATAGTTGAGTAGTTGTAGGGATCAAAAACTATTTATAATGTTCATAAGTCATAAGATCGAAAAGTCTCCATAATATTTCACTGTCATAAAGACTACGAACTCTTGATAAAGTATTATAGGGGATCAGTCTAATAATACCTCATGTTACGCGTAACGTCATCTTCATGCCGTATTTAACAGTGTTATGTTGGTAACCACACAATATCAATAATATTCCTATATATTTTAAGGTGGTTCACCTTAGTTATAGACATCATGGAACAATAAACAGTCTCTAAAATTTTTATAACAATTAAATATATCAACGAATAATCATTCAACAAATATATTAGTTCAACAACAAAGTTTAGCCGAAAGCAAATGACATTAACTTTTTACTTTAAACATTACAAGAATATAAAAGAATTTTCAAAATTCACATTAGAATAAAATATGATTAGAACAATCTAGAATAAAAATGGAGCACATAGTGTGGGAACATGCCACTCCCTCCCTCGGATAACCTATACCATTCATGAATGTCGATATATTAACTTATTTGTTAATATTGTTTGTTACTGTCGGTAACTTTTCGTAAATTCATTTAGGTATTTTTCAATTATTGTAAACTCATTTTTGAGTGTCATTTTACTCACTTTATGTAACTCAATGTTTAAAACTTAATTTTATCATCAACTTTAGCTCATTAGCTATATTTTAACTTATTAACCAATAAAATTTGATAAACCTTTTTAACTCATTTTAATCAATTTTTCACAAATTTTCAACCCTATTTTCTTAATCAGACCCTTCTAATAATTTTATTTTATTAATTTTTTTAGCCGGATATGTGTGTGTGTGTGTGTGTGTGTATATATATAAGATTTTCTATAATTTTTCAGAATTTTTGTATCATGTTTATTATTTATTTAAGAGTACTTTCTCATCAAAATTGTAATAATTTTCATAATTTGAGTTTAACTTAAAAAATTATGAAATTTAGACAGTATCTTACTACCCTCGTCACAGTGAGTTTTCAATTAAAGTTTCAGCCCCCAAATAATTATCAGAACCCAATTATTTTTAATTAATTATCTACAACTCTATTTTAGTTCATTTTTTTGACTAGAACCTCCTTATACCATGAGGGATCTACCTTGAAATTTTCAGAATTTTATAAGTCCTCTTACTCCAAAAACAGTCACATAACCAGAGTGGTGTGTTTTCTAACCAATCTTCTTTAAAAAATCATAATTAAAAATTTATAGTAAGTCGGGATCTCAAATTTTTATTGTAAGTAGGTGACTTTTAGAAGCACATACCATAAAATTTTTAAGTTTAAATTCGTTACACATTAAGAGTAATAGATTTTACAAAAATAGTCTAGATCTCTTCCTAACCTCTTTGACAACACATCCGACAAGAGTATCAAGAACAAGTAGCCCTTCCACATAACCCCCAATGGGCCGGCCACTTCCCCCTTTACCAAATCCATTTTTTTTTCTTTTGTTTTTTTATTTAGGTTTCTCCTTCTTGCTTTTAGAAACTTTGAATAAGACTTTTACTTAGTATGTATGTGTGTGTATGTATATATATATATATATATATATATTTTTTTTCGTTCTAAATTATTTTGACTTTTAAAAATTAATTTGAGTTATTTTTAAATTTAAAATTAAAAAAAATTATTAAAAATAATAAAATACTTTTTAAATATTTTATTATTGTATTAATTGAAATTAGAAAAATATATCTCATTTTAAAAATATTTTAAATTAATTTTAAAAAATTAACAATGATTCTATAATAAAATAAAAAGAGTACAACATATAAGATTATAAAATTAAACTTTATTAAAATTTATATTTATATTTTCACGCTTAATAAAGTTTTGGCATATTACAGTTGTAAATTCAAATTTTTATTTAACACCGAGGTTTATATTACTCGTAAAATTTTGCTTGTAATATTAGCCGGTAGCCACCACACACAAAATCTATCTTTTCTCTTCCTGCTACGAGCTGCGGCCGTCAGCACCACCACCGTGACACACCATAGCTTCTTTACCGACGTAAGTAGTCCTCCGCCTCGCTATTGTATATTATTAGCATATAATCAACCTGTAGCTTCAATAATCATTTACTTGTTCTTCCTTGCTTATGCATTAGCATCACCTGAATTTTTTACTTCTATGATAACTATTGGTTTATTTGAAGAGTTGATGTTATTTGCAAACGAGTTTCTTTTGTTTTTGCTAAAATGGATTGCTTATTGTTCAATTATTGTAATTAGGGGTCCGTTTGTTCCAAAAGTAATTCTTTTTTTGGGAAAACTTTGCTCATAACATATTTTCTGAGAAACAGTGTTCAGAGAAAATGGAACATTTTTAGTTTTGTAGTTGAGAAACTGAAAATAATTTCTGGAAAACTGAAATTTTGGTCTTTTTTCGTGTCTGCCACCGGCATTATCAAAACTTAGTCTTAAGTCTTAAGCCATTGAGAGACCAATTTTATGAAGTTTTGGGTGGTTTAAATTAAATTCCTATACGTAGCAACTTGCCAAAGCTGCATAGGAAACAAAGGGTACATATATTGAATTCTCTCATCGAGTTGTATAGGACTTATATCAAGCTAGAAGGACCGCTACCTATGAGCTTGCCTTTACTACTTACCCTTACCTGTTCGCCTTGAACTTCATTATTTTTCATCATGTTTTTGACTAAGCACTGTTGTTGCTTATAGATAATCTAATGAATATTGCGAGTCCAGTGGTCGTAACCCTTTTGATTCTGGCCCTTTGCTGATTGTTATGCATTAGGGGATCTTTCTCTAAAGTATAGGTTTCTTTAAGATGTGGTTTTCAACAGACTACAATTAACAAAGCATTGTTTGAACAGTAAACCGTTTAGAACGCAATTTTAGGCAACTTTCATGAGAGTTGAACTTTTTTAACTTTTGAAGTTATGTATCCAGTTGATTTTCCTCTTGAAATTGAAATATGAACATTCCTCTGGGAAGGCACGATTTGTGGCTACTGTACATTGTATCGTTTTGCCAATAGAGTATCACAAGCCAATTTTTTTGTGATAAAGAAAATTTTATTTTTCTTAATTAACATTGTGCTGAATCCTGGTCGTTTCCCTTTGCTATTATATAAAAAGAAAAAAGAAAAAATAATTAATTAATGCTAAAGGAGTCAGGCTTACTTGATTCGGACCTAAACATGCCGGGCTCCAGCGCATTGTTTGCGCTCGCCTCGTTTAAGTAATGGGCTCACGGCCAGCCCGATACGTTTACAGCTCACGCCTCACATACAGTCTTGTACTATATTAATAATCTCTCGTTGGGATTGTGTTTACTTTGAAAGTTAGTGGATGTGAGTTTTGAGGTTGGTTTAGTCATATGATACTTGGATATACGGCATTCTGTTTTAACTTCGATGTTTTTAGCCAATGTTGGTAAGTTTTAATAAAGGTTTAGTAACCTAGTGAATAATTGAATTTCTCCCATAAGTAATTCTTTCTTTTTTGCAGACAGGACAAGAATATATACATTGTCATTGGAGAATGATTGCAGCAATTTCTTGGATCCCTAAAGGGGTCTCAAAGTCTGTACCAGATGCAGTTGAACCTCCTTCGAAAGAGGAAATTGAAGAGATTATAAAGAGTGGTGTCTTAGGTAGAAGGTAATATTTTATTCTTGATGTTTCTTCAAATAGTTTAATACTATACTAGTTATATTCCTTATAACAGAGTCTTCAGTATCATATTGAGATCTAATTGAATAAGTTTCACTACAAACTCTCTCTCTCCCCCGCGCTTCTTCTACTCTCTTTACATCAAGTGTAGCAAGGAAAAATAAGAAATGTAGTGGCTTTCATGAACCATGTTGTTAAGATTTTAATAGGTACTCCCTCCGTCCCATGATAAACGTTCTAGTTTTACTTTAATGGTCAAATTGAGCATTTTTAAAATTAATAAATAAAAATATTTGTATAGAATTTTTAAATCATGAAATTTGACATTAGTAGTAAATTTGTCATACTTTATTATGATCATAATTTCTTGACATATATCTTGAATATATTTAAGATTTGTTAATTTTAAAATTGGTCAATTTGACCATAAAAGTCAAACTAGGATGTTTTTTATGGGCGGAGGGAGTATATTTTAGGAAATTATTTATCAGCATTTTGCAATGTAGAATCAAAGCTACAAGGAGAGAAATGATTGTACAAAGTTAATACATGGACTGCCATATACCAAGTATGTAAACAACAAATTAGCTACATCTGGGATGATCATTTTTAATCAGTAAATTATTTTGGATAAATGTGAAGCAAATTATCCGTCTCAGAGAAGAAAAAGATAATTGTAGCAGAATTAGAATTGAAGTTCATATGAAAATTTCGTTAGGGGCTGAGCTTTGGCATGTTTTGTAATATTCTCTTTCATCTGTTTTTGCAGTGGAGATGGTGAAAGTGAACAAGATGATGAAGATATGGATGTTGAGGCTGCAGTACAGCCTGATGAAGTTGTGCAAGCATTAATTGCAGCTGATGCCCTTGGCAAGTCTTCTAAGAATATTACCGGGACCGATTTTGAGGACATTGCAGATAGTTTAAAGGAACTAGACATGGATAATTATGATGAAGATGATGATGGTATCTTTATCTACGTAACTCTTGTTTCTTTCTTCCTTCCAATACAATTTCTATTAGGTTTTGACAAATTTTATTTTCACTTGGGATTCTCCCAGCATAGTTAGTTGAAGGAATCACCCTACCATATCTCTGGTCTGAACCTAGTTTCATCTTTCTTTGAATTGTTTTCTGGGGCATTATGTTCAAAATTAGTTAAAAACTAGCATGTACTAATCCCTGATTGACATTAGGCATTGAGCTTTTTAGTAAGGGGCTTGGGGATACTTACTACCCAAGTAACGATTTGGATCCATATCTAAAGGATAAAGATGTAAGTGGCTTCAATTCCCAGTGTCCTTGTTTAGATTTATTTATTTATTTCCTTGGCTTGTCACTGTTAAATTGTAGATCCTTCTTTTTTCTTACTCTTTAATTCTTTCATTTTCTTTTCAGGGTAATGACTCTGAAGAGCTTGAGGATATGATAATAAAAGCTGAGGATTCCGTCATAATTTGTGCACGTAATGAGGATGATGTCAGTCATCTTGAGGCATGTACTAGTTAGTTGACATATAAATCCCTTAAGAATCATCGCTTTCATGTGAGCAATCCAATAATTGGTGACCTTGATTTATACAACAGATCTGGATATTGGAGGATATTGACGTGGGAGATTCAAACATGTTTATCCACCATGATATTATAATCCCAGCCTTTCCGCTCTGCATGGCATGGCTTGATTGCCCACTTAAAGATGGAGAAAAAGGTACAACATATAAATACATTAAAATTGTTTTTGAAATAGTGCAAATAAATTATTTATACTTTTCTTGATACTCTTTTTCATATATGAATAACTTCATATAGGTCATTTTTATTTATATTTATATCATATATAAATAGCTTTATGACAGCAGGGAAATGGCTAAAATCTTGAGTTTTCGTGCAATTTTACCATTGGTCATCATGTTTAGCTTATGATTTTTTCCCCTTTGTGAATGCTATTGTTATTCAACTGCTTAAATAAGAGGGAATGAAATTAGTATGCATTAAGCTTGAGTTGTCAAGAATCATTTGCCTATCAAACTTTATAGTAACACCAGGCTTTCTGCTAGCCTCTTTTCTTGTTGTAGCTTCTTTCCTTTTTTGTTGAAGTCTAGTTGATTTTCTAAATAAGCAAGGTGTAATGTTTTCTGAAGGCCAGTTAGTTCTATAGAACCTGAAACTGATGATAATGTTCTGCGTATCATAATTACCAACTTGACAGATAGCATACATAAGATGTAGACATTCAGCATATTAACGTGCAAACTCAATAAGTTGGCAGTGAGCATTTTTAACCTGAGAAGGCAGTGATTCATTGTCATTGTTCCCATATGTTAAATTGCTTACTTGAGTATAAAAATATATTTGCATATGCAAAGATGGTAGACTTGTGACCTAGGAGGTTCCTGTCATCTATGCCTGCATTGGCAAAGCACTTTCTGGAAATTGCAAGTAGCTACTTATTTGTCTTTGTTTTTCTCTTTGAAAAATCATAATAGGCAAGATGTTTTTTATTCAGCTTACTGTGCTTCTCAGTTAACGATGATGAATTCTCTGTTTTGTTGACAGATTATGAGTTAATTATTTTTGGTTACTTCTTGTCAGGGAACTTTATAGCTGTTGGCTCCATGGAACCAACCATTGAAATATGGGATCTTGACGTTGTATGTGGATTATGGACCTTGATCTTGGTAGAATATGGATTGATGACCCTATCATTATTTACTGTGAAAACTCTTACAATTTTTATTACTTTCAGATGGATGAAGTCAAACCATCACAGATATTAGGTGGCATTTCTGAGAAGAAGAAGAAGAAGAAGAAGGTAACAAAGGTTAGCTAGTTTAGTTTCCTAATTAGTGACTTGTAAATATGTTTTGTTCATACCCCAAGGGGTGGGAGAAATGGTACAGGCTTGACAAATAACCTCAAGCTTACTGGTTCCAATCCCCAAACATGGGGCCAAATGTACCTTTCCAAAAAAGAGTATTATGTTTTGTTCTAATTTCAACTTGCTTCAAATGTTAATCAACTATATTTTTGTGCGAAGTTTGACAGCTTGCCTTAGAACTTCTTAGTTCAATATTATCTCATTGAAATCATGTTTCTTGCATAAGCAATCAAATCTGATACGATATCTAGGGTTTGAGAGCATGCCCATTGAGGCAGTCTTGTTTGCTGACAATAGTTGACATGTCCAGAGGAAACCAAACGAGACATTAGGAATGCTATACTTGGCAACTTGTGTTCATGTGGTAGTTTAAGTCTTATTTTGTTTTGTAGAAAATCTAGAAATGTTAGGTGAATTTGGATTACAATATAGGAGTGACTATTGGTAGTTTAATAAAGGCCCTCATATTGTCCTCACCTTACAATTCTTATTCATATTAAACATTTTCAGTGCCTTTTTTGATTGAAAGTACTGCTGCTATTTTTTTTTTGTACTAGCACCTGCATCTTAATTTATTTCAAATGGATCGTCTTTTTTCAGTTGTAATTTCCCCTTGTAATTCCACCTCCACCATAATTTTCTTATCCATTTTTGAGATTTTATGTGGTCTTCAATTTCTTTGACTAAATCAGAATATATTTTTTTTGTTAGAAATCTATCAAATACAAAAAAGGCAGTCATACTGATTCAGTACTTGGTCTTGCTTGGAACAAGGAGTACAGGTCCGGGGATTTTTGTTTTTGGTCTTTTGGTTTAGTTGGGGTTTTAAAATAAATTATAACGCACTTGTTATTTATATACAGGAATATTCTTGCTAGTGCTAGTGCTGACAAATTAGTTAAGATATGGGACGTCACAACTGGAGAATGCAATATCACAATGGAGCACCATACAGACAAGGCAAGTATTAAGTCTTACTCACTATATATGTATATATTTGAATGTATAGTACTATTAATATGATCTACATGCAGTAGTTGATGTGGATACCATTTGAGAAGTCACTTTTGGGTACAAAATATACTTGAAATAAACTTCACCTCCTACAATATTTATTGTGGCTTATTTTTATTTTTTGTGGGCCCACTTTATCTCTTCCCCCTTTCCTTTGGTGATAACAGAAGTAATCTGGGAATAGTGGAAGTATAATTGGCATCAGGAATTTCCGACGCAGGAAAGTGTTACACTATTTTAATCCAAATCTTTTAAGTGTGTTTTTCCCTTCTTACTTGTCCTCAGGTTCAAGCAGTTGCATGGAATCATTATGCTCCTCAAGTTCTCCTCAGTGGATCTTTCGATCATTCAGTAGTCTTGGTAAAGAGCATTCTTCTGCTTCCAGCAACTTCATGGACTCATACTCCCTCTCTCTCTCTAATTGACTCGTACAACTATTGTTTTGTGAAATTCTATTTTATGTTCCTTTTGCTTTAAGATTTCCTAGTTCATTTTTTTCTTCCATGCATTGTAGAAAGATGGAAGAATACCAAAGCATACTGGATTCAAGTGGTCGGTCAATGCTGACGTCGAGAGCTTGGCATGGGATCCACACACCGAGCACTCGTTTGTGGTACGTCCTCTAATCTAAAATCTAGGGCCTTCAGTTTAGAGTTTCTTTCTTGTTTGTTCTTGAATAACAAAACATTGGCACGGCTTATTTTCATATAATTTGTTTAGTTTGCTTGTGGGGGGCCTTAAGAAACCAAACTGTGTCATTTCATTGCATTTTCAGGTTAGTCTCGAGAATGGTACTGTTACTGGTTTTGATATCCGGACAGCTACTTCTGATTCATCATCAGAGCCAAAGCCAAGTTTTACCCTCCATGCACATGACAAAGCTGTCTCCTCTATTTCTTATAATCCTTTGGTACCGAAGGTACATATCTCTCCTCTCTCTTGCTTTACAGTTTACAAGCTTTACTAACCTTGCCTATATTTCTTTGTAGCTTCTTTCAACTGGTTCCACCGATAAAATGGTAATTTCTTGTTGGTAATTGGGATTTGTTCTCATGGTTTCTCGCATCCTCCATGCATATAACTGTGTATGCCACATTATAAGCAGTTTATTTCTACTTAGGTTCCTTTATTTTTGCCGCAGGTGAAACTCTGGGATCTATCAAATGACCAACCTTCATGTGTTGCATCTAAAAATCCCAAAGCTGTATGTGATTCTTTATTTGGTGAACCTTTTTACTTATTGAAATAAAGTTGTGGATGATAACGACCAAAAATTAGATCTGCAATTGCACGTGTTTCTGTGCAAACCGTTATATTTATGATAACGACCACTGAAGCAATTGTCCAACTTTCTTCTAACATCTAAATGTTATTATCAGGGAGCCATCTTTTCCATTTCTTTCTCAGAAGATTGCCCCTTTTTGCTGGCTATTGGAGGTTCCAAGGGAAAATTGGAAGTGAGTAGTCTTTATACTTTTTTGCAGCTTCATTCAGCTAGTTCTTTTCTTTTACGCAAGGTTCCGTGTAATTGAGGTTATTTAAATTTTCGTTACCACGATGCAGCTTTGGGATACAATTTCTGATGATGGGGTCTCGCGGAGGTACGGGAAGTACCGCAATCAGAATAAGACTCCTCGACATGATTAGTGCAACTGCGTGTTTATACATTTCTTTCTTGTTGTTCGTCCCTAGCTCTGTTATAGGAAGTTTTGGACAAAAACTAAATAGCATAAGTATATGTTTTATAATTTTTATTAAACTTGTTACATTAAAAAATAATAATACAAGGTAAAATAGTACTTTAAATGTGAAGTTTAAGTTTTTTTTCTATTCAAATTTAAGATTTGTCTACTTGTTTTTTGGTTAAAATATGGTAAAGACAATGTTTGAAGAATGTCCCGGCTACGAGACTCCTAACTAATAGTGTACTTGTTTTTTGGTTAAAATATCGTAAAGATAATGTTTGAGGAATGGGATACTACGAGACTTGAAAAAAAATTGCCTGTAAAAATAAAAAGTATTGCGGTGAACGTGGATCGAACACGTGACCTTCAGATCTTCAGTCTGACGCTCTCCCAACTGAGCTATCCCCGCCATTTGTTAAAATACTTGGCTATACTAATATTTGACTTAATTACTGTATGGTGTGTTTCGAAAGTCTTTTAAATTTCTAATTATACCGGTATATTATAATGAAAACAAATTTAATTATTTATTTTTTTCAAATAATATTTAGTACTTGTAATGTAAAGTGCAACCTAATGAAAGGTTAATATAAATTTTGAGAGTTTTTTTTATATGTTCTCCTCTCAAAAGATGGGACGCAATAAAACCTTATTATCATATGAAAAATTATGTGAAAATACCAATTATCTAAATTTTTGGCTAGTAGTATTATTACTTATAAATTATGCATATATATATATATATATATATATATATATATTACTTAATGTATTGTATTATCTTTGTAATGAAAAGTTGTCCTTCAGTGTTTAACCTAGAAAAAGAAATAACATTTGTTCATTAACATACAAAAACAGAACTTGTTAGATTATTCATATTAGTGCAATAATAATCACGATTATTATGACAATGGACATAATCAAAAAAAATAATCGGATTGGCTCATAGAAAAATGTCCAAAGAAAACAAATAGTGCGGCTATTAAAAATTCTAGGACCATATTTGTTTACAAGGATTATAATTTTAAAATTATTATTCATAGGATTATAACCCCAAGATTATTAATCTTTGGATTAAATAGTTCTAGTCATCTGTTTGTTTTTTATGAGATTATTCATGTAATAACTTAAAATAATCTCATCTTATGTTTGCTTTTTCTAGAACTAATTAAATGATTGAATATAAAAATATCGTTTGGACTATTACACCCTTACTAATAATAACATATTTTAAACTATAATTTAAATTTGTTTATATAGAATATTCTTGTAATTATTAAACTCAATATCAAATGGAGTATTTTTTGGGTTAAAGTGCATGCATGGTGCAATATTTCCACTACAAATAAAACTTGGAAAGAAAGTTAATTAGTTCAATTCCCCCTCCCCCAATATTTATTGAAATTAAAACAAATTTGTACAAGGAATTAAAATAGCTATATCCATCTAGAAATGAATTACTAAGTTCAATTGCGTGTGCAGTTTTTAAAATTGTCACATTATCTATCACTAGAAATGATTTGTCCCTTCACTATACTTTTATTTATTTAATATATTTTTGTTAAAATGTTCTAAGATAATTAAAAAAAATTTAAATATATTAAACTAATTGAATTTCTTATACTTTTAATTGAGTTGGTTCGTCACGTTGATATGATATTAATGTTATATTCAACTGTCATGCTTTGGTTAAAATAATTTTTTATCCAACTGTTGATTAATTATTTCGACTTTGACTTTATTTTTAGCACCTGAAACTTGTTGCAACCTTTGGGCTTTTTTTAATTTTATTTTGTTATAAAAAAATAAATAAATGAAGGAAAATTGGCATGACAAAGGCTCAGCACTTGTATATATTAATTCGCATGAAACATAAATGTAATGTAAGATATGCAAGCGAACTTTTCAACAGGAACTGCTTAACTAACCGATTGTTACGAAATTTAAAACTTATATTTAACGTGCAATATTTGGTCAACATCTGGAAAACTGATAGGAGTTGGTATGGCCAGATTAAAAGGGGAGATAGTATATTCGGGCCGATAAATTGATAGAATAAGATATTATGGTTATTTTTAAAAAAAGATTAAAGTTAATTTTGTTTAGAAATTTTTAATCTCAAATGATGGAGATTATAATACTTGATTAAATATGGTATTAAATAGTTTATAATATTAAGTTATTTTATAATTTCTGAACTAATAGTTTCGAGTCAAATAATAATCTTATCCCTAATAAAAAATTAAGACTCACAAATATAAATGGGATAAGACTATTAATCGCAAGTGTCTTATCTCAAATATAACTAACCTAACACTTGCGATTAATAGTCTTATCACAAATATAATTCTTACAAATAAACATAATTTAAGAGCTTTAATTTTTATTTTTTTTTATTTCAAATAATGTGACATTATTTTTTATAGTTGAATACATCTCATTTGATTATATTAAAGTATTAGGATTTATGTTATTCACTGACAATTTATTCGAGGTATATTTTTGACAATAAATAATAATTCATGGCTTTGCATAGATTAAACGTTCTTACCAAAAAAATGATTCAGTGTGGGACCTACAGAACGCATACTACTATTGGCTACTCAGGTACTGTTGGCCAAAGGGCAATGGTGCATGTACATGTGTATATGAGACAGAAATGTGATGCGGGGTTTCATCAGCTTCGGTGCTCAAATCTGAAGGGGTCTGCCCAAATCTTTTGAGGGTTTGTTTTAATAATTAGTTTCTTCAAAATAATGCAATTCTCTGTTTACTGATCATCAGTTTTTCGTGTTGCTTGCATATAAGATTTCAGCTCCTTAGGAATGAAACAGTTAAAACTGCTACTTGTTTCTTATTTATATGCTTCTTTTTTGTCTGCTTGAATCTGGGCTTTTTGGTGGGCATTCACCAAAATATAAAAAAATTGAAAGAACTAAAGCCTCTTTTGATGGTTGTTATGTTATAGACATGCAATTTTTGGTCTGGGTTTCTTGATCCCCCCCCCCCCCCCCCCCCCCCCCTTTCCTCTTCCCTCTTTTTTCCTTTCTGCTTTCTATTGGGTTTTTGTTATGTTCTGATATGATGCGTACAAACTATAAATTTTTTGTTCATATTGAGGTTTGTCAGTTTGAATCTGAGTTTTTTGATGTAATTTTTGCTGTGCATTTCTTAATATGTTTATTATTATTTTTATTTTTTCATATTGGATTGTTGGTCTTTTTGAGTTCTGATGCATAAAACTATGTTTGCCTCTCATAATAAGGTTGTTGTGGTGCTTATACATACATATAAATGTATATATTATGTGTTTGTGTAGCATGTCTAGTAAAGGCTTAAGGGGTGAAAATGGAATGAAGATACACACACACACATACATTTCACATAGGAGGGGAATGCCCAGACTAATTATTGGGACCTACATATTTCGGTTGCTAGGAACACAGCTGAAATATTGATATTCATTGTTCTGTTTCAGCAATTAATAAACAATTTAACCAAAAAAAAACATGAAACATAGAACCATATTTGCATTATTGTATAAATTTGCACACAGTTCTCTGCTTGATTCTGCACAAGGATTTATATTTGTTGTTGTCAATTTTATTTTTATTTTTTTACAAATTCAGTTATTAATAGTGTTCTTTATTGTTCCTCTGACACTGTTTTTCAATTTTTACTTTTTGCAAGAACGAACACATCCAATTGGAACGGAGGACAGGAAAGAAACTTTAAGAAACAATCCGTTCAAATGCGTCAAAATGGGAAAAACAGTTGCGATCTGAAATCCTAAACCTTGTATCACTTTTCATCTAGCTGAAAATTTTCATATTTATGCTCCTTTAGAATTTGGTCTGGCTCTATTAATTATCGAGCATCGTAATATATTTGCAGAAATTTTAGAGTTAAATCCATGCTTCATGACCATGAGCAGAAATAAAATAAACATAAGCATAATGCAATAACTGTTAGCATACCCCTTTATATGCTCGTGTGTAATTAATGTTTGAAGAGAAAAACTAGTCTTAAATAGTTTCTTTCTGTTATTTGTTTTATTCTGAGGTGATTTATTTGAATCTTATAAGCTCATGTAGACATTGATGGTCTACTTACATTATATTTATGGTAATTGGTGGGAATTGTCCATTGAGGTGATTCAAAGCATAGGCCTTTGGGTGACAAACTGCAATCTCAGAGTGGATTCCTCTCTCTGTGCTACTTTTTTGTGTGGATTAATATCTAAATGCAGTCATTTTATGGTTCTTTTTATACAGATCAGTATTTAATTTTGTGAACCATTCTCTTAATTCTAGGAGATGGAGTGCTGGTTTGCAAACAGTGATATTCCAACTGATGTGCTATCTCGATTGCCTACAAAGACATTGCTTGGTTTGAAAAGTGTTTCAAAGGAGTGGCATCGCCTTATATCAGATCGCTCTTTCATCCGGTTGCAGTTGAAGAAGACAGAACCAACATCTGGTTTCTTCTTCCAGGAGAGATTCCAATGGTGCAATGTTGATATCAAATCTGTTAACTACATTCCTGCTGAAATGGATGGCACTGAAGTGCAAAGGGCAGTCCTTAATTTCCTTCCTCAGAGTGTTGTAATTCAGTCTTTAAGTAACGGTCTAATCTGCTGTAGAAGTTGCTTCCCTTCTCCAAATCCACTGATTTATGTCTGCAACCCTGTAAACAAGGACTGGGTTAGCCTGCCATTTCCTGCACTTAACATCCGAGACAGCCTAGCCTTGGCTTTTGACCCCTTTTGTGATCCCATAGATGTTTCCACAAACTTTAAAGTAATTAGAGTTTATGAAACTGAAACTGAGACTGAGATGGAGGATTTAATCTTTTCATTTGATATATACTCGTCACGAACAGGCGCGTGGAGAAGATCAGTCGAGATTTGCCAGTGTTGTCATAATTTGTTTAAAAACAAAGGCCTCTTTGTGAAAGGGATTTTGTATTGGCTGACGGATGGTGACCAAATCTTGATGTTCGATACTGAAAATGAGCTATCTTGGTTGATCATGGTACCACTTCCCCCAAAAGAGTTCAATAGCATCCCCGAGATGTGTATTGGAGAATTTGAAGGCCAGCTACATTATGTCTTGATATCTGAAGATGGACTTCAGTTGTGGGTTCTTCAGGATCATTTTGCATCCTTATGGGCACTTAAATATTCTATATCTATTGACAAGTTGGAGGAAGAAAATCATTTGTTCCTATATAACGTAGGCGAGAGAATTACAAGCCGGCCAACCATTGATATGCTTCCATGGATGGATCCTTTATCGTTCAAAGATGGGCTGTTGTTTATGAGGGTTTCAACAGATATCTTCCTGTTTGACTTTGAGACAGTGAAGATGAAAAGGCTATGCAACCTTTCTATGCTGGGGCCAAACTCGATAGCCACTCCAATTGTGCTTCCATATACTATGAGCTTCTGGATAAGGCCTAGCACACAATCATCCTCTTGAAGTGCTCCTCTTCACCAAGATTTTGGGACTTCAGATTCTAGACATGGTTCAGTTGATCCTAGTGTTTTTATTTTTATTTTTGGAAGTTAAGGTTAACTTAGTCCATAGAACTCATGTTATCCTTAATGACTTTAGTATGCAGAGTTAATGACTAATTTTTAGGACTAAGCATTGTATGCATTTGTTTGCTTACAATATACTCTGTAAATTGATATATGTAAAGTTCCTGAGATTCAGATTTTTTGCCAAGGTTAGTACTTCAGATTTACTCGAAATATGTTTCCTCGAATCATTAAACCCATATAAAATTGTTTTGTTTTCCTCTGTGCCGTGGATTTACATTTCTGGTTAAAACACTTATCATGTTCTAGTTATGGATCACACTTATCTGAGAGAGACTTTGTGTAAATATATTCCCTTTATATAATATAACCTGGTTTTGAGGCTTATATTTGATATTTTGTTTGTAGTTATTTGAAGAGCATATTGTGAGTGCCAAATTTTAGGAACGTTTATAGGATATATGAAAATGGGCAAAGACTGAAAGTAGAATATAAGAGTGTGCTAGTTTGCTTTATGGTTTGGTAATTCTTCTGTCAGCTAGGGTCTCAGCCTGTTCACTACCATCCGTTCCTTGGCTATTTGGTGGTTCTTTATGTAATTTTGCACTTGGATTGCAGGAATTAAACAAGGAATGAAAAAAATTGTGCTGGACTATTTTTCAATGGAATAAATGAATCATTTTTATTCTTGCTAAATTAATGATTTTCATTCCTTAGGGTTTGTGAATGACTTATTTTATCTCGTTCTTCGTTATATTCATTTTTTTATTTTGTTTGTCTTATTTTTATTCGTTTAATTCGAACATGAATTTTCAGTTTTTGTACATTCATATGTGTATTTGGTTTAAGCATTGACTTAAGTTTTTGGGTCAAGATGCCGGTTCAAACATGTATATTTGGTCTTTTGCTTACTTCTAATAGAGCTATTTTAGTGAAAGCTTTCTCCCCTATGCATGAAGAAGCCAAGCTGTTCTTGTTCTGCTCACTCCTTATTATCCCCTATTTTCCCTACAGTTGTAAAATTTTCAAATATTAAAAATATATTTTTGTATCATATTTACCAATAAAAATATTAATAAAATTGTTACTTTAATTAAATTGTGATGAGAAACTTGAGTACACTTTATACTACTATTATAAAAAGTAAGACCATTTATACGGTAGTTCAAAGCGCGATCTGGGCTTAAGCTAAGTATAGAATTGTTATTGACATAATTGGATTTTTCAAAATTTTATTTTATATTGCATTTTTAGAACTAAAACAAAGTGGTGTTTAATATATTTATAGAAAAAAATCATGATTATCTTCTTGTTGATATTTAAGCTTCATGAAATTCTTCGACTACATAAAATGTGGACTTTTATACAAACTCCTCTTAAATATGAAACAACATAACAAGAGTTTCATTTATAAAATTTTTAAATATTAAAAATTTAAACTCCATTTTATATTTAGGATAATAATATTTGTACGTCTTAAAATTGATTTTACACACCTTTATATATCAAAGAGATTATATAATTCTTACTTAATGAAAAACTAATTAACATATTCATCACTTTTTCATTTTAGCCGCGCTTACGTCTCAAAAATTAGGGGTGAGTATGGTGCGATTTGAAATTCAAACCGCACATGAAATCGCTTAATTGTTATTTGACAAATTCAAAATCGCACATAAAACTGCTTGTGATTGGTACAGTATGGTTTTGAAACATGCAGTGCAGTTTCATTTTGGTGGAATTTCGATTTCAAAACTAATTGAACATATAAAAAAAAATTATGACTGAAAGAATACAAACACGGAAAGAATCACCTAATTTTTAAGTGCAGACAAATGTGTATAAAAAATATTAAAATAACTAACTTAAGAAGAGGTAAATTAATATTATGACGAATAGTTGTTTATAACTTAAAAGTAAACAGTGTCTTGTTTATACAAGAAGACCATCACTATTGAATTTATTCATCTTCATCCACATTATGATAAAACTCTGTAATTGCAAAAATGTTACTGATAATCAAACAATAAGAAAGTTGATTAAGTAAAATTCATAATTAAAAATTTTCAGTACAATTAAAAGTTATACGAGAGACAACTGTATAAGTTAATGTTACGTTAACAAAAAACAGGAAAAAAAGTATAATAAAACACCATATAATTTTTATAAAAAGAAATTTTTTTTTACCATTATTGGTGGAGTGCGGGTTCTACGGTGGACTGCAAATACCGAAACCAAATCACAAATGCGATTTCAAACTTCTTAAAACTCCATATACGCTGAAACAGTTGGTGCAATTTAATCGATTTTTTGTGTGATTTCGAGATCAATTTTTATTTTTTGCTCACCCCTACCAAAAACAATGGTAATTCGGGTTTCCTAATAGAAAATCTTGTTTTGACTTTAAAAGCCGTTTTTAAATTTTAAAAATTTAATATAAATTTAAAATTGCATCTTTTTGTAAAAAAATATTGCAATATCTAAAATTTTATTGACTAAATAATTTTTTGATTACTTTGAAATTTAAGTTTTCATGAATTGATTTTAAGTCGACATAAATTTTTTTGAATTAGATGGTCCAATCAACTATACTGTGGATAATTATTTTAATAAAATAACAAGTTAAATTATATAACATGCCTTAGAATGTAAGACCCCGAATTTTATGAAATATAAAATTTAATTTTTCTTTATATATTTTTCATGAAACAGTAAGTGGTTAAATTGACGAAATTGAAAGTTAAGGATGTTATATGCAAATTTTATTTTGACGGACAATATTCGTTTTGTCGGGGAATATTCGTTTGTCGAGGAATATTCGGGCCGTACGACGGCGCCGAAATAACAAATTATTTGTGGACCCCACAACAGAATATTTGTCGGATATAGAAAACGACAGAAGTAACCTTTTTAAATAAAAATAGTCAACGGTGTTAACTGTTAAAATACCGGTGATAAAAGAATAGTAGCATACGGTAATTTATGGTATTTTCTGTAGCACACGGTACTCTACAGTAGCACACGGTATTGCACAGTGTCTCATATTATTGGTCTGATAATTGACACCGTAACTGTTACGCATCATTTCATCAATAATTGTCACCGCATAATATGTTATGTCATCAATTCAATAATTGTTATTACACAGTATTTTGCATTATTGATTTAATAATTGTCATGACACTGTATTTTATATCTTTGAGTCAATAATTGTTGCTGCACTGTTTTTAAAATTATTGAACCTAATAATTGTCACAGTTGCAAATATACTGTAATTTATATCATTAAATTAATAATAATCTGTAACGTGTTTATTACATTATTGTTGAATTATTGCTGCAACATTATTTTATTTTATATGTTGGACTCACAGGAAGAATAAATAAATAAATAAATAAAAAATAAATTAATTTTACTATTTGAAATAGTAACGTGAATAGTAACGTAAATAGTGACGTGAATAGTAACATGTGGGACCCATGTGGGGCCCACATGAGAAATGAATTGCAAATTGAAAATGTGCTGAAGAAAGTTTGGTGAAGCAGCCAGCGGCTGCTGATTTCTTTGACTGACATATTATTCACCTACCGCGCATAGTACTTATTTTCTCTTATAAATAGTTTGCTCAGCTGAATAGAAAAATCACACCTAAAACATAAAAAATTTTATAAGAATTTTATGAGTTTTCTCTGAGAATAGTAAGGCTATTTTGAGAGTTTGAAAGCCAAAAGGAGTGCAGGAATTTTTCAAGTAAGTCTTTTATTAAAGTGTAATAATTTCATAAATTCCTATATTTCACGGTATTCACAAATCTTCCTTTAGAAGACTCTTCTATTAGAAGATTCATTTTTAAAAGCTTTCTTTAGAAGATTTATTTTGGAATATTATTTTTAAAACTATTTAAAAGTAGTTATATTATACTACAAAAATTATGTTAAATATATATAATTTTGATAATTCATATTATACGAGTTATCATACACTTTGAAATTTATATGTGGTAATTACTAATTTTATTATAAAAATATAGGTTGATCAACCTCATTTAAATCAATATCCAGTCACGTGTTAAGGTAAGGAATATCATTCTTTTCACACTCTTAAATTTATTACGGTAAGGGGTATCACTCTTTTCATCATCATAAATGGATATTATTTTCTTTCTTACTTGAAGGGATTATCATTCTTTGATTCTCGAAAATAATATCGTTTCTTTCTTGTGCCATTTATTTCCATGTATTAAATTGTGGGAATAACCTTACGGCGCGGTTTACCGCCTGTTGGTGAATAACCTTTTGTATTCATTCCTTATTAATCTTTGAGAATAACCTTACGGTGCGGATTATCGTCTGTTTGGTGAATAACTCTTCGTATTCAAATTGATGGGAATAACCTTACGGCGCGGATTATCGCCTGTTTGGTGAATAACTATTCGTATTCAAATTGATGGGAATAACCTTACGGTGCGGATTATCGCCTGTTGGTGAATAACCCTTTTTATTTGTCTCGTGTGGAAATAATTTGTCTACACGAATTATCACATGACACTTTTATTCCATATTCGTAAGTGATATCATTTTCCTTTATACTCATAAGGGATACCATCTTTTTCATCTTCCATTATTCAAACTTACTATGGTAAGGGATTTTAATTTCCTTCACCTTTTGATCAAACCTGCTACGGTAAGGGATATTATTTTCTTTCATACTCCTAAATCGAAACTTATTATGGAACTATTGCTTCTATAATTCCTGAAAATATTATATGTTCCATAATAGTTGAACTTCATTATTTCAACTGAACCTTCCTATTTTCTGAACCTTTCTATCGACCTGTAACTGTTATTCTGAACTGTGGATCTTGAATATCATTTTTAAATTTCACTCCACATCATGTTGGCAATTTGGATATTATTTGAATCTGCACAAAGTAAACTTCTGATACTTATTGTTTATCCTGTTCTTCTGTTCATCATTTGTATCACTGTTATTTGTATTAATCATCAAGAATCAAGTTGTTGTGAATATCTGTGGTCGGGGGCACAGATGTGATATAATTGTTGAACAGATGATAGGTTAAAGGCGATATACTAGGTTAAAGGCGATACATCTGTTCGGTGTCTTTTATGGCACGTGGTTAATGTTCTCTTTGGCCCGTAGTGCAAATATGAACTGTTGATTGGTATGATTATGACCAAAGGCTGAATCTGGTATAATCATGACCGTTGGTGTTATATTGAATGTCTTTGGCCCGTAGTGCAAAGATGAACTGTTGATCTGCATGATTATGACCAGGAACTGTGAAGTTGTATTATCTTGACTAATGGTATTTCAGATGATAAAAGTTGATGATATTTTTACTAAAAAGAGAAGCGAGTGGACATTATAGTCTGTATTATTCTTCTAATAGATTGCTCATTCCGCTGCTATTATTGATCTGAACATTGTTTAAGAATTTAACTACAGTTTTTGATATAAACCTTGTAGTCTATTGAATTCTATCAAGAACTCAACTGTTGAAGGCTAATGATAATTTATTCGTCATTATCTTAGTCATGATATTTCTTACTGGGCTATTTGAGCTCACCCTTTCTTTTGTTCCATTGTTTTTCAACAGGAGATGAAAACGTAACAGGGTTTAGCCGGGGGATGGAGTGAGAGTCTGAGGAATAGCTGTCGTAGTCTTCACGTGTTGTAAAATAGTGTGGCAATAATAGTGAAGACTTAGTTGTGTATTATTATACACTGTATTGTTGTACGTTGTGATTTGTTGTAATAATTTTGTTGTAGTCTTTTGACGACTCAAGTTTGGGTTGTATGGGCCTAGATTTGGGGGCGTCACATAAAATATACGAATAAAAAAGTTTATCATTATAAATTTTTATTTTTGAAGTATTATATGTGTTCTAATATTTAATTCAAATTTTTAATAAATTATACTATAAAATATCTCAAATTGAAAAGAATATTGATTAAGAAGATAATTGGCTTACCATAGTTGTCTAGTTTTACATATGGTTGAGTACTAAGTTTTGAAAAAGCTAATTAAGTGTGCACATATTTTACTCAAAGACAAAATAAATAATTTATAAATAGTTTAATTAAATTTATAGGAGTATATATTAAGGATAATTTATTCTTTTTAAATATTTCTTTTATTTTGAATTATAAAATTATTATTAAATTTTTAAAAAATAATTTGAAATATGTTTAAACTTAAAATAATTTATTTAAAATTTTAAAATAATAAATATTATAATTAATAATATTTTTAAATAATTTATAATTATATTAATATCAATAAAATAATTTTATTAATATTTAACATTAATTTTTTTAAATCAATATTAATGTTATAATTTGGGGAAAAAAGTATTTGAGAGTGCAATTACCCTAAACATTTTTAGGTGCAGCTATAAAAGCAACTTTATTGCTAGTCCAACCCTATTCTCTCTCATTTCATTCAGATATCAATTTTTATTTGAATGGCGTAACCTCGGGTTCTTCGCCGGGATCCTGAAGATTGGAGATCCGACTCCGTGATAGCAATCATGGTCAATCCTTTTGGAATGAACAATCGATCTACGTGAGTACCTTGTGCATAGACTTAATTTATCACTTCTATTTATACATATGTATATATGAAAGAGTATTTGTTCTTGTTCGTTGATTGTGATTGTTTGTTTCCGTTGGTAGGTTTTGATCGTTTCGTCAATGTTTATTTGAGAAAAAGAACATGCTTGAAACAGCATAGATCTTTAAAAGACAGCAAATCGGCCGTGGCTGGGAAACATTCGCGCTTTTAGGTATATAATCTGTTTGTGTAAGGTTTTTGGATTTTTATTTGATGAATGATTGGTTATTGTATGATCTTGTGTTGTATCTCTGATTAATTTTTAAAAAAAATCGTTTGTTTTTTAGGTTAAATTTTAAAAGATGTTTGGCATACTAAAACAGAGAGAAAAGGCCCCGAAAATTCTGTTGTACTCCCTTCTAAATCCCATGTATGTTGTAATTTTAGAACTTAAATTGAAAACCCAAAAGTCTATATTTTTACTAAATTAAATATCTGAGTGATTTACTTCCTCTAATCAAACTAATCTGACCGGAATCTTTTTATTTTTCTATATAAGAAAAAGATTATTAGCTGGTCCATGGACTTGGCCATATATACTGTGCAGGGCTTTGTATATCATTAAAATCTACTAGGGAGCAGAGCAAATGGGTAAAACCTAGCCGTTTCTTTATATATATATACTGCTTTGGCCCCTGTATTTAATTTTTAGACACATTGATAATGAATTTTATATTCTCACTCTTGTTCTATCTGTCATCTCTCTTTCCTTTGATGTATTGTGGACATAGGATTTTATGAATGGTATTACTGATTTAAAGCATGGTTTTGTTACACTGAATAATTTCCATCACTCATAGCCTGAAGTTAAGCTCTTTCACCATAATGCCACATGTGTGTATATCATAAATCTCTTTATTAGGGTCCACCTTTTGGTCCAAAGGCAGAGCATTTAAGGTTTCACAATTCACGAGTCTAGATTAAATTTTCAAATGTTTCCTTTCTAATCAAATATTAGCATGTAAAATATATCTTCTCAAAACTAACAATTTGTATGAGGAAGACAGGTTCCCATTGTGATTTTCTCTTTTTCCATTTTTCCAACTTTGATTGGTCTGAATGTATAAAATAAGTTCCCAGAGTACTCATAAATGACTCCACTTCTGAGGGTAAGCTAGTCTTTATAACACATTTAATATTACTTATTTACTTTAAGACTTCTTTTCATGGACAAAATTTGTTCCACTTTTAGACATAATTTCGGAGATGGAGGTTGTATTATGAAGTGTAGAAAATATCTAGACTTTGACAAACATGGCATCTAATTGAATAATCCATATGACCATTAAGAGAAACAATAATAATTAAAGCATTTAATTTGACAAACTTGACATGTAACTGAATAATATTATAGAAGAGAGCTGCTAACTAATTTGTGCAGGAGAAAGTGATCTCGATATCACAAAATATTTCGATTTACTTGTGCACAAATTGCAAAGAATTACATAGCATTCTTATTTAGTGCAACAACAAATGAAATAGGCAATAGTCCATCTTATATTTGTGCAGTAGAATGAAAATAGATTAATTTAGCTAGTGCCTTCTTATTGAAATTTTAGTCCTTTTGCAGAACTGGTGTGTACATTTATTTGTAGTAAATGTTTCTACAAACCTCAATTGATTTTGATTTTTGCAGGTGCTCGTTTTGAAGTTATTCTGCCATCAAAGATAAATCTGCATAATTTCTCAATCGCTGGAAATATTATTCACTTGCCTCATTTAATGCTAAATTCCCAGACACGGAGCTGCATAACAGGAACAACTAATTTCGCGAGCTAGAGTCGTCAAGGTTGCAAATATAATTGGTGTGGTTTATAAATGTTTTTTCGTTGAGGTTGCCTGTTATCATTTTTTGGGAATTTTTTTAATAAAAAGCACCTAGTTGATGTTCTTATACTGGCACTTATGGTTAACCAGAAATTAGTAGCAGCAATAGTTCATTTGGCGTATGTTGTCATGGAAAAGGATTGTATTCGTGTCTCATATGCATCATTTGTTGACTTAATACATGATGATTCAATGGAAAAGGGTCACTGTGCCTCATACTCATAATTCTTTGTCATTTAATAAGAACCTAATAAAGTAGTCTGTGAAACCTTGGCTTGCCATTTTCTGACCATATTATTTTACTTTAGGTACATCTACCATTGGAGGAGGTGTTTCCAGTCAGATGTGCCTCTTTTAAAGATTTCTGCTGTTTCATGCATGTTCTTTTTCATCAAATAAACATTACGTAACGATCAAAGCATTGATCTATTTTTCAATCCAAGAGGGCTGCTCATGATTGGTATCACAACTAGATCTCCTACTTTATGATCTCGGCGAAGAGCACAAGGTTTGCCAATAAAGAAAGTTCACTTCATGCTAAAAATAAGTAGCATTGCAGAGAGAGAAAGAGTATTACTACGATTACAAAACAGGGGTGGAAGTAAATGTAAAGCTTCACACACTGCTAAGGAGAGGGCTAACAAAAATATATTTGATTAGAAGGTACAAATTACTTGTATTTGTTATCAACCAAAATTCTATTTTCTTGTTGCCTCCTGGGGTTGTTTCTGCTTTTCTTGGTTATGTTTTTAGTACCTATTTTTGAGGCCATATAGAGTTCTCTCCGTGTTTATTACAATGCTATGGTATCTGTGAAGTTTGTTTTTCATTCCCTGGTGTGCTGTAAGTTTTTATATTCTTTTCTTTTTTCCTCCTTAAGGCTAAGATGAGCGATCTACACTTTGGAGTAGGGTATTTATCTTTGTTTATCATCTCTCCTAGATTTTTGCATAATCTTGTGACATGCTGAATATCTCTGTTTTTTTCAGTCTTGTTCTTGTTAGCTGCAATTATTGGTTATTGTGCCTTTTGTTCTTCCTATTGGATAGCAATTATTCTTAATTAGGGGGCACTTGTCTATGAAGTTTCATATATGCATTCCAGATTTTTTTTTAATGAGTCAATTGTAGTTACTAGACAGAAACTCTTATGCTAATAGTAGAGATACAATTAAGCTGTAAAGCTTTGCCATCTCTAGTAGTTTGGTTTTGAGTTCGTCACTTCTGATTTCATTTTTCCTATACTTGATATTATGACCCTTGTAATCTTGTGTACTCCCTCCTTTCCCCCAATAAGTCTCAGCTAACTTTTTTTGAAATCCAAAAATTCAGAATTAATGTGAATTTATTTGACTTTGATTGATGCAATAGTTAATAATAGTGTAAACTACCAAAAAAGTACTACCATATGCAAAATTGTTATTTCAAAAGCTAAAATAAATTCACATCCACTTTTGAGTTTTAGTATTTTGCAATTTAACTAGGATCAAAACCAAATGGTGATCTTTCTGTGGAATGGAGGGAGTATTTTGTTATTTAGTGTTGTAAAATCTTACTTGCTACCTCAAAAAGAAAAAGGTGTGAAATGGAATCTCATGATGGGACGCTTGATATTTCCAAAGTTTTGTTAAATTTATTTCCTCCTATTATTGTGATGGGAGCTTAAATAAGCATGGCGGGCTGATTATCAATGTATAATTTGCATCAGTTTTATACAGCCCTCAATGCGCTTCTCAATAAGTTTTGTTCATTATACTGTCTTCTTGTTGACAGCTTCAACAATTTCTTTCAAATTAAAGGTGACACAGCTAAGGTGTTTAAGAAATGCTTACAGGTTTCAGACAGTTTCAAATGACACACTGATATCAGACGGTTGAACCAGGAATGCTCTGCTCTGAAACTGCTGTTATTCTACCAGAGCTAATTATAGAAGACGTGATCGATATTAGTGTCAGTTTGAAGATTATCCCAACTTCTTTTTCCAAGGATTTTTCAATTGGATGAACCTTTGGCAAAATACTAGTTACCATTGATTAATCTTGCATTTGTCTACCTGGAAGAAGCTTGTGAGAATAATGTTAAAGCCTTGTGTTTCAATCGGTAGAACTCTCAAACTTGATATTGTTCCGTAACTATTTCTTACATGGTTCAGCAAAACTTATTGATCTTTGGCACATCGGCATATATTATCAGCTTTTTAGTTGCTGCATACTTGGCAATAAGATTGAAACTGCTTTTTGATGAAGTGAAAAGCCATTTAGTTTTTGCAGCTTCAGCTGATTTGTATCTATAATCGGTTTTATTAGTTCAAGTTTCTACATCAGTCTACAGAAATGTCATTTGAAGTTTCACTGTATCAGGAATTGGTGAAATGTTGAAGTACAAAACAATATAATCCTCTCCCTTTTTTATTTCATTTGTGCTTTAAAAGGTTATTTAATTTGATTTGAAATCTGTTGTTGTTTTTTCCCTTCCCGGTGCAAAAGATAAATAACTATTTGTACTCCTAACTACGTACTCTCTGATTGGATTTATAGTTTTTGAATTTTTTCGTTGAATATAAACTTTTTATATTTCTTTGATAGATTGACTATGAAGTTGAATTATATGTGACAAGTAATAATCTTGATTTAGATTTCAACCAATTGAATGAGTAAATTAGAGATCCTTAACGTGGCTTAATTTCGAATACCATTATGTAACTTTTGCTGAGAATTCCTTATCTAAACTTTATTTTCATTAGCCTCTGCCTTACTTAGAGGAGGAAATAGGATTATTTAATGGATAACTGATAGAATTTAAAGAGTTGAAGGTGCTTAATGTGTTGGGTCATAAATTAATAGTTTTGAACGGGCCACAAACTCAATAACCCATATATAACTCACAATTTATGTTTGGTTTAATTTTTTTAAAATAGCGTTAATATTGTCACAAACACACACACACACACACACACACACATATATATATATATATATATATATATATATATATATATATATATATATATATATATATATATATATATATATATATTTGCATTCTTACTCTCTCTTCTCAAAGAGTATTTAATAAAATTTATATAATATAGAAATACCTTATTAACAAAACCAAGATCTCTCTCATTCACATGCCCGGAGGCCGGAAAGTCAACATGACAAGAGAGAACGCCATTAATCACTTATCGATCTGACAAGTAATTTAGCATTTAAATAATCTTTGGTTTAGAATTAAAAGCATTAATTAATTGTTCAATGAACCTAATCAACGAAATTAATCAGCCAATCAATTTCGTTTTGAAAGTTGTTTTCCAATTTAGGTATTGACAATTTTTATACGTAATCAACAACTAATATAGAAATAAATAGAATAAAAATTATTACTAATAATATTTAACTACTAATTTTACCTTTGGTCTCTCTTATTTAGTTATTTTATATTTTTGGAGAATTTTTTTGTTGAACCAGACAGTGGTGAAGCTAAGATCTTTTTTTATGGGACATCTTTTTCAATTGAGATGGCTGGTTGGACTAAAGCGGTGAATTACTAATCCATTTTACGAATTATTCATAGTCACTCTCTTTCTGTTTTCATTTATGACTTGATATCTTTTTCAAATTTTCTTTATAAAAAAAAGTGAGCAAGGAAAACAAAATTTTATATTCTTCATGATTCCACCAGAAAAGCATTTCGACTGAATAAAAGTTCCGTAGAATATTTCCGTCGGATGAGCATTTGAATAAAATAAAAATTCATTTTACTCTTGTTTTCATTCCACAGGGGAGGTGATGGATATGGAATAGATGAATATGACAATTATATTATCTTTGTTAATACATACATTATATGATCTCCTTGATTAATTTGTTGATAATTATGTTTAGTGAATATTTGTAAAAATAAGTAAATTTTATAAACTTATTATGATATTTTATGTAAAATAACTTTGTTAGAGATCAAATTTATTAGGATGATTCAAATCGTAGAACATAGGAATATAATCATTGTAATACCTCGGTTGTCCAATATTAGAAAGGTTCTATGTAGAATAAAAGAAGATAAAGCCACTCTATAATCGCAACATTACCTGAAATTCGTATACGATCGTAGAGCCACTGTATTCATAGAGCTAAAATAATAGAACCGAAACTACTCTATTATCTAAAGATCAATTCTATGATTTCGCACAGTATAAGCCAAAATCATAGAGTGCAACAACTTAACAAGTCAGTGACAGATTATGACAAAAATCATAAACCTTAAATACACAATTCTCAATATTGATCTTCACGTGAATTTGTGATAAGGACAAAATAACAACTCTAACTAACAGTTATATTTGTAAAGATAAATGACACGTGTATGCTACTGCACTAAGCACAATACTGAAGAAAATGACCTAAGATGGTCCAAGAAGACAATAATTTGAAGTCAAATATTTTAATTTTGGCAAGTGTCCCAAACAGAATAAAATAAAGGGTAACAATCCAATGGATAAATTTCAAGAAGACACTATAAAATGATTAATACATCAAAAACTGAAGAATAACGATTAATCAAGAAACAAAGTGCTGAAAGTTTAAACCTTCAAAACCTCACTCTAAGATTCTAAAAAACACAAACTACTATCAAGTCTATTTAAGAATGATTTAACACAACTTAATAGTACCTCAAACAAACAACTATTTCTTAGTGATTGTATAGGTCTTAATGATTTATCAAAACTAAGCCTTAATGACTTGTAAGATTCTAAGTGAATTTCTGTGGTATTGGTTATAAGTGATCATTGGTTTGTGTAACTAAAATAATTCGTAGTGGATCATCCTTACTCACGGAATAGAAGAGAGGATTATGAGACTTTTGTATTTCAAACTTATTAAAAATATCTCTATTTTTTACCTTTTTGCATATTACTTTTCTGTCACTTTACGTTTTCATTAGTAACTTATATTTATATATTCACTAAATTTAAAAATATAATTTTTATTCAATCTTTAAAGGAATTTTTTAAACTTATATTTCGTTATGCAAATTAAGTAAATTCAACCTGCTTAATTACTTGGTAATAACTCTTTAAAAAATATTTATAAAATCTATTCAACCTCTTTTAAATTCGTTTTAACACTTTTGGGAATAATAATCTTATCACAACACCAAATTACGATCAACTAAACATGTAGTTTAATTAATTAGTCTTTAAGAGCTTAATAGGAATAATTTAATTGTACGCATAATAAAAGTTTAAATAATCTATATGGTTATAATTAATGTTAAAGGGAAAATTTAAATTACTTGGTACTTTTAAAATTATCTTTTGGTAAATGATCTAAGCTCAATTCTACAAACTCATCCTATCTCAATGGATAAGTTTTTAAAAAATTATAGCCTTTTGGGGATTAGAGGCCCATAAGGCAATGAGTTAATTTTTTTTTTCTTTCTAATTTTTTCTTCAATTTTTCTTTTCTTCCTTTAACAAAATTAGAAATGATTTTTCATAAAAAATTAATTAAAATTCCCTCCTTTTTCTTTTGACCTTCCAAATAGTACTCTCCAGAAAATTTTCAGACTTTTAAGGCTCGAAATATAATTTTTTTTAATAATATAGTTCTTAAATTTTTACTATAAATGCTTAGAGATGTATTAAATAGAATAGTGTCTATAGTTAGTTACTGATCACTCTAGATATGTAAAAAAAATAAAAGGTTTACATAATTTTTTAGATGACCATAAAAGATATTTTTAAATTTTTTTTTGATGAGTCAGCAAAATTTTTGGTTGAAGGACCCAATCGCAAAAACTTAAAAAGTAATGAGGCAGATTCATAATTTAGAGTATTTATTTTAATTTCACGTTTATCCCTAAATTCTGCGATTTTCTATTTTCCTGCTTGCCCCTCGTCCTCGGGAACGCTGCAGACAGGCCGAACACAAGACTTGAAAATTAGGGCCAACTCAACAACTATGACTTTACTAATTAGCAGCAAAGCTAAACTGAAACACCCGACCCGTGATAAGAAGCCTGGATACTCTCCATTGAAGCCGCTGAAGCTACAATAATCTCTATGCGTTGGTGCTAACTGTTTCTTCATCTTTCTTCTGCCGATCTTCTCATTTATTGAAAGGTATCAATTTCATATTTTGATTCTACGTCATAACAATTTTCTTTGAAATTTTAGGTTTTTTTTATAATGCAATTGATAGTGTTTTCGATTCAAAAATGGATATTTGTTATCGCATTTTTCTGCCAAGAATTAGAAAATTTCTGTCTAGGGTGAAATTTTGTGGATTTCTAGTGGATTTTTTTTCCCGACTGGGGTCATTCTGTTTGGTTTGTTTTTGTTGTTGATTCCCTCCTTTTGGTGGGTTTTCATACCGCGTAATAGGGTTAGATTACCTGCATTGTAGCATTTCTATTTTTCCAGTTTGTGGGGGTTGAGTTAGGGTTTTATAAGCTTAACATTTTAGTTGTGATAATTTGTTGGATTGGACTTTGGAGGAATGAATTACTATGACCTAAAACTTTTTTTCAGTTGTTTTGTATGACAGTTTTTAATTGCTTGTTTTCCATTATAGCAACTATGGAAACTGAAGCTAGTGCAAATCAATTAAATAATGGGGAAATTATCCTTAAGAAATTGGATGAGAATTGTGTTAGTATAGAAGCTAAGCATGCTGTCAAGCTTTCACTGCCATCAAGGATGCCTGTTTCTCCTGATTTAGACGCAGAGAGTGGAGACTTGCCTCCTGATTTTACATCGCCAAATACAGTGCTTACTTCACCTCCGGAAATAACATGCTTCGACTCTCATCAGCATTACTATGACCCGTGTTATCCGAATGAAGATAGCCCCTGCACCCCAAAGGAGGGTTTCTTTGATCCTTTTGCTCCTGGTCCTGAAAAGTTTATGCTGGCTCCACTTTGTAGGAAGTACCTGCAAGAACCGAGGAGCAGTGCTGCTCGGCACCTTAATTTCAATTACTCTGTGAAGTTTGTGGGAGATGAAAAGTGTGAAAGTGATGCTGAAACAATCTCGAACGAAGAGTTGTTACTGGAAACGGTATATGTTGATCTATTGGAAGTAATCGTCTCATCACAGGCTATTTCAGTACAGACCGAGACCTATAATCCTGAAATTTCAATGATGGATCCAGTTCCGGATGAATTTAAGACCCCTGATGAATTTAATACCCCTATTTGTGAAGCACGTCTCAGTGGTGTTTCCAAAACCTGTCCTGGTGCTCCGATGAAGGCCACAAGGAAATTTAGGAACATTGACAAAGGGTTGTGCAGAAAGCTTGAATTTTGATTCTGCAGTATGCAGAAAGCTCAATTATTGACTTTGAAAGCACATTTGGTGATCTACATAGAATACAACTTTGATAATTGTGCTGCTAACTTATCCATTTTGTCATGGATTGCTGCGCTTGTATGTTCCTCTTTACTTTTGATTTTTTTTACATATTTAGTCCCAAAGTTTTTTATAAACTTGCATTGTTGATAGAATCTGTTATAATGGGAAGCAGATATTTCTGACCAAGTGTGTACTCTAGTTAACATTATATAGTAAGCTTAACTGGCGTTGAACTTGGATTTGTATTTGATGAACGACAAATGATTTCATCCGTTAGTATGTTTTTTCTACACTTCGACTATAAATTTTCCGTGATATTACTTTTGAAGTCTTTATAATTATAGTTTCTGGCTTGGCCATCCCCTGCATCTGCATTAGTTATTAATTTCTCTTTCCTTGTGTTTTTATGTCTAAGATCTCTTTGGGTGTCTAGGCTGCTAGTTTGGTGAACGTCTCTCTGTCCTTGTACAGTCTCTCTTTTCATGCTGATTTTTTCCCATCTTTTATAACATAAGAAGTTCGTACACAACTTCTTTTATCCATCTTTTATAAGTAAAGGTGTTCCGTATTAAAAGCTTATTTGAGGTAGTTGATCCTATTATCATGTCTTGAAGATTTGATTCCTAGCTTGGTTGTATTGATGAATAAAAAAATGATATTGAAGGTTCTTGAAAGAAATTGAGAAAGTGAGGGCCTAAAAGAAATTAAAACAAGAGGGAATAGATGAACGTAAATTGAGCACCAATTAGAAACCTAACCAGTAACCAGTTAGTCTGTATTTGAAACTTTCACCAAAGCAATACACCAACAAATAAAAAATAAGAACTTTTCCTCCAATTTGTAAGATTTCAAAAATTATCTGATTAATCATCTGTTTGAGGGATGTAGTCTGCATAAACAAGCTACTAAAAGAAATCCTCTAGACTTTGATGTCATCATCCATGAGAAGATTGTCCCAGATTTGTTTTCCTAGGATTTCAGTTGCTGAACGCTTCTGAATGAAATTCAGTGATTTTGTTTAATTGCAGTGAACTGATAGTCATTTGTCTAAAAGCTTCTTTACTTATATTGTTCACTCACTCAAAATTAAGTGGCAAATGCTTCTCAGACAGTGGAGGCACCAGAGCAATTTCTCAATCGAAGCACAATATTCCATCCAGATGCTTCATGAAATGAATAAACCTATTTCATGAGCAAGTATGTTACCATGGATTGCTGAAGAATACTATTTTGGATGAGGGTTCATGATTTTTGTTGAATTTGAAATAATGCAAACTCTTAGGGCTTGTGCTTTTTTTTTTTTTGCTTTTGTGAGAGACTATGCCCTTTGGCATCTTAACTCAGTTCTACTGGTCTTGTGCCTGTTGATCTGTTCATTCATCCCATGTTGCCTTGATGGAGAAAGGATCATTTGTTAACCAAATTATGGTTTTTGCAACCCATGGTGGTAGGAATTTTGTTCAGTTTGCATATGCCACCTTACTGTAAGACATGTGAAGAGATTAGGTATCACAGCAAATTTGTCATAGAATTTAAATGCCGAAGTTGTTGTAGCATCTAGTGCAAGAACTATAGCTTTATTGATTATTTTCGTTAGTTTCATGGATAATTTTTTTAAGCATAATAATACATTTCTCCCATTGTCCAACTGCCTGACTTCACACTTGTGGTATTTGTGTTCTTCAAGATTGTTACCAGACACTTAAAGAAATTGTAAGTAATTTGTAACAGAAGTTCGGAACTTGAGCAAGAACCTGATTGATTTGTCTTCAAAAAGCTGTGAGCAAAAAGCAAGGACTAGATCATATTGGGAATATGGGTTAAGCATTCATGCAAAATTGTTTGCCTGATTGGTTTGGTTTAGGTACCACATCAGGCGTAGATCCCTGGCATAACAGAGACTATGTAAGTCAGTTCTTTACCATCCTGACGTGACATTCTAAGTTTGTAACCTAGGGTTGGTAGCTCTCCTACACTGAAAAGTATTGGAAACTTTGGTGATGGCATGAGTACCAAAGTTGTGTTTAGTAAGTTTTTAGCTGGTTCTTATTTATTCTGCAACTCTGATGCTATTAAGTATTGGTCTTCTTGTCACATGTCAGGTATTTACTACAGAGCTTGCAAGCAGTTACTCTTCTTTCTAAATTTAGTCTTCTTTCTGGTTTTGATGGTAAGTTGTGGCTTAATCTTGCGATCGGTATTCAGTGCCAATGATTAATGCATTGACCTTTGAGCAATATGGATACTGGATACAAGTAAGTCCTCTTTCTTTCTGCTTGATAACAAAGTGCTCCTCCAGATCTTCATATTAGTTATATATTTGGTACTCTTTGGACACTATTCTATTGAGTAGGTTAACTCTTTCGCCGTATGCATTCCTAGGTTAGGAAAGTTTTGCCTAGGATGTACAAATGCATAAAATTAAAGGGTGTCAGAGAATAACCCATCACATAGAGGCATAAGATCTTTCCTCAAATTAGAAAGCAGTATGAATTCCTCAAACTTAATACAAACATATGGAAAGGAGGCTGACGTTCTCATTTCTGCATAGCTGCAAGCGCTATATTGCATCCATGAGATTCACATTTTAGGAAACCCTTCTTCAACCCTTATTGTTTCTTTTTTTTTATATGTATTTTGTGGCTTTGTAATCCCTGTTGCTCCACCCTCTTACGGATATGGATACTCACATTTTCTTCTTCTTTTTTCGTTTTTTGTTTGTTTTTTGTATATGGTGGAAGCTGTAGCCACTACTCTAGAGGGTGAAGCATGTGGACTAGATAGACCGCCAAGTTTATTATGTGACTGTACGAATTGGGTCTTCATATGTTCTTCCAAGTTGGCTTCACTAGTCGTGACCTATGAACTGAGCTATGAGTGCAATACTACCACTTGATTCTTATTATCTCCCGCAAGTATGTCCATGTCATTTAGCTCCAGAACTTGAACTCTACTTTTTTTATGGATCGTTATATCTTGGATTTTTGAAATATTGCTGTTTAACAAGTGATTTGATCTCATCCTTGCAAACAAATAGCCTATGTAATTGCTTTGAGATAATTTCTTATGGGGTTTGAGTATCCTGCCATAATAATATCTCTTTGCAAATGAACGGTAACAGATATAACTTATAAAAACAAGAATCAAAGCAGATAATTTTTTTTTATTTTTTATTCTGTAGATCTCAGGTGAGGCAAAGGAGCATGTATCCTCAGTTCTTCACATTGCGAACAAGATGTCCATCATTTTAATTAGGGTAGTCATCCATTCATCTGATTTGTGTGCTTATCTATTGATCAAAATGGTTTGATCATCAAATTTAATGTTCAAAATGGTTGATGGTGGACCAAGCACACACGAGAGTAGTGTGTAATAGGACTATAGGAGGATATTACTTAATGTGAACTTTTAAGCACTGATGTTCGATGTGTATACGCCATATTGTATAAAGAGTATAACTCCTTATTCGAGTTTGCGCATCTATTTTTGATGATATAACTAAGCATGTTATGGTTTCATTTCATCCTAATACAATGATTTTCTTTGTATGTGATCATTCCCTGCTGCTTGCGTTTGGAAATATGGTTGCATCATAATTATATTGCTACCAGTAGTGCAATCTCAGTTCAAAATATGTAAGTAAAAAGGTTAGGCATTGGGGTATGGAGCTTTATTCTAATCTTCTCGATCGAAGGCTGCGACTTTTCACAGCTCAATAAGTGAATTTGCAATTTTCAGTTTGGTGCTTAATGATACTCCAAATGGTAAATAAAATTTTCTGTTTTCTCCATCAAAGGCAATGACTTTTCACTACTCATTAACCATATTTTTTATTTCTATCCCTTCAGTGCCTAATTATACTCCCATTGGCAAATGGATTCAATGGAAAGCTTATCCATACAGGCATATACTTTTTAATGCTGATGGTTCTTTTTTGAAAGAATGTGCTGGAGGTAGCATAGAGAGTCTAATGGAGATTGTATGTCTGCCTTCTCAACCTGTTCAGACTCATGTCCATATATATGTACTAAAATACTTCTTTGTTAGTAAATCTCTCGAGGATGAAGGGCCTTATTTTGCATTTAGGTCTCCATAACTCTTTTTTGCCAATTGGAGTTTGGACTATGCCTGCCACTCCTTCGTTTCTTTTTGATCAATAAGTAAAACTGGATAGAAGGGCGAATGATTAGCAGGGAAATTGTCTCGGTCTTGTGTTTGATGTTAAGTTTATATTCTTTATGCAATTTTCTTCATTTATAGTTATTTGCACTCTTTGGTTACATTTCCATTAGTGCAATGCAATTCTTTGTGCTTGCTATTAATTTTTCTCGGGAAGGGATTTGCTATTTTGTTGAGATATTTGTGGCATGTTTTTCACTGTTCGTATGATAAATGCGAGTTTTATTTCCACAAGTAATGTTTATATTTTCACAAGGTTACCATGAGAGACTGCTAGCAAGGTGGAAATATCAAAAACACTAGGGCTATGTTTATTAAATTGGCTATGTTTGTTTACAGAAACGAGGGGTGTGAAAGTATTCTTTGCACAAATTAATTTAGATTTTTTAAGAAACAGATTTTAGTCTTTTCTATACTTGCACCAAGTAGCATTCAGTTGTAGGTTTTTATTTTTGGATGTAATGTTCAACATTTCTATTATTGTAAATTTCTTCCTCATTGCCAGTGCCAAAGTAGGATGAAGCCATTAACCAGATGTTTTTTCCAGCCTTTCTTCTTCTCCAACTGAAAAAGCTGCCGTATTCATTTCCCCCAGTTCTCCGTTGTAATTGCTCCCCTTTTAGTGCATGCATCTTTTTCAAATTGGTCGGACAATTTTTGGGTCAATGAAATTGAAGATGATGAAGAGAACGAATCCTGCTTCTTGCGATAATGCGCTGAATCACCAAGCTTATACCATGGCAAGGTAATCCATGCAAAATTTATCAAAACTGCAATTCATTCTTGGGTATATTTACAGAATCATCTGGTTAACGTGTATGTAAAATGCGGGGATCTTGCGAATGGTCTCCAAGCGTTCGATGAATGCCCAAAAGAAATGCAGTGTCCTGGACTGCTGTTATTGTGGTTTCGTTCAACATGGAATAAAAGTCCTGGTTGATTTTTTGGACATATTAAAAAGAATGATAAAATAACAAACTTTGTCTATATTTAAATTCTCATTTAATTGTTTAGTTTGTTTGTAAATTATTATAAAAAATAAATTATTTAAGGTAAGTAGACATTTAACTTGGGACTATCTAGAATATTAATAGACTTTTATCCTGAGACAGAAAGAGTAATAAAAGGAATTTTTTTTTTAGCAACAGTTATATATGTAAATGGTTAGGTGATTATTTAGAATATAAAATTATTAATGATTTTTTAAAATTAATTTAAGATGTTTTTAGTTTAAAATTGATTTTAATTCTTTTAATTTTAAGTAATATAATGACGGATATTATGAATTATCTAAAAAGTATTTATGCCCTTTTTAGCCATTTAATAATATTTCAGCTGTAAAAATTGTAATTCTAATCGAACAAGAACTGCATTTTTAGTTGTATAAGCTGATGGTAACCGAATAAAATTCTAATTTTTTAAATGCATCTTCAATTGCATTTGTAAAACGTTGCTACCGCTACACAAGGTATCGATGCTATGTAAACAAACAAACCCTAAAACCATTAAGTAAAGGGCCCTCAAAGTACTCAGATTTCAATTTGTATCTCAAAGTACGGACATAGACAATTGGGTCCCCAAAGTTTCTTCAAAACTTTGTCCCTTTATTACTGCTCCGGTCAAAAAAATAACCAGAACTTGACATATGTTGGTTACCTATATTACACGAACTATTAATTTTATCCTAAAATACCTATATCCGATAATGCTAGACACTCGGATAAAATTATGGTTCCTGTAAATTTTATTTTAGTGTAAAAAATTGACAAAATTAAGCAATATATGTGCCCTAATTAATCTTTAAAATACCGTATCGAATCAGATTCTCCATCTGAGTTTATGTAACATGTGCACCTTTAACATTTTTAATGGCTTGACCACAAAGTATTTGATATGGCATGTGTTTATTTATAATTCTCAGTATATAAATTTGTATAACAAGTTCTATAAAATAAGAGCAAATACTGCAGAAATAGAGAACAAGTCTTGCAGACATCATGAACAAAATTCTGCAAACCCAAAAATTAAACGACTAAAACCAACAAAATGATTGGTGAAACATCAATAAAATATGCAATATGACTTACAAATTTTAACAAAATAAGCCAAACAAATCTACTCCAAATAATTGCAGGAACAGAATAAAATTAAAAGTCTGGATACCCAGAAAAGTGGCCGAAAATGATAAAACCAGAGCATCTCCATGTCTATTTGATTCAAAACACTATGCAATTTGGCAAGAGGCTGTATCGCGTCTGTGTCTGTAGTTGGAGTATTTGGCTACTAACATTTATAGTGTTTGTGTGTCGGTAATATTTTCGTATTTAAACTTTTAAAAACGCTATATTATTATAATGTGTTACGTTTAAATTTTAAATATTATTCTTGAATCCTAAAAATTGTGGTTAGGAGTTAAATATACTACAACTATATATATATTATGTACCAAAAGTGAACTTTGTACATATAAAACAAGAATTGCAAATTGATAAATATCATTTGGACAAAGATTGACAGTCGTGTTAATTTAATTGCTGAAATCGGTTGAATTAAATGATTATGTCTAGTTGTGATAAATCATTTTTTTTTTAAATTGATATTTTTATAAAATTTCACTTACATGAAGTTGGCTTATTTACTATTTATATTAAAAAAATATCAAATTTTCTTATAAAAATATCAATTCTTTTTTTTTTATTCAAACAAAATCATTTTTCTGTCTTCAACGCGAAAGAATTCCCTTCCCTCCCAAACTCCCCCAGAGCCGTTCACTTATATTATCTAATTTCTCATTTTTTTTTTGGAATATATATTACTCCTGTTACACTTCAATTTTAAAGATATATTATAATTTTAAGACTTAGATAATATTTGATAAAATTGAATAATTAAGATCCAAATAATTAATATATCTTAATAAATTAGATCATCTGAGTGAAATATAATATAAATCTAAAAAATGAGTTATCTCTTTATGACACTATTTTAAAAAATAAAATAAAATTTAATAATTTAAAAATTTTAATTTAATAAAAATTAGTGAATAATTTGATGAGAAATTTATTAAAAAATTAATAATCACTCATCTAAAAATTCAATAATATAAAATAAAAATAAATAATTTAATTTTAAACATATTTTTTTACGAACGTCTCATGACTTTGAAATTATAATTCTCCGCTAAAAACTCGCGGACAAAGTGAACATTTGCCACGTCACATAATTGTCCATTTTGAGACGCATGAAATTCTACACCAGCTACTTGCATTCACACACATTTGCGCAAACACCGAAACTTGAAGCTCTCCCTTCGGTGTAGTAGTAGTAATATAGGTCACACATCCGTTAGCCGCATATCTTCTCTCTCTAAAATTATGTCATTCGACGTAATTTCTCCCGGTGACGGTGGAGACGGCGCCGGCGACTCTCAGCAATACTTCTGCTACCAATGCAACCGTACGGTTACCATAACACTCTCACCTACTTCCTCCGAACTCGCTTGCCCCAATTGCAACGGTGGCTTCTTAGAAGAATATGAAAACCCTAACCCTAGCCCAAGCCCCCACCCTTTCTTCGCCTTTTCCTCTGACAATCGTTCTCCTTTCCCTTCATTTCACTCCGGCTTCGGCGGCTCTCCTTTTGTCTTATCCACCTCCGGCGCCGGCGGTGATTCCACCGATCTCTCTGCCCTCTATGGTGTTGGTGGTGGCACAAACCGATTCCAATCGCCCGACGAATTCAACCCATTTACATTCCTGCAGAATTACCTAAATACCCTCCGAGCCGGCGGCGCCAACATCCAGTTCGTTGTGGACAACAATAATTCTATGGACGATGCCGGTGGGTTTCGCCTCCCAACCAATCTGGGTGACTATTTCATCGGTCCGGGGCTCGAACAACTGATCCAACAGCTAGCGGAGAATGATCCAAATCGGCATGGCACGCCCCCTGCGGCCAAATCCGCAGTCCAAGCGCTTCCAACCATCAGAATCACGAATGAATTGCTTGATTGTGATTCTTCCCAGTGTGCTGTTTGTAAAGACAGTTTTAATTTAGACGAGGAGGCTAAACAGATGCCTTGTAAACATATTTATCATTCTGATTGTATTATGCCTTGGTTGGAGATGCATAATTCTTGTCCAGTTTGTCGGTATGAACTGCCCACTGATGATCCGGATTATGAAAATCTGACTCGTGATGGGACACAATCAAGTGGAAGAGTAGCTGCTGCTACTGGTGCTGGGGGATCTCAGGAGAATCCAGACACTCCTAGGACTATGGCGAGGAGGTTTAGGATACAGTTGCCGTGGCCATTTAGAACAACAGGGGAAGCGAGCAATACCACAGCTGGAAATAGTGACACTGGGAATAATAGTGCTGGAGGTTCCAACTCTGGTAGTCAAGCTAGAGAAGAAGATCTCGACTAAATATTATAGGTAACAATAATCTTTGAACTAAACTTTTATGTTTTAGTTATATTTTCAAGTCTGATAGTTTATGGAAACATCTGAATTGATCATTTATTTGATTTATCTATCATGTCTTATAGTTAATGGAAACATCTGATCTGATCATTTTTTATGATTCACTTTACCATGGAAGTGTTTATTTGGTGGGGAGAAGTAAAAATATATGTAGAAAGTCAGAAATCTTACTTTTATATTAATCGAGAATGTAGGCTAATTAACATATATAGAAGTAAACAATTAATCTTCTGAAGAGAGTAGTAAATGAACGCAAATATAAACATTCTCATATAACCCTCAAATTCTTGACATTAGTTTTTCCCTTCAAGAATGGACCTTTTTAATGCTTTTTCCTTTAGTTTTGAGCATCAACTTCCTTCCCGTATGTTTATCTCTGCTAGTTTTTTAATCTTAGTTGGTAGAGTTTCTTAAGTTTGTAGGGTACGTCCACAATTCGTTTAGTACTTGCGTTTCTTGTTTTGTTGTACTTGGTTTAATATTTGTGATTTTTGTTTCGTTGGTAGTTGGTTGATATTTGTGCTCTTTGTTTCAGGATTTTTAAGAGTGACCATCACACGGTAGGACGTTAATTGTTTTGATTTCCTTGCTTAGACATAAGGTGTTACTATGCACCTCTGTCGCTTGAACTTCCATATGGCTATCAGCCTTTAGGGTCAAAGAGTAATCAAGTTAAAGAAAACAAGGAAGAGGAAAAACAGATCCAGATTAGCTAGGAATGCCATATGTTTGTTGCTCAAATCTTGTTTTATTGTGCAATTATGATCACACTTATCTTGTGTAGCACTTGAATTAGGATATTCTAACATAGAAAGCACGTGGAAGTTGGGACTTGGTCATTTCATAGGCGTCACTTATCCATTTGTTCCACAAAATTTGTTGTGCACTAATTGCATGAAAGCCGACATGTTTCTACCCGTAAGTCGCCATACCTCATTATTAGTTTTGTGCCTCAAATTTAACTCTTTTAATGGGAATCGTTGTTAATAATAAACAGCCCTTACCATTACTAGTTTTGAATACTTTTGTAACAGTTTACAGATTATGAATCTAGAAACCACATAATGGAGTCATTCACAGTTCGCCAAAAGTAAGCAGAATAACATGCAGAGGTGTAGGACAGTGTAATCAAGGTTATTCTCTCTCTCTCTCTCTCTCCCTGTTTACGTAGAAGATACTAGGGTGTAAGGCCTCTTAGTTTTCTAGTTTGGGAGAAGTTATTATGGGAGAGCTTTATATGTCGTGATTGTTGTCTACTACTTATCGCGAGATACTTTTTATACACATTTTAGGGTGAGAATATAGGAACTATGATACGTATGATATATATCCGGGGATACTTTTTATACATATTTTAGGGTGAGAATCTAGGAACTATGATACGTATGATATATATCCTTGTCTTTTGGCCATTGGATGTCCAATAAAGCAATGATGATCAATCGAAGATGTGTTAGAGATAGGAAAAGAAGTTAATGATGGAAGATTCGATTAAATATGAGGGTTAAAATTGCCTGAATTGGGATCATGGATTTCATCATATTGTGCCCTCCAAAGAGCAACTCTTCTCAAAATCTTACTTAAAAGGTGTTGAGTTGGAATCTCATTCTAACTAAGGATTTTTGTGGTTTCGGAGGATCCACCTACAGGAGAAGCAGGAATGGAGAGCTTCCACCCCCCGGGCGTCCCCTTTTCTGTTGACTCTTGGTCTTAAGAGCAAGAGGAAGAAGAGTTCCAAAACTCTATTTAAAGGAATAATACGAAGACAAATGTCGTTGTAGGCTTATTGAAGTTATATCATCTCCTTTACGAAAAATCTTCCTCTTTAGCTTTGTTCATTATTTTAGGATAGTCAAAAAATCATTCAAAGTATTTGTTACATATACTAGATTGATAACTCATGCAAGACACGCGTTAGTATCTATAATACAATTTAAAATTGTGGTGTGTGATATTTGGTATTATAATTTGAATTTAAATATAATAGTATATATTGAACATGAAACTGAAGTGTTGTATGTATATCAAAAACATTGTATATATTTTTTAATATACATATGTACATCCTTAGAATAATATAACAAAGTATACAAAAAATTTGGTACAATTATGAACATGATATACATGGTATCAGTGAGGATGTTGAACTCGGGACTAACTCGGTATTAACTCGTTGACCGACCAAAATGACTTGGTTAATTTGGATAGGATCTCCAATTGCCTTGCTATATATAGTAATAGATAAGATGTGTCCTTTTCTTACGAGTGGCATTAAATTAAGAACTCGTGATATGTAATGTTAAACAGGTTAAATTGGATAATCTATTGACTGAATTTTTAAGATGGAAGCATAGGATTATGTTATAGGGTCTTCAAGGAAAAAAATGTGGTAAAAGTTATGGGAATAGATCGATAGAGGTAGTACAGCCCCTCTTTCTCTCTCGCAACCAAGTGCTAAGCTCTTCTTACTTACTTTTGATTTACATCTTTTACATTTTGATACTTTATGTAGTATGGATGATGACATACACGAAGTTTTAGGGAGGGTGAGGTCAGGGTTGGCAACTTGTTTTAGACGGGTTATAATCATGTCTGGTCTAGTTAATATACGAAAGTCAACCCAAACACAACCTATTTAGCAATCTTGTTAAGACGTCAACTCTAACACGACATGTTTATTAAGTATGTAAAACGACACAAATTTGGAATTGCTAAGCTACTTTTGAAGTGCATGATCTTTTCCCTTTTTTGGGGATCTGGAGTGAATTTAAGTACTTGCTTTTAGTATACATGTGTTTGTACCCTTTTTCTACAAAATCAGTGTTACTTTATCAGAGCATCTGGTATCATAACTATGTTTTTGTTTAGAATGGAATGAAAAAATGACTGAAAGGATGAAATATCATGGGTATTAGAAATAAACTTTAAAATGATCAAATAATAATTTTTTATAAAACTCTAAAAGAAATTCGAATATTAGAAATAAAAAACTATAAAAATTAAAAGTTAAAATAAAGCTAAATTAATAATTTCTTCATTTAAATTTTAGCTTTGAATAATTTACTACATACTAGGCCAAATATGTATGGGATAATGTTTAAGGCAATTTTGTCACAGACTCGCAGCAAATTCTTCACCTTCATTTCAGGCCGGGCAAGAATGGCCTGGCTAACCCAACTCTACATAAATGAATAAAAATTTGACATTTGCGTGGATTGTAATGACTAATGGTATGGAATTCCTATCTCAATTAACCCACCTAGGTCCCATACCCTATGGCGCTCCCACCCAGGATCATAACAATCCGCTAAGCTTGATGTCGACATCGACTCATTTTCCCAGTTTGTCGTCTTTCCTCCAACCTTAACTTTTTTAGAATATGTAGCCCTTTTCAGAAGCCTCTTTTATGAGATTCGAACCCTTGACAATGGTTATTGTTATTGTGGATCAAAGCTCTAAACTTGAGGCTCATGACTCAAGTGAACCGACCTAGGTGCCAGAACATAATGCGAATTCCACCCAGGACCATAACATATATCCTCGATCAGACAAAAAGGCTATAATTTTTATTGATTTGCTGTGAAACTTTTACTTAGAGATTTCAAATTTGTAGTTTCTTCCTTTTTTTCTAGTTTCTACTCCCTCCATCCCATATTAAACGCCCACTTTTCAAATTACACATAGATTAAGGTAAAAAAATGTTTTTCCTAATATATCCCTATATATCAAGCTAATGCTCCACTCATTCTCTCTCCACTCCATAAATTAACTTTGATTATCAAAGCTTTAAATATATATTAAGTCTCTTCCCTTCTCTACTCCAGATTGCATGCAATCATTAATACGCCCCGCCTCTTTAATTCGCACATGTAAAAACTAAAACTTCACATTACCCACTAGTAGCTCGTCACATTCCAGCACCTAACTTGCAATAAATATCCTTGTTAGTATTTTTCTTTTTCAAGATGTGGAATCTTAAATAGTTTATCATTCCAAAAAATCTGATTATATGTAGCTAGAAGGGTATTATTGGAAAATAGAGTACAAAAACAATATATATTTAGAAATGGGCATTTAATTTGGGACAAATTAAAATAGAAAAGTGGGCGTTTAATATGGGATGGAGGGAGTGCTTTTTAGCCATAGGCATGCTTCATAGGTTTCTTTAGGAATATTTTTGGGTCTTTTTTAAATTATTGATGGTGACGGCCGATATAAATATCCATTAGTGGAGGAAGGTCTAGAGTACTTTTTGGAAAAGTGTTTTAAAGGCTTTGAGCTTCAAAACTACTTAAGTGAAGAATGTCAGTTTATATGTCAAGTTATATATTTTTCCCATTTCAGAAAATAATTTTGTTGATTTTCTCACACTTTTTTTGGTGAAGCTTTATTCAAGAATCTTTTCATATTTTTGTTTATTTGTAATCTATCTCGCTAATTCAAAGTTGTCTAATTGTCGTAGAGTATTGAACTGGCATTTGACAGCATCCTGTACATGTTAGTCTTTGTCAGATAATACTACTCTGTAATTGTTTTCAAAAACCTTCATTTGATAAATCATTGTTTGCACTATGTGACCTTTCTTGTGGACATTATTGTTAGTTTTGTTGACTATACGGTACAAGAATTATTCATAATATTCTATGTCCATTTAATTGTTTCACTACATTTTATGGTAAATCCTGAGCCAAGATTGCCTTTCTCCCTCCCCCTCCCTCTGTGTATGTGCATTTTAATGTGCTGGTGGATTTGATTATCATTATATTTTATTCATCTTTGCTTTTAGAACTATGTTTTTCCTGTTTAGTTTCTTAAACTTGAAGTAAGTTAATTATACCCTCTTTTATTCTTCTGTTGTCTGTTCATGTTATTGAGTTTGTTTTTCCAATTTCACTCTTATTAAAGAATGGAACTATTAAAGAATGGAACTAAGGGTCTGTTTGATGAGAGCTGAATGACTGAATCGGTCAGATGAACTAAACCATTCAGTGCGTTTGTTTAGGTCTGAATGGCTGAATCGGTCAGATTTTTGGGTTGAATGATTAAGTTTAATTTTGTTGGCTGAATGGTTTAGTCCCATCTGAATTAAGTAAAAAAAAATATTAAATATTATATTAAGTAATATTAAATAATTTTACAATAATTTTGAATTTTTTTAAAGGGATAAAATAGTAAAAATATATTATTCAGATGTTTCAGACATGTCACTTATCAAACAACTTTTTTTATTTAGTATTCAGAAATTTACTTTATTCAGCTCATTCAAATTACTTAAGCATTCAGAACTATTTCATTCAGTTTTTATCAAATACTCCCTAAAAGAAACATGATTAAGAAACTGATAACAAAATCTAGAATAATAACCAAACAAGCTTTACACTTTAGATATGTAATTAAGAAGTTGAGATTTCACTACAGTATCTGAATTTCGACCTTCATGCTTCACATGATGTCCTTCACGCTTCATACATTATGCTTCATGGTCATCTTGTAGGATTTTCTTCTTTTTTCTTAATGGAACTAAGAGTGACATTCTTTCTTTTTGTTCCTGCATTTGGAAGGCGAAGGTCTTTGGTTTTGGAAGGATCAATACTAATAACATGCATCAAAGGCGATTATCCTGCATATCCTTGTATGGACTATGGATTCTGGACATGTATGTGATGTGCAAGCAGGATTATTAGACCCGTTATAACTTTTTGATCATTGTCCTATACACCTATTGTGTGACGGTTTGGGTGCTCCTTATCCAATGTTGTGGGAGAAGTTGGGATTGTTCTTCTAGCCAATGATTGTTTGTGCATATAGCAGTACTTATTAAATGGCTCGTCATGCCTCTTTATTTATATGTGATTGTCTTTGCATATCTGTCAGCAAGTTCTTAGTTTTTCCCTCTCTTCTTTGGCGGGGAAGTACTGAAATGGTTCGGAGGATGTACCGAGTTTGAACATAGAAAGATCTTCCTACACAGTGAAGATTAGTCATAGTTGTAATTTATATGTTTTAATAATGATTTTATTTTTCTTTTAAAGTTTTTGAATTCATTTTATACTTTCATCATTTGACAGACGGAAGTGGTGCATGAGCATCAGTCACACAACCAGGTCTCTATCATCATGCTTTATCATATTGTCTTTTATGTTGTTTATTTTACATTTGGCTATTAATTGCTCGTATTGATGAGTTGCTGAAGTCATTTGGTGTCTAAAAGAATTTATTCTCTTTGGGATGGGAGTTTAGCACCTGCCGCAATCCATCTTTTGCAGATTTTGAAGTAGAAGAAAATGGCATCATTATGATTTTACTTGAGAAAATAACATCATTGCTGGGGGTTTTCTATTTGATTAGCGGAGAATATCATTTTTCAAATTGAATTTTAAAAGTCAATAATAGCGACTATTTTTTATACACTTTTGTACATCCTTAATGCGTAATTAACGTTATTCTAGCATTTTGTACAGGATAGTAAGGTTTTTTTTATAAAATAAATGTGGTAATTAGATTAAACTATTAATTATCACAAATTCTGTTATGCAAGGCAAAGTTATCACCCCAAAATTTGGCCATCGGTCATTCCTCCCCCAAAGTATGGAAATGGGCAATTTTATTTTTTTCCATCTTACTCGATACAAAAAATAAAAATAAAAAAGAGAGTTAAATAAGTTCCCAGCCAGAATTTACCATGCGGTTACTATTTGTAATATTTATACCTCTCGACTGCCTCTTTATGTACTTGACTTTCAAGATATATATTTAATACATGTATACATATCCTGGAAAACATGCACAACAAAATGATATTCCATATCCACACAAAGTTAACAGATAGAAAGCTCCAACACAGTATAGGATCAAAACATCTCAAGTACAGCAACAAAACTATGAACTGCTCTAAGTTACATGGTGTGTGTGTTCCAAAATTTTTACCAAAATCCATGAGAAAAACGGCCTATGATTCAGCCAACTACTTCAACGGAAACACTTGATCAATGACTTGCCATTGATGAGTCAAAAAGGCACTATCACATCTGTAAGAACCAAGAAGGGAAGAGGTTTCTTGGATGTTACACAGTGAAAAACTCTGTAGAAGAGAACAGAACATAGTTTTATGTCTACATCCTTCTGATACTCAGAGCACTCATAACTTATCTAAACGCCTCTTCACCACCTATTATTTGGTGGTTTGACTTTATAAATCCTAACTATCCAGTTTGATGTTGTGAATGCCTCTTCTAAGTGTTCAAGCTTTATATCTTTATTTCCTATTTCAACCCCCCTCGCTCTGTCATACCTGCCACAATATAAGGCCGTTAAGTAAATCGCAATAAGCATAAATAAATAAATAAATAAAGAACAATACTCTAATGTGTGCGTATAAACTTGAGTTTTTAAAATACCTACCTGTTTTATATTATATGAACATTGCAAACTTTTTAAAGTCAACTTAAAGAGATTTTTAAACTCAAAATTGACTTAATTTTTTTTAATTTTAAGAAATACAATGATGAATATTATAAACTATTTAAAAAGTATTACTTATTGTAAGTTTTATTGCTTCATAATTTTTAATTAATCATCTCAATTTGAAGTTTAAAAATGTCTCAAATTGACTTTCAAAAGTCAATAATGATCATATAATTTGTAACGGAGGAGTATAATAGATCTTTTATAAACTTGAATGATGGTCATGCATATTGAGCATACACACAAGGAATAAATCGGATTCAGATCTTAAAGCCCACTTTAGCCCAGCCATGTACTTCTAAGGAAAATATCATAACCAGCATCACACAAGCACACCAGATGAACAAAATGGTTGTCATCACATAGGCAAGAATCAGATGTAGTACGGGGCGAATCATACTATTTATCTGTTTTATAGTTAGTCCTTCATGGTATTGGAAGAATATGATTCAGATGGTGTTTAAGTCGAGACATAATGAACTTTGATGAATTAAGGATCAAGTTAGTATTGGTGGTAGGAGCAAGAACGGCTTTGGTTGAGGAAAGTTCATATGGTGACAAGAAGGAACAGAGGTTACATTAGACTACAACAAACCGGACATGTTGGAATTTCACAAACCAAAGACATTTTGTCATTTCCTTTTAACAAATCAGGGGTATATACCACTAACGGCACACCACCCCTAGCTAGTGATGATACCATTTTTGACAAACAAGGTACCATTTATAACTCAATCAAATAAGCTCCGAAGGAACTTCAAACTTGAACTTCACCAAAAAAATTAAGAGTATTCCATGTCAAAACTTCACAGGTGAAGGATTTTTGTTTCTGGTATCTTAGGCCTCACTTGTCCCTCCCCGAAAAAAAACACATCTTATGCACACTTCATGCCACCCATGACTTCATAGTTGATGAATTTTTGTGTCTAAAATTCTATAATTATTTCTTTTTCTTCGGTAAATAATAATTCTTTAATTATTATACAATGCATGTTTGGCACAGTATACAACTTTTGGTCATGTAATTGGGTTTCTTACTGCCCGTCATCACATTTTTTAAGAATAAAATTTTCATTATAAATAGCTTTAAAACATGCCAGAAATACCATGGATTCTAACTACCCCCTTTAACAATCCTAACTACCCAGGGTCTTGCTGCCTATAACATTTCTATGAATAAAAAATTTCATTATAAATAGCTTAAACATGAAGGAAAAAATATCATTGACTTTTAAGTAGCCCCTTCAGTAATCGGAAAAAAAAAACCCACCTAAAGTTGAGAATAGAGGGATAATTTAAAAGCAAAAAACCAAAGAACTAAAAAACAAAGTGATGTAGAAGAATAAGGAGATTTCATTTAAACTCTACCAAGGCCAAAATACAATCAAAAAGTAAATGAATAAAGTCATCAAGTTGGACAGAAAGATGAACATATAACTTACCCTGGAGGTTTGCCATATTCAGTTGTCAGCTCTCCAAAGCGATAGTAGCATAGTTTGTACCTAAACACCAATTTCAAAGCCATCACCATTTTCTTTTCCGCATGATAGCACAAGAAACAATCAGAAAAATAAGAAAGAAATACAGATGACGAAGAAGCTTAACATCCTATAAAGGTAGTCTGTAATTGTACATCTTCGGACTTTCCTGGTACATACTCAATCAGCACCTTTCTAAGGTGGAATATAATGATACATAATAACAACATATTAGGTGCATTTTAATTCTCAAGTACACTCAGAAAAATGAAATGATAAACAAAGCAATACAAACCATACAGACAGACAAGTTACTGGAATTAATACGGAAGCACTTTTGAGATATTGGCAAATTGCAAGCATGGGGAAACCATTCCCAGATCATAGAAAATTTAAAAAATGCTGGATGGCACATGGAATGATTTTATGATGGAAACCATTCCCAGGTAAATTGACTTCATAACTCCGCCTATAATTCTTTCAAAGCCTCCCAAGTCAGGATAAAGGAGGAGGGGGCGTTGAGAGTCGAATATAAAAAGGAAAATTAGCTCTCTATTATAGTGACTTCATCATAAAGTAGACCTTACCTTTTGATAGAGCAAGAGAGAGAGACAGAGAGAGAGAGAAATAGAGAGAGAGAGGAGGAGGGGAGTGGGGACAGAGAGCATATTTGGTATCTCTATGGTTATAGAAAGCAAATAAAACACACATGAACCAGGTATGAAGGTCTCAAACCCACTTCTGTTTCTTTAAGGTCTCACACAACTCTTTGTCAAGCTCAAGTCGGCCGGTAAAATTTTATTATCTTCCCAACCCACATCAGCAGGGGTAGGTGACGTCAGTTCTCTACTGTCAAATCTGTCCACTAGATAAACAAGGGAATTAGCAAAAGGGAGGAAACTGAAAAGAATTGTCATCCCCTTTGATTTGGATTTAACCAAGATGAAAGCCAAGTAAGACTATGCATTTATGTTATAAGAAAAGAAATCTAACCTTATGTAATAGTCTTTAATAGTACTCCAAACTTCTCAATCTACCGAGCACCAAATGGTTTTACTTCGCTAAGTCCGATTGATAAGTTTATTTTATTTTTATTAAGTTTTTCAATAATGAAGCTTAGTTTCTTCTTAAAGCAGACCTATTTTCATTTGGAAGGCAAAGGTTCCATCCAAATCAAGGCATTTATTTGGTCTCTGGTTTTACGAAGGTTGAATAGTGAATACTAATGATCTTTGTCCGGTGCACAAACCTCACAAAGCTCTATCTCTAGACATTTTGTGTGATTTGTAAGCATAATGATGAGACAAATTCTCACTTACTTCTTCATTGTACAAATCAACTAACACATAATCAATGTCCATTGATCTCAATGTAAGCAGAATAATGAGACGCATTTCTCATTTATGATAACCTCATGAGTGTTTGGTGGTGCGTGTGCACTAGTGACTAGTGACTAGTGACTAGTGACTAGTGACTAGTGAGTATATAAGAGTGTAATCCTAAATGTGTCATGCACATCCTAAAATCAATTCCCATTGCACAGTTTTAAAAAATGATGAGCCAAATTGGAATATAGGAACTAAAAGTTTGCAGGACATCTTTAATGTTCTAATAGCAGGTGAGAGAGACTAAACGGTGTAAAGGTCATCTTCAAATTCCATTACTATTATATTACATCCAAAGTCTAAAATTTGCAGTACATTTCTGTCAAACTCCCTTGTTCAGTAAAATTGATAATGACAGTTGAGGGGCTAAATACTTGAACCTTGAGGCTTACGCCTTATGCATTAAAATCCGTTCACCAGACAACTCTACCTTCTAGAACACTATAAATATGACAATCATATTGGAAATTAGATAAAAAGGAGAGATCTGAGAAAGTAAATAGATATAATTAACATGGAGATCCTTGACCCTACCCCAAAAGATATAGCTACAAGATTAAATGAGCAGCAATTGACACATCACAAATGATAAGATTGCAATGTAATGAGAGAGAGAGAGAGAGATTCTTAATAAACCCTTGTGCTCGCACTAAAAAATTAAAGAAACATAAATAAGAATTTGGTCAAAGTAAATGCATATGCTGCTATATTTGTGAAAACAATTTGCTGACATGATGTAACAGCAATCTGAACTTTAAAGTTAGTTGATAATTGTAACTGATAAATATTGAAGCATGACACCAAATGTTATACATATGTAAAAATGTAAGGATAATATGATCAAACCAAGTAATAGGTGACTTACATTAGACAGTTCAACATCTTTGGAGCTGCTCCTTTGTCAACTCGATACTCCCCATTAACAAGGTAGTCTGGTTCCTTGATGACAGGGAAGACTCCACCACCAATTCTCACCATCCACAAAAATCTAGCAAAATTGAATTTCTTTTGTTAGGACAAAAGTAACAGGGGGCAGAGAAAGATTTGGCAAAGTGAGCGAGAGAAGATAAGAAAAGACTAAAAGGGAAAAGTTGTCTAATAACACTGAATGATATAATATTGATGTTACCCAATAGGTAGATAGATGCATTCAAGACGTATTTTCTAATTGGTTATGAGATGTAATCAGAAAAAAGTCTGAGAAGTAAAAAGAGGTATCGAAAGTTTGTTTCCATAAACTAATACCACATAAATTAACACCCCACATGAATCAATATCCTGCTAAGTAATGAAGCATACATATGCTATATATATATATGAGTTGGTTTCTCTGTAATTCTTAGTTTCAAATTGAATCTTATTACGTACATCACTCATGAGACCATTAAAATTTCAGAACTACGCTTTATCAGACTAACTTAATATTTTGGTAAAAGCTACACAATCACCTACGAGATATAAATTATCTGCCATGACAAATTTATAAGGTGATAGAAAAAGGAAAGCAAGTGTCAGTATGTGGATAAAAGGAAACTATATAAATAGAAACTTTTGGCATCTATAGATGAACCAACAAAGTGAAGTATTTTATTGTTTATCTAAAGGTATCGAAAATAAAAAGCAATCTTTACAAACAATCAAACCCTTACTTGTTAATATCATCAGATGAGTAACCAGTCACACCCCCAAATACAACTAACACGTAATCAACGTCCAGGGATCTCATTATCTCATATGCTTCGTCCTCATAAGACGACATCGCACGTCCAACAGTAGCTATGTGGGTATTGTTCCAGGTGTTATTGTCCACAATCACAGTTCTGTTTCCCATGGCAGTTATCTGATATCCATAATCCCACCAAGACATCACCTTGGCATCTTGAGGAGTATTCTGCCGCAGCCAAAAGTATGCTTCACGGTAATCATCAAAAATAATCCTTTGGCCATACGCACCCCTTGCAGCCAAGACAATTGAGGGAGAGGAATATGCCTCTGAAGTAACCCAGGTACAATGGGTGGCATATCTACTGAGCAAGTAAAAAGCACCCACAAGCAATGCTATAGCCCAATTTCTTTGGAAAGGCAGAGATTGATCTACCAAACCCTGTTCATGGAATAAATGTGCATAAGGACTCCTAGTTTTTTGTCAAAGAATCAGGAAGATATGAAAACATTTAGATAAACTTTCATGAACCAGAAGTTTAGAAACATGTGTTTCACAATTCTATCCAGTCAAGTTCAATAGCATTATAAACACAAGCGAACACTGAACACGACAGATCATGCTCATCTTTACCATTATTCCTTTATGACTGGTTCAAACAGTTATTAATGTCTTCAATAAATTCAAGAAATGATACCTTACGAGGACCTATACAAGGCCCCAGGTGTGGATATATGCATATACCCTTTGTATTAATAACATCTAAAACCCAATCCAAAAATACTAATGTAACACGTTCTTCAAAATGAGAACATGTACAAATAATACCCTATCAAAAGAATCTTATGTACTTGAAATATACTTCATTTATTTCTTACAGTAACTGGTCTTTAAAAAAACATACTCTCCTCCATAGGAACTCTTCTCACCACTTAATGTGTAAGTACAAACATATCAAAAGACTTAAATGTACAACTGCCTAGTATATAAACATTTTCAAACATGCTTGATGAGGCATCTCCATGTTGAGTAATTGACAAGCACAATTTTTATGCTAGCAATGTGACTTAGTATCTAACGCAAGACATAAGAGAACCAGTAATTATGTCATGTCAGAAATTTTGTTTGTAGTAGTGAGACCTCACCTTAGAAGAAGCCTTTGTGCCAGTTGCTCCTTTACTAGAACCAGTAAGAGCAACCTTGCTCTTTGCCCTTAACAGCTGAGTTAAATTCTTAATGGTGGCTGAGACTGCAATAGCACTAATAAGGCATACTGCAGGTGTAGCAACGAGAATTAACCGAACCATGACACCAGCGAAATACATACTTGTGAGACCGTACATCACTATAAATATGGTGGCATCAGACAATCGCTTGAAACAGAAATATAGACCCGCCGGGAAAAGGAAAAGCAGGATATGGAAATCAAACATGAAAGATGACCATGCCGTTGGCTGATGTTCAGATACAGATGCAATTATGGGGATGTGATCTTTAGCATAAGTTGGATCCAGCAGAGAGTAAAATCGACCTGTCCATGGAGAGATATAACCGGATGCTGTACCAAGACCCAGAGCAGCAGCTCCTACACCAACTGCGCTTGTTACAGTGATCCTCAAAAAGGCTTGAAACAGCTTTATATCATTTAGCTGGTGCTTAACCCAATCCAAGAAGTAAAATACCTGAACCAATAGTAAGTTAGTGGGCTACACACATCATAACAGCGTAATTCAAAACAACAACAGTAAGCAAAGATTAGTGTTCTAAAAATTCCCGCCTAGGTCCGATTAATCCCAGCCTAAACATTAGGCGGTCCTCTTTCGCTTCAATTTGGTTAGGCGCCCATGCCCCTGCCTAGGCAGAATCAGACCTCTATTTTGAAACTTTATAATACTTAAAATGAATTTGTTAAGTCTTAAAAAATTGTTCTTTTGGTAATGATTCACGGAATGTTTACAAAATTACATCTAATAACATGCATGTATTATAGAAAAATTAATAAATGAACCTGCTTAAGGAAACGCCTAGTCTGTCAAGGAAAAAGCCTAGGCGGTCCAGGCGCCCCCTATGCCGTCTAGGTCCGCCTAACGATTCTTAGAACACTGGTAGAGATTATTTGTGTGGTGTGATTTTGGAAACAAGAAAAGAGAAATACAAAACCGAATCATGAATAGCCACCTCTGATCAAGAAACTACAACAAGTGAATAATTATAACTCCCCATGTGCGGTGAAAAATGACATTTATTAAATATGAAAATAGGTTAGTTCACTCAAAGAGGTCAAACACACGACAAAAGCTATGAAACAAATAGCAGTAATCAATATTTCACGGTTAGGAATTTTAATTTGATATAATTCGACTGTATTCAGTTGACCTTAATGAAATGATTCCATTCAGATCTATCTCAGTTCAATAATTGGTAAAACAATAATTGCAATTTTTAAGCTATCTCAGTTCAATAATTGGTAAAACAATAATTGCAATTTTTAAGGGATAACAAATGGGATAGGGTTTTCCTATTTATTATACTCTCATCTTTCATACAAAAAGTAGTCAAATTAATACATGTTGTTATCATTATTGGAAATATCAAATTTATCAGAAACATAAATAATGATATACTATGGAAACAAGTTAAACAATACCTGCATCAAGAAAAACACACCCATTGCAGCCATATGTTCCCCTGACTGCACATGCTGAAAACCCACAAACCGAATCTGCATTGCGAGCAACATCCCCAATACATACATACAATTATAGGCAACATATAACCTCATTGAATACCTCCCAGTAATCAACAAAACCAACACATAGAGGGGAACCAAATTAATAATAAACACATAACCACCCCAAGCTGAAACCATATAAAAATAGCCAAATGCCGAGGCCAAACTCCAAGCAAGTGACCCTGTATTCACAGCCTTAACAAACAGATAAAATGTGAGCAACAATGCAAATATAGCTACACCCTCATTATCATAAGAACCGGCCACAGACCGCGAAATGTAACCAGGGCAAATGGCGATCAACGCAGCCGCCACTAGCCCGGCCCCGGAATCCCACAATTCTTTACCAAAAAAGTAAGCAACAAGGGTCGTATTGGAGGCGAAAAACGGAGCTGTTAACACACAAACCTCACGGATGTGTACAGCAAAGCTCAAGAACCTTAAAACCCAGTAAATTATGGCTGCTGTGACCATTAATCCGGGGTATAGCGTTCCACCGATGATTCTACCAAGTGGGTACCAACTCTCTGAATCAAACCAGTTCCAGAAATCGTAAAATCCTTTCTGGGTCAGATAAAGGGTGGTTCGGTAGTTGAAATAGGGATCGAATTCGTGGATCATGGATTCATATCGAAGGACACTGAAGAGGCGAGTCATGAAAGCTAAAATGTAGACGAGACAGAGGATTGTGACCCGGATCAGGAGCTCTTGCTGCTTCGTTTTCAGCTTCAGACTTTTCAGTGAGAAGAAGGATGAAAATGGGGTTGATGATGGCTGAAGATCTGGTTTTACGACGCCGTTCGGGGGGTCGGATTTGGTCCCCATCGTGATGGATTCTGATGCGGGGTTTTGGGGGAAGAAGAAGAAGAAGAAGAAGAAGAAAGGTCTGATCTTGGAGAGTAGACTGGTCAGTACTGACTGAGGTAGGTGGTTGTAGGACTTCTGGGTTTTCTATTTGGGTTTTACCAAAACAAAATTAAAAAAATAAGCTTTATAAAACAATTAAATATCAAGATATTTTGATTTTATTAATAAAAACAAAAATAATCTATTTACATCTATTACAGAAATTAGCTTAATGACTTCAGAAAATTGATATTTTTACGTAAAAATGTGATATTTTTAAAAATAAAAATTATAAGATTTAAAATTTTTAAGGATATTCTAAAAGTAATTGAGGATTGATTGTAGTCAATCTGGTCCAACGAAGAAAATTGTTACTAAAAAAGGTGAGATGTAGATTATGGAAAAGTATTAATTATTCATTGATAGTATTGAATGTGAAAGTTGAGGTTTTATCTGATTATATTGGGGGACTGAGGAGGAAAAATAAATCATCAAAAAAAATTATTAAAACAAAAAGTATAAGATATGTATTGAAGATAAAATTACCTCCCCTTTTCTTTTATGGGGTTTCACCAAGAGTTATAAATGAATTAGATTCTTCTATCTGTGAGTTCATAAATTTACTACAATTTGAATTCACTTAATAAATTGAGTTTGAATAAATATATTTACCTGTATAAATAATTGAGTTTATCCACTTAATAATTAAATCAGCCTCGGGTTATATTTTATCAGATAAGTATGTACATAAGACCAATCATAAAAACTAACCAACTACATTAGTTAAAATTCGTGTCATGATCAACCATGATTAAAATTTGTATCATGTTTTATTTTTTAATAATTAAAATCAATATAATAGTTAATTTTGTGATCGAATATTATAGATATAGACTTGTCCTATTTTGTCCAACTCTTTTCAATTTAGTTTGGGCCTACTCAAAACCAGCTCATCAATGCGCATCTATATAGCATGCAAATTATTCTCCCCTATTTTTAAAATTTAAGATATATTTTGACTTTTTAAAATTAATTTATTAAATTCAAGATCTCAAAATTAAAGCAAAATCATTTAAACCTTGCAACGAATATGACACTAGTTCGCAATAGTTATCTCTGTTTGTATTTAAATCAAATAAATTCAAGTTGAATTTAGTTAGCATTTTTGTAAATTGATTTGAAAATTTGTATTTCTAATTTATAAGTAAAACTCGATGAAACACTCGAGCTCATCCAACTTCATCCTTGTACCAACCTAAGGTTAATGAACTTAAAAGTTCACAAGAAACTGGTACCTCAATTCAAATCTCGACTCACTTGAGTACTATAACGCAGAACTCATCCAACTTCATCCTTGTACTAACCCAAGGTCAACGAACTTAAAGTTCACAAGAAACTGGTACCTCAACTCAAATCTCGACTCACTTGAGTACCACAACGCAAATCTCGACGCACTTGAGTTCGGACCCGAGCTTAACTAGCTTGAATTCACATGCACCTGATACCGACTCAAATTTCGACTCACTTGAGTTCACCGAGTAAATGATTAACTAAATGAGCCAAGTTACTCGTACTCTAATGAGAATGTGATTTCATTGGTGATGACAAGTGAATTTTAAAATGAAGAAAAACTTAATAGTTATCAAAGATTCAGTTACACAGCCTAAAATTATCCAAGAAACAAACGGCATATGAACATAAGAACACAATACCTTTCATGTTAACGCTACCAATAGTTTGTACATCTATCTTTGTCAAAAGAATTGGTTGAACAAATACTACCAATTTCAATAACTTTGCAAGCACTAGTTTTACATTAGCTGTTCCCACATGCACGAGGGGATGTTAGAAACTGCAGTGTCATCCTGCCTAATCTGTGCTAAAATATACACACCTCCTTAAAAGTTGAGAGATGATCATCTTTCTAGCATCAAATATCACGAATATCACGATGGAGTTTGAATGTCACCTTCACAAAATCTCCAAGAACCATCTTTTTGCCTTCTCAGAACGTACCGAATTGTGTAAGTGCTGCAATCAGTAAGCCAAAATTCTTAAGAAAGATATCCACCCCAGAAAATAAAGGTCACAAGAAGCAGAAATATAAATATATAGAAACAAATGTTCACAAAAACAGGAATCTAGGGTGAAAGAGAAAGTTGCACTGGCCAGTGTAGGAGTCTTCAGTAATTCTCCAATTTGGATTGAAGAGATTGAAGGTGGTGTAGAAATCGTTGAACACTGAAGCAGGATTTAATTTCATGACAGAAATATCAAACACAACGGCCACAAAATAAACTGCTCAAACTGTTGAACATGCCGAACTATAATACCGAGAGGAGGTTTTTCACTTAAAATTGTGCTTGGCTTGAGACTCCGACCTGATCTAAGGTCAGCCTTGGACTGAGCTATATCCTCAGACAACCTGACCTAACCCGAGAATATCCATTTACTAAACAGTTTTTTCCCTTTGCGGCAATGTTTAGCAGGGCGGGGGTTGTCTGCTCCAGTTTTGACATTAAGAGCCATAAGAGTTTTTTTTTGTGTGTGTGTGTGTGTACATACATACATACATGCACATGGAAGTATAAAGGACTGTTTAAAAAGACTGATTGAACATGTAAGCCAGCATTTCTTATATTATACAGTTATCCACACCCTATATTACAAAAGAACTCCATTCTAAGCCAGTAAATGGAAAAACTTATATTAGAAGGTAAGGAGTAGATTGTCCCAATCTCCATGGTTTTGGGAATTAGCTAAACTTTAGCTTGGATTTTCAGCCACTCTCATTAACAAATTCATTTAGCATGGTGCTTAGCATTGTTATATACATATTCATAGGTCAAGGGCAGTACTCATTGAAGCTTTAAAAATAAATAAATAGCAAGCTTTCGCACAATTGAAGACAATGATTCTAGAGAAATTTGAGACAGAGTGACAGACTTTATTACTTCACTATATTCACAGGTTAGTTACGAAATACTACAAAAAGTTCACCATTAATTTCCTTAGTTAAATTGTTTTAATTTCATTCCACTTTTATATCTTTATATCCAATGATTCCAACCCCCTCACATAGCGGTCCTGCAAATTTAATCATGCTAACAGAACATATAATCATGATCAGTAACATGAGAACAAAATATCAATCTATAAATAATAACAGTAGGCAAGATAGTTTCATAAGTTTTGTGCAGCCTTCTCACTCCTCTGGTTGCACATAGGTTGACCTCCCCTCCCCTTGCCCACCAACAAACACAGAATTGCTAAAATCATATGTTCACTATTTAAACTATTCTTACCTGTAATAGTTTGGGTTCTTTGGCTGTGATACATCCACAAGTTCAGCTGCTTCCTCCAGGAAAGCTTCTATCTCTGCCATCTCATTGCCAATCTCATCTGATAAAATGTCAGCTCGGAGTATAGATAATTGCAGCAAAACAAATCTCCAAAAACAAGACTTGGTTTGTGCTGCGTCAGCCAAAGCTTGCCACTGTAATAAATCACATATGTAGACAATAGAATGTTAAAAGTGAGCACTTGTTCAGTCATGTGGGTAGAAAAGATTCGAGGGTAACTAACCAACTCAACACTGTAGGAGAAAATGCAGGGTCTTATCAAGCATTTCTTTATATTTTCAAAGAACTCAAAAGTTTGACTATTTCCCTAAATAATTTTCCCCTCAACACTCAACAGGAACTTCTTCAACATTGCAACTTTCAAAAGACTGTTTCTTTAGTGCAAGATAAATACACAACAAAACAAAACAAATTTCATTTAACAAATCAAAATTAAAATCGAAATTAAAGCTTGGATAACACCATGAATAGGCAAATATAAATAGTCTGCCAAACACAGCCACCTCACCTATGACTGCATATAATTTCAGATTTATATCCAAAAAATTAAAATGTTTTAACTGTTACCCCAGCCAAAATGCTCAAGCAAATAGATTGTACTTCAGTATAGAGGATGAACAATCCCAGTCTACAGGTAGTAAGCAGCAAGCAATTACTAAACACTAAATCAACAACATTTAAATAGTCATTGAAGGATTTCAAATTATTGTTGTATGCGATGGATAGCCCAGTAACTGAATGAGATATCTACATGGAACTATTTCCAAAGCACAATGCATAGGATGGATGTTTATTTGTCCAGATATGTTTGTGCATGTAAATTGACCGTCCTTCAGTAATACTTATGCTACAAATTGTATAACTGTGTAAAGGTACTTGATATTCCAATAAGGTCCATAAAGTTCACCTGAACAAGCATTGGCTCATCAAGGACTTCAATGAGGCTATGGACTTGATGATTAGGCCCAAGAGCTTCAGCCTTAATAGTTTGCCATTGCTTAACAAGAGTTTCAGCTTCTTCCACATGCATTGGCCTCTTGTATACTGCTGTCTTCGAGGATAACTGAATACCATCTAGGGAAGAGTTTGGTGAAGCTTCAACTTCTGACCAGCTCCCGAGCTGCATCTTTTGTGTTGATAACAGCTGCTTAAGCCTGCTGGTAATACTGTTTCCCTTAATGCAAGCAGGCACCCAGCTCTGATCTACAGAAGAATCTGTAGTCCAGGCAAGAGAACTAGCATCCATCTTTGGTTTCTTTGAGGCCCATCCAGATGTAATTTTCATCCGCCTTAATTGCATGCCCATTAGTTTAAATGTTAAAAACAATATGAATCCTAGTGCTGTAACAACTACTATATTTCCACCAACACCCTTTCGCTCAAACCAAATGTCCCAGACTTTATAATGATGTGCACCCAAATTTCTTTTCAATTGAACAGACGGCGAGCAACCATTGCTTCCACTGTTAGCCTTGACTGCAACAGAAGGACCTTGTAAACTGGATGGAGCTAACTGCTTTACAGCAGTCCCAGGGTTTCGAGAAGTGTTTGTACAAGAGTCAGGTTCCTCATATACTCTTCGATCAGCTGGAGAAGGGGAAAGAGGCCTGAGGCCTATACTAGATGGGGCTTGTGGAGCTCTTTTATTTTGCCTGTTTCCAGCTTTCTTTTCACCAACAAAAAAGTTTTCCTACAGAGACATTCATATATGGCTTCATTTTATTTCAAATAAGACTTATCAATTTTATTTCTTTTAATAAGTGAAATAAGAACTATCAGTTACCCCACCATATTGCTAACTTACCAAAGATGGAGAACTATCCCTCGTGTCTGGAAATAAGACAAGCAAAGTATCTTTTATCCATGATTCCTGGTCAATCAAGCACGCTTTCAGGTGAGATAAGGTCTAAACCGCAAAGATAAGGGATAAATATGGAAACTGAATTTACAATAATAATAATAATAATAATATGAAATGGTATCGGAAAGGAAACAGTCCATGAGAGGCGTGAACTTATCTATCACCCATTCCCTTTGTTTTCCTTCTTTGCTTTGACTAGTAAATCAATACTATCATCAATGAATAACACAACCCAGTATTAAATAAATGCATGTTTACTTTGGGCCATGGCCTAAGATTTACATTTATTTACCAATCATTCAGTTATGTGACACTGAATGGAGAACCATCTCACAGACCAATCAACTAAGCACTATTTGGTGCTAAAGACAAATTACGGAACCTGTCACAAAGGGTAAGAAGTTCACTTATTTTGAATATCTGGTGCATTAACCACAAAAGGGGCCAACTCCTTAGAGTATAAGCTCTAATACAAACCATGGACAACCAGAATATATGATCGAATATCAGTTTCAAATATGTGACTTCATGCATGCATGAACAAAGACATACTAGTGATTGGTTTGCACTTGGCAGATCCCCGATTTCCTTTCGAGATATCAAATTTCTTGAAGCATTATTTGAAATTAAATTAAGCTGCCAAAGCTTTTCAGCAGCCATGGACTCATCACCCTGGATAACAACAAAAGTAGATCATCAGTACAGATGGATAAATAAATGCTATATTTAAATAAATGAAGATGTACCTGTCCAAGAAGGAACAAGCAAAAGGATTCCTCAAATTTTAGGTCAATACCCTCTGAAGCTATTAAACTCTCACAAATGATTTTTGCTTTGGTAATCTGCATGAAATGATAAAAGATTCAGATAAACACAATATAAAAGTTAATATATCTCTCTATATTAGCCACAATGGCAAACTCACTTTCCCTATATTTCTCATATGTTTGTAAAGCTTCTTGTACTAAATTTTACAGAATTAGTACAAGGTCTATTAGATTAGCCCATATTGCAGCAAAATGAGTTTTTCCTTTTTGAGTCTTTATAAGAAAATTGAACCCGAAGAGTTAAACAAAAGTGTCAAAAGAAAATTACCAAATCTCTTTGCTTGCTTGAAAATCCGAGGGCGATATGAGCTATCAACGCCAAGTAGAAACAATTACAATCAATAATAACTCTCTGATTTTGTGACTCGATGGACTTTTTATTTTTCCTTGTAGAAGCTAAATTATCCCAAGGAAGTAGTTCAACTATTTCTTTAGCCATGAGCTTACTAAGTGCTTGATACAAGAAGCATGGCCAATCTTGAACTTGGCATGAAGTTTCTACATCAAGGCCCTGTCTGAGTAGTTCACGCAAGGCTGCAATGGCACCTAGTCTCCTTTCAGCATTTTCAGGTGTATGAGGAATGCCTAATATCTCCAAAGTGCATGCAGGTGCAAGCTCTTCCAAAGATTCTTCTATCTGACATCAATGTAAATGCAAAGTAACTATAAGCAACAATATCTTAGTCATCATCATAGTTGTCACGGTGCCACGGCGAGTCATGGTGTTAGTTGACCACTAGGACGCCTAGGCGACCGCCATAACGTCCATATGGCGACAAGTTGTTTACAGTGTGCAATTTATATATTATTTATTTACTTCATAAGTATATTGGTAATAAAATTTGATATACATTAAAACCCAAAACATAACTATATGAAATATCATTAAAACCACGATTATGTAAATACTTAGCAATAACAATTGATGCACGACGAGGTCGACGAGCACGTCGTGAAAGTTGGTTGGACCAATATAAACGACTTTGAAAGCCCAATTAGAAGTTATATTTTAATTTTATTTTATTTTTACAAGGACTGAACTGAAAAGTGAAAACTAATAAAATGAAAGATAAAAGTATAGTGGCTAATATGTAAAAAAAGTTCAAAGTTTAGGATGTATGCTAAAAATTTATGAAACTTTGGGGAATAAAATGGAAAACTGTGGAAACCTTACTAAAGAGCGTTTCTTTCGCTCTTTCTTTGTTTTGCTTGATCTTTCTTCTTCGGTTTTCCTTTTCCACAGATAACGGTGCCTATGATGATGATGAACGCGATGAGTGTGACGATAATGCGACAGATAAAAGTGGCGCATTGCAGCGGCTATGGTGGTAGGAGGCAGCGATGGTGACATAGGTAAGGTTTCTCTTTTTGTTTTCTTCTTATCCATTTCTCCTTTTGTTTCTTCTTCTCTCTGCTACTATTTCCACAAATACTATTTCTCCTTGGTAGCCCAACCTCAAATCGACGTACAACATGGCCTACTCTTCATCGTCAAGATGCCGTGACAACTATGGTCATCATATATACTTAGTCATCATATATACTAATGCTTATATAACCATTTTATTCAATAAGTCCATCTGAACATTGTTCATGGATTCTTTTTGATTTTATTTTTAAATTTTTATATCATGCGACTAGAATACTAGAAAAAATCTGATGGCTACATGCATGGGCGGATGGAAGATAGTGGAAGGGTTGGAAAGTGCCCACCTTTAATTTTGGAAAACTATTGTTAACATAGTAATAAATATAAACAGTAACTGGAAATTGTGCCTACCCTTCCAGAAAAAAAGGTTCTAAAAGCAGTTAAAAAAGTACCGATGGAATCAATGGAACTCCTCTCCTTCCATTAAAAAATATAGCACAGTACTCCCCCTTTCCAAAATTTTCATTATCGTCCGTTCTAAAATTAGAGATACATTTATATTTTAAGACTATAAATTATAAAATGACATGAAGTTCTTAATATATAATTACTTACATTTTTGGTGGATTAAGTGCTATCATACCACCACTATTATATTTCTAAAAAATGGTAGGTGTAGATTTGAAAACTAAATTTATTCTTAAAAGTCGTTGTCTTACAAATATATCTCTAATTTTAGAAGGGAGAGAGTACAAATAAATCTTAATTCCATGTCTACTTGATTTACAGTGACTTTTATGTAATTTTAATTGTAATATATATTTTGTGAATATTATTACTATTATTCATTTTAAATTATTAGTATTAATATTTTTTAGTTGTAACAGTGCCTCACCCTTGATAAACTTTCAGCGTCCGCCACTAGCTACATTTAGACCTAGATCATTGGTTAGGTAAAGGATAGATATATTGAATAGATTACTAAACCTCAAGAAGCTTACATTTATGTATTGGATTTGGAAGTATAAACAAACAACTGACAATGAATTTTACCTGAGATAACAACGGCATCTTTTCAAATGATTCTTTGCTCCTAAGAAGACACTGAGCACGAGCAAGAGCTTCAAATCCTTGAGAAATGTTGTTCTTCTCAAAACTGATTTTTGCAATTGCACACTTCAAGAAAGCACCTATAATAAGAAAAGGAAGCATAACAGAACATCCAAGAGGAAATGGGTGCAATTTTCTGACCTCGTCTGCTTTGCCTTACCTCTGCTAGGGCCATGGACAGAAGCAAATCATGAATAAAAAGCTTAGCATCTGCATGATTTAGGGCAGTTCGGCCAATATCTAGCACAAGCTTCTCTTCTCCAACCTGGTTCAAAGAAATATGAATATTCTAGTACCCATAAATCATAAGTAGATTTCTAAATACATAATAATATATCTTCATACTAAAATTATAAGAGAAGTGAAAAAATTGGTCTAAGAATCATCTAATACATTGATCCATATTGAATAACAAAGGGAGACTAACTTAAACCTTGGCATAGTAAGAACTGAGCCTGGCTAGAGGCTATAAACATAGCTAACACAGTTTCTTCCGGGATATCATTCTTTTGGCACATGAAAATTAACAGAATTTCCAAAAATACTACAGGTGTTTAATAATTAGTACCTCTTGAAGAAGGCAAAGAGCACCAGGCAACCAAGCCCATTGAATTCGAAGAGAAGATTTTGGCGGAACTTTTTCCCTTGTATTGCCAGCATATTCCGGTTCAAAAAGCAGCTTGTCTCTCACATCCATCAAAAGATTCTGAAGGAAAAATACACAAGTGACTGAGCTTAACAAAAACAGAATCAAGCCCAAAATAAATAAATAAAAGAATAAAACACTATACACTAGGCGTCCTTAAAAAACAGCTTTCATTTAAACTACAGAAGATTCCCTACCTGGCGAGATACAACAGCATCCATGGTGTACCCTTCCTCAATCTCAGAATTTTTCAAATGCATGACTGACTTGACAATCTCATCTTTCTCTGCTTGGTCAGGAACACCAAGAAGCTGCAAATTTGTATCATAATGTGAGGAGGGAAAGAAAAGTACAACTTTATGAAGAGACTTGATCTCTCCGGCACAAAGCACCACTTAGGACCAACTTTTCAGTGTGAATTGAGATAAATAAAAGATAAAATGGAATAAGAAGTGACGAGAGAAAATCATAAACTTATTTTCCACTAAACCAGAATAGTTTTCCAACCTGATTGTACCAAAATAGAACTTCAGGAAAATAAGTTTTAAGGTTAAATGCATATATAGGCTGTTAAGGTCATGGTAGAATAATTATTCATCATTGTTAAAAAGTTGGTAAAAAAAATCAAAAAGAAGTTGCCTAAAACTGACTTGGGCTAATAAATAAAATATTAGTAAAGGTTTGCCCAATGCGACAATTTATAACTACAGAAAATGGCAGACAAAGTTGTCTTACGAGATGTTGGAACAACAATGTTAAACTAAGATCAAGACACTTCAATAGATTGAACAGTTCTGAGAATATAAATTTTTTCTCTAATGCCCTCTACCTACTATGCACGACCTATTTTTCCCTCTGAACGCCAAGTCAATTTATGGGTTTTACCAGATAAACTGGAATTTCGAAGCGCATCTTTGAGAATTTCATTGAAGCCATTCAATCCTTTTTATTCCATGCAAATAGCTTGAGCTGAAAGTGGGACTGTACCATATGTCATGTTCACCCATGACTTGCCAATCTCTTTAAATTCCTTTTGCTGAATCATACCAATGAGTCCAACCACGTGATTTAAACGAATTTCACTGAAACGACTCAATCCTTATTACTCTGTGCATACAGCTTGAGCTGAAAGTGAAATTGTACCATATGTCATGTTCCCCCAAGAATTGCCAATGTCTTTAAAAAAAAATCTCTGCTCCATACTGAATTTGGCAAAGGGTTCCACATGATTTTGGTAATAGGGTTTTCGGGTACATAACGGCATGTAACTACTAGATAGATTAAGCTCCCAATGAGACTTTTGTAAAGTGGCGTTCGGCCGCTTGGATCCGGACTTTCCAAGTTTCTCATAGTTGGTCAGCAAAGCAACTAATGTTACTGAGCACATCCTTCTTTAAGAGGTTCTTAGCAATGTCATCCTTTTGTTTACCTAGAAAGGGATCTGATGAGACGCTCAATCTATTTCCTTATCACGTGCCTCGTTACTTAAAAGTTTTTTTTCCATGCATGGTCACCCTTGCAAAGTTCTCTCTGACGCAGCAACAGTAGTAGATGAAAACCACGATAGGGATGACGTTCAAGACAGTTGCTTGTGCAACTAGTAGGAGGCCTTTAGACCTTTACGGTGTTTTGGCCTTTTACAATTGGAAAAGCTCAAGAATATCTCTTGCCCTTGTCAACCAACATCATCAGACAACCACATTGATTTGGGTTACCTAGTGTCACTCTCAAATGACATAATTCTACTATACAGCATAACATCCAAGGGTTGTAATTTGTAAATGACACAATTTGTTTTGGCTATATTTTTAATTTGCTAGTTTAGCCTAAATGAAAAATAAAATGGTTTCAACCTGATTGCAGAAAGTCACATAATAGCAAACAGTTTAACTTACAAATACCAAACCAAAGTGAGCAACATCAGTTTGGTTTTTACCCCAAAATTACGTTAAAAAGAAAAGGAATAATAATTAATAAATAAGTTAGAATATCTTTTACATATAAAAATCAAGTGTATACAATAACTTAGGTTATCAATTCTTAAGGAAACCACTAAATTAAAAATCTGAAACACGTGGGCCCTAAGATCACCTGGTAGCCAGAGACCGGAATGTCAACAACGCCGGTCGGAGAATGAGCATTGTTGTTGCTGTTCTTCTCAATCACACGAGCATCAGCAGCATTAGATTTGCAGCTACTTCTACTTCTCAATCTTCCCCACCCAATTAAAACCCCAGCACAACAAACACTTCTTCTGCACTTCTTTGCGCCATTAACAAAACCATTGTTCCTATAGCTTCTAACCAGAGTATTACAACTACAAATCTTCTCAATTTTGTTATTGTTTCTACAGAAACAATATCCAGAAACAATGGGAACTAATCTAACAATTTCCATATACGAATTCACAAAATCCATTTATTGGTACAGAATTTCGACATTTGTTTGATGGATTTGGCTGAGGATGAAATCACAGATTTCGAAAGCATTTGCGTTCGATTTGAAATGGCCATGGGAGATTAACTTTGATCGTTTCTTAGGCTGCGAATGTTTTTTCTTCTTCTTCTTCTTCGTCTTCTTCTTCTTCTTTATTTTGGAACCTTGCTTTCTGCTTTTTCAGGTACTGAAATTAAATGAAGGAAATCTCAACTTTTCTTTCGTTATAGTTTGATGGTTTTAGTTCATCCCTTTACTTTCAATTTGTTTGTTTTTTACCCCTCTTCTTCTTCCTCCATTATACCCTCCTCGATTTAAAATTAGGTATATATATATATATATATTGGTTTTAAAATTGAGTTAAAATTAGATACACTATAAGTGTATACACAAACTGTATTAAAAGATACGTAACAAAAATAAAAATAATATTATCTATCATAAGTGCTTTATTAACGAGTCATGAGTCTAATATTTTTTATATATACATTGATCGTATATAGAATTTTATACTCTAGAGATATACATAGTACTCTATTTATATTTAGGTTATTAAATCACATCAAGTTATAAAAATATTATAAATTTATTGACCGAGCAGTATCATGTCACTAGTGTTATATTTTTAACTAGTTTTAAAATATATATGATAAAATAAAATAAAATATTTTTTAAAAGTCATGATTAATATACCTTTAATTTTGATACTCTATAAATATCAAGACTTTTCACTTTGGCTCAATTTCTCTCCTTTCCTTGTCGGTTAAATGGGTCAGTCCGATACTTGCAACTAATTTTTTTTTCTTTTTCCTGTTTTTAGTTTGTATCTTAAGCTGGTAAATTTTAGGTATCTTTAGCTACTCAGCTGTCACTTGACATGGGATTCTTATCTCTTTTGCAGAGTTCGTTCGGAGCTCTTTAGTCTTTAATATACATACAGGAAAACTAATTTAATTAGCTTCATATCAAACCCATTTTTTATGGTTTCAAAAAAATAGCATCCTATGTGTGTTGGCTCCTTTTATTCTTGTCTAATAAACCAGACCTCCCCTTTGTTATTGCTTCAAGGTATCAGCATATCAAACTCGATTTACTGGGTACATGTGATTACATGAAATGTAAATGTAAAATTATCCGCATATCAAACACGATTTACAAAAATAATCGACTTATATCATTAAAAATATGTGATGACCACCTGAGATGATCTGCAGCAACCGTTCCCTAAACTTTAGAGACTAGAGAAAGTCGTTCATGTTTATCATGTAAGTTTTTAAATCTCTAAGATGACAAAAGGTAATGCAATTTAATGTTACATCTTACAAATACTTGTGTATATGCTTGAGAGTACAGAGCTATAAGACAGATACCTTTGATAGTACAATTATAAGGACTTGATAACCCTTTTAAGCTAAGGACAAGGATTCTAGAAACTTATCAACTTTACTGTTTGTTCTCCTAGACAAAAACTTCAGACAAATAGGAGGCTTCACCCCAGCCAAAGCAAGTACTGAACTAGGCAAAGTCCATATCCCATCCCCACAAATCAAACCAGAAGCCACTGCAGGTCCAAAAGCATCTGCCTTAGCCTTATTTATCTTCTCCCAGACAAATAATATCAAACTTCCAAGGCACATATCAATGGCAAAATAAGACCCCAAATAAAATGGTATTGCCATTGCCATTGGAAGTGGAATAAACCAAGTGCGTTTATTCCCAAAACCATCCCTTACTAGGTTTATCAGAATTGCGGAACCAAAAAACACATAACATAGAACTAAGCAATTTTTTGGTAAGGATGAAAATCCATCAACCCCTAACTTGGCCATGTTCCGATAAACAAGAGCAAATGGTGCAGGATATTCGCTTCCAATTAGTCCTAAATCAGGGAATGCTTTATAAAATACCCAAAACACGCAAGGAGAAATTACGCATCCCATTGCTGTACCTATAACTTGGCTTACAAACATGGACCGCGGTGAAGCCAATGTTAAGTATCCGGTTTTAAAATCCTGCATTAGATCAGATGCTGTAGAGACAATATTCATCATGACTCCACAAGCTGCTAAACCAGCAAGTACACCCCCGTGTGAGGATCCGGGCCATGCCCCTATTGTGAAGATTGCAAGCTTTCCATAAGTAGATGCAAGGGACCAGTCAGTTAGGCCACATCCAAATGCATTGCAAAAGGCTAATGCGGGTGCGAAAATGTAGATTAACATAATGTAGTACCACTTAAGTTGGTGGAAGATATGAGGAAGTGTTGCAGTTGAGATTGCTGCAATAGTGACATAACCTCCGATAGCAAACCATGTTGGAATTTGATCTTTGAGAAAACATTCTGTGTAAGACCCCGAATTTTATGAAATATAAAATTTAATTTTCTTCATATATATTTTTTCATGAAACAGTAAGTGGTTAAATTGGCAAAGTTAAAAGTTAAAGATGTTCCGTGCAAATTATACCTTGTCGGGGAATATTCTTTTTGTCGGGGAATATTCGTTCTGCCCGTACGACGGCGCAATATAATATTCGTGTCGTACGACGGCGCCGAAATAACTAATTAGTGGTGGACCCACAACGGAATATTTGTCGGAGATAGAAAACGACATAAGTAACCTTTTTAAATAAAAATAGTCAACGGAACTGTTAAAATACCGGTGATAAAAGAATAGTAGCATACGGTAGTTTATGGTATTTTCTGTAGCACACGGTACTCTATAGTAGCACACGGTATTGCACAGTGTCTTATATTATTGATCTGATAATTGACACCGTAACTGTTGCACATCATTTCATCAATAATTGTCGCTGCATAATATTTTATATTATCAATTCAATAATTGTTGCTACACAATATTTTGCATTATTGATTCAATAATTGTCATTACACTGTATTTCATATCATTGAGTCAATAATTGTTGCTGCACTGTTTTTTAAAATTATTGAACCAAATAATTGTCACAGTAGCAAATACACAGTAATTTATATTATTAAATTAATAATAATCTGTAGCGTGTTTATTATATTATTGTTGTAACATTATTTTATTTAATATGCAAGACCCATAGGAAGAAAAAATAAAAATAAAAAAAAATAATAAAAAAATTAATTTATTTTTATTTTTCTAAATAGTAACATGTGGACCCTACGTGGGGGCCACATGTAAATTAACATGTGAAATTGTTGCTGGAGGAGTTAGGCAGCATGCGCTGCCAGAATTGAAATTTGATGCTGGCGTGCTGCCAGCAACTCACCTACCAACTCGCATAGTAACTTCTTTTCTCCTATAAATAGATTGCTCAGCTGAATAGAAAAATCACACCTAAAACATAAAATTTTTCTATAAGAATTTTATGAGTTTTCTCTGAGAATAGTAAGGTTATTTTGAGAGTTTGAAAGCCAAAAGGAGTGCAGAAATTTTTCAAGTAAGTCTTTTATTAAAGAGTAGTAATTTCATAAATTCATATATTTCGCGGTATTCACAAAACTTCCTTTAGAAGACTCTTCTATTAGAAGATTCATTTTTAAAAGCTTTTTTTAGAAGATTTATTTTGAAATATTATTTTAAAAACTATTTGAAAGTTGTTATATTATACTACAAAAAATTATGTTAAATATATATAATTTTGATAGTTCATAATATACGAGTTATTATACACTTTGAAATTTATATGTGGTAATTACTAATTTATATTATAAATATATAGGTTGATCAACCTCATTTAAATCAATATCCAGTTACGTGTTAAGGTAAGGGGTATCACTCTTTTCATCATCATAAATGGATATTATTTTCTTTCTTACTTGAAGGGATTATCATTATTTGATTCTCGAAAATAATATCGTTTCTTTCTTGTGCCATTTATTTCCATGTATTAAATTGTGGGAATAACCTTACGGCGCGGTTTACCGCCTGTTGGTGAATAACTTTTTTTATTCATTCCTTATTAATCTTTGAGAATAACCTTACGGTGCGGATTACGCCTGTTTGGTGAATAACTCTTCGTGTTCAAATTCTATTAAATTGTGGGAATAACCTTACGGTGCGGATTACGCCTGTTTGGTGAATAACTCTTCGTATTCAAATTGATGGGAATAACCTTACGGCGCGGATTATCGCCTGTTGGTGAATAACCCTTTTTATTTGTCTCGTGTGGAAATAATTTGTCTACACGAATTATCACATGATACTTTTATTCCATATTCGTAAGTGATATCATTTTCCTTTATACTCATAAGGGATACCATCTTTTTCATCTTCCATTATTCAAACATACTATGGTAAGGGATATTAATTCCATTCACCTTTTGTTAATCAAACCTGCTACGGTAAGGGATATTATTTTCTTTCATACACCTAAATCGAAACTTATTATGGAACTATTGCTTCTATAATTCCTGAAAATATTATATGTTCCATAATAGTTGAATTTCATCATTTCAACTGAACCTTCCTATTTTCTGAACATTTCCATTGAACTATAATCGTTGTTCTGAACTATGAATCTTGAATATCATTTTTAAATTTCACTCCACATCATGTTGGCAATTTGGACATTATTTGAATCTGCACAAAGTAAACTTCCGATACTTATTGTTTATCCTGTTCTTCTGTTCATCATTTGTATCACTGTTATTTGTATTAATCATCAAGAATCAAGCTGTTGTGAATATCTGTGGCCGGGGGCACAGATGTGATATAATTGTTGAACAGATGATAGGTTAAAGGCGATATACTAGGTTAAAGGCGATACATCTGTTCGGTGTCTTTTATGGCACGTGGTGAATGTTCTCTTTGGCCCGTAGTGCAAAGATGAACTGTTGGTTGGTATGATTATGACCAAAGGCTGAATCTGGTATAATCATGACCGTTGGTGTTATATTGAATGTCTTTGGCCCGTAGTGCAAAGACGAACTGTTGATCTGCATGATTATGACCAGGAACTATGAAGTTGTATTATCTTGACTAATGGTATTTCAGATGATAAAAGTTGATGATATTTTTACTAAAAAGAGAAGCGAGTGGACATTATAGTCTGCATTATTCTTCTAATAGATTGCTCATTCCGCTGCTATTATTGATCTGAACGTTGTTTAAGAATTTAACTGCAGTTTTTGATATAAACCTTGTAGTCTATTGTATTCTATCAAGAACTCAACTGTTGAAGGCTAATGATAAATTATTCGTCATTATCTTAGTCATGATATTTCTTACTGGGCTATTTGAGCTCACCCTTTCTTTTCGTTCCATTGTTTTTCAACAGGAGATGAGAACGTAACGGGGTCTAGCCGGGGAATGGAGTGAGAGTGCGGGGATAGCTATCATAGTCTTCACGTGTTATAAAATAGTGTGACAATAATAATGAAGACTTAGTTGTGTTGTATTATCCACTGTATTGTTGTACGTTGTATTTCATTGTAATAATTTTGTTGTAGTCTTTTGACGACTCAAGTTTGGGCTGTGTGGGCCTAGATTTGGGGGCGTCACAGTTGGCATCAGAGCTTAGGGATATGGTCTTTAATGGAGATCTGGGGTTAGAACTAGGAGGGGAGAGACGAATAGAATCAGTCACTAGTGTGTCCTACCTAAATTAGATTTTATTATCTAATGAGTTGATTTGAATATAGGGACATGAAGTGATGAGTCAGTTTGTTTAAACTAACATTTATTTTGTGACCACAGTTTAGTATGGCATCTGGAAATCAAGAGGTTAACTACGAAATACCCGATGCGAATGTAGCCGAAAATCAAGAAGCCACAAACAATCCTCCTGCCAACTCAGGAAATAATATTCCTGATAACATGATGAATGATGGATTCTTTAGGAATTTCATGCAGTTCATGCAGAATCAGGCAAGAGGAAATCCAGTTAACAATAACGGTAGAAACGCTGGTAATTTGAGGATGATCACTGTCAAGCAATTTAAAGAATTGGGACCACCTGAATTCCACGGGAAGCCTGACCCACTCAAAGCGGAGGCATGGCTGAAGCAGACGACAAAAATACTTGATGTCCTACAATGCGCTGATGATCAGAAGGTGCCCTTTGCTACCTTTATGTTTCGAGGTGAGGCGGATCACTGGTGGGAAGCGGTAAAACGTATCCACCCTTCAGCACTTGAGATGTCTTGGACAGAATTCCAAGAGCTATTTAATGAAAAGTACTTCCCAGAAAGCATCCGCCATATGAAGGAAGTGGAATTCATTAAGCTGGAGCAGGGAAACATGACAGTTTCTCAATATGAAGCTAAGTTTGCTGAACTGTCTCGTTTTGCGACTCATCTAGTAGATGACGAAGCACGGATGAGTCGGATGTTCTTACGTGGTCTAAGATTCGAAATCCGTCAACAACTTAGCTCTCATAAATTTAGTTTGTATTCAGATGTTGTTGATAGGGCTCAAAGGGTGGAGCAAACAGATGAAAAATTACAGCCAAGAGTCAATGATCAGAGAAATGATAACAACCACAGGAACGAGAACCATCGAGGAGGTAACCAACACTTCGGTGGTAATTCCACATCAAATAACAGAAGAGGAGAATCCAGTGGGAACAATTTCAAAAGAAAGAGATTCCATAATAATTATGGAAGGGCACCAGTACCAGCACCAGCACCGACCCCAGTTTCAAGGGGAGAAGATCGACCACCAGTGAGATGCTATAGGTGTGGTCAGGAAGGTCACATCAGCCCAAACTGTACACTGCAGTCCAAAAAGTGCTACAGTTGTGGGAAAGAGGGTCATCTTGCGCGATTTTGTCCTGCCACAAAATCAAGTCCAGCTGCAGTGATGATACCAAAAGCTAGCGCAGATAAGGGAAAATCTGTAGTTCAAGGGAGAGCTTTTGTTGTGACATCCCAAATGGCACGAAACTCGAACGAGGTGATAACCGGTAAGCTATTCATAAATTCTCGTGAAGTCTACGCTTTGTTAGATACTGGTTCTACCCATTCTTTTATCTCACCTGCATGTGCTCAGCGTTTAAACTTAACTCCTGAAAATTTGGACTTTGACTTATCAGTTGAAACCCCATTAGGAGAAATGACCATTACATCTACTGTCTATAAATCTTGCCTAGTTCAAATCAACAACCTCACATTACCTGTTGACCTTATTTCTTTGGAGATGCATGAATTTGATGTGATTTTAGGAATTGATTGGTTGACTACCCATCATGCTAAAATTGATTGTTTTCATAAGATTATTAGTTTTCATATTCCTAATCAACCTGTCATGCAAATTCAAGCAACTAAACCATTGAAATCTATAACTGTTATTTCTAGCCATAAAGCCATTCGTTTATTGAAAAACGGATGTCAAGCCTTTTTAGCTCATGTCACTGATTTGAACAAAAATACGTCAAACTTGAATGATATTCCCATTGTTAATGAGTTTCCTGACGTTTTTTCGGAGGAACTTCCTGGTTTACCCCCAAACCGTGAAATTGAATTTTGTATTGATCTTGAACCTGGTACCAAGCCCATTTCCAAAACTCCATACCGAATGGCTCCCATTGAACTTCAAGAGTTAAAAGTCCAACTACAGGAATTGTTGGATACTGGTTTCATTCGTCCGAGTGCATCACCTTGGGGTGCTCCTGTTCTATTTGTGAAGAAGAAAGACGGGAGTATAAGATTGTGCATTGACTACCGAGAATTGAACCATGTCACCATCAAAAACAGGTATCCGTTACCTCGAATTGATGACATGTTTGATCAATTACAAGGTGCTCAACATTTCTCAAAGATTGATCTCCGTTCTGGATATCATCAGTTAAAGGTTAAAGCTGAGGACATTCCAAAGACTGCTTTCAGAACTCGTTATGGGCATTATGAGTTTTTAGTCATGCCTTTTGGACTAACCAATGCTCCTGCAGCTTTCATGGACATGATGAACCGAATATTCAAGGAATATTTGGATCATTTTGTGGTTGTCTTTATTGATGACATCCTCATATACTCCAAAAGTCGTGAGGATCATGAACAACACCTGAGATTGATACTCCAGAAGCTCCGTGAGAACAAATTATATGCCAAGTTGAAGAAATGTGAGTTCTGGCTTGAGGAGGTCACGTTTCTTGGGCATGTGATTTCTAGTCAAGGAATATCAGTCGATCCTGCGAAGATTGAAACGGTACTAAATTGGGAACAACCTAAGACAGTAACAGAAGTCCGAAGTTTTCTGGGCCTAGCTGGTTATTATCGGAGATTCGTAGAAGGATTTTCTCGAATCGCCACTCCATTAACTCAGCTTACTCGGAAAAGCACAAAATTCATATGGAGCGAGCAATGCGAGAAAAGTTTTCAAGAGCTTAAGAGGAGACTTGTTTCAGCTCCTGTTCTGACCATTCCATCAGGATCGGGAGAATTTGTCATATACAGCGATGCTTCAGGCAAAGGTCTAGGCTGTGTCCTTATGCAACATGGAAAGGTTATAGCCTATGCCTCTCGACAACTCAAAGATTATGAGAAAAATTACCCTACTCATGATCTAGAGTTGGCAGCAGTCGTTTTCGCGTTGAAGATCTGGAGACACTACTTGTACGGAGAGAAAGTGGATATCTATACGGATCATAAAAGTCTCAAGTATTTCTTCACCCAGAAGGAACTCAACATGCGACAACGACGTTGGCTTGAGCTGTTGAAGGATTATGATCACACAATCCAGTATCACCCGGGAAAGGCGAACGTTGTAGCTGACGCTTTGAGCAGAAAATCTTATGCGAGTACAAGTGCACTGCTGACAACACAAAAGTGTATTTTGTACGACTTGCAAAAGATGGAGATACAGCTAAAGACACCGGGGACCCACTCGAAGATTGCTCACGTGCGAGTAGAACCAGCTTTAATCGATAAAATTAAAGCTGCTCAAGCTACCGATCCGGAACTGATAAACATGATAAAGAAAGTACAAGAAGGTACCATTCCCGAAGCAAGAATCGACGAGAAAGGAATAATTCGAGTCAACTCTCGACTCTGTGTTCCTAACGATCCTGAATTAAAGCATAAAATCATGATGGAGGCACACAACACGCCTTTTGCAATCCACCCAGGAGGTACCAAGATGTATCGAGATCTTCGACATACATTTTGGTGGAACAATATGAAAAGGGAGATTGCAGAGTTTATCTCAAGGTGTCTAACTTGTCAACGTGTCAAGGCAGAGCATCAAGTACCTAAGGGTCCATTACAACCACTTGAGGTTCCCGAATGGAAGTGGGAACACATCAATATGGATTTCGTGACGGGTCTTCCCAAAGTTTCTCAAGGCTTAGATGCAATTTGGGTCATCGTAGATAGATTGACCAAATCCGCTCATTTCTTGCCTATACGAGAAAACTTTTCACTTGAACGTCTTGCCGGTATGTACATAAATGAGATCGTGAGATTGCATGGCATGCCAGTTTCCATAGTTTCTGATCGAGATCCTAGATTCACTTCACGCTTTTGGATCAGTCTACAAAAAGCTATGGGCACTGAACTACGTTTTAGTTCTGCATACCATCCTCAAACGGACGGACAATCGGAAAGGACGATCCAGACCCTCGAAGATCTTTTGAGACTTTGCGTACTAGATTTCAAAGGAAGTTGGGATAAGTACTTGCCATTGGTGGAATTTTCCTACAACAACAGTTACCAAGCAAGTATAGGTATGGCTCCATTCGAGGCTTTATATGGACGCAAGTGTCGCTCTCCAGTATGTTGGAATGAGGTAGGAGAAGCAAAACTGTTGGGACCCGAGTTGGTACGCTTGACGACCGAAAAGATCCAAATGATCCGACAACGAATACAGACAGCACAAGAACGACAAAAGAGTTATGCCGATCTTCATCGGAGAGATGAGAGATTCAACGTCGGAGATCATGTATTCTTACGTGTTTCTCCATGGAAAGGGGTTACGAGATTCGGAAAGAGAGGAAAACTCAACCCTCGATTTATTGGCCCATTTGAAATCCTCGATCGGGTGGGAACTGTAGCTTACAGACTAGCCTTACCACCAAGTATGTCTCGCATCCATAACGTTTTTCACATATCTATGTTACGTAAATATGTGAAGGACCCAAACCACGTCATTGAGTTAGAACCAGACGTTATAGCAGAAGATTTAACGTATGAGGAAGTACCTGTTAAGATCCTAGATAAGAAGGAGCAGATCTTACGCTCAAAGGTTATACCTCAAGTTAAGGTTTTATGGAGGAACCAAGATATTGAGGAAATGACCTGGGAGCTAGAATCTGAGATGAAGTCTAGGTATCCATACCTCTTCGAAATGCCAGGTACGTCAATTTCGGGGACGAAATTTCATAAGGAGGGGAGGTTGTAAGACCCCGAATTTTATGAAATATAAAATTTAATTTTCTTCATATATATTTTTTCATGAAACAGTAAGTGGTTAAATTGGCAAAGTTAAAAGTTAAAGATGTTCCGTGCAAATTATACCTTGTCGGGGAATATTCTTTTTGTCGGGGAATATTCGTTCTGCCCGTACGACGGCGCAATATAATATTCGTGTCGTACGACGGCGCCGAAATAACTAATTAGTGGTGGACCCACAACGGAATATTTGTCGGAGATAGAAAACGACATAAGTAACCTTTTTAAATAAAAATAGTCAACGGAACTGTTAAAATACCGGTGATAAAAGAATAGTAGCATACGGTAGTTTATGGTATTTTCTGTAGCACACGGTACTCTATAGTAGCACACGGTATTGCACAGTGTCTTATATTATTGATCTGATAATTGACACCGTAACTGTTGCACATCATTTCATCAATAATTGTCGCTGCATAATATTTTATATTATCAATTCAATAATTGTTGCTACACAATATTTTGCATTATTGATTCAATAATTGTCATTACACTGTATTTCATATCATTGAGTCAATAATTGTTGCTGCACTGTTTTTTAAAATTATTGAACCAAATAATTGTCACAGTAGCAAATACACAGTAATTTATATTATTAAATTAATAATAATCTGTAGCGTGTTTATTATATTATTGTTGTAACATTATTTTATTTAATATGCAAGACCCATAGGAAGAAAAAAAAAAAATAAAAAAAAAATAATAAAAAATTTAATTTATTTTTATTTTTCTAAATAGTAACATGTGGACCCTACGTGGGGGCCACATGTAAATTAACATGTGAAATTGTTGCTGGAGGAGTTAGGCAGCATGCGCTGCCAGAATTGAAATTTGATGCTGGCGTGCTGCCAGCAACTCACCTACCAACTCGCATAGTAACTTCTTTTCTCCTATAAATAGATTGCTCAGCTGAATAGAAAAATCACACCTAAAACATAAAATTTTTCTATAAGAATTTTATGAGTTTTCTCTGAGAATAGTAAGGTTATTTTGAGAGTTTGAAAGCCAAAAGGAGTGCAGAAATTTTTCAAGTAAGTCTTTTATTAAAGAGTAGTAATTTCATAAATTCATATATTTCGCGGTATTCACAAAACTTCCTTTAGAAGACTCTTCTATTAGAAGATTCATTTTTAAAAGCTTTTTTTAGAAGATTTATTTTGAAATATTATTTTAAAAACTATTTGAAAGTTGTTATATTATACTACAAAAAATTATGTTAAATATATATAATTTTGATAGTTCATAATATACGAGTTATTATACACTTTGAAATTTATATGTGGTAATTACTAATTTATATTATAAATATATAGGTTGATCAACCTCATTTAAATCAATATCCAGTTACGTGTTAAGGTAAGGGGTATCACTCTTTTCATCATCATAAATGGATATTATTTTCTTTCTTACTTGAAGGGATTATCATTATTTGATTCTCGAAAATAATATCGTTTCTTTCTTGTGCCATTTATTTCCATGTATTAAATTGTGGGAATAACCTTACGGCGCGGTTTACCGCCTGTTGGTGAATAACTTTTTTTATTCATTCCTTATTAATCTTTGAGAATAACCTTACGGTGCGGATTACGCCTGTTTGGTGAATAACTCTTCGTGTTCAAATTCTATTAAATTGTGGGAATAACCTTACGGTGCGGATTACGCCTGTTTGGTGAATAACTCTTCGTATTCAAATTGATGGGAATAACCTTACGGCGCGGATTATCGCCTGTTGGTGAATAACCCTTTTTATTTGTCTCGTGTGGAAATAATTTGTCTACACGAATTATCACATGATACTTTTATTCCATATTCGTAAGTGATATCATTTTCCTTTATACTCATAAGGGATACCATCTTTTTCATCTTCCATTATTCAAACATACTATGGTAAGGGATATTAATTCCATTCACCTTTTGTTAATCAAACCTGCTACGGTAAGGGATATTATTTTCTTTCATACACCTAAATCGAAACTTATTATGGAACTATTGCTTCTATAATTCCTGAAAATATTATATGTTCCATAATAGTTGAATTTCATCATTTCAACTGAACCTTCCTATTTTCTGAACATTTCCATTGAACTATAATCGTTGTTCTGAACTATGAATCTTGAATATCATTTTTAAATTTCACTCCACATCATGTTGGCAATTTGGACATTATTTGAATCTGCACAAAGTAAACTTCCGATACTTATTGTTTATCCTGTTCTTCTGTTCATCATTTGTATCACTGTTATTTGTATTAATCATCAAGAATCAAGCTGTTGTGAATATCTGTGGCCGGGGGCACAGATGTGATATAATTGTTGAACAGATGATAGGTTAAAGGCGATATACTAGGTTAAAGGCGATACATCTGTTCGGTGTCTTTTATGGCACGTGGTGAATGTTCTCTTTGGCCCGTAGTGCAAAGATGAACTGTTGGTTGGTATGATTATGACCAAAGGCTGAATCTGGTATAATCATGACCGTTGGTGTTATATTGAATGTCTTTGGCCCGTAGTGCAAAGACGAACTGTTGATCTGCATGATTATGACCAGGAACTATGAAGTTGTATTATCTTGACTAATGGTATTTCAGATGATAAAAGTTGATGATATTTTTACTAAAAATAGAAGCGAGTGGACATTATAGTCTGCATTATTCTTCTAATAGATTGCTCATTCCGCTGCTATTATTGATCTGAACGTTGTTTAAGAATTTAACTGCAGTTTTTGATATAAACCTTGTAGTCTATTGTATTCTATCAAGAACTCAACTGTTGAAGGCTAATGATAAATTATTCGTCATTATCTTAGTCATGATATTTCTTACTGGGCTATTTGAGCTCACCCTTTCTTTTCGTTCCATTGTTTTTCAACAGGAGATGAGAACGTAACGGGGTCTAGCCGGGGAATGGAGTGAGAGTGCGGGGATAGCTATCATAGTCTTCACGTGTTATAAAATAGTGTGACAATAATAATGAAGACTTAGTTGTGTTGTATTATCCACTGTATTGTTGTACGTTGTATTTCATTGTAATAATTTTGTTGTAGTCTTTTGACGACTCAAGTTTGGGCTGTGTGGGCCTAGATTTGGGGGCGTCACATTCTGTTCGACGCTGGTCATCATAAGATAGAGGCGGGTTTACAAGAGATGGATTATCAGCAACTGGGAGACCGGTAGATTCATTCCTCTTCCAGAGAATGTAAACCAAAGAAGCAATAGTTCGGCACAGAACTTTGACAAAGTTGTATAAGCCATCACCAAGGATCATGGCAATGGCGATGAATACCTGTGTGTATAATGCGCTTAGTTTAATTATAAACTATTCAATTATAAAAGGAAAATTCTAGGTAATTAGACAGAAGCTAAGCTTTACCCTGTAGAACAAGGTTGGACTGTACAGTACAATCCTGTAGAGCTAGTTACCTAGCATTACTCATCATAAAAAGAAGAGGAAACACATACTTGGAATTAAATAAAGTACCTTGTAACCTTGGATACCACGCAGGCTAGTTGAGCTGAGGCCTTCGGGGTACCAATCACCCTGTCTGGTTTCTATAAGAGGCCACATAACACCCCATGAGAGAAGTCCTCCAATCAACACGGATACGTTTATGATATAGGGACAAATCATTCCAACTCCAACATAAGTAGCCGAGAAATCAAAGTAAAACATGTACTTAAGCGATGAATAAGTTAATTACATAGAATAAATTAGCAACTAAAGTATGAATGTTGTATTAGTGAAAGAGTTATATGCATACTTGTGGGCATATGCTTTCATTCCGAATGTAGGAAAGTTTGAGAATCCACAATCATCACCAGCAGTGAAAAACCATTGGAAAAAACCCCACAAGAAGCTGAATGAAAAGAAGTTGCCTAATACTCTCACTTGTTTCCTACATCATATTGTATAATTATGAAATTTTAAACTTTTAAACAGCTGAAAATAAAACAAGTAATGTAGATGGTGCATTACTTTGCTAACTTAGCGCCTTCAGGAGTGTGGAAACTGTTGATAAGATGTGCAGTTGCAGTTCCACTTGGATATGTTAATTTGAAGTCTATGATCATAATCTGAAACCAAGCTCATGATTTTAGGATTTTTTTTTCCCCACAAATTTAAGTTTTCAGTTTCATATGATTAAAAATACAAAAAAAAAGAAAAAAAAAAGAAGTCGATAACCAAAATCATGGTTTGTTAAGTAACTGTCAAGTCTATTGAAATCAATCTCTTTTATGAATGTTCCGCGAAAATTGTCACCAAGTTTCTTGAACTTCAGTTTTGGTTTAGTGTATGGTTGGTTACATAGGGTTTAATGCGTTTGGTGCATTTGGAAGTCAAAACACACTTAAAATCTTGTTCATCTAAAAACAGCTTAATTTAAACGCATCTTATTTAACTCAAAAGGCCGTTTTTGAAGGTCAAACGCTATGCACCAAATGGTGTGGTGCGAATGGTGCAAATGTTACCGCCCTAAACGCTAACGAACAAACCCATAGTAATAAAGGTTTGTAAGAGGTGCTCAATCACCGACATATAATGCACAAAGCATAAGACTGATGACATAAAAATTGTGAATACCTCTCTTTTCAACATATATAATTAAGCATATCTTTCGTAGAGGCACGACGGAGAAGAGACCTAGAAAGCTTACTACAAAGAGAAAGCCAATCATCCAACTTAATTTAGGGTTCATATAGTCTAGGCCATCTTTGGTCTCTCCTGATTGCTTGGCAATGTCTTCACTCATCCCATAAAGGTAACTCCCAAAGCCTCCTATATACCAAACAACAAAACAAAAACTTTTAGGTAAAATTCATAACAAATAAGAGATTTAAAATAAAAAATATAAATAATAATAAATAAATAAGCATATCCAAAATCATAGCATAGAAAATTAGTTAACATGACTTTTGTTTATTTAGCACTTGCCACGCATGGATGCCTATGCTCAAGAACAGAGCATCCTCTGTTTCAAAAGTTTGGAGCAATTTTGGCATTTTTTTCTCATAGAAGGTATGATTAAATAATTATCAAATCCTCATGAAAAAAATTGTTGAAAAAATCATTAATGTACTTCTTATTAAAGTTGTAATCGCTTATAACTAGATTGCTGAAATAATCAGGAAGAACTGTGATATTAAATCATTAAAAATTATTCATGTTGCTAAAATATATGAAAAGAAAATGTAACTAGTATCATCATATGAGGACATTGTAGCTGTTAGTATGATATCTTGAGGGTGAAAGAGTCTAAATGTATGGTTCCGGTAAGTAACTTTAAATAATTCAAAAAAGAAACTTTTGGCTTATTTATTGTTTGTATCATCATAGTTTGTTTTACTTATCAATTCAACTTTTAGTACAAGTTCATTACCAACCTTTCATACCAGCGGTCATTGTCCTGGTTATTAAGTTCTTTTGGATAGTTTCACCCATTTGAGTACATACAATCTAATACTCCCTCCGTCCCACAAAAGACGTTAAACATACAAAAAAAGAATAATAATAATAATCGTTCAAAGTATTCAAGTACGGTCCACTTATTTTAAGAAAAAGAAAAGAGTCATTACGTACTTGGGGAGAATGAAATTTTCATGGTAACTTTCAAAAAGTTTATCAAGGATATTAACTCGGGAAAAAAAAATAGAAATTAATTTTTTTTAGAGAAAGGTATATCTTTTCAGTGCCAGGTATCAGTTTGGGATTTATGAAAAATTAATTCAGTCAAGATTTGCAAGATTTTTGAAAAGCAATTAACATGTTTTATGGGTGAATTCAACTTGTTAGACTGATTATACACAAGATGGGAGAAAATTTGATCCAAGTCGTGAAAATTTCTTATGTAGATGTTCTTGTGACCTTTTTGATTCCAAGTAAAGATTTTTTCAGTCAAAGGCATCTTTCAGATTGCAGATTGGAAGGCGCAGCTATATTAACAAATATATTTAAAGTCGAACAAAACTCTAACAACAATTTATTAATGAATACCCCACCCCCAACCCCCACCAAAAAAACACACGCACAAGCGAATATCACTATGTGTAGATCTCAGACAAATTTTAATATGCGTAAAAAATGATAACTCTCATTTTGGAGGCAGAATGTATGAAAATAAGAGTATTGAATCTATTTTTCTTACAGACCCTAATTTCAAACGGTCAAAAATGGACAATCCATTTGAAAGACAAATTGCATTATGTATGTCAGAGATACTGTCCAAATAAACTGAACCATCTGAAATCAGAATTATTTTTTCTTTACTTCATATATTCTATATTTTGGGTAATTAATTAATATCAAGAAGAACACGCACATACCGCTAAAGGCGATGCCGGAGGATGCAACAACACAAGTCTGAATGACAGTGTTCTCTTGGCGAGTAAAGGGCTGCTTCAGCATGCCTGAAATGTCAAGCAATTTGGTCCATGTCTTTACAAAGAAGTATCCCAAGAGCCCCACTGACACGTTTAATGATGGTATAATCCCTGTGGTGAGATTTAGCTTCATAACTATGAAGCTAAACATAACTGACATGAAAAAACTCACCACAAAAGCCCTTATGGTAAGTTGTTTCCTCCATGAAGGAGGAACTTCTTTTTTCTCAAATATCCTTTCTACTGACAATAATTCCTCCTCTTCTTTTCCTTCTTCTTCTTGTTTTTCCTTTTTCTTCCTTTCTACCAGTTTGCTTGGTTTTTCTTCATTTTCTATGTGTAATACTCCCGTCTCTATATTTTCCTCCCTTCTATTTTCCATTCTCTCTCCTTTTCTCAGTTTAGAATGATATGGTATCTAAGGATGAGAATGAATAAATCTATTTTATTGGGTAGGCTATTTTTAAAATATAGTGAGGTGGGGTTTGTCGACAATGATGTGCACTTGAGCATTATTATTTTTTTCTTGACATTTTTCTCATAATTACAAAAATGCTTTACTCATCAACCTTCTTGGCCCGAATTAAGGTAGGACTAGATGCATGCATATGTTCAATACCTTTCGAACTTGTGTATCTAACTGTGTTAAGCATGCATGTATTAGAAAAATAATTAAATTTGGAGTGAAAATTGAATTTGGATGAAAATTATAAGAAACAATTTATAATTTAGTATATATTTAAATACAGTTTTCAATAATTTTAAGGATGATCAAGAAAAATCATTCAAAAATGTTATCGGGACATTATTCTCAACCAAAATATTAATTCATATGGGTACAAATTAAGTCTCTATCTCAATAAACCATAAATTAATGCAAGATTATTAAATTGCTACGACCATAATTTGTTGAATGTGGGACATCATATATAGATTGATAGATAAAGGGAAAAAGATGTAGGCGGCGACAGTCAGCTAATGCTAAAGGGGATTGCTGTTATTGCGTTTGGCTGACTCATTAGTCAACATTCATCTCACTATCCCGCACTACTTAAATTTGAAAATGCATTCAATTGGTTGCAGTTTAAAATCCATTTACTGGGCCTTGCACTAGTATAAGCCATGACTTCGTTTGAATTTTCTCTTTTTTCGCTGCTTCACTCACAAAAATATCTAGGAAACAAATTCCACAATTGACTTTTAAAATGATGGGAACCAACATGTCAAAATTATATTATGATTCTTCAAGTACACTGAGTATATGTTGATAATACTTTGAGAATTTTTTTTAGTATTTAAGAGCGATGATTTGTGAAATTTACCAAAGTTACATATGCATGAGAGCTTTATTGGGTTCCCTTAATAACAATGTTAAAATACAGATCGGTAATATTAATTGGATCAAAAGTATCTTTAATTTGACATTGAATACCGGCAACATGCAGACTGCGTGTGCACAATGGCGCTCATGCCTTACACAAGCGGGCAGACGCTAATGTTTCGTATTGGGATGGTACAACATTCGGTAACAATAAGGAAGATCGAGGTTTGTGGGCCAAAAGTTTGGCATCGATTGGGGCATGACATAGACAGCGACCAAGTATGCCAATGCACGATATGGGCAAGTGCCCAACGTGCATGATCATGAGTCGATCATGTGGTTGACTTACAACATCATGGGTTGGTCATGGTGTTTTGCTTAATTGGATATTAACATTAAGTGGGTGGCATGGGCTTGGTGCTCAACATGCACATTCAATTAGGCTCAGGCATTGAGCAGTGTACGGTAACAAGAGGTATCAAGGTTGGGCTTGGTATAACAGTTAGGCGTATGGGCTAAGTAATGTGGCAGGCTTGAATTATCATGAGTGTCAATTACCACTGGGCGTTGGGTTGCGCACCAGATGACATTGGGCAAAACTGGGTTGGGCGGTATTGTACCATCGAGCTAGAGCAACATGGGCTAGGTCGGATGCATATATAGGATAGTCAATCAAGATGTTAACACATGGCTGAGTTTCGTGGAAAGCAATATTAACTGCAGATTTTGGGCATTGACACATGTACAAAGGCGGTTAAATGTAGTTATGGGCAGTTGTTGGTCTGATGTTATGTGATATTTGCTAATAATCTGGATATTATCTTTATTGGAAAGAATTAATTGATTAGGCAGCTTATTTATGTTTGAAATTGACCAGTTATGTGCTGTAACAATAAGATTGGTAGAAAATTTATTTACAGTTAGGGGCGTGGGTCTATTTATGGGTTGTGCTTGGTACACAAAATATTGTGGGAAAATACACAATATTATGCATTAGTTGTCTAGTATATTGTAAGCATTTGTGCAGAGTTTTCAGCCTTTGCGCAGAGTTTTCTTGTATTAACTTGTTCAATAAAGGTTAGGCGTTTTGGCCTATAAATCGTGTGTTTTTCAATTGTGCTTACTTACAATTATGTGTTTTCTAATCAACATTGCATACATACGTGTGGGGTGTTTGATTAATTCATAGCGTTGGTTTTGATCAATTACAAAAACGTGTGTGTAGGTTGTTGGCATAAACAGTACATAAGTGTGCTTGTGTGGGCTTAAAATGAACTTGAGTGGTTTGAAACCTGTTTCGATATTGACTCAAAAAATTCAAATGATACTCGAATTCGAAACTCAAACGAGTTGAATTCGGATCCCTTTTGATACTCAAATACTTTATGAGTCGAATACGAGAGCTGCCTACTATCCGCTCATATAGAGAATCAAGTTTTTCTTACCTCATTGATCTCTACTCGATTTTTATATTTTTTTTCGTAATGTAAATCCCAAATGGCACAAAGAGATATAGAAGGAGGGTTGGATAAATTCTTTTTAAGTTATAAAACTCAAATTTAAATTATTTACCAAATAATTTATCAGTTGACTTTTTACAATTATACACAGCAAAATAGTTGAATTTTATAAATCTCTTTCAAAGATAAAATGAAGATCTCATGTCTGACTTTAGTAATATGAAAATGCGAAAATCAGTTAGATGATATTGCAGTTATATAACAGTTGATATGACAATTGTGAATCAATTATATAAAAAAATAAAAGAGAATGATTTTTAAGAGGTTTGGACCCTAAAATACTCGTAGTCCTCTTTTTCACTCATCTGAACAGGGATCATCCATTATAGGATAAAGGTTACTTAGACCAGGTTTCTCTGAACCAATTACAATCTCACTTAAATAACTGATTCTCTTATAATCAAGTGAGCACACTGTCTCGACTTGCAACATCTCTCTAGAGAACTGATTCACTTAGAATCAAGTGAGCACTCTGTCTCGACTTTACAACCTTCAACTGGAGAATTAATTCAGTTAGAATCTGGCGAGCACTTTGTCTCGACTTTCAGATCACTTAGATCCATTTATGGTTGAGTTTGGAGTACTGCTAAGTTGCGTTAAACTCGTCTTCAAATTGACTTAACAGTGATGATCGATTTCTTTCCAAGGCGTAGAGTGACTTTTCAGAAAGTGTAAAGTGGCATTTAGATTGTAGGAATGCTTTGAGCTTTTTGACTTTTAAGTTTTATCTTATGTAATTGTTTGACCGATCAACAACTTTGAAGTCTGGAGTTGAAATCTATTTATAGATTTTTCTTTGAAAAATTCTCGTTTGGAAGTTATCGTTGTTTTGTTATTTGCCTCAAAAGTCTTTTGATGCAGACTGACACTCTGGTAGATTGTTATAGTCGTCTGATTTGTCAATTATGTTAGTTCATGGTGTGTTATGATAGACTCGAGTTTTTAAATATGGCTGTTGGAAACGCGACTGATTGGACATCTTTCTTTCAGTCAACACATTTCAAAGATATTCAGGTTGAATGTGTGTTGGAGAAGCTTCATGTCAGAATGGCTACTGACATGTTAGGAGTTGCATTCTCGATACTAAATGTCTAGGATCGTAGAGTCAATTCTCAAATAAGTTCATTCTACGATTCTTGTAGCCCTTCGTTACTCTGCACTTCTTTGTAACTCAACATCACTTTACTATTTCTTATAGCTCAATCCTCACTCTACGTTTCTTTATAGTTATACGTTTTGCTAATTTGTTTGAAGTCGTTATGTGATCTTAGAGTTCCCTTCAGTCATTCTGTGATCTTAATATCTTCACATTCAACTCGACGACTCTATCAAACTTACTTAGTTCATTCTGCAATCTCAGTGAACTAAGGGGTTGTTTGATAGCTTCTGAATGCTCCAAATGGCTCTGAATGGCCTTAAATCTGAATCGGTCAGTAAGTAAGATTGTTTGTTTAGGCCCAACATTGTTTTGAATGAATCATGACAGTGTTGAGCGAATCAGTCAAAATTTTCTACCTTAATCAATTAGTTGTACAAAATTACTATGTCCTTTTGTTTCTCTGTTCACAAGTCCCCTCCGGGAACCTTCACACACTTCAACAAATTATTGCAGTAAGCACCATTGATGTTTCTAGACTGAAAAGATTAGATCCAAGAATTAGATCTAAAATTAGATCAAAAAGAAATCGTTGAAGCAAAATACGAAGAAGAGTAGTAAGCTTCATTGATGCTTTCAGACTAAAAAGATTATATCCAATAATTAGATCTAGAATTAGATCGAAAAGATATCACTGAAGCAAAATAAAAAGAAGAGTAATAAGTACTAGGATCCACTGATGCTTCTAGACTGAAAAGAATATATCACATTCGTTTTGATGCTTCTAAAATCCTGACTATCAAAAACACTTATTTCCTTATTAAACACTTTTAAATTAAAATACATATTTACTTCACAAAACGAACATTATTATGTTATGTTTTTATTGGATTTGATACAATTTTTATAAATAATTATATTTTGTTGATAAGTCTATTAATTTGATTTTAAAATTAAAAGATTTTTTTATTATAATTAATATATATTTATGTTGCATATGTTTTAAATTATCAAATAAATTGATTCAGAATATCTTTGAGGGATAAGATTATAAAATATATTCATTTAGATATTTCAGACATATCAGTTATCAAACAATTTTTTTCATTCAGTATTCAGATTTTAATTCATTCAAATTATTTAAACATTCAAAACTGTTTTATTCAATTTTATCAAACAACCCCTAAGTTTTCAACTTTACGAACTTGGACTCTCGGTCTTTTTCAAGTTCTACACTCTACTATTTAGATTAACCTAACAAATCTGATCCCTAAGTCCTTGTACAATGATTGATTCTTTAAGAACTTTACAAAATGATAAATCTTTCTCTCTAAGTCCTTGTAAAAAGATTGTCTTTTTAAGGACTTTACAATATGGGAACTAATATTTTCACATATAAGACCCACATGTAGAGTCTATAACGACGGTTTAATCAACGTTATACATCTATGATAACACTTTTTGTGGAATCTACATGTGAAAATATCAAAATCTCATGTGAAAATATCAGTTTTCTATAATATTACTTATTTTTCTCATATAAATATACATTATGCTCTTTGTCATCATATCGTCATTAAATACAAAAGAAGGGGTTCAATATAAATGCACTAACACATACATATCCATCAATTGATTAAAGAGTGATAATATCATCTCATTAATATTTTACGAGACTCGAGATTTAGTTTAAAAAGTTTAAATTTAAATTATTTCAAATAGTTGACTGAGTTACTTTTATCTACATTATCATAATATAAATGATCCAGTTCAGGTTTGTGTATGTCTCAAATGCTCCCAAGCATCTCGATTAAAAAATAAGTTTAGTCGAGTCGAACTCGAGTATAATAAAATGAGTCAAATTTAAATATGAGTAAAGATTACAAAATTACATTCAAATCTGAGTACGAATACATACACCTTTTAAAAATTTTAAGTACAATTTGACTAAAATATTATTCAACTCGACTCGAGATCATTTTCACTCCTAGGAACCACACATAAAATTATGGATGGTAATTTCAATTAAAGGTTGATTCTCGAAAAGAAAAAAGTTTATATATATATATATATATATATACACATATGTATATATGTAGTTCTATGTACAAACAGTTGCGCATAAATAAATAAAAAATATATAGTATACGAGTTCTACTGTTTAAATTATTCATAAGATTTATTTATTTTTTTACCTATTCAATACACAAGGTAACAATGCGTGCACATAAAATTACTCTTGTTTTTGTAAGATAGAAAGTGAAATTTAGACTTCTGATTTTACTATTCTCCCGGGCAATTGTATGTGCAAATATTGTGCAAAGCCTTTATTATTCCAGGTATTGAATAAGAAAAAAAATAATGCAAAAAGTTAATAAACGTTATTAATAATTTAAATGATAGGACCTGCATACTATTTTTCGTGCATAATTTGCATAGAACTGCTCGTTGCTACTACTTTTTATCCTATAGTTATTGTTAACAAAAATTAAGAAGCAAAAATAAATGGCAAAACAATTCTCTCCCCCAATAATTGACTGTAGAAACTGACTAATGATACATGTATCAAGAAGATTCTCCATTGACAAAACTGAACACATGCATATACAACATTTAAGTACTGCTAAAACTATATAAGCAATTATTCTTTCCAATCTGCAATTATTAGAAAGAAAAAGAAACAAAAATCTAATAAAAATTTACAAAAGGTACATTCTACCAGAACTATGGAAAGGGATCAGAAAAAAACTAAAGATACAACCACTTTTTAGTTTCTAAAGTTTTTTGTTTTATTAGTATCTTCGTCTAGAGAGAAAGAACTCGTAATCAGGTTGTCTATTCACAAATGTCTCATTTCCTTTGGTTACGGCAGCTCTTGCCATTACAGATGCCACCTGCTCTAGAGTCCTCAATCGTTCTTTCAAAATTCCAGCAGGATTCGAGTTCAGAATATCTGCAGAGTGCCTTGGCCGGAACCAGCATTCATCCTGTATATAATCAGCTTATCATGTTATATATAATATGAAAGGCCAGAGAACTCACCGAATTTAGAACTAAAGACTAGACAAAATAGTGAATACAAATTATATTGAACCAAGCAAAATATTACTCGAAGGGTACTTATTTATTAAGCAAATATGTTGTTACCCAAGATCATATATATTAAAATATCAACATCAAAAGGAATATATATATATATATATATATATATATATATTAAGATTATCTACGTGAATATGATAGAGTTTCAGAAAGACATATCACTTGGCAAGTATAATTTCTGATTATTACACTACACTATTGTATACAACATGGAGGCACAAGACAATACTTGGCCGCAATCGGTACAAGGTTACTCTAATAACAGAAGAATCATCACAGGCATTAACAATTTAAATACGGCATAAACAAACTGGGTGATTCCTAGTGGAAAAGCTTAAAATATTAGTACCCGTTATGAGATCAATAAAATGTTTACAGAAACCAAGTGAGAAAGTTATATGGACTGCCACTAATCAACGGAAACTACTCATAATTTTCAATAATATTTTCTCAACAATGAGAATAGAAAAAATAAATATTATTATTAATAATAATTGATAGTAGTAGTAATAATGATAATAATAATAAAAGAAAACTTTTCACGGGAAATCATAATCGATGCATGTGCGCGCGCTCGCTGACAACACGGTCCGTATTATAAGCCATGTGAGCATATTTATGTATCTTTTACCTTTCAAGCTTACATTATCTGCATTTCTGCATCTTTAGAGGAGATCCAACAGAAGATATAATAACAAAACCTTCCAGATATCTATTTACTTTCACAAACTTTTAGAATTTTATATTATTTGTTGAAGAACATAATATTAAATTAGCTAGGGTGTATCATTTTGATAATTTATGAGGTGATAGAAATATCCAAAAAACCATTACCAGAATCCTTATGAACCACTGCCACAAGTTAAAAACACTTCAAAAAGACGTTACCTGAGCATAGTAGCTCTGAAGGCCCACTAGTGAAGAAACTATACAAATTTTAAAAATTAGTTGGTCGAAGATGCTCTGTTACCAAATTAGCTTTTAACGAATCATTTGACAGCTTAACGATAATAAGAATATTCTAGAAACTGTTGGCAGAATAAGTACTATCCAACCATTGTCATAAGTAATTTTGAAAAAGAAAAAAAAACCATTATCATAAGTAGAAACAACACAATTAAAAGTTAACTATATCTACCTGAGCATTGTAGCTCTGTAGGCCCACTACTGGAGAAACTATACAAGTGTCCCTGAAAGCAGAATCAAATGTCGTCCGTCTATGAACCAAGTGGCCAAGTGAATGGTAAGTCAAGAAAGCTGCACGGAAGTTGCCTTCTGGTATTCTATAAATTGGGTACCATGCCACTGAGTACCTAAAATTGGAAGGAGTAATTTAGTCCAGCAGTTCCTACCATATCTCATGCAGTGACACGCTTTAGTTTTTTTAATAATAGGCGTGCTATGCTTTAATTTATGTGATAGATGTAAACAAATTTTGGGCAAAGATGATTTGCTTCACTATGTACAGTATTTTATGCAAATTATATGGACCACCTTTCTACGTACCATGATGTAGGGTGAAGATCACGTAGACCCACTGAATTGAGAATAGTAGCATCTCCATATGCTCGACATTGTGATGGTACATCACCTTGAACCAGCTCCTTAATCCTAAAATAAAAGAGTCAGACATAAGATAGGTCAAAATACAGTTATAATTAAGACAACTGCAGTTCATATTTCATCCAGATGAAAAGACTAAAATTTAGACGCATACATTTTAATATAATTTAAAAGAAACATGATGTATGACTTTGTTAAATGTGCAATACAAAAGTAATTGTTAAAAGAAAGAAATAAATGTTCCATATAACAAAGTATAGGACAGAACATAAGAGGAAGAGTAATCATCATATTATGTGTATATTATATTCATAAACATTATTCAAATATTCACAACCTGGACTCATGTATACATGTGTATTTTCAGCTGTTTACATAATTGATTTTAGCCATCACATTTCATAGATTACCAATTAAGTGTCAAATTCATATGGCATTTCATTTCCTCATCAAAAGAAAACTTCTTCTCCATACAATTTAACCATATAAATAAAATAATAAATATTATCAAGATGACATCTTGTCAGTGACTCAGTGCCATTGTCGTGCCATTGCCGTGCCATATTCATGTAAAGCATTCATTTTTACTGCAACCATCACCACTACTACCACCTTATCATGTCAAATGGGATCTAACTAGGATCAAAGTCAAATGGGAATCTTTCTGTGGAATGGGACTATTATAAAATTGAATCGTTTAATAGACGTGAAAGTGTAACATAAGAAAGAGTGGTGCAAGTGTAATATAAAGTTATTATCATCAGTGAATAAATAAGAAACTAAAGAGGTAAATTTCAATGACACTACCTAATTTACAGGGTGCAAAGACAAGGAATATGAAACTCCAGATCAAGTATGAAAAAAAAAATTGGAAGGAATAGTAAAACAAAGGATGCAAAAAGAAAAGAAAATTTACTTTTCAAATAACGGCCTTCTTCTTTGGGGTTGTTCAGATTCAAAATATTCAAAAAGAAGATCCTTATCTTCAGACCATCCACACTGAACTGGTGAAGTGGATACGTTCTCACTAACAAATACTGCAGACAGATCAGAGATTCCTGGTGCCAACAAGCCTGAGTTTTCTGCCCGCTTGTTGGAGCTTTCAGACGCTTTAAACATCTCACTTTCTTTCATAGCCGAGGAAGCAGGGAGCACATTGCCATCATCTGTTCGACAAACCTTGCAATTTGTGAACAGCTGAATTGCAGACAAGTATGGCACGAAATATGCACGAAAAGCAACACTGTCAATACCCATTCGTTTTGGATTTTCATAATCCTCTGCCATTACTTCTAAACCATAACTCCCGTGTTTCTCATACCACTGCCACAATCCGCCTAAAGAGATGTTGGGCATCTGGCGTCTGCACAGAGACTCGTGAGCCACTGAACCACAAAAGCAAGTCTGACAGTTCCCAATAATGTGTGACAAACAAATAACCGGAGAAGCCGAATGAAGAAGTTTCTCAAACTCCGCAATTGGGCAACCTGTTGCCAATTGAATTGCTTCAGAAGTCATCTGTGCCCTGTGAGCATCCTTCACTTCAGATAATATCTTCGTTGTCTCGATATGAGAAGCCAACCCTTTAACATTGGATGGCATCTGATTACTCAAATTCTTAAGCTGAACCACATTTTTGGAAGGTGAACCACTGACATCGTTCAAACTCAGCCCTATGCACATTAAACTAGATTCCGGTGCACGAACAACGCACTGTGACTCAAAAGCCGACTCCTCTTCTGTACTGTTTTCTGGAGACCTGCTTTCACCAGCTGGTTCGTCTAGCTTCACCATTGACAAACCACTAAGTAAACTTGAGCCAGGTGAACCAGAAATTTTTAAGAGAACTCCAGAGCTAGCATCTTGCTTCTGATCTTCGGGAGAAGCATCTTTGTCTATGTTAGCTCCTTCATAATCTTTAAGTTTATGAATGCCTACTGCAGAGAGCTTTTCGGGCAGTTCTGTTGTGTCCAGACAGCTGTATGATTTTGATGACAAGCTAGTTTGATTTGCATTTTGATCATTCAAACTGGAAGCAGTTGCGTAGATGCTATCAAATGGCTCTACTTCACTGGGACAAGCTTGTGAAGTCTCAAGTGGTTTCAAGGTTATGGTTTCCTCTCTCGCTGTATGAAACTTGTTCTCTCCAGAACTAGTCTTGGAATAATGAGATCTAGACATTGCATCTAGTCCGTTCTCTACATTCACTTGCACGGGAAAAGCACAAAATTCAGACGGCTGCACAACTCTTGCACACAGATTTGAACAAGCCCTAACAGCCTGAGGACTCTTCTTGTAAAGGTAGTTGCACTCTTGCTTTGATCCTGGATTACTTTTCCTCTTCACCTTTCTAGAAACTTTTGTCCACTTTTTTACTTCATCATCTGAATTCAGAACAGAACTAACAACACTGCTGTGGTTTTCAATCAAAGGAGCCTCTTTCAACTCTGCACCAAATTGTGAGCAAACTGAATTCACAATTTCAGAATCATGAATGCAATCCGACGCATCATTCCTCTGAACCTTCTGCCATACAGAATGATTATTTTCCCTCCCAAAATGGCCATTCAAATTTCCAGCACTGCTAACACTGCACTGGCTTGAATTATTGGGCACTCTTTTACTCTTTTGCATTGTTTTCACAAGCACCTCCAAATAACTAGCACCAGAGTAACACCCCTGCCTACCGCAGTTTGTCTTCTCTCCATGACTATCAATGGCTGCAGTATCATTTAACCATGCGGCACAACCAGGTGATTTTGGAATATCAATCCCAGCATTCTCTTCATTAGACAGTGTAATTCCATTATCAGAATCCAAACATTTACCACCATTTGGACCAACTAAGAGCGATTCCAATACAGGACAGTCATTTGTCTCGGAATAAACATCGGAATAATTGCTCAGTTCACATTTTGTATCCTGTACCTCTACATTTAAGCTGGAATACCCTGGGTATTTAGTTTGAAGCCCATCTTCAAAATCAGCTACATGACGTTCACTATTGAAACTTTGAAGCATAGAGGGTGCCAAACTTTCTGAGACATCCCCTTCCTCAATGCAAGACGTGCATGCATAACCTCTTGTACTGCTTCCTTCAGAATTATTCCCATTGCAAATGTCCTCAGATTCAGGTGATGTATCTGCAGATTTGGTTGCATAAGGAAGTGGTGCAACCCCATCATGGATGTCATTATTGGCACCAGTTTGAGATGTTCCCACTCCACGGCGACATTCTATTTCAGCTAAGCCAGTTTTTCTTGAAAATTTTTTGTTACGCTTTGCCTTCTTTCTCATTTTTTTACTTGAACGTCTTTTTCTAGGTTTCTCTTCCTGGGAAACAATAAACAACATATCAGATGAATTAGTAGTGTTCAAGAAAGTAAGAACCAGAATAGGATTATTGCAGTTACTATACGACATCTGACAATATTAACTTAGTAGCATTGACTCACTTTGTTTTCAATGCCTTCGTTTTGAGATAGATTAGCATTAACTGAAATTCCCGGAGTTGTGGAACCCAGATGATTAACATGAGGTCCATGTTCCATGGGTAATGCAACAATCTTCCACTGCCCATCAGGTCCCACGGCAAAAAATGAAAATATTGTACACCTGATAAAAATTAATGGAGATATAAATATACAACACTAATTCGCCACAATACATGGATACTATTAAAAGTTAGAAATGTCAAAAACAGAATCACACTAATGAACTCAAGGTGGACTTCAAGAAATGAGAAAGGGCGTTATTATTTTCAGACCTGAAGAAGATCTAGCTTGAATAATATCATCTTTCTCTTATTAAAGCGGTAAATCAAACTTGAATTTAAAGCATGAGTTAGATACTTCCAAAAGTTCGATTAAGTTAAATTTTGACATGTATGCTAACTGTGAGATCAATACACACATTTCAAATTTAATATAAATTTCAATTAAGGTTTCTTATCTGATTTCGGAGCTATTGTGGTAAAAGGGGGACAAGAAACAAAGCTGAATTTGTCAATTTTCACGACTGGCCACCAAAATTGGGCCTAAAATTTGGCATAAATGAACTAGTTTTCGCATTTTCTTTTGAACCTGTAACACATAAATATTACACAAAAACACTCATTTCTCTCATCATTCTCCTAATAATTGTGATGAAGTTTAATGGTGTATATATAGACAGAGGTTGATTTGTGAGAGTTGGTGCCTGCTGGTGCTGTTTCCATGAAATCTTCACGAGAAGATACAGAGGGGGGGGGGGGGGGGGGGGGGAGTAAGCAGATTTATTTGATGTTGACTGTGATAGTACTGAGAAGTAGAAAGGAAACTGAAGGTAGGAAGAAAGAGAGATAGTCTAGACCTTTTTGCCATTAAATGGATCATCTGATACTCAGACGACTAATTTATCTCGATTGTTTTAATTTGAATAACCTAAGGAAGTCACGTGTCAAACTGCTAAGGAAAAAGATATAGGGATGCCATGTGGAACTGAGGAGAAGCATAGGGGCGTTTTTAGTATTCTTCCCAAAATTTACATGGAAACTACATCATTGAATTCTAACACGTTAGCAAGACTTGAATTCCCAATTCGGAGACAAGCTGATTCTAGAAGTAGATAGGAAGAAAGGCGGCGGACAACCGACTGAACTGGGAGCCTAAACGGCATTAAGGATGAGTCCAACGGTCGACAAACGACTTCTATCTACAGGTGCTTTCATTATGGATCGGTCGACTTGTCACAATTGATTGCTCACACAATTAGGTTAGGCAGGCTTGAGAAGGTGATCTGAATCGCTATTGATACGATGCGGAGCTGGTTTGCCGTGGGAATGAGGAGTTGACTCCGAGTAGCCTTCCTGTAGCCCAAAAGCATTAGGGAAGGTGTATATCTGAGGCAGTAAACGAATGACCCAATGGGAGAGGTCCGAATGAGCAATAATCGAATTCAAATATGTTAGCAAGACTTGAATTCCCAATTCGGAGACAAGCTGATTCTAGAAGCAAATAGCCAGTATTCCTATCTGAAATGATAGATTTAGAAACCAGAACTAATTATATTTATCCAGAGTCAAGGATTACAACCCTTTGGCCCATGTCAATGACATGTACATGGTATAGATCATAAGTTACAGTAACTCCAGGTCCTCCAGAAATTAAAAATAAAATAAATTAAATATGACACACAAACTATATCTACCACAAAAAATATCTACAACTGATTTACCTGTGATCGGGGTCCAACCAACCAAAGCAAGATACTTCAGTATCCTGGCATATTCAATATAGCAAGTTAGGAAAGATTTCCAAATCCAAATGGAAGAAAACAGGAAAAGCAAATCAGTTAATGCAACACATATAGACCTTTGAAGATGAATTGAAGTTATCCTTCTCTAAGGAGTCCCCGAACAAGAAGCTGCTTTCCCTATCTGCCTCTTTCTGAATAGGTATATTGGTTCTAGGGAGAGCACAGTGCATATTTTGTTTTGCCTGTCCATGTTAAGAGAACATATATAAGAACAGGATTATCATTTGATACTGGAATTGGTAAATCAAATATCCTAGAGATAACATTCCAATTTTCAAGCTTTTAAGAAATAACAAAATATCACTTTTTATGTAGCTAAATTAATAATCAAACAACATTTGTAGCAAGAATATCAGGTAACAAGAATATCAGGCAAACGAACATCTATGGAAGCAGAATATATAGTAACACTTTAAAGCCTTCCAATTTTGGGTGTGATAGGGGGTAAAGAAGAAACAGTCATAAGATCTGACTGCACATATGAAGGAGATGCCACATCTTATGAAAGCAAGAATTGTTTTTGGGTGGGAGGGCAGGTGTATTAAGATTCTTATGCAAGATAGATCATTAAGGCATCAACAGATCATTTTCCTCAGGAAGTAGCCAATGCCACAAGGGCAATGAAGTTCACCGTAATGAATAAACATGACAAATCTTCATATAAGCAAGGAGCCAACAAAATAAATAATCTATCTATGTCACTTTGTATGGAAAAACATGTATTCCTAAAGATATGTTTTGAAAATGTGAGTAACTCAATTTTTTAAGGGGCAGAATTCTCAAATAAAGAGTAGTGTTCGAGGGACATAACATGTAAATTGCAAACCCAGAAGAAATGGAAATAGCACGCATGAAAAAACAACCCAGCAGCAATAACAATGTTTACATCAAGTGGCCACAAGTTGAGTCTCGAATAAAAAAAATACCAAACTCATTGAAATGCACTTAGTTCCATAGGAGCGGTAGAAAGATGGAAAATAATATTAAAATAAATTGAGCACATTTATTGCAATAGTATCTATCTCATCTTCCAATTTCTTAGTGTCATTGATTAGCCACCTCTTTCCTGATCATCTTTTAAATGATAATAGGCACTTGGTAACACCAATTTTTTAACTCTCGTATGGGTTTCATAAACATCTATTTTAAAGGGTTTCAAAAAACAAAGATGACAGGTGTACTGCAAGTCCGCAACATTAAAAGTGGTTGATCAACAATAAATGCATGATATGAAGAGGGTATGACAATGGCTACAGGCTCGAAATGTAGAGACCTATATAGATATATACTGAGGTATTAAACCTGAAATAAAAAGGAAGTACAGTTGACCAGGTTCCCCTTTTTATTTGTCTTAAGATAACACTTCAGTGTTAAAGTACTGCCATAAGGCATGAAAAGAAATCCGTTGAGGATAATGACAAAACAAGATGCGACTTATAATAGCCTTTTAAAACTTATAGTATACTGATCTTTATCAACCTTATGGTAGTTAAGGAAATGAAGAATTAATGAATATAGAAGAAAGGTTCCATCACCTTTAGATGATTTAAGCTTGGAATTGGCTTCATTCATGTTAGAGTTTACAAATTGTCCCACATCGAATACCTTGAGAAAATACATCTAGCACATAATAACTAAGGAGGACAACTCTTAGAGAGCTTGATGTCTTTATATGCTAGATTTGGGCCCATATATAAATGTGTAACAATTCAGAGTGACCGATAACAACTGAAAGTTGACAGCAATCAATCCGATTTTGACCAAGTTAAGTAAGAAATGATATTAAAAAAGGAAATATGGATTATTTTTAGGGCTATCCGAAGCAACTTGTCATAGTTAACTAAGAGGAGGAGGAGAATAAAGAATAATAAATAAATAAAAGCATAACAGTAAAACATTACAACTGGTCTAGTTAACTTTGACATCCCTATGTTTTTGTGTTTATATCAATTTGCCGATCACCAAAATCTAATGACTAAAAATATGAATTAATATTTCAACTGCTTATATCAGAAGCAAGGATTCTTCAATAGGTTGGCGAATCCCCAAATCTAGATTCGGGGATTCTTCAATTCTTCAAGATTTGTTAAGATTTTTTTGGGGGATTCTTCAATAGTTTTTTCTCTAAATAATAAAAATTGAATATATATACTAGCTTGTATAATGTTTTATACATTTCAATTATATATTTCCTAGAACTCCTACATAGTATTAGTATATAAAAACTTTGTTTTTCTTCAATGTTTTTACATTTTATAATGAATTATTATTTATTGGTTAAAAAATTTAATGTATGTATATGTATACAAATATTTATAGGGATTTATATTTATGTGCATATAAATAAATTTAGTTTAAACTTAAATATGTGCCCGAATTCCTAAATCCCCATTTTCTGAAATTTTTTGAACTACCAAATCCCCGTATGGCGAGCCCGAATCATTACTTTTTAGGTTTATAGTTCTTCAATATCCATGTTAAATAGTTTGTTTACTTATGGTAGATGTTCAAGATGGGCAGTTCACTCCTTTCAGAAGTAAACATGTACTGAAAGGAACATCATAGTGAATTCATATCATTAGACATGCTTACCAAACAAAGCTCCGACCAACATCTAAACATATGATTGTGTATCCCATACCACACCTATGTCATATAATGTCTGAAATAGGTTTTTATCTTACTTGAAAAAATCTACACAGCACAGGGAAAAGGTAAAAATGTTCCATATTATACTAATTTGGAAAAGTCCAAGTTTGGGAAAAGGCAAATGGTCACACATCACACATGCTAACAAAACAAATCAAAAGGCCAGAGGATTAACTATTAACTTTTTTCTTTCTGCATGCTCTATTGTATAATATACCTTTGACTTTCTATAAAAGTTAGTACAGTATGATCTCCTAATTCGAATCAACTACTATAGTTATAAACCCTTATTTCAATGGAAATAATCTCCTAAATAAAATCTACTACTATAATTAAAATTTATCTCCTAATTAAAGTCTACTACTATAATTAGAACTTCTTGAATATCCTACTTAATAAAAATAATAAATAACTATATTAATAATCACATATTTATCTCCAAATAACAATACCAAATAAACAATAAATTTCTTGATTTTCCTCTTTCATTTCGCATCAGAATCAGAAGCATAACTACATTTCGGTTCGTGGAACCTCTATGGGAAAGCAGTATAAGTAGGCTAAAACTTGGTATGCTAGTCGCTATGGGTTGCTTCATAAAGGCTTATAGCTATAAATGTTTCTTAAAATCTAAATGCACAACTCTAGGGAAGATTTTTGGTTACATAAAAAAATGGTAGTTCAAGATATGAAATACAAATGCGATTGAGAAGTTTGAGGATCCAACACTAAGTTTGAATATTGATATTGGTGCAATTAGAGGAAGAAAACAAACAAAAATTTGGGTCACTAAATTTAGAATTCCGAAATTTAAAAGTGAACATGCTTAAAACATGTCTCATTTAACCTTCACGGACCACTTCACTACCCAGCAAGCTCCAGCCCAAAAATAACAAGTAACTTATCAAGCAACTTACACAGAAATTGTCATGTTTGGAAACTAAAATACCAAAACACAGTTCACTACGTTCTATAAGAGTATTTGGTACTCAGAGCTAAACCTGTTAAATAATATGAAATAAATATGCCTATATACCATGCGAGAAATATTATAGACATGTAAAGAATTAATTAAACTTTTGCTTGAACAATTAAGGTGTTCCAAAAAGTAAGAGCTCCAGAACATAAGAGTACTAGAATGTAAGACGTCTAGAACAATAAGAGTTCTAGAACATAAGAGTACCATTTTGGGAAGAAAGTACGAAAACATAGTTCGCTGCACCTATAAGAGTTTGTAATAACTCTGAGAAGAACCTGTCCAATGATATGCACATACTATGCGTGAATACAATGCGAAAAAATATCATAAACATACAAAAAATTAACCTCAACTTCTGGAGTTGCTAGAACAGTTCAGGTGAACAAGGTAAGTAATGCAGTGCAAAATTTGTCATAGACTCATAGCTTGTTATGGAAGTTCATTACAAAGCTAATTTGCAACTATGTAAAGAATTAAAATTTTAAGGAAATACCACAATTTTTATGTGTGTTGCAATTTCAGTTCACAGCAGGTATATGGTTATGACAAGAGTGGTTAGGGATCCATTTAGTTATTTGTAAGTCATCAGGTGTATCAGGAACTTATACATCTAGGTGCAATCAATAAGTTGACCATTACATGATTACGTCATACCAATCATAATTTGTTGGTCCTACAAACATCTATTAATTTGTTGGTCCTAAAACATCTATAAGATTTAAAGAAAATCATATTACTTGAGATAGAATTTAGATTTCAATATTTCCAAATAATCTTTATATGAAACAAAAAGAAACTTACATAATTCGACAAGACATACAGAAAGAGAGAGAAAGATAGACTTATATAGTGTTTGTAAAAACAAAGAGACAAAACTCAAAAGAAAAATCAAACGAGTTTACGAAATGGATAAGAGGGCCACGGAGATAGGTTAGCCATTTCACAAACCTGATATTCTTGAAGGGAAAGCTTAAGCACTATATTAAGATTGAAAAGCTTAACAAACAGATGTTGTTCAAACAATATGAATGCAGTTTGTGACCATGATACATGCTAGTTTTTCATTTCCAAGCGTAAGAGACCACAGGTTAATTAACCTCATATACAGGAAATCCCCAAAAACCAGTCATATTGGTGGATTTTAAACTATGAGTGAGTCCTACAACTAAACCTATTCCCATGTAAACCCTAACTAGAAAGCATTTGCTGAGCATCCTCAGAAAAATATCCAATGATTGGGAGCATGCAAAATGTTATTAATGCACGAAATATCAAAAGAATCAAGGATCCCCGAAAACATAATACAAAGCGACAAAAGTTATGATTTATAATGGAAACAATAAAAATAACTTATTCCAACTGCACGGCAACAAAACTTAATATCCTTTTGAAGTAATGATGACAAAAAACACACTTAAAATTCAGACACCAAATCACAAATCTTTTAAAGCCCGAATAAGTATTTAAGACAGAGACAACATGCCTATCTCAATCTAAGAGACATAAAAATAATTGGTTCGAGCTTTATAGGACAATGATAATAAAATTTAATGAAGTCCAAATCCTAAAGTAATCATGCGGAATTAAAATTAATACTTACAGTCACACAAGATATTCTCAGTTAATGCATAGGACAAGATTGCCTCAAAAGAAAAGGCTGACCTAAACACAATATCATCTTCAGGAACTTTGTAGGCATAAGCTCATTTTTCATTCCAAAAGCATGGTTAGCTAAAACTCATAAGAAATACACTTGTTTTTGCTTTGGAAAGCTTGTATTTGACAATATGTAATCGAATTATAAATTATCAATTTTCACTTCTGCAAAATTCTTGATATAACTAACTATGCATAATACAGATAACATCGATTTGAATACCAACTGACAGGTAGGTAGTGATGACTCAAGATAATCTTCAGCAACATGCAAACCAATTTATCAGGAAATGTATTAAACCTTGAAGAATTGCAAAAAGTAAGAAATGCAATTGGGAAAAAAGAAAAAAAAAAATAGCACTTTAAAGCTCAAATTAGGTAATCCCCATTTGAGAAACTGCAAAAACAAACAGATCACCAATAACTAATGAACCCAATTCAACCATCAGTGTATATAATCACTTTCCGTTTGATTGATAGCAACAAAAACAACAACTCGTATGACAATTACAACCTGGAATTATACAGAAAAATGATAACAATAACAATGGCTACTTTCAAAAATAGAATTGACTAAATTCAACCAATGATCAAGAAACGAAAATGGAAATGCAAAATCTCACCAACCCATTATCTAAAATCACTAAAACTGCCGACCCACTTGAACAAAAGACCAAAAACTAAAATAAAAAAATCGAAAGAAAAAAAAAATCTTCCCAAAAAATTTAGCTGAACCCTGCTATATTTGCTAGAGACCAACTTTAATTTCTCTAAACCAACTCACTCACCGGAAATTCAGGCAGAGGAAAATCTAAAAAACCCAACAGACAATTTTTTTTTTTTACGAGAGAGAGAGAGAGAGAAAAAATCGGAAGTGAAGCAGTAGCTGTAAACGAACCCTGAGACGAAGCTCCTGCGGCTTCCTTGTTGAGTGTGCATCTTTTTTTGGTCCTTGCATGGCTTTTCTTATTAAATAATCCATTTTTGATTTTTTTACAATACAAAATAATAAAAATATATTACAGTCACTCTCTTTCTGTATATAACAGTATATCTATCTGTTTTTTCTTTCTTTTTCAACAATGACTGACAATGACCAGAAAGACTGTGAAGAAGAAATTATCTTGTGTATCAAATGGGGCAGAGATTGTGTTTATGGGGTGAGATATATTGTTATGGCAATGGTATTTGATCAAGGAGCAAAAATGGGAGTTTTTCTAAATCAATAGGGCCATTTTTGTAACAAAATAATTAATTACTTTGAAGTTTTGCTACCCTTTGACACGGAGTGTGTGCATGGTTAAACCTGGCTATTGAAAACATCATTTGTTTTGGTGTTTTGTAAATATATGCTTTTTGCATCACTCTGACCTCTATTTTAGTGATATATTAGTCTCTATTCTAAAAAGTAGTTGGAATTTATTTCGGATAAATCTCTAAGATAGTTTATTATGTATAGACTTAAAAGGATAATGAGTGAGAAACTTGTCTTTTTTAAGACGCATTAAAATAGGGAGGTGATAGTAGTTAAGGCAGAAACCGTGGGGACAGGACAATTTTTTTATTTTAAACAAATAAATTATTATTATTAAAATAGGGTGGGGACACTATATATGAATTCGTAGAATAAGTATAAGCACACAGAATAAGTCTAAATACATAAATTTTATATATAAACTTCATCTAAATTATTTAAAAGTAAAGTATGACGCGAAAATTCGTATCAAACTCTCACTTTTTAATGGTATAAATAGAGTTTGTATCTAAGTTTGTGTTTGTAGACTTGTCCAAGTATACAACATCCAAATACTATATCTATTTTAACCATTAAAAAATAATATGGTATTGAAATATGTGTCATACCCTACTTTTTAAAAGTTGAGATGAATATAATATTTGATTTTATATTTGAATATTGTGTATGTAGATTTGTCCTGAATTGATATGATATATTTATTTATAAAAAAATAAAAATAATGTTATGGGCACAAATTATATACATAAATTTTTTGATATTTTCACATGGTATCTCTCACATAAAGGTGAAATCTATTTTATTCTTATGTGAAAATATCAAAAATACATATAAAAATATCAATTCCTTTTTATTTATTTATTTTAAACAAAATAAATTATTGTTATTAAATAAGGTGGGACACTGTGTATGAATTGGTAATGGCATATTTATTTATAAAAAAATTAAAATAACGCTATGCGTATAAATTATATACACAAAATTGTATCAATAAAAATATATAAAATATTTAATAATAAGTCTTCTTTTTATATTTTTTTATTTTTTTATATTATTTATATATAATTTTGTATGTATAATTTATATTCATAATATTACTCAAAATATAAGTCTTATCGCCATTTATTTAGCAAGCTGTTATTAGTAGGACAAAAAGGATGGAGACCATGGGAGCAGGATAATTACTTTATTTGAAAAAATAAATTATTGTTATTAAAATAGAGTGGGACACCACACATGAATTGCTAACGTATATTTATCTAAATAATAAATGTTAGGAATTTATATATATATATATATTTTAAAATAATAATTTTATAAGATCTTTCTCCTTTAATAATGTTATGATATATTAGTACCATTAAAATAAGATAATGTCTTTTAAGACATTAATACCTTCGTATAATCTTGCACCCAAAACACACCATTGTGTAATCACATTTATATATAATAGGACTTATGTAATATGAAAAGTATAGATTAAGAGAGTAGAGGCACTCGAAATTTAATTATGTACACTTTACTACAAAGCATAAAATATTGTTTCATTTTTATATTATAAATGGACAAAGATTATTTGTCAAAAATGCATATATTATTTACCATAAATAATAGGTGACGTTAAATTGACATCATTGAAATGAGATATTTATAAGAGCATAAATCGGGAGTTAATAAAATATTTTCTCCGTTTTAAATTATAAGATTAATATTTTTTTTTTTAAAATCAATGAAATTTACTCTTTTTTATCTACCATTCTTAAATTTCAAAAAAGCATTAATTACTTTAACTTTCTATATTAGTCTTATATAAAATACTAATTTATTACTCCTTCAGTTTTTAATAAATTTTAAAAAGATAATATTAAAATTTTATAATATTATCTTCCATCGGATAGCTTCCCAAATGGCCCCCACAATTAATTCAGAAATAAATGTACAATTTTGAGGGACTTTATTGATGAACAATTAAATAAATTTAAAAATTTACCATAATAGTTCATCTATTTATAATATAAAAGATAGTATTTATCTTTAAATTAAAGATTTATTTGTTTATATATTCATGTATTCATCTATTTATAATAGTAAAATTTTATTTAAACTCAAATAATTATACTTATATAATTTAATAATAATAAATTGTTATATAATTAAATATTATTGTTATAAAAAATATGACTTTTGAAGAGTAGTAATTAACTTAAAAAATGTAAGAGAGAATAAGAGATAGTAATAAGTTAATAATTATGATAATAAGAATATAGATGATAGTTTATTTTCCTAAATTTTAAGTTTTTACTCAAAAGTTGATCTTAAAAAGTCAATAATAATCAAATAATATAGAACAAATAGAGTATACTATTTGATTAATAATATTTTTCTGAGTCCATGTCCTATTTTTTCTCGACTCTTAAATCTTTAATTGGACAATGAAAAATATGTTTGCTGGAATAGTATCCATAACAAACGTTTGCTATGAATCACTATATATATATACACACACACACACACACACACAAATACAAATAGTTGTTAAACTTGTTATGGATATTATTTCAGTAAATTAATCTCTAACTATCTAATATAAGATCCAACGCTCAAAAAATAAGAATAGTAGTAGAAGGACAAATTTTTTTATATGCCACTACTTTTAGTGAAGACATGGAGAAATATTCTAATGTTGAGACACATCAATTCTCGTTAAGACTGAAAAACGAGCTAGTCCGTTAACCTTTCATACGTCAAATATTAACTTTTTGAATTTAAAATAACTTAAATTAATTTCAAAAGATCAAATTTGATCCCCATTTTTTTTTAAAACAGGAGAGTATTTTAATATTATTCTCTCACAATACCACTTAGAGTATAACAAATCAAATTATATATCTAAAAGTACGACATTCAATTGAGTGGCTTGACTCAAATGAGTTGATTTTTTATATTTTATTCTACTTACTTCATCTCTCAATATCAAATTCTTTTTCTTCATTTTTTATTTCTTATTGGATAGAAAAATTTGAAAGTTCAAGACATTTCGACTTTATAACCACATAATTCACAACTTTGAAAGTATACATTGAATAAAAAAATATAATCATTCACATTTCAAATTCATGTAGTTGAATCTTTAACTTTGCACTATTTATAAATATTCTGCACCACAAAATCTATATATATTCCATAATAAGACCCTTTATATTCTTCAGAAATTAATTCGTGGTTAGTTCATGAATAAATTATTTAACAATATATGTAGTACACAAGTTTTAAAATTTATAATTATAATGATTAGAAAAAATTTATATACTAATATACAAATAAGTCCGTGTTAGTAAATATTCACCTACTAGTTTACTAGTCTAATAATAATATATTACTTTAAATAATATTTGAAATTTTAAATTTGAGACCTTTAACATTTTTCTATATTAATTACTAAACATAGATATGCCATGCCAGTATAATTCCCTAATTTGACTCTTTGGTAATTTAGATTTTCATTTTGGAAAACTATGTTAATTTTTGTTGTCCAATATTGATATTTTTATACTTATTTTAATTAATTAGTCGGACCATTAATTACATTGCTTAACCTACATGTCTAATAAAAAAATATACATTTCTCCTTCTAGAATGACACTAAACAAGAAATGGGGAGAGTATCAGCTGACATTCCCTTTTAGTGGAAGTCTTCTGCGAACTTTAAACATTGAATATACATTGTTCCGAATTTCAAAATCTATATATAACAACAAACATTGAATATACATTCGGGTACAGAGGGCTCGTTTACTTTTCCATAATTTCCCCCCTACTCCCCACAGCCCCTACCCCAAGTTCCCCCTATGCACTAGGATGAAATATATATAGATATATATATATATATATATATATATATATATATATATATATATATATATATATATATATATATATATAATAGGTTCTTTAAAAATAAAAAATGGAAAATACAAACCAAAATGAAAGTACAGTGTATCTATTTTAAAAAATGTACATGTCAAAAACAAACTTCTACAACCGATCAATTAAATAACAAATCAAATCCAGTAAGTTTTTATAAATAAAGATGATCATATCCACATATTAAAGTAGGATTGAAACCACCAACATAAACGGGGTTGTGCAGTTTTAACATGTACATGATCATATACTGATTGATTGTATTGGAATTTGAAGGGGGGAAATGAATTAGGGCTAACCGGTCCATTCTATTTCATTTAGGTGATCAAACTGATTTACAGGAGCAACTAAAATACCGATACCAACACAACTCAATCATAAGGAAGCCAAAGCACAGAAAACAGCACTACAGCTTGGAGCAAAGAAAGTTAATTCTATGAATAAAGAGGGCATTTTTGTTCAAATTTTGATGCTAATAACTATAGCACAAGAAATTTTCCCACCAAACAACTACTACTTCATCCAAACCTGCTCCTCAAGTCCACAATATATAGAGTTCCTAGTACACTTTCCCTCCAAAAATCTCGAAATTTATACATCAGAGTACACTATGAAACTTCATAGTTTAACCTAAAATGTTTGTAGACAGTCCAGGGCGCAAGATATTTTGGGATTCTCCCCCCCCCCCCCCCCCCCCCCCCCCCCCCCCCGCACACTTTTTTCATTTTGTGCTTTTTTTCCTACCAAACACATACTTTATACAATAATACAAACTAACAGACGATCATAATGGTTACCTGTACAAAGGAAAACCACCATCGGCCTAACCTAAAAATTAACCACAATATTTAATGGGGACCCAAATAAACCAAGGCACCTATTGTTTCCGCTCATCTCTTTAATTAGCAGTTTTGTAGAATTCAAGTTTTCTTTCATTTATGATCACCACAGGTTCCTACAAGAATAGGAGAGATACTGATCCGGCAACTTGAGTTTGATTTGCAACTGATCCATCAAGTAGTTCCAGGGACCGCATTGCCATCCCTTAATCCTTGAAGGCACACATGTAGTGTCCTTTGTATACTATCTGCAATTATTCTCAACCTTCCTTGATTAAGATCCCCAGCTGAACATCCATTCATTTCCACAGTTCGAATCACCCTCTGTTTACATTTCTCCCAGTCATCGAGTCGCAACCAGCAAGCCCGGCCACCATGGCTTCCCTCCATCCCTAGAAATGACACACTTGGTTTTTCACCAAATGAATATATCAGCCTCACAGAAATGCAGTAGGGCAACCAAGCAGCTCCACCGGCAGCATTTATGTGAGGTATGTGAGTAGGATCAAGTACAACGGTCAACCCAAAATCAACAGAATTATGAGGCCGATCATAATGGATATTGCTTTTTGATGCAGAAGAATACTCAGAGTTTCCATGGGCATTTAATCCTGAATGATTCTCAAGACAAAATTCAATGCGGGACTTCTGTGCAGGGGCTATATCTCCACCTTGTGCTTGAGCTAATCCCTTCTTCCATGCTATAAGCTTCAAAAACTCTCTCAAAACTGAAATTGGTAAAGTAAGAAGAGTAACAAAAGACGCAACACGAGAAGCATCATAGGGCTCTGACGCAACACGACGGCTAAAATAGTCGCATATTTCGCCTATTTCAGACTGCGTTAATTCCTCTTGAGCAATAGCTGAGTTTTGCTGCTGTTGTTGCTGTGAATGATGAAACCTCTTCACACTGAGGACTTGGAGAAGAAGCTGAACTCTGTGCACACTGACAGCAAACACATACCCCCTGCAGAAAGTTATTTTATCAGAACCAGGAACATGAGCTATTTACGCATGGTATGAACTGAATGGTGTTAACTAGAATTTAGCATCTCAAAATGCACTAAAAGTTTACCAGTAACACGACTAAAAAATATTGGCTACTGCAGCACCAAGGATTTTTAATACTCAGAAAGTTGAAAAACAAAGCTGAGAATAACAGAATATCTACATTGGGATTAAAATGTTATAATAACCATTGAGATGATAATTATGATGTTTATGAAGAATGCTGATAGTATATCAAGCAATAGGCCCTCTATCCGTGTGATAGTTGTAACTGTGTACAAGTCGGTATGCATGCATCTTTTTTTCCCGAACAAGTCGGTATGTGTCTCTGAAACATCAGTATGAATAGAATTATCAGAACTAAAATGAAGATCATAACAAGACACTGCACTCATAATTCCGAAAATGAGTCACAGTGAAAAAGTAGAAAGATAGAAAGAACATTGAAAAAACAACCAAAGCTATAAAGAAAATAAAATAAGCAAAGGAAGCAAAAGAGGTATACCGGAAAAAAAAACTAATAGTAACACCCTACTCAGCCTTCAAAATAAGAATATTCCGCCACTCATCCCTATCACAGGCCAAGTCCAATGTTATATTCCGCTCCATCACTTCCCCCAAGTAATTTTTGGTCGACCTCTCTCCCTCTGTGTATACACACACACACACATCACGATATTCAAGAACAGTTCTTAACTTGCACAAATTAATAACCATGGTTTGTGATAATTCGTAAAATACATATGCTTGCGACGAGGAGGATAAGTCAAAAAAATGTGAATTCTTCTTACCATTCCTAATATTATAAAGTGACCTTTTTATGGTCGAAATATAGTGAATAGCATTTTGATTTGGTTTATTAATTGTTTCTTAGTTTGTTTCATCATTGTAAATGCATTTGTGTATGGATGCGAGCAATATTAATGACATATACAAAGATATCTATGTATATTATATATATATGATTTCAATAAATTTGTGAATATGAGAAATGCTTTTCAATACAAACAAAATATTTGGATCTGAAGTGTACTAACTCAAATCTCACCCCAAATTCCACCTCAAATCCACAAACCAAAAGGTGCCTAATTGTTAGCCAAAACAAAATATTTGGATTTAAGGCTTCAATACCAAATCTCACATATCTATGAACTGAATAGCTGTTTTAAGATTATAAGTTTAACTAATGGATATATTTATCTCAAAAACTGTAGGTATTACATTCAACACGCACGAGCCACCCTTATGTTATAGGCATACACATAAAATATATGCACCACAATATTCCAAAGACTGGGATAGTAGACATAATGTAGTAAATTTAGGAAAGAGAGGGAAGGGGAAAACAAACATGACAGCCAATATATTTCAATTTTCTCATTAATAAAACAGATATATTAAGAAAATAAATAGTTGAAAAAGTTCTATGAAATATAAACATCCAATCAACGAAACTAGCCCATGCAAACACTCATGAGAAACATTAAGGAAGAAACATGCACAGGGAACAATAAGCAACTAACTGAAAAAGAAAAGGAAACATTAATAGAGAAAGGTTGCTGACAAGTGATGACTAACGTGATTGTCTTACCCAACAAAAAAGCGCAAGGCTGGCTGCTCCTGGTCAAGATTTAACAGTGCTCCTTCATTGTCCTTGAGAATTGAACCCAAGATCTCTTTCAAAAGATCTGGTAACTGTGCAAATAGCCACAGTACTCCTAGGTATTTCAGAATACCTCTAAGAACCTTCTTAAGAGCAACAAGAGGAACCCATCCACCACCATAACCTCCATCGTCCCCAAGTCCAATTATAGCTGTATTTAGTTCTCCTCTAACATGAGCAGGGACACCTGCCCCAGGTGATCTACGCAAAGGCAACCCTGAGCTAACCACAGACAAATTTGAGGATGATTGAAGAGAATTTCCTATGCGATTGAGACCATTTACTTGGTTTCCAGGACGTGATATCACTACAGAACCTGGAATGTTAATTCTGTTTCCATTGGTGGCAGACAGTCGTGAACCTGTACTTGAAATTGCATTGTTCGAACTACCCAGTCCAACTGTTTGTTGAACACCTGTAAAGTTAGGGTCCAAGCCATTCAATTCCTGAGCAACATGCTCCATAATGAAAGGGCGAAACTGAGGACATGGTAATGACCCCCCAACTGAAGGCCCCCCTTTGGGTGGTGTTGCTGGTTGTAACCAAACCTGATCTCCGGCAAAACACCGCATGTCAACAGCAAAATGTTTGCGATATATAATACGAATCCAGTACGGACCACGAAGTACAACAGAGACATCGATGGGTAACAATGAACTAGGAACAATGCCAGGGCCACCTCGCCCAGCGGCTGCAGAGGCAGCAGCCAACATTGCAGCACCATGATGGTTGTGAGTACCAAGAGTAGCTGTAGTGGTGGAAGCACCAGGGTTTCCAACAAGACCAAGACCAGATGGGGCTTGACTAGTACTTGAATTGGTTGGCAAGTGCCCCTGAGATAGAACGTATCCACTTTGTTTTGGGGCAGACATGATAGATGATGCAACACCAGGAACCCCAGAAACTGGAGCAGCTCTCGCAGGCCGTGTTGCAGCCGCAAGAGCATGCAAGGGTCCTGCACTGAGGCGAATGCAATCCAGAAGAGATGCAACTTCAGCTCCATTAATAAAATCTTCCAGAAACTGCAAAAAAGAAAAAAGTAAACAAATTTACATCAAGATAGTCGTTTAGAAGACAATTTTGAAGAATCAAAGTGGAACAATAAAACAATTAAATAAAGAAAAACTTATAGAACATAATACTACTCAAAAAACTGATAGTGGCTGCTAATATTTATAGAATATCTAGCATCAACATTGAACTAAAAACCTACACCTATTTCCTAAATAGTTAACCCCCAATGCTTCGGCCAAAAATTAATATTAAAGCATGAATTGTACTAATATCAATTTTGAAACATTATCATATCCAAAATTGATATGAATCCATTTACTTTTGTCAATACAATTATGAATATTATAAATTATCAAAAAGTACTAATAAATATGAGATTTCTTTTTTTCAAAACTTAAATGAATCATATACCCATTTTAAATTTTAAAATGACTCGAAATGACTTTTAAAAAGTCAATATTGATCTTAAATTCTGGAAATGAAGGAGTATTTACACAATTGTGCTTTGTCAGGGCGATCGGTTTCTTCACACCTATTTAGTCCCTTCTCTAATTCTTTCCTGAGAGTTTCACAGTAACAGAGTTTCTAAAATAGATAAGGATTAGAAGGTTGCACCTTTTTATTATACATACACATATTTTTTCTCTTAACATTTTTCACTTTCCACTTGAAGTGCTCCAGTCTTCTATTTGACCTTTTTCTTTGATCTAATCAATTCTTTTCAATTAAGGAATTTGAGTAAGTTACATTGAGTGCCCACTACCCCCATAGATAGTCCTAAATACAACTGGTACTTCCCCAATTTTAAAAAAGTAACACCGGTATCCTCTAGTTAACTAAATGTGATGGAACACGATATTATATTCTTTGTATCTTAACTTAATTCGTAATATTCATATTTTGAGTTAGGATTTTGTTAGCCTTATTTTAAGATAGTTTTTAGGCTCTAATTAGGGATTTTAATTTAGTGTCAATTAAGAAGATTTTAGGTGTTATCTTAGGCCTTTAGGCATTATAAATATGTACTTAATTTTCATCGAACTTTCCTTCTGTATAGTACTAAACCCTTCTTATAAAACAGCTGGCATTATTACAATGTAATCGTAAGACATCTTTTGATTAATAAAAATTATCTAAAGTATTTTTTACCGTCTCTAGTGGATTTCAAAATTCTTTTTCCTTGTGAATGTAAGGGACCCTAGTGAAATTTAGAGTTATTTGACCTAGTGAATTTTGGGTTTGCAACTAAACGATATCTAGTTTTATTCATTGTTTTTGTCCTACTGACGTTAATATTAGAGCTCTTTAGTATCATGGTATAGTACGCAACAGAAACAGAGCAAGTCACCATAACAAATGTGATCATGAGGTCGAGATCATTTGGATGTGATTCGCTCTTAAGAGGAAATGCCATTTTGAGATAACTTTCCGCAATTAAGAGTTGGTTATGAATACAAATTGAAGTTTGATGACGACAAGAGATATTCAGATTCTAAGTACTTATTGATCATTGGGTAGATAATTATTTTAATTATGTGCCAATCCCAGAAGATAATAAACTTGCGCTTGCATAGAGCAAGCTAGAGGAAGTAAAGAATCGATGGGAAGGAGTGGAGTAATCGAGAATTCATATTGGCAGGGCCCTTATTAGTTCATCACCCCTCGTGGTAACAAAATAGTTACAATATTATCCAAAGTTTGAATACTCTATGAGATACGAGTGTAATCCAAATTTGGACGATTCGCTCCTAAGAGATAAAAGAAAAAAGATGAATTTTTTCTTTTTTGATTACCTTCCTAGCATTTGTAAAAGACCGAATCCATTCAATTTCTAAAAAGATTAGTAATCCTTAACTCAGTCACAACGGACGGACGCCCACGATAAGTGCAACAATAAAATTTACTTGTTTTAAAATACCCGTAAAACGGGTTATTAGCTCAATTGTAGAGCGCACTCCTGATAATTGCGTCGTTGTGCAAGGGATCAATATTATTTATGTGTAGCATCAAAAGAAGACAAGTTAACTCAATATTCACATAGATGTATTGATTTCACAACAAACAAGTCAATTCTAAGGGATTAAATGAATAATAATTCACATGAATATATTAATGTTCTAAAAAACTCCGTTTAGATCCGATTAATCCTCGCTTAGGCGCTAGGCTCCCCCTGACGCCCCACCTAGGCGCTAGGTCCCCCTGGCGCCTCACCTAGACCCAAGGTAGAAAAAAAATTCCTCCAAAAAATTAGACGGGACTAGAGGGTTAAGGCGGATAAATTAGGGCTGCAATTGTTTTTATTTTATTTTAATAACTAAGCTATAAAATGACGTCTTGGGAGTGGATGATGAAGTTGAGGGTTATTCAGGCCTTACTTAGGAGATCATTGGTGAAGCATCCGGAACAGATAACGTGTTAGAGCCTAGGAGAAGTAATAAAAATATTGAAATAAGAAAACTCCATGAAAAATATTTTTTGTCTGATGATGACACGGATGAAGAGGGAGATAAAGAGTATGAGTGTGAGTCCGATGGAAACTTTATCTTAGAGGGATATGGAGAAAAAGAGTTAGAAATATAGAGGGATATGAAAATGAGGACTATTAGTTTGTATTTTTTATTATTTGTTTGTATTTGAACTTTGAACAATTGCATGTTTATGTTTGAACTTTGACATTGACAATATGGATATGTGTTTGGACTTTAAATGAATGTCTTTATTATCTTTATTATAAATTGTTTTGTTTTATATTATTGTTTTGTTTAGATACATATAAGATAAAATATTAAAATTGACTTGAAATATAAAAAAAAATCACCTAAGCCCCGCCTAGGCCCCCATCGGCCGGCCGCCTAGCGCCTTTTAGAATATTGGAATATATTGAGTTTATCGAAGTTAAAATTATTTGATTCTTGGTCTTTGGATGGATTTCATCAATTGATTAAAATTTAAAAGGACGGAGGAAGATCAGTTGCAAAACTCTTGAAGAATAAATATGTCAAGAAAATAAAGCAGCTAGTGTATTCTAGATATCTTTTTATTTGGAATGGATGGTTTCAGTATTGTGAAGCAAACTCGAGATCAAGTTTTATGCAAATAGGATAAAATGATGGAGGAAGATATTATGTTTTTCTAGGATTTTGTTAGGCGTTATCTTAGGGTTTAAATTTGTAATTTATTTTAATATCTTCTTTTTATGATTTTGTTAACCTCAATTTAAGCTAGTTTTTAAGCTCTAATAAGAGATTTTAAGTTAGTATAAATTAGGATGATTTAAATTACGTACGTTATTTTTAATATCTTCTTAAAAAAGGTCTGTACACTGTTCTAAAAATCCCCGCCTAGGTCCGATTAATCCCCGCCTAGGCGCTAGGCTCTCCCCTGCCGCCACGCCTAGGCCGCCTAGCGCCTAGCCTATGTCTAAGGAGAAAAAAAAATCCCTCCAGAGAATTATACGGGACTGGGCTGGCAAGACAGAGAAATTAGGCGAGGCATAAGCGAAAAATTTAGAGTTGCAATTATTTTTTTTTAATTTTAATAACTAAGCTACAAAACGACGTCATAAGAATAGATGAAGAAGTTGAAGGCTGTTCGGGCCTTACTTGGGAAGCGATTGGTGAAGCATCCGAAGCGGATAGCGTGCTAGAGCTTAAGAGAAATAATAGAAATGTTAGAGTAACAAAACTCCATGATTTTTTTTTTTATCTGAAAATGATACGGAAGAGGGAAATGAGGAGTACGAGTGTGAGCTCGATGGAGACATTATCTTGGAAGAATATAGAAAAAAAAAGAGTTATAGAGAGATATAGAGGTATATGGAGATGAAGACTATTAGTTTGTATTTTTTATTATTTGCTTGTGTTTGAACTTTAAACAATTGCGTGTTTTTGTTTGAACTTTGACATTAGCAACATGGATATATGTTTGAACTTTAAGCAAATGCCTTTATTATCCTTATTATAGATTGTTTTCCTTTATATTATTATTTTGTTAGGATAAATGTAAGATAAAATATTAAAATTGGCATAAAATAAAAAATCCCGCCTAGGCCCCGCCCAGGCCCCGCCTAGGCCCCCTAGGCGCTAGGCCCCCCCCGGCCGCCCGCCTCCCGCCTAGCGCCTTTTAGAACCTTGGGTCTGTATTATTACATTGTAAGACATCCTTTGACTACTAAAAACTATCTTTGAAATTTTTTACCCAATTTTCGCATATTTCAAAATTCTTTTTCCTAGCGGATTCAAAGGCCCCTGCTGAATTCATGGGTTATTTTACATTGTTAGAATATAGGTTCGCCAACTAGACAATATCTAGTGTTGTTCAGCATCGCTTGCATTCTAAATCAAAATCTAAAAGCAATACGCCTTTGATCCACACATATAACCTCGAATTTTTATGTCCCATCTCTCTCACACATTTCTTCATTACTATGCCAAATTGGGGGCATTAAATAGGGGTTTTAAAATTAGGGGTAATCACCTCACGTCACATCCATTTCTCTTTGTATTAATCTCTTTATTTAAATCTCACTATTTTCATCTTTATTTTGACAAATTAGGAGTTAGGATTTGGGAGTTCTTTAATTGGGGATTCAAAATTGGGGTTTAAGGTTTATTTTGGACTTATGCAATGGGGGTCTTACGGGGCACCCCATGCAGAGATGGTAGCACATATTGAAGTGCTTCTTTGGTCTTATTTGTCACAAGTCTAGTGAGGCTGGACTTTTAATCCCTAATTTATTGTATCATCTTTTTCCTAATAATAAATTTTCTTCTTTCATAAAAAAAAGAAGAAAAAAAGGTTGGGGCTTTGCAAAATTTGAGATTTACCTAAAAAAATAGGAGTGTTAATGTCATAGGTATATCAAAAGAAATAAATGAAATGAACTCCTACTTCTTTGTAAGACAAACAACTTCGTCTTTGTCAACAAATTTCATCAGTGCCAGTTGAATTTATGTCTATCTCGAAGTAATTTACTCGTGAATTAATCATCAATTGTCAAAATCACACCCAAAGAAGTTTTTTGAAACAAGATACACATCCTCGATGGAAACTTCATTTCCAAAGTTCTACCATGGGTATTAAACACAATTTTCCCTTTATAGCATCTAACAAGAATTTCAAAAGCCTTCCATTAGAACCTCAACAAGATCAGGATTCCAAGAGCCCTCTTATCAAGAAAAGAAATAACCTTCACAAGAAAATCCCCATCTTCAAACTCCAAATGAAACAAGTTTGGACTGCTCAGAATGGGTTTCTTATAAATTAGGCAAGGCAAGAGCACAGAAGGCGGGAAACTTCTTTGGAGGCGTGCTATTATTAGTATTTTATGAATGTTTAAATTGAGAGGGATGATATGGGAAAGGCAAAAGTAAAGAATCTCATTTACAGTCTTGCTATTATTACTATTTTATGCATTAAAATTAAGTGAGCGCTAGAAATTTGAGGGGATAATACGTACCATCTTGTCTTAAATGAAATTGAGAGTATTCCTTGTGTCTCTTTGCTAGTCTATAGTTTAAGTGGAGCATCCTTATCGGACATTTAGCAGGATCACAGGGGCTCTTCTTCAATATTTTTCTTTTTTTTCTCTCAATTTCCTTTGCTACTCTTTATGAGGGACATACTGTCATAATTTTTACTCTCTTTAATATGAATTTACAGAACTTCATTTTTTATCCAAAAGAGAGAGAATAGAAAATTAAATGTTTTTAATGATACAAATTTGATTTGTTATTTACAGCAGATCTCATATTATACCTCCTTTCGTGATTTTTACATTTCAAGATTACAAATATCAAAGAAATTATGTCTTCTTTTTAAATAAAAGAATAAGATTTTGTTGGAAAGGCTTCCTCCGATAAAAAAAAAAAATCAAGTAGGGGTTACAATCTTCAATGTAGGAGCAGCCATCCTGTCTATGAAGATGTAACAAAGGAAATCCATGGAAAATGCTCATGGCAAAGGCCTAAGCAAGAAAGGAAACTTTGCTTCAACATGTGAGAAGTCGTAAAGTTGAAAAGCAATATTCGGAACAATAGTACATAGTCACATGCTTTCCAATTCCAACCTTTCTAATGTGTAGGATGGCAATTTTCCCCCGGTCCCATGAGCCCTGCCTAAACCCAACCCTAACAGGGTTTTTTGACCGTTGGCAGAGGTTTGAAGAGGGAGGCAAAGTGAAACAACAGTGATGTGATAGGGGCTGGGAAATGCTCCCCGCCCTGCCCTGTTCCCGGTATATATATATTATTTTTACAATATATATATTTATATTTTAACGATTATACATATTTACAAATGTTTTTTATACTTAAGTGTGTGTATATATGCGTGTATATTTCATTATTTTATTAATACATTTATATAATAATTATAACTATATATTTAAATAAAGGAGCGGAGGCCCATGGGGTGGGGAAAGGGTTTATAATTCACCATGGGGTACGGAATGGATAATGAAATTTATTTTCTAAAACCGGGCAGTGTCGAGGGTTTGGGGGGTCAGGTTGGGGCGAGGTATGCAAAACCCGGCTCAGACCAGCCCCACTGCCATCCCTAATGGCACTTTATAACCACCACCCATAATTAACTCAATCATCTTTCAGGCGTAACCAAAATTCCAACCAGGTCATCTTATTACTTGACAGGTCTCAAAATTTGTGGCATTTATATACCCTTTTTAAATACTACAGTTTTAAGCATAGGGAGAATTTTCAGATCCAGTAGGGAATACAAAGTGAAAAAAATATCTACAAACAATCAAACACAAAAAATTGTTACCAAAATAATTAGGGTCGACATCACAATGAGAAGTGAAACTGCCACAAAACTTTACCCTTTTTTTTACTCCTTATTAGTTAAAAAAGCCTTCCAGTTACCAATTAATTAGCCTGAAAGGATATTATTGGCTCATGAATGAAGGCCTGGAACGTAAAATAACTTGGACACAAAAAAATAAAGATATGAACCTTAGTATGAGGCCAAAGCTGGTCAGGAGAAACGTGCATTGTACATCCTTCTTTACCTGATTCCCATTCCACAACAAACCGTGCAAGGACTCCCGAACCAAAACTGAACCACAAACTCATCAGTCCAACTGCTTCAATTCTAAATGCCTTCTTCATCTGTTCCGAAAACTTATCAGCCACCTCAACACCACCTTTTACTCCAACTGGTACTTTACCATCACAATGCGTAGTGCCATCTTCCAGCTTTTCTTCTGAACTTACACTGAGCAGTGTTCGCATTCCTAGGGCAAACATCCTAGCATTAGAGAGCCTTTGAGTATCTGCCACTAACTTCTTAATGCTATCAGCCTCAACAGAGTTGTAAGTCAGAACGATGCCTTCTGGATCATAACGAATATGGGAATCTATGTCAGATGTATTTGCTATACGAACACCACAACCCCATGGAGTACTATTGCTTCCCTTCTGAAGATCCCACAAGTCCCTAAAGTGCTGATCATTGATTTTGACATCCCAATACATGCTTCCAGGTCGGCCAAGTCTCAAGCATAAGTGTTTCCATGAATCACCTGTGAAAGATGGGAGTCTGAACCACAAGTTTGAAGATACGTTTCTTAGACCCACTTCTTCAACATATGGAATTTCAAGTGCCTCCATCTGACTAGTTAACCGGGCATGCTTGATACAAAGCGAGCAATGGCTAACCACATGGAGAAGAGCTGAAACATATATATTGGAGGGTGCATTCCCTTTATTTGCCACAGCTATAAGATTTGCATAACTATATCCTTCAGTTTTACCAATCCCTTCTGATGATATGACGACCGTCTGGGATAAAGGTTGTTGAATAAGAGCCGACTCTGTGATCTTTCTTCTCGTACAAGATCTTTCATTGACCTCTAGGCATTGAAGAGACGGAACTAAGTTCAGCATATCTGAAACTGTACGCTTTCCTGATCCCTTATCATGTACAGTAGCAATATCAAGACCTGAGCTATGCAAAGTTGCTGTATCTGGTCCTTCAGCTGGAAAATGGGGCATTTATAAAATGTAGTTTAACTGCAACAAAACTTGTAGACTTTTTATACAAAATACAGTTAAAACAGATCACAGAATAGGAATCTTACATACGGGAGTCGTAACCCATGAGTTAGATCTAGAAACGCTTAAAGATCCAGCTACATTCGCTTTTGCACTTGATGCAGAAACTTGAGGAACAGTTGGTTGTGGTAGTTGAGCTGACCATTTTCCAGACATGAGCTGATCTTCATTCATTTTGGTATAAAGACCCACATCAGCAGAATGTGGAGATCTGAGAGAAGCCAAATCTTGGTCAGACTTGGAAGCTGATAGTTTCTTCACAGTTGTGCTCCTTCCTAGGCCAGAAGATAGTAAACTTGCAGAACCGGACTGCGTCAAGCCCATCAAATTGCTTGACAAATAAGTTGAATTACTGTAATCTGGGGTTACATTAGCAACTTTAGACAAATTATTTACCTGTGTTCCTACCTCCCAATTAGGAGAAGATATTCCAGCTTTTATGCGATGAAGATTTATTGGACCAGTGCCAATATGAGAAGCTGGAGAAGTACTAAGCATTGAATTGGGAATCTGAACAGAGAAAGAAGGGGCCGATGAACCTCTTTCAACCTCAAACACTTCATCAACAACTGACGAGAAACTTGATGGAAGAGCAGACTTATAATTAGAGCCTCTAATGCTGAACTCCGAGAGAAGCCCATTTTCAGAAGTCTGATTAGTACCCACATCGTTAGCTGAGACCGAGAGTAGTTTCACAGAGTCAAGAAGGCTCAAATTGAGTTCATCTTCAAGCACCTGCATCTGACCAACGTCGACATTTTTCACCCGAATCACATGATTCGAGTCACCAAATGATTGCACTTTTTCTGACAGATCTGGCTGCGTCTCCAGTAACTTAAAAAGGGGTTTAAAGTCCTTGTCAAGTTGCATCAGTAGAAAGTAGGAGCTAACACACTCTGGGAATCCCATAAGCAACATACTAGAACCATTTAAAATGCTCTTTGGCACCTTCACAGCAGAGAAGCCATGTTCATACACCTGGAAAAAAAATATTTACTTGCTTCAATTGGGCATATGGTGCAAAACAGTAAAATATTATACCACAAGACGTATAGTATTCCCTCTATCCAAAAAAGAATATCTTATATCAAGAATGATTTGTTGACTAAAGAATGGTTACAAAAATGAGATACAAAATGATGTGTATGTTTGTGGTTGGTTAAAACCACTGGGCCTACCCATTTATGGTAAAGTATTAACTAGTTACAAGTTGACAAGTCAGTATGTATCTAATTTTTTGTAACCATGTTTTGTCACCATAGCATTACTCATCTTATATAACTTTTTCGCTTTTTTTTAAGGACATTAAGGATAGACTAGTACACATTTAGACAATTTTAAATTTACTGATTTTCTTTTCAGTAGTATCAAGTTTTAAAAGTAAATAAGTTACTTGAGAAAAATAATTGAAAACCATTATGTTTAAGTGCAGCGTAGGCATACCTTAATATCCGTTAAAAAAGTCAAATGGGAGTATTACTTCAGGAATGGAGTAATATATTAACAAATAGAGTGTTACCACATATCTATAGAAGAAAAAAATTAAGACCATATATCTATTAATAATTTAATATTATGTTTGTTTTGGTACTTCAATCAAGTATAATCAACGTGAGTGGAGATTCTATGCAAACACTGAGATCAGTTATTCCAACAAAAGGGAAGCTCAAATTGAAACTAGGGACACCATTTAGCCTCCATAATTGAAATTCCTAGCTTGTCATGGAAGCTCTATAAATCAAAACAAAAAATATCCGATAACCCTCAGCCTTAATCAACAAAGTACTTCTCCAACTAACACACTGAACATAAATACATAATGATGGGAATCACGTTTATATTTATTTATTTATAGACTTAATGTATTTATTTATTTGTGGAACTATTTTAATTTTAGGAGTTTTAATTTTATGAGATATTTGGTATTTTATTTCAATTAGTTAGGGTATTTTTGTCTTTTAATACTTTTGAGAATTAGGATTTGTGTCCTATTTAAATTAGGATTTGTGTTCTATTTAAACACTGGTGTATTCTCAGATTTTTCATATTATTATTATTGAGAATTGTTTTGACTTAATTTATCGAATAGATAATTTCTTCTAGGGCTAATAGATACAAAGTTGACGCCCTAAACCCTACTGATTTACACACGGAATTAAATCCTAGATTTCACGGCCATTATTTGCGATCGATTAAACAACTTCACAATTGTTCTACACCAATTTTGGTATCAAAATCGTACATTGGGATCCCTTGAAGTTGCTGATCATCACCGAAAATCTTGCTGGAACCCTAGTCGTCGTCAGAATCCTGTCGTCTTCTATCACCGAGTTGACGACATCATAAATTAAGCCCCTGTCCCCCATCATTGCTATTACGTCTACCAACCATTATCATCCTACCCAAAACCCAACCAAACCACTGAACCAGTGAAAAAAAAAATAATCGAGAAGAACAAAGAAAAAAGAAAAAAGAAGCAAAAAAACGAAGCCGAAACCAAGAACGGAAAACTCCACCTGGGACGTCGTGCCATTAATTCCCGAAGCAGAAAACACGAACGGAAAACTCCACCTGATTCGTCGTGCCGTTAATTCCCGTTATCACTATACCGCCGAAGCTATTGCATCTCTCCACCGACTCTATTTATCCATCGCCGATCATCACCATCCATCGCCGCTGTGTCGCAAAGCTACCGCTATCTCTCTCTTGCCATCTCCTACCCCCACCACTGCCGCTACCAAATCGCCACGCCCTTTCGTGCTGTCGCGAAGCATCAATCTCTCTCTCAAGGCTTTTGCCGCATTTGGAAAAAAAAAAAGGACTTGCAGTGTTTAGGTAAGAAATAAATATTTATTTCCTGCCAAATTACATTTTAATACCCCACAGTTTTCCCTAACATTTAAGTCTTAGCCCATAGTTTATATAATTTCACTTATACCTTTTGTCCTTTTTAAATCAACCCCTATACTTTCTGTATTCATATTTTAGCCCATGTTTTTTCTTTTCTTTTCAGTTACGTCCTTAAGTTATCAACAAAAAAAAAATTATTTACTTGTTTTAATTTTATTTTTAACCTATTGTATCAATGTCATGAACCACAAAAAAATTGATTGCAGAACAAAAAGAGTATATTTGGTTTCTTTATGATGAAAGTGACATAATACACTACCTTATTAATACATGTGATCATAGATATTTGAAACCTGAGCAAGAAGAGCTTAGATGGGATATTATTGATACACATCACAACCTTGAAAAATTGCAATGTCAATATCAAGATAAACAAAGAAAAGGTGAAGTAAGGAAACGTCAACAAGCTGAAGCAAAAGATCGTAGAAAGACAATATCTAATATTGTGTCTATATATTTTTCCATGAAAGATGAAATCTCTAGTATAGAAGATGACTTCTCTTCTATAAAAGATGACCTTATTGACTTACCGTCATATATTCGAGCAGAAAAAGAGAAAGAAAAAGAGGATGTTCACGATTTCGAGGCTACAGACAGTTTTGACGTGTCTATGAAAATTTTTGAAACTCCAAAAGTTGAACCAAATATTGTGCATGAACAACCACTTGAGAAAAACCCTGGAGTTGTTTTTGAGTTAATCATTATCGAAGAGATGATGGTTCGAGAAGTTGATCCAGTTCAATTCATCATTTCGATTAATCTACTTCAACTATCTTTGAATGCAAAAATGATGCTCTCATCAGTTATCTTCCCAACAATTTTTAAGCCTTATCATGTGAAGATATTGTCAACAGTGTTCCAAAATGTTCTTCCACTGGAGAGGAGTTCATGGATTATTCAATCATGTTACAAAACTCGATGTTAAGTTTTCTCCAACAAAGGGAGAAATGATGAGAATCACGTTTATATTTGTTTATTTATGGACTTAATATATTTATTTATTTGAGGAACTGTTTTAATTTTAGTTATTTTAATTTTAGGAGATAGTTGGTATTTTATTTCAATTAGTTAGGGTATTTTTCTCTTTAAATATTTTTTAGAATTAGGGTTTGTGTCCTATTTAAATTAGGATTTGTATCATATTTAAACACCGGTGTATTCTCAAATTTTTCAAATTATTATTATTGAGAATTATTTTAGCTTAATTTATCACAGAGATAATTTCTTCTAGGGTTAATAAACGCAGAGTTGAATCCCTAAACCCTAGTGATTTATGCGCGGAGCTAAATCCTAAGTTTCACAACCATTATTTGCTACTGATTAAACAACTTCACAATTGTTCTACATCACATAATGTGATATATTCAAAAATTTGATGATGTGTGAGGTCTCATAGCTACATAACGTTAAATCACAGACGCTAGTTACTACCTTGACATGGACTATTGAGACATCTATAGTTGACGGTTTTCTAAACTAGTATTTAGTGACTTCTAATGCATTGTTCTGTTTGACTTCCAAATCATAGTGTCAACTATCACATGTAGAAACTTTATATTAAACGCATGCAAATTTCCCATGCTCTAGTAAAATTTATTATTTCCAAATTGAAAATTTACTATAAAACTTATCTTTATGAAAAAGTTTGAAGTATACAAGTGATAAAGACCTTAGGTGAAAAGTTCATAAATTTGATTAACTGGATATCTATGCAAAAGATTTGACACTCCGAACCCCAATTCACACATCTAAAAAAAACAGAGGGGGCTGGAGAAAAAAAGAACAACATATATTACCTTTAGGCCTAAGAACCTGCCAATACAGGCAAACAGATGTAATATACTTTTGCTTCTCAAGCTTACAAGAACTTCAGCTGCAGTCATACTTCCATTATTTAAAGCTTCTTCACATTCTAGCAGTGTTGAAGATGTTAGGATATTCCTGGATGAGTGAAGAAGAAAGCGTCCATTCCTGAAAGTTACAAGAAAAAGTAAAAAACATACGGCTTCTGGTGAAGAACATAAAATGAGACTAAAACCAAAAATAATCATCCAAGCTGAGATCCACATAAGATATAACTCACAGTAACTTTTCAGAAAAGAGAGGGAAAGAAAGGGCAGAATATCCATACCAATTGATATGGAAGAAACATAAACACTAGATAACCATTTGACAACATAACAGTTTACTCTTAACGATATTAACGACTTCATACAAAAAAATGGGAAAAATTAAAAGGAGTTAATTTTATAAATTTTCCTTTTTTTAGCATACTCCATTCATGAAGGAAATGTAAACGCTAGATAACCATTTGACAACATAACAGTTTACTCATAATAATATAAATGTCTTCATACAAAAAATGACAGTAATTAAAAGAAAATAATTTTTTAAGTTAACACGTACTACGTCTTTTCCTTTTCTTACAATTACTCCATTTCTGTTTTTGTTAAGCGGTAAGTAGGACTCCTGATTAGTATTATCCTTGTAGAATACCATATGGATCTTTCTAGATACTCTCCTGCCACTTGGCAAATGCTTCCAAGACATACTATATTTATTGATCAGATTGGAGTACACACGTCAATAAAAATTAGATAAAGAGCCTTCCATCAAGTTGTATAGGACGTCATCTAATATGCAGTTGGATAATAAATGGATCCACATTCAAGCTTCCCCTTGTTGCTTTCAGCTCTCGCTATTTAAATTTAAGAGAACCCCGTGACTTTCCCTCAGTGATCTTTCATACGTTTTTTGTTATGAGATAAAGAGATAATCTTGATAACATGATGCTTCACATTACCATTCAGTTTTATAATCTAATGAACAGACAATCAGTTACCTAGACTAGTTACATTTTAGATTGACAGGCAAAAGGGATAGGTAACAACATTATATAAGAGAACAGAATTTCCTTGCACAGATAAAGAAGGAAAACCTTATATTTATTCCAAGAGTATAATATGATGATCCATAGGCACGCACACGTAGAACCTCTTGCCCTTCAGCATTGGATTTATTATTTTTCTGTAGAGAGAAATCAAGTAAAGCAAGAGAAGACATCATTATAGTGTGGTTAATAATACAACACAACAAACTCCAAAAGACCATAACATAAATGTTTGAAAACTCCAAAAGACCATAGCATAAATGTTTGAAATAGACTCCTAAGTCTATAAGTATCTACAAGGACAAAATGTAGTATTTGCAATAGCATCATTAGAGTAGATTATCATGAGCAGGAAATTCTAAATGACTGAAAATGAACAAAAATGAATGAAGAAATATATATACACACACACATATTGATAGGTGAGTTCGGCCGCTAGTATGGGGCTTGGAACCAGCAATCTTGAGGTTATTTTATTTTTTTTCTTCTTTTGTTTTCTTGATAGGGTATGGTAGGGTTGAAAAATAGAGTCACTTTTTGTACCACAAGGGTAACATATGTAACTGAACCAATCCACAAAGGATTTTTTTAAAATTTAACGTAAGGAAAAAGTATTTTCTTTATCTAAAAATAAATTGAAGCCCAACTTCCAAATACAAAAGCATAGACATGGAAGTCAACATTTGTAACACTAGCCCTGTGATCCATACAACATTTCAATTGTAATTGCATGAGCTTGATACTAATCCAGCCTTGGAGATTCCAAATTCAGAATTAAACAGCAGGTTGAAATTCGATCTTTAATATAATATACGTATTACATATTAAAGGCGTTGTCTAATTGAGTTGAGTTGAGTATAGACATTGAAACAAATTCTCTTCAAATATTTTAACAAGTTCATAATTTGAATCCCAACTTATGGAACTCGTCACAGTTCATGTACAAAAGTACCCATACACGTATATCAAATAGAATAACAGAGATGGAAACATATCAAAGTAATATGTGTGTGCATATATGTGCGTGTATGTATAATGACAAGGGATCATTTCTCTTTTCACTGACCATTTTGTAGCCAGCATCAGGCTCATCCTCGCGGCAATGAAGAAGAACATCTCCTGCAGCTCGGCATAAATGACCATTTTTTCCAAGCTCTTTATAAATCTCAAGAAGACGAGTATATCTATTACAACATATAGCTCGTAGCAGCAACTTCTCAACATCAACACAAATCTGATCAAGAGAAAGTTCAGCCTCCTTATCAGTCAGTGGATCAACAACAAACGAGCTATGAACGCACTTTATTTGCAGATCTTGCCCAGGTTCAATTTTTATAAATGGGCATGATCCTATATCAGAGGTTCCCAAATTTTTATTAAAATCTAACCAGTAAAGAATTTTCAATCCAGGAGTTCGTAGAACATTCGAATCAATTTCTCCATCTTGATTCATTTGTGTGGAAACAGCATTCCCACCTTGTCCCAAATTACCATCAGATATCAGCTCAAACCGTATTGCATCCTTCCATCTGCCTTGCCTAAGTGCTTGTACTTGTCTAATGACAGTGTCCATAATGAGAACAACACAAAGTTCATGGAGAACAGAATATAATGTAACAAATGGATTATCTGCCGCAGCCATTCTACGCTCCAAATCATCTCCAAGAATATGTCGACGCGCTTCTTCCAGCTTCACAAGCCCACTTCTTTCACCAACAAGAAGTTCCATATGTAATATTCTCCACATTGACAGGTTTCCTCGATAACCAAGTGTCACGAGAACCTTAAATTCTCCATCCACGTGAAGCAAAGCAGTACCGTCAGAAACTTTGACTTCAGAAATTTCTTTTGGAAGTGAAATTTCTAGTAATTTTGACCTAACAAGTGTATCTAACTTCTTTAAAGCCAGCTTCTGCTGATCCTCGGTTAATGTACTCTGAATGCCCACATCTTCCAAGCATTTTGGTAAACGCTGATAGCTCCCTGTAAGGAGAATATCAATAGCAGCTGGAACATCATATATTGGAGCTCGAGCTTGCTGTAGCCCCTCATGCATGAAAAATAATGAATCTGATGCTTGGGTAAAACATGTATCATGGCTTGATAGAGTTGATGTAAGTTGTTGACTATATTGTATCAATGGAACCTGCAGAGCAAACAGCAATAATTTTGAGAGATTGTGTAGTTAAAAAGCCACAAATTAATAGCAGCCACACCAGGTAATAACCTTTTTTCCTCCAGTAAAATAACGCATAAAGTCTGACAATGTCGGCAAGTTGTATAACAACACTTACAACTATCGGATTAAAAGAGTTAAAAAAAAACAAAAAATTGAAAATTCAATAAATTAAGATTAATTTGTCCTTGTTAAAATTCCAAAAAAAAAAAATCACTAGCTGACACATTAAAAAACGAAAAGGAAAGAAATAGATATAACAAATTTAAGCCAAAAAGGAAGCAGTTATGTACAAAAGTCCGACAGAAACATTAAAGTTAAAAATCATACATCTCATAGTTTACCGTATGCTATCATTATGATGTAATTTACTGTTGTTCTTTTTTAATAACAATTGTTAGCATGCATATACGTAAGCCATGGTGAGGGTTGAACTCATCTTAGCTTCCTAAAACTAGTGGAGTGAGCCCATTATGTTTCCGAGTATATCTACGAGTTCATGTTTCCTAAAAAATTTAATTTTACTCCTAGATCCTTAGTTCTATATCTTCCTACTGACTTCTTCATTGAATTCGGCACTGTTTCTTCATTTATTATGATATTCATCGAGGAACAAACCAACACTATAAACCGTATTGAAAGATCATACCAAACCATCTTATATCCCACCAAATTAGCCCTAACCATTTGATTTAGTTAAGCTCAATATGAAAGAGCTTAACACTAAACTATCTAAACTAACCTGTTGCTTACTAAATTTTCTACTAGCTCTAGTTCACAATTTTTTGGATTTTGCATACTTTCCTTTTATTTTTCAAAATATCATCTTCACAATAACCAAAACTCATACCAATCAATTTCAAAAACTCAAAAATTCTTACTGACATAATAAAGTAAGGGTAGACAAACCTCTAATTTTCCTTTTGAGAAGTAACCACTAAACATAACCTATGTCATTATTATAATGTAATTCTGAAAGAAAATGACCAATACATCACCAATTATATAGTATTCCTTCTACATTTAGCACTTTTATGATGTTCAAAAACCCTAAACCAAAAAAACTTTCTGCTTGACCTATTTTGCAAATTTTTAGGAACCTGACTTATTGCTATCAAAACTATCATATTCCTTAAATTTCTCTCCCTAAATCACGCCAAACAAACTCATAGCAATCACTTTAACAAATAGCAAAAGTCAATATCATAATACAGCCATAAATTAACCATTATATAGCACTTCCCTACATTTTAGCACTTTGATGATGTTCAGAAACCTTAAACCAACAAACTTTCTCCTTGCCCAATTTCATAAATTTTTAGCACCCTTTTTCTTTGTTATCAAAAATATCATATTCCTTTATATCACACTAAACAAACACATAACAATCATTTTAACAAATACAAACAGTTCATAACCATAAAACAACTTATAAATTAACCTATTATCCAGGGGGAGATAGAGTGACCTGTTGACACCATTTGGCAAGAACAGTGAGGCGGAGCATCCGCTGCTGAGTCTTGATAAGGTATTTGAGGATACTAATCTTCTTCTCAGAATCTGAGAGTTCCGTTGATTTTGATTTCTCCACCAATTCCTTCAACGATAAGTATGATTCTTCCGCTGCTCGGCTCACCAGAGTCGACAATTCGACCGTTTCTTGCCCTATTTCCGCCATTTTCTTTTCTTCTTACTTGACCTCCCTTCAACGCTATTACCGATTAACAATCATCTAATCAGTTCTTGAAATTTCCTACTGATTATCTTCAAGAAACAAAAGAAATTGAGCACCTAAAGAACAATTTTCTTCAAATTTCCTACTAATTCCACCGTTTACTGCCCTAATTCAAAACGTTCACCCGATAACTGAAAATGGAGAGCGATAGGAAGTACGGCATAGTTGGGAAAAGAGACCGCACTTCCTAGTTCTCTTTTAAAATAGACTAAAATCCACTTTGACCTCAAACTTTGCACTCAAAATGGATTTACACCCTAAACTAAATTTTAGATTATATACACCCTAAACTTTAACCAATGCAATTAAATACACCCTCAGCAACTTTTTTCGGCCAAATCTTCAAAAGAGCAGTTCAAATAAGGGGCAAAAACTGCAAACTTTTAAAATTTTAATATCTTCATTTTACTACAAAAAATTAAACTTGATTACCTGTTTTATCCAAAAAAAATATTATTACAAATAATGGGTCTTTGCATCTATGAAGACCGACTCACCTCCATCTCTCTCCTTTATTGAAATACGATTTTTAGGACCTGAAATAGCTCAAAATCTGTTTAATGATGATAAGAAAATTATTTAACCTTAATACTCTTATATCCCACATACTTAAACGTCCGGTGAAGATTTGGTCGGAAAAGGCTCTGGATGATGCATTTAATTGGCTCAGTTTATGGTGTTTTTATTTATTAACTAACTCATGATCCCGTACGAATACGGTTTTATTATAAAATTATTGTATTATTTATGTTTTTAGTATTATATTATAATATTATATTAACTACAGTAATAATTGATTAATATTGTGTATGATAATTGTTATATAATTTAATAATAAAAAATATTATTAATATAATTGACAATGATATAAATTTTACAATACACTAACTAAATTACAATTATCTATGTGTATAATATATATATATATATATATATATATATATATATATATAAACCATATCTTAAAACTTTTCTTAAGCAACTACCGTTAAAGAAGAAAAAACTTTAGTGTAGTCGCTATCATGACTTCTTATGAAACACTTATCAATCATAAACATCCAATCATCAAAATTGTTTATCAGCCATGACTATCCGATCATCAAAGTTTGGGATGTATGGTGATTTGTTTAATAATTATTTCGCACAATTTTTTTAAAATTTTAGTTCAATAACTATGTATCTTTTTTTTTTTTTTTTTTTGCTGAATAATGCATGTTACATGCCATAGTAATTTAAATGTTGAGGAGGTCGTGAGGATTATTCATCTTTTATATTTCAACAGTATAACATCAATAGTTTCAACTGATTTCATTGTAAGTAATTCATCAACAATTTTTGTTTCAACCGTAATAGGTTTCGCTCATATCTAAAATTCGTAAGTAATTAAAAAATATTTTTTTTGCAATTAAATTTAGAAAAAGAATACATCACATGTTTAAAATAAGAAAAAAAATCATATTTTTTTAGGAAAAAAATTCACTCAAGTTTATTTTCATTCTTTGTTCAATTTAAAAAAAAAATCTATCTATATTTTTATTATCATAATTATGTACTTACTATTATCAAAAAAAAATCGTGCGCGCACACATACATATATATAAATTTGACTTAATTATTTTTAGAATTTTATCATTTATTCATAAAATTAGTATTTGGTAATTATTATTAAATAATTACTTGTGCCGTTATATTATTAGTTGATCACGTATACTTACGTGTAAAATCCTAAGTTAAAAATAGGCAAACACTTGTATCTGTCCCTGAGCCAAAGTTTGAGGTATTAAAAAAAATAGAAGAATTAAGCTAGGAGAAGTTAATCTTGATGGGAGAGAGGAAGGGTTTGTTGATATCAGTGTTGTTTTCATTATTTACTTGTTTAGTTTATTTATTCAAAATTTGACTATGTTACAAAATATTACAAACATAAGAAAAAATATGATTGGAATTTTGTTTGTGCTCTTATTTTTGATTTGCAGAAAAGGCTGGAAGATGGTTTCCTTAGACTGTTTTGGAGGTCCATTATTCTTCTATTAAATTGGATAATGAAGAAATTATTTGTTGAAATCTTGTTTTTATTTGAACTTACAATCTTTTAATTTATTTTTAGTTTTGGTAGATGGCTTTGCTCTCATTCTTCTTCTTTGTTTGCGTCGTATTACAGGTTAGATAGTTGATAGGCATATTCTAAGTCACTGATAAGCCAAATAATTTTTTACATGGTTTGCTCTATTTTAAATCCCAAAGCCTGTTTGGACGATCACATATATAGGTAGAAAATATAATTCATGTTAGAACTGAAAGAGATATCACGCTCTCCAATTACTTGCAAATTGGTTGGTCTAAGTAAGTCCATTGGAATGCATGAAATGGAAACCCAAGCGTATCATAGACAATTTGATATAAAATCAATTAGGTTTGCCGTGCAGTCTGAGCAACTGGGTTGATATCCTCAAGGGATGTGTTTCTCGAGCTATTTTAGTCATTAAAATCCACTGAGTATGTCATTTGTTTTCCAATATATATATATATATATATATATGTAGTGTATATATATTGTTAGGCATTGGAAGGGGGTTGAATATATGTTTAAATTTTCTTTTTTAGATTATACCAATCAATTAAATAGAGTTAAATGTAGTTGCGGCGGAATATGTAGTTTTAGAAAATCCCCTTTCGAAACAATAATGTCAATAACAAATAGAAAAGTTAAGCAAGAATAATGAAAGACAGAAATTAAAGAACACAACAAATTTTAAGTGGTTCAGGACATAAACGTCTCCTAGTCCATTATTTTTCTCCGATGAGAAGGGATTCTCCACTAAGTAGGAAACAATGATCACAAAGATCAATTACAGCTTTAGTTCACACAGAACTGACAAAGTCACAAAGACTTTCGATCACAAAGATTGAGGCTGGTGCTCTGTTGAAATGTATGAGCTTTGCTACTGATATCCAATTTGTACCCTCTGCTTGTCTTCAAGCACACTTCACAGAATACAAGTGGTCTACAGACATTTAACTCTACTAACAAAAACTACGGGCTCTGCTATTACATCAAATTATAGGCCGGATAATATATTAAGTCCTTTTACATTCAATTTACCTTAAGGACTGTACAATACTAACAATAGGATCTGTAACACTGGACCCCATATACATTTAAAATTAAGTCCTATTACACCACCATCAAATCACATAAATAACCATAAGCACATTAGGGATAAATTGTCAACTAACATATAGATATATATTCTCAGATGATGGTGCCATACTTGGTTCAATTATACAGGGCATATCCTGTATTATTATTGTCAATAATAATCCTGTTGAAGGCGTGATGTTTAAAATGCTGCCACTAGTTACTCTTTTTTTCACTTAAATTTAACATTCCTTTTATTTATATATTTTTGTTATTGGCGGCGTCTGCTCTTTGTTTTCTTTGTATGTTTTTATGTGTCTCATTGTGAGAATTTGTAACGGATACCACAGAAATATAGATTATTTGCCGAGCCTCTTTAGGTACAGTGGTTAAGTCCACTTCTTGATAACTAAGGGATCTTGGGATCCATTCATGCCAAAGGCAAGAATGTTAAATTTCTATCCCCTAACAATATATATATATATATATATATATATATATATATATATATATATGTATAGATTTTCTGCGTTGACATCTGCAATTTGGACTTTTGTTGGAGATTTAACCTGCCAGGTAGATCTTTTGTGATCCATATAACTTGTATATTTAAACCAAATAGCTTATATCCTAGAGTAAAGGTTTTGAACTTGTAATATTCTGTAATGCTTCGTTGTTTAATAGTAAGTGCTGCTGCTGATAATTGTTGAGTAGTGTAATTTTCTGTATCTCATTCCAGTTTTTTAGAATACCGTTCACTATTTTTCATGACAAATTAGCCTTTATAATCAATAATTAGTGTAAGAGAATCCACGTAGAATGTCAAAATAGCTAATTTATATTATTATTAAGTCACGTGCATTAAAGATAGATAAGGTGACACATGTTTTAGTATGACACTGAATAATATGAAATATGTGACATCAAAACCATGAGTCTTTTCTGGGGGATATTTGACAACATTTAAATGCAATAATGCGTTTTATCCTCTTAGTATACGTGCTATGATTATTTCTGCTGTAAAATCAAGTGCATCACTTGACTACACCCTATTGAGTACCGGGTCAAGTTGATCATACCATGTCACTTCTAGAATTTGAGATCTTCTAGTTTTACAATGAGGTTTCTGGAAATATCATTCTAGAACTAATTTGTTGTAAAATTATAAATCTATATACATACATATATATATATATATATAGAAAGAGAGAGAGAGAGAGAGAGATGGATATTTGTTTATTTCAATTTTTGGCTGCAAAATCTAAAGCTGGGTTTATTGGCTGTTTTTATCCTTGAGAAATGAGAATATACATGGGAAGTGCATTAGTAAGGGACTAAGGGCTCAGGCTCAGCTGTGAATGAGCCAGGCAAAGCAGCGCCAATTAGTGGGTTGCCTGAGCTCTGCTCCAAAAGTTGGGCTTCTAAGTGATTATTGATCTAGGCTTATTTATCGTATGCATGATCTTCTGCATGTTGCATGCTTCTCTTGAACTGATCTCGATCTTAGCTACAAGAGCTTAATTTCTGTATTAGCCCGCTTTTAGCTTACTTAGCTAAATTGTGTTGACGCTGAATAACCTTTTGATATCTGAAATTTTAACAAGTTTGGCGCTCTGCTCATGTGGCATCTCAAATGAGCCTCTAACCTATCCTGAACCATCTGAACTCTGATTTCAAAAAGCTTACTGAAATCTCTCCAGTCCACAATATAACCCATTATCTTCTGTTCTTTCCACTTTCTGGTTCTGCAGAATGTATTTCAAAGTGTAAATAATCAGCACTTTTCTTTCTTTGTTGTTGTTGTACATTTAGGTGTTTATATATGAGTAAACTGGTAACAATGCCTGGAGGTGAAGATATCAAAATCTCATGTGAAAATATCAATTTCCTCAGAACTACTTCACAAGTAATGGACGACTTGATAAGGCTATTAAAACTACTTAACAAGTTTCCTTTGTAGGGAGTAATTTGGCTGGCTTTGTAACCCAATCTAAGATGTGTATTGGAAACATTATATCGCATATTTCTTGTTTTGCAAGTGAATTTCTTTTCAATATTTCAGACCTTTTTTTTTAACATATATTTCTTATTTTTATCAAAGGTTGTGGTTTATTGCTTTTTCCTTTTTTACCCCAATAAAAGCCTGGATTTATATAGGGGAAACTTTCTACAACACTCCTCCATCCTATAAGTGGGACTGAGCATGAGTTTACTTTCTTTCGGCCCAGAACAGGGTCTATTTTGTCAAAATCAGTGTACAAAATTACATTATTAAATTGTTATCTTGACCATTTATTAGTACAGTATTAAATATTGGCAAACTTTTGTTCAAATATTCGACTTAATGACCTAAAAAACCCTTGAACTTGTCACTTTTTTTCAATTTAACTCGCAAATTATATTTTTTTCATTGAACTCTAATAATTGGGCAAAAAATACTCTTAAACCTAACTAGAGATAAATTATGGTTTATCAATTATGAGGTGGCATAATATGTGGCAAATGATATGTAAAATAAATAATTTTAACATTATTTCTTAGCTGACTTTACTGATCATTTATAAAAATATTAACAAGAAAAGAAAATGCCTTGCTAACAAAAAATTTATATCAATATATGTATATACATATAAATATTATATTTTGTCATTAACTGAAAATAAAAAAATACAAAACTAAACTTATGTAAAACACTAAAATATATAAAAAGAAAAATGATAAAAAATTATCAAAATATTTCCAACCCCCCTCTTATTTGCTCATCATCACCACCAAAATCAATTCTTCCTCCATCATCCCAAAGCTCCCCTTATGCGATATGGTCACATGCCTCTAAGGTATTTTCTTTTTCTATCTATGTGATAATAGTGTGTGTTTATATATATATATAGGGAGAGAGGATTCCCAAGAACAGGTAAACCTACAGGAAAGGATAATATTAGAGAAATGATGTAGGTAAGACTAGTGTCGGAACTTTATGAAAATATTTATTTATTTTTATTCAATATTGACTATAAAAAATTCAAATGACTAATTTTATTATCCCAATTGCCTGATGGCCGCATAAGCTCTGAAAACGCGGAGCTACATGGACTTTATTCTTTAATTAATTATAACTGTAACCGAGTATTATACAAATAATTAAGCTAATTAATATTTTCAGTCACGGTGCTATCCGGTATTGTGGAATTATTTTTTTATAAATAATTGAATTTTTAACCTAGGGAGTTGGTAGAAGGATTAATTAATCACCTTGAACCCCAAAAAAATTTCTAGAATCATTAAATAGAATTAGGATTTTAAAATAAGAATTGTGCATGTGCACACCTTCTTTTACACCTAAAAATAGACACAAATACGAATCTTTAAATAGAATTAGAACTATAAAATAAATTATTCTGCGATTCGTAAAGTTGATTAAAATTTTAAGTTTGTTGCTGTAAAAAATCCGACCTAAGTTCGAGTTGATTAAGAGTTATTTTAGATTAACTCGTACCATAAATAAGTTGAGGTTAAAGTGTTAACCATTACTTTGAACATAAAAACAAATATTGCATATGAAAGGCTTGAATTGTTTACCTACATACTTGAAATGTAGATCCTTTTAATTTCTTTTTATTGGGGTTTTAACACTTTGCTTGGGTAAAATTTTAAGTTTGTTGCTGTAAAAAATTCGACGAGTTGATTAAGAGTTATTCTAGATTAACTCGTATAATAAATAAGTTGAGGTTAAAGTGTTAAATATTACTTTGAACATAAAAATAAATATAAAAGCATATGAAAGGCTTTAATTGTTTACTCACATATAGACCTGGCAAAAAGGCCCGAGTCCTGTGGGCCGAACTGGCCCAAAAAAATCGGACTTTGAGCCTAAAAAATATAGCCCAAAAAAAACTGGGTCATTTTTGGCCCGACCGGCGGGCTAAATTTTTTTTTTTAAAAAAAAATTATATTGCTTGACATTGTTGACAAAAAAAAAAACTTAAAAAATGAATCAAATAGAGAATTATGAAGAATATAAAAAATAATGTGTTATAATTGTAAATAATTAGTGTTAATATTTATTTCAAATATTAAAAGTTAATCAGTTATGTATGTTTTTTCGTGAGTTGAAAAAAGAAATCATAACACACATGAAAAAGATTTCATGTTTTACTTAATATTTTAAATTATAAGTCATAATAAAAAAATTTAAAAATAAAAATAAAAAACTACACAAATGGTCTGTGGGCCGGCCCGCACGGGCCACAAGCCAAGCTTTTTGTAGCCTGCAAAAAGTCGGGTCGTTTTTAGCCTGACCCACCCGTTTGCCACGTCTACTCACATACTTGAAATGTAGATCCTTTTAATTTCTTTTTATTGGGGTTTTAAGACTTTGCTTAGGTGAACAATTCAAATAACAGAAGATACAGCTTTTGAATTTTTATACCATGTATGTTAGTTGTTTAGTTGGCTCAATGGACTTATTGAGTCAAAAAGATATTTTCTAGTTATGAAATGTTACAACTGTTAGTTAGTCTGGTCATTCAAGATATTTTTAACAATGGTAGTACATTTGCGTAACATGAATAACTTTTTAAGGATAAAGTTGAAAATAGAAATTTGCCTATAAAAATTTTTATTTTTAAAATATATCTCTAATTTTAAAATAAGAAAAATATTACTATAAAAAAAAAAGAACTTAAAAATCTACTTATCTGTTCTACAAAGAAATATTATTTTATTTACAAATTTCTTTTTTTTTAAATAAAAAGATCTTTTTATTTTATTTTTACTCATAAATTTATTGAGTGTTTTGTTAAATATTGATCGCATAATAATAGAATTATATGATTAACTTAAGGATATTATTAAATTTATATACTATTATTAAAAGAAATGAGACTCTGATTTAAAAGCAAAATAAATTTATATAGAATAATCTTTTTGTAAATACAATATAATTTTATAATCAAAACAAACTTCATATAAAAGAAGAACTAAAGTCATTTAAGTCAAAATCAAATATGAGACCTAAAAATCATAATTTCTCAATATTAATAATTAGATTAAAATCTCATCGAACGTGTCAAAGTTAATTAGAATAACAACATCTTCAACGGACTTAGAAAAGTCCCCAAGTACTACCCATGACTTGTTTCAATTTTGTAAGGAAAGAGTGTCTAGAAGGCAAAAGCAGCCATATATATATACTTGCTCAAAATTCAACCTGTAATGCTGGTTCTTAGTCTCAAAAACTATGTTAGACTGTGGCAGTGAAGATTAAGCCAGCAATGAGTAATGCAACCAGTCCAGTCAAATAATATTCTCGGTTTCAAAAGAAAATAAAAATCTCATTCATAAATTTTGGGAAATTAAAGATATATTTTTATTTACTTAAATATAGACTTGGTAAGTCAAGACCTACAACATGGAGTAAGAGTTGGATCCGTTTGGTAACTCCTTTGGTTTTTAAATTTGTGTTTTTACTTTTCTTTTCTTTAAAATTAGAAATTAAAAATAGTGTTTGATAATTATTTTTATTTTGATAACAAAAAATTCTAAATTTTAAGCACGGGGTTGCTCCTTGTAGATTTTTAATGGCCTGAATGCCAAAAAATTCATGATACTCTCTTTTTTTCATTATGCAGGTCGTTTAAGACATAATCACGCATATTAAGATGTCTCATTAATACTAATGTTAGGTAATTAGTGTAAAATTTAATTATTACTCATACACTAATTAATTATTCATCATCATCATCTCTTTTAATTACTCCATCTTTAAAGGTAAAGTAGGAAATAATTAAATTTTTTCTCCTAGTAAATATATGTAAAACGTCTTATATTATAAAAAAAAAAAATTATTTTTAAAATGACCTACATAATGAAAAGGAAGTAATAGTATTTTGCAAGACCCTTCTAGTTTTTAAATGTTGGACTTAATTTATCTGACCTATTAAATGCTAAAATAGAAGATAAAGTTAATATGACATAATTAAGGTACTTTATGTTTTAATATGACCATGAAATTTTTTGGGTTAAAAGTTAATTTGGTGAAAACATGAAGGCAGTCTTTATGAATTTAACCACCCTCTCTCTTCTTGTTCTTTGTAAAAAACTCTCCTCCAGGGCGGGCCCAATCAGGCTACTTTTCTTGACTACGGAGTTTATTAGAAGGAAAAGTAGAACCCCTTTACCAAGTTGTCGGAAAATCTATCTTCTAGAAATTTTCTAAATTCCCTTCCGCAGAAATTTGAGAGATTTTTTAAAGTGAAATTTATATAAAATTTAATTATTTTTAATACAAACAAATACTAATATCTTTTTGTTACTTTAAAATTTTAAATGAATATATACTAATTTTAAAAAAATTATAAAATTAAAATATACATTTAATTTTAAAACTGAGGGAGTATCAAGAAATAAGAATCTTCTAACATGATTGTCCTCTTGCTACCCAAAAAGTTTTATAATGTGATAAAAATATGTTGGCATTTGTTGTAATTAGGACATATTAACAAATTGGTCATTTATTTGTCTTAATTTATTTATAAATAATATCATTTGCTCAAAAGAAGTAACAACATATTTTTGTTCAAGGTATAAAACATACCTTTTTGATATATATCACATCTGTTCTAAATTATAAGATTATTATTAATTTTAAAATTTAATTTAAAATATTTTAAAATCCATCAAAAAATATGAAATAATAACTTTTACAATGGGTATTATTTTTTAGATAGTTTATAAATTAATTATTTACGTAAAATTAAAATTAAAGAAGTTTATATTAACTTTAAAATTAAAAATATTATATATTAATTTTAAAAAATTAATAATAATTTTATATTTTAAAACGGATAAAATATATTTTAGCCCAAGTGCGAACGCGTGAGATCTGAATGAACCGCCGCCGGGTGCGACTCACTGACCGTTATATTTTAAAAAATATAATATAATATAATAAACGAGACCTTTCCTTCCAACTTCCTGCCCCCAGTTACTCTACAAATATATATTCATATACAGCTATTATAAGCAATATGTACTGACCTATGCTCATTCATTCATTCAAACAGAGATAATATCTAGCTGGATCCTATATATATATATATATATATATAGAGAGAGAGAGAGAGAGAGAGAATTAAGATCAAGAAATTGAAGATGAAAAGTGAAGAGTATCATCATCATCATCATCATCAGAATCAAGTCGATTATTCAATGGAAAGTTCATCAACTGTGACATCATCTCCAGAGAGACTCTCTTCCTTATCAGAACTTATCACTTCTTACCATAGCTCTTCTTCTGATGATCATGGCTCTCCAACTTCCAAAACAAGTATGTTTTTCTCTCTCTCACACACACACACACAATTGTCATTTGAAAGGGTAAGATTTTTGGATTTTTATTGTGAAATTGTGATAATTTAGATTACTCCTTGAAAGTGCAGGTAAAGGAGACGTCCAAATGGGTCACAAGAAGAAGTTTGGGAGGAAAGCAAACAGCTTTGCTTTCAGAGTTAAAGAGCATGGTAACAAAATCTATAATTTTTAATCTATATTTTTGTAAATTAATGAGACTTTATTGTGAACGTCTTGGTATTGAGGGATTAATATAGTATATGGAAACATGATGCAGTGAAAATGGGACCAAAATTATCAGAGACAGTAAAGGGAAAGTTGAGTGTGGGGGCAAAAATAATTAAAGAAGGAGGGAGAGAGAATATATTCAGACATATATTTGGAGTGAGTGATGGAGAGAAGCTGTTGAAGGCTTCTCAGTGCTACTTATCAACCACAGCTGGTCCAATTGCAGGAATACTCTTCATTTCAACCCAAAAGGTAGCCTTCTGCAGTGAAAGATCCATCACCTTGCCTTCTGCTAAAGGAGAATGTGTTAGAACACCTTACAAGGTAAATTCATATCTCCCCAATCCCCATATATATATGTGTGTATAATGATTTTGCTATTATACTATTTAGGCAAGTGCATTTCTTGGACGACCCAAATTTTTTATTTTTATTTTTAAAAGTGTTATCTGCTACTATACTATAGCGATGGAAGGGTCTAAAATTTTAAATCTGTGGTAGTATGTTATTCCTACGGAAGGCCGAACATTAATTTACCCAAATAATAATATCATAATAAATATTTATGAATCACTCTGGTTTTATTAACCCTTTATTGTCATTTGGTCGCAAGTAATTTTTTATGGGCTTTTTGTGTGTACATATATATGCATGTACAATTATACATATAAATATTGTTGCACCAAATTAATATAGCCCTTTTAAGCCTATTTGGTTGACAAGCCCCGAAGTTCCTACTAGGAAAAATTCCAGCCTATTAATGTGGCAAAAACTTTAAGATTTTCGCTCACTATTTTTGTAAATTTAAACAGAACGACAAATTTAAATTAAGGCGAGAAAAGAAAAAAAAACTAACAAAACACTTTAGAACGTAACCAAATGTATGAATGCGACTTCTTATGTAATTTCCCTGGTAGTTTCGCTTGTAGGTTCACATGGTATGCTGGCTTCTTTAATAGTAGCTTTAACATTTAGTAGTTGTCTAGGGGACCATTGTGTCGAATTTTATTCTATAACGAGTAATTACTCGGATGCTACCTTAATTCATTGACCCAAGTTTAAGTATTTAACAATATCTATTTATTTATATTATAAAATTTTCGTGAAAAGTTTGGTGATTTTGTGTTATGCTATTTTTTTTTCTTTTCTCTTTTGTCTTTATAACTTTTGATAAATTATTATTTTGTTATTTTTAATTTAATTTTTTTTATATCTTTTTATTTAGTACTCCAAATCTATAAAGTTCTAATTTTATCTCACATAATTTATATACGCAATACATATGCCACCGAATTCTAGTATATGTGACACATCCGATTTGAACTTTATGACCTTGTTTGTCTTTATAGCGTAGGTTTTTTCATTTGAGTTGAATTAGAGGTTCTAAATGCACCGTATTGATTATTTGGTCATTAATATTTATGGCATTTTCAGAAGTAGCGTTTAGTGTTTTTAGACTTCCAAACTTATTATATCATTTTTTAGGTGCTGCGATTATGAGTTAAATAAGTTACATTTAAAATAAAGTACTTCTAATAAAATAAAATTTTAAAGTGCGTTTGAACATACTAAACGTAGCAAACCAAACAAGCACAAAAAAAATAATGCCGTGATTTTGGAGCTTAGAAACCATATTTATGAGTTAATAAATAGGAGAAACGTTTAGACTTTGTTAGAAGAAGCTTTGTTTACATTAACAAAATTCTCAAATGTGTTGTTGGGTCGAAAAGCCCAAAGAATAAGTACCCAATTTGGGCTAAGCCATTTCAAAATGTAGTCTATGATCAACTTCTTGAACAATACATATGATGCATTGCTTTGTTAAGCTGAACTTGTAATTTCCTAATAAATTTATGCATGCATACAGGTTTTGATTCCAATAAGGAAGATTAAAGAAGCGAATGAGAGTGAGAACGTAGACATGCCAGCACAGAAGTACATAGAAATAGTTACCGAGGATAATTTTGAGTTTTGGTTTATGGGATTTGTAAGGTACGAGAAAGCTTTCATGAATCTTCAAAAGGCTATTTCTATGTCCATTTGACCAGATAAAAACTATTATATCTTTTGAAATTTGAGACTAGATTAAAGCGATTATTTGTTTGAGCAACGATATGCTTTGAATGAATTTTGTACAGATTTTTGTTGTTTGATATATATATATATATATATATATATGGCACATTATCGATCTTTTCCCTTTTTTTACCCCTTGATTTCTTGTTTGGTAATCATGCCTGTAAATTTTCTATATAAATCAATTAAAGCTTTAATGTTTAATGAAAAGAAAAAAGAATTGAATCCACACCATGCACTTATTATCAAAACGGAAAATATTTGTGTTAAAAAAATGTCGATTTTTGTTGCCAATAAACACACGAATCGATTATTCATGTATTTGTGTTACTTTTTAGATTATCTCATTATATTTATTCGCAACAAGAATTAACATATTTTTATCGCAAAATTTAAAAGAACTTTGATTAAAACTTTACGATTGACTCTTATATTTTAGCGGTGTAATTTGTGTTTTATGTTTTTTTTACTCCTTAGGTTCTCAAAAGCATGTTCAGAAATACAATAAAATTTTGTCCTCAAAATGATGTCCAAAAATACACAAATTAAATATAAAATATGACATAACTATTAATTTATCTCAAACTGCATATATTCTCGTACAAACGCTTCACTGCCAAGTTAATTATGATATTTATATAGATTCAAACAAAATGTGTAACTTGAACAAATTAATACCCTCTTCTCTAATTTATCAATCTTAATTTGTGTACCCATTGCACACGTATTTTTGACGAGGGATGGAAATTTTTAAGGACATTTATGATTTGGGCCTAAGGGAGAATGCTTTTGTTCTTTCAATAATTGATGGATACATTTGGGATAGACCGGCTTTTTGGGTGGCAAAACGGACGAACAAACCACCTAACCAAACACGCCCCAAGCCGTCCAAAGCCTCTTGGCCTTCCACGTGCTCATCTCTCTGCGACCACACTGATGTCGGCAAGCGGATAAACCTCCAAGGAAGGAAAACGGGAAGTGATCCCAATTAAGGCCACAGTTTTTTTTATGTTGACCTAAAAGAGGAAAGAATAAGGACACCTGTCGGGTACACGCTGGGCCTCGGACATCACCTGATGTTTCCGTTATGGTTTGTCAACGGTTAGTTTTAAGTAGGACCTCAAGGTCTAAAGCTTTAAATGAACGTAACTATTCTCCAATTTGATTTATCGCAGTTTAACCAAATTTTATTTGAACTTGATTCGAATAAATTATACGAGTGAAGTTTGAACAATAAAATGTCAAACTCGAGCTTGATTTATTTAAATTTAATTTATTTTTAATTAATTTTTAATAAAAAATTAAATAAATAGAATTTAAACTTGTTTAAATTTTTTAATTTATATAAATTTAACTCAAACTCGACTCTTTTAAAACAGGCCTAGTTCGTACACAAATTTTAAATTTATTTATAACTTATCTCGATTCGACTGGCTTAATTTTCAAATAAATTTGAGTTCGACAAGTCAATGTTAAATTTAAGTAAATTCATTTACAACTTTAAGTGTAATCTAATAAGACCAGTATCATATGAACTCAAAAAATTAAAACCAGATATAAATATTATAATCTGTTATAGACTTACGTTATATAGACGTATATTGTTAATTATTGTACTTTAATATATATATATATATATATATATATATATATATATATATATATATATATATATATATTATAAATTTTAGTTGATTATTAAAGTATGTAATATGAAATAATAAGTTACTCGTGAAAATTTATTGAGTACGTAAAATTTAACGAATATTATTCAGATTTAAACTCAATAAAAATATGTGCGAGTCCGAATAGCGCAAAATCCAGCTCCGACTCTATTCATTGTCATCCCTAGTTTAGTTTGCCCATGTCACCTGAGGTTAACAGAATGAAAGCTGCAGTCACGGTCAAAATCATGGTGAAATAGTGACCGCCATTGCGATCAAGCCACGCGCCATGTTGTAGATTGTTAGGATTCAGACAAATCTTGGAACAAAAAGATCTTAATAGATGGTCAAATTATTGACACGTTGCATCCAATTATACATTGAATTGCCCTGTCTTAGTTATTATTATTATTTTTTGATAAAGAGGAGGGTGTGAGATTCTTTTTTTATTTTTTGTTATCAGACACAATTAATATATATATATATATATATATATATATATATATATATATATATATACGCATAGAAAATGAGAACAGAAAATTTGAGCTAAAAAAAAAGTGTCTCAATTTTATAATCATATTAAATAAAATGCATCAACCTAAAATTTATATATTTCTATTTAATGAGCTAATTAGGTTGTTTTCATGATTTTTTTTTAATTAGCCAGATATATATGTAAAGTACATTATAAAGCGTCTTTCAAACCATGATAGACTATTATTACTAATTATATACCTGTTTTTTGTTCAGAAAAATATTTATTAGCCGTCTAGAGATCACTTCATAGGATTAAGACTCTAATTTTGTTTACTACCTCTCCCAAGTATCAATATAGCAATTATTCACCATGTTAAGCTATGATATTAATAAAAGTTGGGGAAATTTGAAAAACAATACGGAGATTATTTATAAGTGATATATAAGAATGAAAATGTATAAAACCTTTGAGTTTGTTTTTAATGGATCAAGAACATGAAAAATAGGAAAGTTTGTAAATTTTTGCTATAGTTGGATATGCAAAAAAAAATTCAAAAACTCGAATAAATTGATTTTATACAACAAATTTAAACTATAAAAAATTATGAAAACAAAAAAATTATATTTTTATAATCTCATAAAATAAGTATATATCTTAACGATCATATATATGTTTAAGAAAATTCCTTTTATTAATGTACATCATTAAATAATATTAAAAAAATTGCATGCTCTCATAAATTTTTATATTATTTTTATCTTTATGATTGAGTTTTTTTTTTAAATCCTTAAAAAATGAAAGAAGAAGAAGACAGTGTTAGCTTACATGGCATATAGGGCCATAGGCAATAGTTAACCCTCATTTTTCACTTATTAATACTATTATGTCTATTATGTTTTGTAAGAAGTTGACTCATTCCTAGAAATGCACATCAGGCCAGTTTGGTCTGGTTCGGCCCCCGTTTAGAAGGCTTTGGCCGTTGACCAGTCCAGGTCAGACTTTAACATTTAAGAGGCGAGGCTGGACCGGACCGGGTTTTGCGTGCAAAATGTAAACCTGCGTCGGCCTGAGACTCGAGCCAAGCCAGACCATTACGTTACTTTTAAATTTTTTTAAACCGTTGATGCTTGCCTTGCTTGGTTGGGACTTGAGAGTGATGGGACAATCGGACAAGGGACGTCATACACGAACACACTCATTCACTCACACACATATAATCGCTCAGTCATATATGAAGTGACATGATATATATATATATATATATATATCTTATATAATTATATACCGACGTATAAATATATAATAGTACATATATGATACATATATATAAATATATATTAGTACATCACGCACGTCACACACAGATGTAGTATATTATATGTAGAAATATATATGTATCATATATGTACCATTATATATTTATACGTCGGTATATAATTATATAAGATATATATATATGTTACTACGTATAATATATGATATATTAGTACATACACTGTAACACTGACACACATAAATGCATAACTATTAGACTAATATGCATTTATGTGTGTCAGTGTTACAGTGTATATACTAATATATCATATATTATATGTAGTAATATATATATTAAACACACACACACTAGCACACATATATATATAATTATTTTTTTATAATATTATTAAAATAAAATATCATTTAAAATATTAAATATAATTAAAATAATTATAAAAAAAATATGGTTAAATACATAAAAATATATTTTATATTAATTTGAAACAAATATTTTTAAATGATTATATATATATATATATACTCATAACTTTCAAAACATAATGCGATTCGTCCTTATTAAAAAATAAAATAAAAGTTGATGTATTTATTAAAAGTAATATAATACAAGTTTACAAATTACAACTTACAAATTACAATAATGAATAATTATAAGTTTATATTTTTAAAGTATAACTTAAGCAATAATTAATTATTCCTTAGTTACAAATATTTGTCTTCAAAATTTTAAAATATATGTTTTCAAATTTTTAATATTTATGGAATTGAACTTTCAACAGTTTTTGCTCCGACTTCGAGATCTTCCGAGCTATCTTGATCATCTATTACGTCTTGTATTATTCTTTGTGCGGCAAGATAATCTCTATAGTAAATGCATATTTCTAACGATTTCGGATTAAGTCTGCTTCTTTTTTCATCTAATACCCTGCCAGATAAAGAAAAACAAGATTCTGAAGCTACGGTACTAGCGTGGATAGTTAGTAAATCACGGGCCATCGAGACCAAAGTAGGAAATTGTCATTTATGTTTATTCCATAAAGCGATAATATTAAGATTTTCAAATTCTTCTTCGGTCATAAAACTCCTAAAATCGGTACTACCATATAAACCAAATTCGTTTAAACTACTCGTGTGTGTTGAAGTTTTTGATTTCTTGGATAGTATTTTTAATAAGTTGGCATATTTAGAAGATGAAGGGACAAGGGGCGGTGCACATATAGATGTACAATATACAGATTCATACAATTTATAAAATTCAGTAAATGTAGTATTAAATTTTAATTTAAGATTATCAATATTACTAGTACCTATATTTTCAACTATATCTTTCAAAATATTTTCTATACCTTTTAATTTTATAATTGGGTTTAATAAAGCGGCACAAGTAATAACAGTTGGCATGTCTTCAAAGTATTTTTAAAAATTTTCTTCCATTGACAAAATAAGGGCAGACCAAATTTTATTATTTTTAAATTCTTTAAAAACAAATGATATTTCTAAACATGCATACAAAACATGATGAATTGTAGGATAATAAACAACAGATAATATTTTTGTGTGTTTTTTAAAAACTTTAAGAATCTTTAAAAGTTGACCAAGTAGATTACAGTCTTCGTTTGTTAATTCATGAACCATCAAAGTATTATAAAACTATATAAGTATATTTTTACGTTTATAGACATATCTAAACATATCATATGCACTATTCCACCGAGTGTTATTATTAAATTTTACTCTTTTAAATTTTTCTCCTCTTATATGACAAAAATGTCTAAAATTTTGCATTTTTCTATTTGAACCATACACACAAATAATCATATCACGAATTTTAGATATAGTAATTCCAAAATAATTGAATCCGGATTGAACAATTAAATTTATTATATGATAAACACATCTAACATGGAAAAATGCACCATTTATTACATGTAACAAATCATTTTTTAACATTGTAACAGCAGTAGTGTTATTGCTTGCATTATTTAAACTAATACTCATTATTTTATTTTTAATTTTAAAAGTACGAATAATCTCCATAATTTGAGCATATATTGTTTGACCAGTATGAGGTAATTCAAAACCTATAATTCTTTTTTGCATAACCATTTCAGAATCTATCCAATGAGCAGTCATATAAATATAGCTAACTCCATGTTGATGATTAACAGACCAAATATCACTACTTAAACTAATTTTACCGTTAAAATTGTCAAAATAATCAATTAGTTTTTTTTTTTGCGTTATTATATAATTTAATAGCATCACGTTTAGTAGTCATTCTACTTAATTGTTTATATTTCGGTTGCAATCCAGATTGAATGTACTCGGTACAGCGCTGATCGACAAAAAAATTGAACGGGAGTTCATTCTCAATCACTAGTTTGGCTTGCAACTCTTTTTTTAATATTTGATCATAACTCTAACTGTGACCGGAACGATCAATTTGTGCTTGGAAGCTTTCATCGGTTAGTTTATGCCTTTGCAAACACGATTGGTAGTGTCGTTGTAGTGTGTTATTGCCTTTAATACCAAATAAGGCGTTGCATATTTTGCATTGAGCCTTTTTAACACCATCGACAGCCCACACTTCGATGAAATGTTCCCAAACTGGCGCTGTACGTTTGTTTTGTTCACTGGTAGGACGTGAAAATAATTAACTCGAACTCGTTCCACTATCAGTCCGAATGCTATTTTGGTCGTTTTGAATAAATTGCGAAATTTGTGATCCGGATGCAGTATTTAAAGAATCTATTGTATTGTAATAAAATGTAAGAATAAAAATATAATAATAACGGATGTAAAAATATTATAATAAGGGGTACAATAAAAAAAATATTAATAATACAAATTGAGATTTATAATAATAAGAATTTGAAGTTTTGTGGAGATAAAATAATTGACTTTATGTAGAGAGAAAAAAATGCTAAAAGGATAGAAATATAATGATAATAATTATGAATGTATTAATACAATACACAATCTTCATTTTATACAACAAAAATATATCCGTTCCATAGCTAGCCGGTGAAAATTTGACATTTTTTTTTTACAGGTATCCGATAGGAGGCAGCAGGGACGCAGGCTCATAGCTGACTAGTTAGCAGCAACGGTAGGCAACAACAGAAGCCAGTGGCTAGCAGCACGCCACGCGTAACAACGCCAGCCAGTTGGTATGCCCCGCGCCTGCGGCCTGCACGCGCATCATGACTCAGCAGTAGCAGCAACACTTCATCTGTCCATCAACATAATTAATATGTATATATATATATATATATATATATATATATATATATTAGACTATTAGAGTAATAGTACAATTATTACAATCGCTGGCTATTTGCTGACTTACTGTACAATACTCCATCATGACTTTTTTCTTTTCAAATTTACATGAATTATATCATTTTTTTTTAATTTTTAAAATATCATAAATTGACTCCATCATGCCTCTTTTTAATGCTATACAATACTTGTTGCATTGAAGGCCAGGCGGGACGATGGTTCAGGCGGGGCTATAGTTCGGGCCGATGGCCGAGGCAGGCCGGGCCAAGTCTCGGGTCGTAAGCCGAGCTGGATTTTTGAGAAGGTCAGTCTAAGCTAGATCGTTGTAGGAAAAAGGCAGTCTGCGAGGGGCTTGCCAGATTTTAACTAGCCTGGTTGTTGACTAGGCCGAGTCGCGGGCCTCGGGTCGAATGTGCATGTCTACATTCTAAGCAAGAAGTAAGTGTTGATAACATGTGATGCTAATTGCAAAGGTTGATCTAGGAGTATAAAATTAAGGAAGATGATTTATGTAATGGTTTATATGTGGAATGTAAAGTGTGATTAACGTTGAATTTAAAAATAAATAAATAAATAATATGTGATCATAAATAACAACATCTTAAATAAATAAGATAAAATGAAATGTGCAATGAATAAAAAATAAATTAAAAAGAAAAGATGAAATAAATACTCCTACTAAACAAACAAATAGTTCATATAAAAAAGAGAATATAATTAAAAGGTGGGATTGATACCCTATGGGCTAGATTTTTCCTTTTCTTATATCCGAAGAGCATGAAAACTGCATAATATCTGAAAATCAAAGAAAATTTTGAGGGATAAAATGAGAGATTAAGACCTTACCCAGTTACCTTTTAGCTCATTCGAAAAGGTTTCTTGAGGGCAATAATTTAAACGCTATACAATTTTACGTTGTATATAAGACAATAATTCATAATAAATATTGACAAATAGCATTTATACTATTAATCATAAGGATCAATAATATTCATCTTGAGATTAAAAAATTAAATTTTCAAATTATAAAAGAGATTAACAAATTGAAACATAATAACACTGGCTAATGACTAATCCATCCGCCGCTAGATGATTGTCATTCTCTTTTCGGTTATTAATAGTAGTAGATGTATCCGTCGTCCGACTAATGATAAAAATGATGTTTGCCTATTTTTTATTCCTAACAAATAGTATTGCTATGAATTATTCTACACACACAAAAAATTATTTCATACTCTTAGGATAAGTGAACAGTATGTTCTTCCTCTCACATATCTGTGAGTCCTATCACGACGGACCCTACAAATATGTGAGAAGAAGAAGATAATGTTCACTTACCAGTGGCAGTAGCATGGATGCGCGCATATATATATATATATATATATATATATATATATATATATATATATGTCTATATGTATATAGACGATTGTGTAGTGCACAATTGGCTATGACGACGATTTAATCGTCTTCATAGACCAAAAAGAATTATGATAACTGTTAAACCGTTATTGTAATCCAAAAAAATCGTTATCATTACTGATTGTGTAAGCGTGTATATATATTTTTCTCATATATATATATATATATATATATATATATATATTTGGAGACTTGGAGTGAGTGTCTAACTGGAGGAGTAATATATAATGCAAGCTACCTAATAATATGCTTACGACTTGAACTTTCAAACGCAATCAACAAAACAAAAAATATCTCTCCTTTGTTTCTCTCTCTAAAGTCATACTTGAATTGCTTATCAACAATTCTACTCTTCGTTGAACCCTTCAAGACTCTCTCTTTCTTTAATTCTCTCTTCTGGGATCCAGCAAAAACGAAATTTAACTTGTGGGTTTTGGTAAGATCGATTCCCTTTTGAAATATTGAATTTGGGTTTTTTGTTTGTGGGTTTTGTTCTCCTTTTAATTTGTGTTCTGGGTTAATTTGCGGCATTTTTTTCTTTGTTTGTGTGTAGGGTTTTGGGTTTGATTTTGAGTTTCTTAATTGGAAATTATGGATGCCCTGTTCTGCAAGAGGGGTGAGTTTTAATTAATTTTAAATTAAATGATTTTTTTTTTTGGATCTTTTCTTTATGCCCTCAGTTAGCTGAATTCCAATTGTGGGTGTGTAGTTTTCCAAGTATTTTAACTTTTTGTTGTTTTTATTTGGTAAAATGCATTCAAACAATCTAAAAAAAAGATGAAGTCAGGAATCTCTCACGTGTTTCTTGTGATATCAAATTTTCTACTTGTGGCTATTTTACTCATAAATTTCTTTATTATGCAGAAGCTGATAGAAAATTTGACCGTCAATTGATTTTTGATAATAAAAGCTAAGGTGAGCATATTCAGTCTTTATTTATTTGATTAATATATAGTTTTGACTTCAATATAGAAGAGCTGTCTGTTACTTTAAAATGAAAGAGAGGTGGTTCTATTAATTATCTAATGGACAATGCTCGTGAATCCCCTACCTCTTTGTTGGTTGATCATTTATTAGGTTCACCTCTTTATGACTTGTCCAATGCTAGCAATTTTTCAACTTTCCATGTGACTGATGTCCACATTCTTCATACCTCATTTTTATTTTCAGTATTATTTTACTACTTTTATTTGTATATTACTCAAAGAATTTTAAAATAAAATAAGTATTAACATTTTAACACACTTAAAAGTTAAATGCATACATTTTTGATTTTGTTTTCTCGGTCTTGTATTTGTTACTTTTTGTTGTGTAAACCCGCAAGGTATTGAGAGCAATTGGATTTCGATAACTTAGGTTTGCAGATACAGGAAGCTAGGTTTAGAATATGGGATGTTTTGTGTCTACCCCAAAGGACTCTGGTGGAAACAGAAGGAGGCCAGGAAATATCGGTGAAGTTACGGTATTTGTTCCTGGCTTACGGATTCCAAAGCCTGTGGATTTTTCTCAGTCACTAGGTGACCACTTGTCCAAGAGTTTGGTGGAACGCCTCTCAGCTCTTAGAACCCGAATAGTTGTAATGGCTGGTCAAGAAGGTCCCACAATCACAAGAACAAGGAGAAGAAGTGCTACTCAACATGGTTAGTTTTAAAACCTAGTGTCTCAATTTTCACTAATATGGCCTAAATTGACATCTGCCATGATCTGCAAGGGGGTTCAACATTGGGAGATCTTATTCAGGCTCTTGGAGATTATTTGCCAGTTCTTTTGGGATTGGTTAAAGATGGTAAACCATTTACATTGCTATTGTTATTACTTGTTTATGCTGTTCAATAATAGCCCTTATTATTGTTAGTCTCTATCTGCAGGGAGCCCATTACAACACAAGGTACAGTTCGTTTGGGTTAATCAGGAGGATGATGCAGAGGTGAGAATTTGATTATTAGCATTGTACTTGTCATAGTTATATCTACATTTTCTCAATTTCATTAAGAGGATTCCTCTCCTAAATAGATATCATTAAAATGTTAGGAAACGGCAATGTCTAGTGCCTGGTATGAAGTTTTATCAGTTTTGCACTTGATGGCAGCATTGTCATTCTCGCAAGCTAATTTACTGCTTCTTCCCAGAACATCCGCTGATGGTTATCAGCCAAAAGTATCAGAAGGTGAGTGATCACTGCAAATTTTTGATGCTTTAAATATGCTATGTTTAATAAATTGAAGAGTGTACACGAACCTGATTCATCCACGCCATCACAAATGGCTATCTTTTAGATCAGAACATGTGAAGCAGAAATACTATGGCTTCTGTATGTTCTCCAAGTAATCTTCGTATCTAATTTGTTATAATTAAACAAGTTGTGCTATATTCGTCATGAACTTCACTCCACCTCTAACAATTTTAAATTTGCTTGTAGCGTATTTATCTTTGGAGTATTAGCATTGTTGACATATATTTGGCATTCATTCCTTGTAGTCTTTTATTGGTTTGGGTGCTGAATGATGTCATCTAAAACCAGTAATAAGCGGTCAAATTAAAATAGTAAGGAATATGAATTGTTTACATATACTATTTTCTTAGATCAGCACATAATAGAAACCTCACAAAGTCGTTACCTTTTAGTTCTTGTTAGTTAAAGGTATTTAAAAGTTGGTCTTTGTCCAAATTTGATCTTGGGCATTATTGTAGTGCACTAAGCAAATGCTACTAACAAACCTACAGTGCTAGAAATAAATATGCATTTTTTGGCAATAGAACAGTCAGGACTGTTCATGCACTGGTTTATTGGATATATGTTATGCATATAGACTTGCAAAATGTGAAATGTGCAACAAATCGAGCTTGTTTTAGTAACTGAAAATTTTAGGACAGTAATATCTATTGTAATCTTTCTCCTTTGTCTCTAATAAAATTTTCTTCTTTTAGGCAAATAGACAGTATTATCTGTCTTTTTCAAGAAACTTTATGAATAAATTCTTCTGAACATATTTCCTTCAAGCAAAGCTGTTTAATGTTCTGAAGTAACTCATCTTAGTCTGTATGAGGACTTGGGTAATGTTCTTGTAGCTTTGTTGTCTTTCTCCCTTTCTCATGTTTTGATATAAAAGGAACAATTGGTAAATGGAGTATTCCTTCAGTTATTGACACGTGAACTCATGAGCTTCTTTCCTAAATCCTAAATTCCTTTTTTTTTATGCGCTATATGTTTTTTCTCCTTATTTTGTTTTATGTAACAGAGAGCAGGCGATCTTCCATTGATATTTTCTTGAAGGCAGCGGGATACCTTGATTGTGCAGTCCGACATGTTCTCCCACAGTTGCCTCTGGAACTCAGGTTTATTACAAGCTTTTTAAAGTATAAGATCTAGTTTATCATTCGCAATCATCCTGATGCTTTGCAAGTATTCACTCCTTTGATTATTTCTCTTTGATTTTAGGAGAGATCTACCAGTTGACCTTGCTGAAGGAGTTCTACGCGCACTCTGTCTTCAAGCATTAGGGCAGGTACCATCTCATCAAGTCATCATCCTTCTATTTGTACTCAAACTGTTAGGTATCTATCACTATCAGCAAATATACTTTGGTGATTGACATGGTCCAAAAGTTGAGAAAACACTTTTTATGCCTAATAGAGTTTTTGGCCATGCTTAGATTTGTATAACTAAAAGTTGTCCGTTGTTGGTTGTCAGGTGTCAGATTGGTATCATTTATCTAACTGCATAACTGACTAAACAGCTAAAGTATTATTATGATACAAACAAGCACAAAACTCCAGATGACCCCACTAATAGAGGAGTCAATATAAGAATGCCATCTCTTTTGGGGAATTTTCTTTGGACTCAAAATCCCGTTCCGACATGCTTACCCTAGCACATGTAATGATATATTTTAGGTTTTCGTACTAATCCACAAATTGCTTCAATCCCAAGTTCTTAATGTGAATCGGAACACGGATTGTTTTAGTTCGTTGAACTGATTCAGGAGCATGGTATGCTAAAATACGTTATGCTAGGGGTATTTATGTGGATGTTTATATTAGGATTTTCTTAGAATCTGAATGTAATGAAGCTAAATTCTGTAGAAGTTTTTAGTTGCACCAACAATGTGGTTGTTCTAGAAATAATTTGGTACAAATGTGATGTTTGAGCATCCAATATAATGTTAGAAATTAATATTGGTGCAATTAGAGGTAATTTTTTTTATTTGGGTAGGCTAAATTTAGAGGTTTGGAAAATAACAGTACTATGTTTAGGTAAGCAAGTACCAATATGTAGTTCGATAGGTCAATAGGAGTATTGTATCTGGTAACTCTGTTCAATCCAAAGACAGGTCACATTTTTCCTTTAACTGGTGAATGTCACAGTCCTATATCAATTTTACCAATCCTGGTTGGAGGTAATTTATAAAGAGATGGAAGTCAAAGGACTAGGCCTACACATCCAGTGAATATGTGCATTATTAATGAGTTTGAATTATTGAGAAGTGTGATTAATTTTAATGGTAAAAATACTTCAGTGATTCTGTTTTTTGCATAATCAATCACATTAGTGTGTTATGTCCAGTAGTATCTTGGATCGTTGCTAACCAAGGTGCCATGATTAATATTATACATAATCGAGGAAATTAAATAGAAGTGTAATGGAGAAGAGCAAATACATTAATTTATCAATTCCCACTGCCTTGTGGTTTTCCTACGTGGTCTTGTAGTGTCAGATTTTCTGGCAATCATCAGGGTCATAGCTATATATAATTTTCTTCTTGTTTGTGGTGGAATGCTATTGAAGCTAGCTATACCTACATACATTTTGAGGGAAAGAAATAGAAGGATTTTATGTACTTGTCATTAAAAAAAATCTGAGATATGTTGAAGTCATATTTGTTACTTTCTGCGTGCACTGCCATGAAGTAGATACTAAATCCAATACCAGTTTGTTTACAACTCGAAGTGCAGTCTCTTTTGAATATTTTTAGCCCCATAACTTAATATATATTTGAGACTTTGAGTCGAGAACAATTTACTATGCATGTCAAGGAATTACTTGCACACTGCGTGCATTGGGTTAAGCCAGGGGTAGGCAAACTTGAAAAATCAAATTTCTTTTCACAAAGGAACCGTACTTATGCAGATTTTAAGAGCAAGATGATAATAATATATCTTTTTCTCTCAGGAAATTAATGTTTTAACATCCCTAAGTCTCGAAATCTTCTCCCTTTGACTTGATTTTAGAGGGTGAAAATTCTGAAACACCTGAATACCCGATTACATGGGTCCATGTGGTAATAAAAAATTTCTCAGTCTATTTGAACTTTGAAGAACAGATAAAAATCATTCTTCAGTAGACATGAATCCACAAGCCCAAGAAATAAAAAATAAAAATTCTTGTTCAATGTTTTGCAGTTGATCCTGTTTTCATTTGAGTAACTTCTATCCTGTTTCTCCTAGTATTATCCATTTAAGATTTTCTTATAAAGTTAAAAGTTTGTGGTATTAGTTTTGTATACTACCGGTAAGTGGGATCAAGATAACTGCATGTGTGGATATTTAATGCGTCATTACAAGACTTAAATTTTAAACTATTTTAAGAAAATATGCAGGTTTTCTTTCTCCTGATGTTTTTTCCCCTCTTCAATTTTGATCAGGGTGTAGATATCCAACTTGGACTTGCAATTGATAGTACGAAAGCCACGCTCGCTGTGAAACGTAGGCTTGCGTGTGAGATGGTAAAGTACTGGCAGCAGGTATAGATGCATAAACTTTCTTTTAATTTTGAACTTGACCAACAAAAGACATTTTTAGGATATACAGTTGCCTTTTTGTGTTCCATAACTTGTTTGACTAATAATGTAATATGGTAGGTTTATAGTTTGGTTTAATCTTAAGCTCTTTATTGCATTATTGAGTCCTTATCTACAAAACTTCCTACAACAATTGTCACAAAGTATTATAAATTAATGATAAAAGTTACAAAATGTCATCACCAATCATCATCATCGCTAGGAGAAGTACCAACTTGTTTTACCCTTTTTTGAAAGTCAGAAATATGTTCTCTCTTATAAATTTTGTGCAAGTTTAAGTACCTTACTGAATATTACGTTGCTATTAATGACCCTGATTTATCTTGGACTACCTGAATGGTACCATCATACTGTGCTAAAGTAAAATCATAACAAAATACTAAAAGAAGCGACCGACATGTTAGGGTTAAACACGGGTACAACATACATTCATCATATCTTACTTCTACTCTATTTTCAAGTTTCATAAATATCCATGTACACACATGCAAAGAGGAAACTCATTCAGTTGTTCCTTGAGTCGGATAGATTTTCCCTGACATTGCTAAGGACCCAAAGTTTCTATGTTCTTACGAACATTTGATGAATGCATTGTAAACCCGGTGTTTAAGAGAAAGAAATAGAAGTTGGACTAAGAAAAAGATGTAGTCATTCTAGCTTAAACTAGACCGGAGTTCCTCAGTTTTATTGCTGATAAAATATATTAAAATTACAACTTTACCTCTCAAATTTGTATTATTAGGAATTTCATCCATAATGGAGCTCATTGTCTACCATTGGTGTCCAGTCTGTTTGACAACTCTGAAACCTAACCATTTGTAAAAATCTCAATGGCAATATCACCTCTTTGAAAAAGAGAATGAAAAATGACGGTGTCACCTCACTGGTCTATTTTTGCATATTCTGATTTCTTTGTTAATGTATAATTTAATAAAATAATGATTTATTATACATTGCTTTGTCTTATCATTACATACAAGAGTAGCAGGCATGCAATTTTATGTCTGATTACGATAATATAATATGTCCTTAGGAGTCTATTCACTAAAACCCATATTAGTGTAAAACCAGTATCATCCTTGTCATCTCAAGAGAAGTATAACTGTATAAGTCATGGATTTTTATTTAAAATGCATCTAGAATATTTATTTTCTTGATCTTCCATGCTACTTTTTTTTTGGGTCTTTTGATGGGTAGATTTGGCTGTAGTTATGGTAATCTTGATCTTCCATGCTACTTTTTTTTCCGGTCTTTTGATGGGTAGATTTGGCCGTAGTTATGGTAATCGAAACCAGCGACCTTGAGGTTATTCCTCAAGGCCTCTGCCATTTTTCCCACACCAAGAAGGGTTTCTTCCATGCTACTAAACTTCCCTCAATAAATATACACGATTGGCTATCCATTATATTTGATTCCAATCTGCGTCAACGAACCCAAACATATTGTGCATACTGTGACTAACAACTTCAATGGTTTTAATCAATATTGAGGCTTGAAATTTATTAGAACGAACTATGACAAACACATAAATCAACGAAAGAAATTAAATACAAAAACACAAGATTTACGTGGAAAACTCAAATTGGGAAAAATCACCGGCGAGAGGAAAATGATATAGTAGTGAATCTCTATGAAATCGGCTAAAACTGAGAAAGAAAAGAATACCGAAATCCTAGCAACAATAACATATATATAGTCAGGCTAAAAATATAATGGGCCCAAATCACATAATAGGTCCATACTGCGATGGCTTCGCCCCGCACCTCCTTAGAGGATTACTGGTAGTAGTGGAGGACAGAGGTTGATATGCCAATATGCGGAACAAAATAATTCACGTTGGGTTAGAAGTCGGATCCCGAACAAGAATTCGAGACACACATGACAAAATTCTCTCTTCATAGAATGTTTGGGTTAAGGAAGCTGTTAAGACATACCTTAAGTGGTTATGGATGACATGCTGGTAAAAGCATTAGACAAACTCAAGCTCATCATGGCTGCAGAGACTTTCACTTCTTGAAGTATTATATGATTTTGTTCTAACTGCCCATGCTTGTCATGCTAATGAGGCAGCCCATTGTCTTCTACATAGTTCATAGTTGTTTGAAAGTGTTGGGGGCTTGCATAATATTTTATTGGTAGACATTATACAAACTTTATCGACATGTTTTTGATGGCTGTGGTCTCAACCCCCGTAGAATATGTTCAAAACAGTCTGTGAGTCAGAGCCAAGCCTTCAAAAATCATTGTTTATATCTGAAACCCAAAAATTTGAGAACTCAAAACTTGAGTAGAGCAGATAATTACTGGTGACAATGGTCTGTTACTGAAGGTATATGTTTTGCACCTAGAGCAAAACCTCATACAACTTGCATATTGACTTGTCTGAGAGCACTTGGATCAGCTTGGATGAGGTCATATGTGAGAATAGATGGCATCTGATCCACCCTCAGAATTCTTATTCTTTTAGCATAGGTTGCTGTTGTAATACAAGTAAACCTTTAAACACATGACCGCGTGAGTATTATGTGGCTTAGGTAACTGCTAAATTAGGTTATTCTCTGACATTACATGCTGCTTCAGACTTCTACCATACTTCATCACCAAAGAAAAATCTAAAATTTGAAGTTAAATATTTATGTTCAAGTCTTTTTTCTTTTGGCAGATCGCAGTCCTGGCTCAGCTGTGGCTTTTGTTGGTTTTCTGTTGGATTTTATCCTTGGCATATGATTTTGTTTGTGTAATTTTGTATTGATTGTACTTGGGTGGCACCCCCTTCTCACCTTTTTGAATTATTTTTTTTAACCAACAAAAAAAGAATTATTGAAATCCATTTTGTAAGATAATTTCAAAACTATTTTTACTTTTTTGCCTTTTTGACATTAATAAGAAAGAAAACGATTTTGTTTGTTGTTTTGTGCGCGCGTGTGTGTGAAGGAGCAGCATGAGTTGTTACTGAAGTTATTTTGTCCATACTCGTATATATCAGTTTGGGATCCGCACGGGTATAGTTCTAGTCTGAAATGTAGCCTATAATATTTTGTTCTACCGTTGTTTTCTACCATTATAGGCATGTCAGTATAGTTTAAGTTGCGCTCTATTCCTTGTTCTGATGACTGATAGGTAAATGATACTATGATTTTATCTTAACTTCACTGTATTACCATGAAATTTTCGTTGCCCATCTAAGTTTTACTTTTGAGTCAAACTGTCGTTGACTATCCCCGTAACGAATTGCCCCTTTTCTTTTCTTTAGTAGAGGTAAACCTGAAAAATAGTATGAATATCTTTTTCTGTTCTCTTTGTGTAGGCCCAAGATAATATCACGAATCTTCCATTAACAAATGGTTGGGGAGAAAAGCATAAACTCTTTGTGAAGTGGAAATACATCGAAGCAAGGGTAATTTTTATCGCAACATATTATATATATATATATATATATATATATATATATATATATATATAAATATATATAAATGAATTTCTGTCCAACCTTCATACCTTTCTTACCTGCCTTGGGTTTTCTTCTGAATTTGTTGCCTTTTAATTCTATATCTACTATTGACATCTAGGCGCGTGGTTGGTGTTTGTAACCTTGCGGTATATAGAATATAAAGTTACCAATAGTTCTAAAACCTCAAGCAATGTATGTCATGCTTGTAACAGTACTCATTACTTGCAACTGAAACCCCCACTTACAGGCAGAGAAACGAATCAAGGTGCACATAATGCACAAAAATAAACATTGCACGCTGCACTAACTAGTTGGGGAAAACTTAAATCCAAGACCTTGAATAATCAGGGCTGTGATACCACTTCTTTTTAAAAGTTGTCTGTGATACCGTGCTAAATTACCCATTACCAGTTACTAATGTTAAATAATGGACCCAAAGTTCTACCAATGTATGTCATGCTTTACCATAGACAATCATTTAATCTTCTGACAATGCCACCGACAGAATTAAATCTGACAATCCATTAGTTGGGAGAATGTTGGCTTTTGGACAATGTTCTTTCAGTTCCTTGATGTCGCAAGAATTAGGAATATGAAATGTTGTTTGTGCATACAGCTTAAGGCATGCATACGGGCTCTTGATAAGTGATCGCCAAGTATGATAGAAAGAACATGTGCACCTGATACATTTTCAGAATCTCAGGAAAATATTTGAATCTCTAATGTGCCATAAGAATCGATCAAGATTATCATACAACGAAAATATTTGAATCTCTAATGTGACCATTTGCGAGTCCACTTTTCCCATTCTACTGTGTTCTTGTGTTATGATATTAATCGTGCCTCTAAGGTTATCAAAGTTGAGATGATATGTTTAGTTGCATCTTTAACTTATTTGTTCTTTTTCACCATTATATGCTACAAGCTTATATTTTGTGACTGGAGGTTTGTTTGAGAACCATCTTTTTACCAATAAAAGCAGAATAAATATTTGAAAATTTGAGGGTATGTTTTGAATTAATGAGAATATATATATATATATATATATATATATATATATATATATATATATATATATTCTCTAAAATGGAGTTGCATGTCAATTCTGATTATGAATATTATGTGCTACACAAGACCTGATCATTATAGATCATAAAATAAATACAATTTTAGTGGTAATTTCTTTATCTCCTTTAATGTAGGTTATCAGTACCTGAAAAAAAAAACTGTGCTCTTCAAGGTCATTGTGATGTGAGATTGTTATGTTTTTCCAGGCTGCGGCATATTATTATCATGGTTTGATCCTTGACGAGGGAAACACAGAGAAATCACATGGGATGGCTGTAGCTGCTTTGCAAGCAGCAGATGAGTATCTCAAAGAAAGTAAGAAGACATGTGAAGCTTTCAACATGGCTCCTCCTGTTTCACGGTAATTATCTTCATCTTGTGAAGAGATTGTTTTACATCTAACTATCCATGTTATAGTATTATAGCATGCCTTTTAAACTTAGACGGAGTATTAGTTTTGGTTTGTGGCTCGTAAATATTTAAAGAATGAAGTTTTTAGTTGCAAAATGTGATGCCATTTGTGAGGATGAAATATTGATCTGGCTTTAATATTGATATCATTTATTAGTTTGGTTTTTGAAATTTCTGTTTAATTTCTTGGTATATTTGGCAGCCATTAGCATCCTTCAGCCTTATGAAAATTCTTAAGCAGTTAGTTTTCTAGGTAAAACTTTTTGGCATTAGATAAGTGCTCTGTTTTCCTGCGTTCATAAGCTTTAAAGTTGACTGTTGATGAATACTTTTTAAATTCTGGAACTCAAGTTTGCAAAAGACAAATTTATAGTTCTTGGGGCGCGGGGGCATTCATTTGTTCAATAAATTTCTGTATTTTGATGCCGATGAGAACTCCTTTTTAGTTAATCTCCCTCTTGTTATTGACTACCCATGAGTGTATGAGGCCTGAGGCCTGATCAATTTTCATTTTGGTTTCACAAGACCCAACTCTTCCATCCGCTTTCATCTAATATTCTTATATAGACTTGAACATTGATTTCTAAATTCTACCTGTCATATTTTCTGGACATATGTTTCCTCAATATTAGGTCTTTGCCAATCTTTGGAACAAGACTTGTTGCCAATCACTATACAACGTCTATAATTAGCCCTGAAGTTTCTGACTGATTTCTTCAATCTGAGAAGTATGATCGGTCAGCTTTTAGGACAGCATTATTTTCGTCTTCCCTATTCTTATCATTTTCTGGCCTCTTGTTCTTCTTGCTTTCTTCAAGTTATTGGACTTTCTTTCTCTACTGTCTTCCATTTCTTAAAACAGATATTCATGACAGCTTTCTCAAAACTTATTGATGCTCTGTTCAATAATAAAAGTAAATGAAAATTAAAAGATGATGATATGTTTCTCCAGTAATGGATTAATTCATGTGTGGCCCTTCAATCAAGCTATATGTAAAAATTATGTAAGTTGTACATATTACAATTTAGTCCCTATCTTCAGTTTTAGGTGTCCATATTTTAGCGTGTGGCACAAAGTTTAAGGGCATCCTAGAGCTTCATGTATATATTAAAATTTCAGTATGTTTTATTGGAGTAATTTATCTTTATAATTTATTTTTTCAACTATATGATTGATATATAGTGGTAGTTTGAAGTTAGTGTGGCTATAGAAGCTTATGATTGCTTGCAGTAGCTTTTTAGCGGGCTTGCAGTAGCTTTTTAGCGGGCTTACAGTCAAATTTAGTACGTAGTTTCAGACTTGCAGAGCACTAGACATAGATGTACATACAACCAAAATATCTCATTCAATGCCAAAATGGATACTGTGTAATACTTCATATGTTTAAACTTGTGAACAATGTAATATGTCTAACTTGGTCAGTTGGTCTATTCATAACCTATATAACTCAGTTACCATGATGTTAATGATGCTTTCCCATCATCTATCATTTAAATAATTTCTTTTTATTACAAGGGGAAAAAGGAAAAGGAATTTTACTCTAAATTGTTGTTGTATTATTCATTATACTCCTTCAGTTCCACAAAAAAAGTCCCATTTACAAAATTTGCAAACTTTAAGGATATTTTCTTACATGTTTATCTCTACATGTATGATTGTTTAGTTTAGTAGTCGGTGGCATGGTAATGACGTAGCATTGTTAAACTTGAGAATATTATGACATTTTGTACTATCATCAATAAAATGAAGACTCCTCTGGTCGAATATGTATATATTTTTTGACTATTTGTGCGGAACGGAGGGACTATAAGCTAACCAAGTATGGGATATTAATAATATTAACAATAAACCAGCTGACCATGTTGCATATATAACCTTTGCTTGCCCTTACCTATTAGCCATCTCTGATGCAGAAATCCACCTCTTTGGGGAACCATGAAGTATCTCTCCGAGAAGATTCCAAAAGATACTTCAAGCAAGGTGCGAATCAACCGGGATCTGTACTCTTACGAAAAGTAAGTTTAACTTCAGTTTCAACCTTTATTGGCACTATTATTTTCACTAGTAAATGAAACGATACTGGTGGTATCCAGTGAGCAACATCGATGTTTTAGTTCACTTTTATTAATAGACTTTCGCATGTGTTAGTGTTATATGATGCACACAATGAAAGAATTTTGGGAGGCTTTCTGAGTAACTGGCTTTCTGATATTTGTGACTACAATGCAAAATTGTACCATGAGTTTATCATTTTTTGGAGATATGACGGTTCTTTGCAATATAGAAAGTCGCTATCTCGTGGTACAATTAGTAGTGCAAAATTATATACTTTTTTTGTCAGTTTTGCACTGCTAATTATACCTTAAAAGGCATGATTTTGCACTAATAATTGTACCATGAGATAGCAATTTTCTATGTAGTAAAGTCAGGAACCATACCTCCACAAAGTGTGTTTAAAGTGATAAACTCAGGGTATAGTTTTTAGTGACAAACTCAGGGTATAGTTTTGCATTTTAGTCTTCATACTTAACTTTGAATACCTCGACAAATATTTGAAATCTCTCTGCATAACTATAGTTATGTAAGCTGGAGCATCCCTTGCCAAATTTACTTGTTATGCAAACTATAGGATTATGGAGACAGCGCCAACATTACCTGACTTTGCTTTGGCCCTGAAACCTGATGAATTCCAACTTCCCCATGTGGACGCCTCTTGGAACAACGAGAACCTAAACAAAGGGCAGATCGGCACCAACAACCTCAAGATTGACCGAAGTTGAGCCCTTTATGGTAGTTTTCAGATCATAAATTGGTAGTCGGTCAAAAGCACAAAACAAGCAGCAATGACAATATGAACAATTCTTCAATTGCAACTACCGCAGGTTCACGTTACCTGTTCAAATTTCGTTTATGAATCCTTTGGTCCTTGTACTGTGAGATTTGATTGGAGCATTATACAAGTCCCTGTTGGCCTGTTGTGTGTGGATTTGCTACTGCAGAAAAAGGGATGGTCTTCTTTGTAAAAGTCTAAATAATGTGTATGCTTTTCCCCCCCTTCCTTTTTCCCCTTCTTGTATTTAAAGATAAGTACCAGTTGTTTGAGAGAAATAGTTGTACAAGTCTCTGTTGTGTGTAAAATTGACTAGTACATGAAAGGAATCACCATTTTCTTTTTATCCATTAAGATTGAATTACTAGGTTTTATAACCCTTTGTGGAGCGTTTGAAATCCACTTGTCCACGGTGAGTTCATGCTGCTAATATTATTTGGCCTTTATATTTCCCTTTTCTAAGTCATTGATAATGTTAGTACTGTCGGGGGTATAATAAGTATCGTTGAAAATTTAAAATGTGTAAAAGTGTCTTTAAATATATATTTGTTCAGACATAATAAAAATTATTCCGGTATTGTCAACATCCTTTTATAAAATACTCCCTTAATATATGATTAATTGCCTTTCTTTTTATGAAAGCTAAGATTTGCGTAGGATTCATCAAAATCTTTTTAAGGTTTAAAATTAGAGTTATGTTAAGAGTTTTAAATTTTTGGTCTCAAATGACATAGAATTGGATATTTTAATGGTAATTAATGATATAACTAATTTACATAATTAATATAATGATAACATAGACTCTTTGAAATCAAAAATTTTAAATCCTTACAATTACTCTTAATTTTCAATACCTATTATTCCTTTCGAATTATTTTAACCGAGTCTAATTCATTTGTATAGTTTAACCTTAAATCTGTTATATATACTTGAAAAATTATTCTATGCTCTTAATTCATTTGTATAATTTAATCTTAAATTTATTACATACAGTTGAAAAATTATTCCATGTTCTTAGAATAAGTGAATGGTATGCTCCCCTTTTTCATATACCTATGAGTCCCATCACAGGCGGGCTCCACAAGTATGTGAGAGGGATGAGCATACTGTTCATTTGTCCCGTAAATATAGAATAATCTCTCCATATAGTTAGTGCAATACAATACAATACAATACAACTTTCAAAGATAAATAAGTACTACTATTGTAATAAATTGATTAATATTTAATTCTTTTATAAAAAATTAAGATAAATCATAATCATTTCTTTAAAAGATAAAAAATTATTATGTTTTCTTTTAAGTAAAACCATAAAAAAAAATTTCTTATAAACAATCTCAAAATAAAAACATATGATATAGTATATCATTACAGCAAAGGCGTTGCATATGCAAAATTTTATATTTAAAAAATATAAGAATATTTAAAACTAGGAGGTCCACAGCCCAAAAAATATAAAGAATATTTCTAGAATAATAATAATAATAAACAATCTCTCTTATTATAAAGCGGTTCTCTTGTGCCATTAACGTCAGTTAAACTTGACAAATAAGTTGAGCTGACCTAAACAGGCTAAGCTATAATTGATTCGGACTAAAATGACTTATATGATTTGTTTTTATCAACCTTAAAACTTTTTATCAAAATATTATTAAATCTCAAATTATAACAACGGTCAATATTAAAAAGAGGAGGGAATCATACTCGTAAAATCTAAGTTATGTTTGTAATCAATTTTTTTTTTTGGGGGGGGGAGAGAGAGAGTGATGGAAGTGACTGGTGAGGCCCTTGAAGAAGCAAAGAGAATATGCAGGGGTGTAGAAGAGCGAGTAGAAAAAAACTTGAATTCTTAAATTTCAATTCATTTTTTCATAATAATAAGTTGTCTTTACATTTAATATTTGAAATAAAATAAGCAACCATAATTTATGTTAGGCAAACCTTAATATGCTTCATTGCAAAAAAGTCAAATGGAAACTCATTACTTTTGAGATGGAGAGAGTCCTACGAATAATAAATATTCTATCTTGGTCGATGTTAGAGTTAATGTCTTAGAGTCTAATTATTTGATGTAATTGCTTAACATTTTTGATATTATATGTGATTGAATAAATAGATTATTTTATTATGATTTCATTTACTGCGTTATATAAATGTTAGCATAATAAAAGTCTTTAAAATAGTGATACGAATTATATAACTTCAAGTATGTGACTTGAACATGAGATTATATAATTACAATTAGTATCATTGCTCTTAAATGTCCCTAGTCGAGTATCATTGTTAATAGGACAACAATGATGTATTGAGATTAGTATGTGGATTGACTGATGGCCAAATCTCATTGGTCATAAATATATGAGATATTTGAGTCAATGCATAAGTACATGTTAGAGAACAATGTACTGGACTGACCCACCATAAGAATTCTACGTGGAGCATTATGCAAAGTGTCATAAGAAATTCTCATAGGGACAATGATGTAATGATCCTCCGACTTGAGATCACTATATTATTACACGAGAATTTATGTACTTTGATATCATCAAATGTCACATTTAATAGGGTAGATAATAAAGGTGATTATTGGGTATATCATGAATCGTGTGAGGAATATGAGTGATCTAGATGGAATTTAACCCTCCTATATATTAGGGGTGATATCCATAGGCCTCTTGATTGAGTAGGACTATGAAATGCATGACCATGCTCAAATAGTGATTTGTTTCACATAGTCTACTCATTGATCAAGAAAACTCAGATTAAATTATGAAGAGTGTGACATTTTCCATGCCTCGAGTTTAATCTAGGATGTCAAGGTTAAAAGGATTAAATTGCATTGAAACATTGGTCACAAAAAAGTTGCATCGAATCACCGATCTTATTATTATTTGGGTAACAGTGATGCATTACTAGATGTCGCTCACTGTTTATAATTTTATAATATGATTTTAAAATTATTTCCAACATAATAATAACCTATAGGGTCACACACTTAGAACGTATTTAAAAAGGAATTAATTTAAATTGTAAGTACTTAAATATGTCAATATGATTGATAATATTTAAAATTACGAATTTAAATTAATAGGATAATTTATATATATGTATATTAATTAAGTTAGACTTAATTAAGATATAATATATATAAATTCGGATTTTATTTTTCTAATTAAATTAGGTTTTGGTTAATTCCTATTAACTACTATATATATGATATATCAGTAGTCTTAATCACGTAAGGAACAAAAAATAAAAACCCTAGCCGCTTTCAGAAAGAGGCTAGAGAGAAAAATAATTGGAAAATTCTGATCTTGGTTGCTAGTACCGCAGTTCCTTTTGCTGCAGATCGTGGGACGATTAGCGGAGCGTTCGTGTGGATACCGTAGAGACGCAGTCGCTGGATTGCGTTGAAGATTCGAAGCCGTTCCAGAATTCCATCGTCTCCTGTCCATCTCAGATAATCGGTAAAATAATCTAAATCTCTGAATTAATCTGTTTTCGCTTGGATCCTGTCTTAAGGTTTCGTAAAAAATTTTAAATTCCGCTACTTTCACTGTGTCAAAATCCTAACAGTCTATTATACTAGTGATCATGACACATGGTCATGCTTGCTGATTAGGTGAATCATAAAACAAATTTATTTTCTGGCATGCTAACCTTTAAGTTTTATCGAATATAAGGTATACTTCCTAAAAGGAAAACTGTGACATGACTTCAATTCAAAATGTATTTAGCACCAAGAAACATGATCTCTCTCTCTCTCTCTCTCTCTCTCTCTCTCTATATATATATATATATATATATATATAAATAGATTAATGAAGCCTACTAAGTAACACAACATGTATTTAGCACCAAGAAACATGATCTCTCTCTCTCTCTCTCTCTCTCTCTCTCTCTCTCTCTATATATATATATATATATATATATATATATATATATATATATATATATATTAATAGATTAATGAAGCCTACTAAGTAACACAACATTGGATGCAAGTCATATAATGTTTAATTACTGAATTTCTAATTATTTTTCGTCTTGCAATATTGAGTATGGATGAACATAATAGGTGTGTCACACAATAGGAATATACTTTTTTTTAATGCTATTATTAAACCAAAAAATTGGTGCAGGGTTGAACCTGACAGTCCTTCAGCACGCATGATATGATGAGCCTCCCAATCACTAGAAAGTTGGCCTTGAAGAAGAAGCGAACAGGAGACTACTGGCGTGCTCCAACTTTAACTGCAAATATGGTTTTTGTGAGAGCTGTTTCACAAACGTGAATGTCTCTGTTTACCATAGAGCACAGACCCCACGGGCTTTAACTGGTGAATAGTGTTATATAGTTGAAGTTGGAAGGAGCAGTTACGAGCATGCTCGTGTAGCCTTGTCGATGATGGAGCTGGCAACTATAGGTGAAAAATGGAAGGTTCTAATCTTTGAATGTCTCATCAGTTGCGATAAAATGATCATCCTTGCCCGTTGGTTTGTTGAGAAGAATGACAACAACTGTGTCCATGACTTCCAGACATAACTGAAATGAGATTCAATCGGGGAGACATGCTGAAATTGTATGAAACATCTCTGACTTGTTTTGGAAGAGGGAAAGGGAGAAGGGAGGGGAGTTGCTTGCTAGCTTACTTTGGGTTTCATTTCGAGCTGGAACCTCAGTTCCCTTAATTTGAAGTGGAGTAGAAACAGAGTTAAATTCGGTCAAATATAACAAGCTAATGTAGTGATTAGCTTTTACTCTTTTTACAAGTCTATTTAAATGCCGTGTTGTCAGACTGGTACTTCCAGTTTTCTTCTGAAAGCATCATGTTTAGCCTCTGAAAACTTTCATGATCTGGCGATTTCCAGTTTGACAATTATATTTCAGATAATATAAGAATTTTTGACAAAAAATAGAGCAAGTACAAACAGATATGTCAATAGTTTTGTTTCACATTCATAACTTGACATGATGAAGTCTACATGAATGTATAACCACCAGCAAGAAACCTTTTCTAATATTTTAAAAATATCATAAGCATTTGGACAGGAACTTTAAAGTTGCCTAAGAAAAAAGACAGCACTAGCATGTGCGCACATGAGCAAACTTGAAGATGCAATACCAATAACTTTAACATTCTGTTTGTGAATCACGCAAACATGAACTCATATGGGGACGAATATCACTTTGGCATGTGGATGACACAGCGCAAACACTTGCCTTTTTTCATAAGATCAAAAGCTTTATTTATATCTTCCAATGGGAGATTGTGTGTGATGAACTCATCAACCTTGATTTCCTGTGTTTCCAAAATGAAGAAAAACTAAGGCTGGCTTAAACACACCAAAATACAAGGATGATCACTTATTAAAGGACAACTACATCATGCAATAACACAATACACAGTCCGTATCTTGTTAATATTTTCGATAGGAGGACAACTACATCATGCAATAATACAATACACAGTCCGTATCTTGTTAATATTTTCGATAGGTGGAAAAAATTTATATTCTACTTGACAATGAATATACTGGATGGAGACCCCTAGTGGTAGAGGTATTTTCCTTTACTGTGCAAGATCACATGTTCAAGTCTACTACTTAGCAAAAGTCATAAGAAGATTTCAGAATTAACCAAGGTGCTACATGAAGGTAAGTTTTCCCTAAGTTCCCCTAGCTCTGGCCCATTCCCCAGGTTCCCCCTAGGTTCTAGGATGAAATGTATCCCTAAAAGTGAAATATAATATAATAGGTTCTCCAAAATAAATAAATAAAAAATTGGATGGTAACAAAGATCGGGGGAGAAATAATAGATCTTCAGAACAGTGGAATAATCAGAGAGAGTAACAGTAATTTCTGGAACTATTTAAGAACTTTAAAAACTACTTGATATGTATTTCAATTATTTGTCTCCAGACATAAAAGGACTCCAAGGAGATCATTTCATCCTAGTGGTCCATCTTTCATTGGTAATTATTTCATTTAAAAGAAATAGTCTGATTACACCTATGGCAAACTACATTCACATTAATCTGTTTCTTGTGCACAAGTGAAAAAGAAAAGAATCCGGGTACAGTTACTGTAGTTACTCTTACCTCGCGTAGATACATTTCAACTAATGAAGGAAGATCAGATTTCGGTTTCCATCCACCAAGCATAGATCCCCTCAATGTTCTCCCAGCAAGAAATAACGAAAAGTGAGCTGATACCTCTGGATTCGCTTTTGGCACACCAAGGGTAACAGTTAAACCCCATCCCTATGAGAATAAAAAAGAACAAAATATAGGGATTAATTTAAAGAAAAGAAAAGAAAAGCTTTCGTATATAAAATAAAACCAACTAGGGATATCAAGGAATTACATCACAGCAAGACTGTAAAGCTGTAGTTATCATTCCTGTATCTCCTACACATTCAAATGAATAGTCTGCTCCACCATCAGTAATACGCTTTATAACCTGTTGGGAAAAAATAAAGCCAATATAGATTTATTAATAACATTGAAGCACTAAAAGTTAAGAAATTTCTAGCTGTGTAGTAAAATTACCTGTTGAATAGGTTCATTAAAGTCATTTGGATTAACAAAGTCTGTTATTCCAAAAGCCTTTGCTGTACCAACAAGAGAAGATGATTAAGAACCTTCAGATTTTCTATTGGTACAAACTATACAGTTCAAGAATTATAAAGAGGAACAAATATGTTACCTTTTTCACTCTTATCAGGATTAGTTTCCACACCGATTATTCGAGATGCTCCCCTTATTTTGGCTCCTTGTGCAACCTTGTCATAAGATAAAGATCGAAGTATTAGTAAGGCAGCAGACGACTGTGGTCCTAGAAAGGCAGAGGTGGTCTTGGATGCTATAAAATCGGCGACCTTACCGAAAGGCCTACAGTTCCCAGACCAAAAATTACAACTGTTGATCCTCTAGAAATATCAGCAACATTCCAAGCTGCACCCAGACCTAAAAACAGATCTTCAACTGTAAGGCATACTAACCACCAACTAACAAACCTCTCTCGGCCAGACAAAAAAAGAATGAAGGATTGGATCAAGCTATTAAAAACACACAAGGACATGAAAGTACTTAATGTTGTCCAAAGTTTTGAATCATTGTAATGCAATGCTATCAGGGGCGTATCAACCAAGGTGTAATGGGAATTGTTACTACAAACATGAATCAAATTCAATAACTAGCAGCAAGTCCCAAAAAAGCTCAATGGCATGCACACTTTCACTTTATAATGTTGCATTTGAATGTTTTAATGGTTTGTAAGCAATATTATGACAATAAAATGTCTTTCCTACTTGTCGCAATATTATATATATATCAATAGAGAGACGGGATTTTTTTCTAAGGTGGGTAACACTAAATCTTTGTTCATTGTTAATGTAAGATATTTAATAAAATAATTTGATTGCAAGTATATAACATTAATAAATACTACTTAAAATAAGGGGGCCAAAATTTTATATTAATGTATTTTAGTTCAAATCAAGGTGTAGCTTATAGCTGTCTATATTCACCAGACCTTTCGGAAATATGAGCACTAGCAATTTTATTTATAACAAAAATAAAGGTGGCAATTGCCCACCTTGTCTAATGTGTGCATCCTCTCATATATTTATGGGTAATGATCAATAACCACAGTAGGATATGGAGCAATTCTTAGTAACCCATCTTACACAATTGAAGGCTATATCAAAAGGTTGCGATTGAGGAATTCATTAAACTGTCTGTAAAATAGTTTGTGTGATAGTGCAAACTGTTTGACGAGTGTGGTCAAAGACTATTATGCCCTTCTTTTGTATTTTAAAAAAAATACTTCTTGATGCTAAAATACATTCATTACTATTTTAGAGCACGGGTGCATGGATCTAGTTTGATCTTTATGGGTCTACAAGTAGTTTTCAAGCACAGAAATATAAATTAAAAAGAAAACAAAATTCAAAACTAAGGGCTTAGAAATATCAAATCAAATGTGATGACCATACCATAAAATGGAAAAAATTACCTGATGCCACTCCACAACTAAGGAGGCATATTTTCTCTAGAGGTGCATTGGAGTTGACTTTGACAGCACATCCAGAGTGCACTACTGTAAACTCGCTGAAACTTGAAACTGCACAATAATGATAAATGGGTTTCCCTCTTAGCGAGAAGCGTGTTTTCTGGTCACTATGCATTACACCTTTCCGTTCTAAACCCAGTACTTGGCACATGTTACTTTTACTTGAAGTACACTGCCTGCAGCTCATGCATTCTCCGGTAAACAATGTAAGCACATGATCCCCCCTTATAAATTCTGTTACTCCTTCTCCAACACTTTCTACAATCCTGGAGAATTACTACTGGAATTCAGCATCTCTTTAGTTTGGCAGTTAAGGGGAGAACAACATAGAGTAAGCTAGATTTTTAATAACCGCAAATAAACACTTAAAATTAATTGACAGTCCTCAACTGTGTGAAACCTCACAAGGAACTTAAAGTCATTCACTAAAGGGTACCAAATAAAGCCTAATCCTAGTAAAATATATCCAACAGATCGATACCATAGTGGATTATTCATGCACCTAAAATAGCTTTAATCTCTCTTGCTTTTTGAGTTTTCTCTATATTCACCTCTCCTGATAACCTTCAATCTCTCTCTCTCTCTCCTCTCTAGCTTGACTCACATATATTAACCCATTCCCTTATCATAAAATAACGTAACCCTTAAGTGTGACAATATGACCATAGAGTTTTACAATAATAAGATGGATGCCATACTTAAAAACTTTCTTTTACAATAACCATGAACATGACAAAGTTAGATTGGAAGGATGTTGATGGTCCTAAAAAATGTTACCTAGATCGTGGTTTAATGCAGTACGTGAAACAAAATATGTAAAGGAAAACGTCACTTTTTATGGTTTGGAGTACAGTTGGGATAGGTTTTTAATAATCGCTTAGCTGGTACGAAATAAATTTATCTAAAACGTAGTACTTTAGGAATAATTTTTAAAAAGATAGAGTTAAAATTAGTTGAGTTATTGTTAAAACTAGTTGTGTTCTTTTTAAACGTAGTGTCACAAGTCACAACAAGCGCATTTTCAACAAGATTACACCAAGTTATCGCTTACTTGACACACACAAGGTGCTCAATTCGCTACATTAGGTGGCATTCTTCATAATCTTCTTTTTACATATTAGGGTTTCTAATAGAGTGTTCTAAATTTATTCATACAGTTACTACACTTGTAAAAATCCTAGATATTTTAAATGATAATTCTAGATGGTGGGTCCTAGCCTTCTTATCCACCAATTATATAGCCCAAAGGCTATATAGGAGGATTCCTTTATTTGTACATATGATAAAACAAAATAGTAATTATATTTGTGCAATAGAAGTTTAAGTAAATAGGAGAAATAAGTTTTGGATTGCCACATGATATTTTGGAATTAGAACGAAATTGTAACATGTTTTAAAACGTTCGTAACAAAACGCAATTCACTATCATGTTATCTTTTTTGGTAACGTTGGTCCTAACTGTACCCTCTATTGCAATGCTCACTGAAAGGATAGGTTGTTGTATATATATTTTTCTTATGCAGGGTAAGGAAGTAATATCTTAGTATTCTAAAAAAAATCTACTATTTGCATCAGTAAAGTATTAGAAAAAGGGGGAGTGATGCTTGCTGAAAGGATAGGTTATTGTATATATGTTTTTCTTATGTTGGGTAAGGAAGGAATATCCTAGTATTCAAAAAAAATCTACTATTTCATGCATCAGTAAAGTATTAGAAAAAGGAGAAGGATAAACACTTCTGAGTTTGTGCTTGATAAAAAAGATAACAGGCTCTATATCCAAGATCAAAGAAATCTATATCCTATCATTAAGAGTCATTTATATCTCATCACATTTGGTGGGAAAAAACATAGACAACAAAAAAATTATGAACTATTGAAAGTGGATTTGGAATTATAAAAGAGACCTAAACTTGATGAAAACAACTGTGTTGAGAATTAACTCCCCTCTTTCCCCCACCAACTTCAGCTTCTTTCTAATCCATATCTCACACTTCCCAAATTGCCTTTTGTGTGAATAATAATTAAAAGAAAAACTTCAAAAATCTATAAAAGTTTGGCGTTCTTTCTCATAAATCCACTAACTTTATATAATAGTAACCTGATAGTTTAATGTGTTTTTCACTTTATCTGTATTCAAGGATCTCTTATTCTCCTCATTTGTTTTTCTGATACAATTTCTTCCATTATTTAAAAAAAGAAAAGTCAACTAGATAGTAAATTAATATAAAAGAATGTTTCAAAGAAACTGCAAGGAAAGAGATATAGAAGTGACCCCGATGCTTCATGGCCAAATATGCGAGGAAATAAAGGAGGGTTTGCCTGCAAAAACATGCATAAGCTGTCATTGAATATGGAAAAGCAACGATGAGTCACACTGAAAGTGTAGTTTACCAAAAAAGAATGGAAGGTTATTGATTAACTTGAATAAAAAAGAAAAAAAACAGGTAGAAGACTATGATCCGACATATATGTCTATATTCTTATTTGGTCCAACAAATCAAAATCTCAAGGAGATAGCTATGTCCAACCTTATGGGCATCTTATTATCAAATAAGAATGATTGCCAACACAAAACATAAAACATTTTCAGAATATAAAAATTGTTTTGATAAAGATGCTTCAATCACGCGAGCTTACAAGATATATATTGTTTCCATCTTGTATTGATTTTAAGGACAATCTCTTCCGCCATACGAAAATCTAATCAAAGCTGAAGTTAAAAGAAAACAAAGGAGAACTTTAATATATTTTGTTGTCTCTTTTTAGGAAAAATATTTGTTTTCAAAAAATTGACAAGTATACCTTAGAGAACCAACTCTTCCCTTCCTGTTTCCCTACAATTTTAAGGGCAGAGAGTTTTGTATAACAGAAGGGGAGGATACTTCTGCCCTTTATTTCCATTTTGTTTCCTCTCCCCCAAATAAAACTATAAGCCTTTTACTATCTAGCTGACTTCCACCCCTCTAACCACCCTCCACTTACCCTTTTTACAAGACAAGTGCTTAGTACAACTAGACCACTTAATTTATGGTGGAGCATTTCTAGTGAAATTGAATAGCTTAAAACTCCTAGTGTCATTACAGTTATTACTTATATCCTCTTCTTTTCCTCTTTTTTTTATAACTCATATTATACAAGTAATCCAAACAAGTTCAGAATCAAAGACAAAAGGTAAACCTGTCAAGTGGACAGCAGTGAGTCTATCAAAAGAAAAAAGGAAAGAAAGAAACTAGAGCTTTTTGGTTACAAATTCTATATAAATAAAGAAATTAAGCAACTGTAGTACTTTTTAAACAGGTTTCTACATAGATTTTCAGCCAATTTTTAGCGCATCATAGCACACACTTTCCTCTAAAGTATTTTATTCATCAAACACAATTAAAAGCCTAATGGAGAGAACAAGAGGAAAACTATGTAAATGTTGTCTACATTATTCCCACTTACTACAACTTGGTAGCACAATTCAACAGATGTACACCTACCCCAAACCTCAAAATTTGGTCATTTGAGAATTGAGACTCAATGAGAGTCCACCTTTAAAACTCATAATTTTAAGAAAGTTTGACTTTGGCATAATCATTTAGTCAAAGGTCAACATCCCAACTTGCTTAAATATGACGAAATTTGTTACATTAATTTTGAAAGGAGTCCCCTTTTTCTTGAAAAAACCCCGAGTAATATAGCAAAGTAATGGGTAACAACCATATGCCTTATAGTGAAACAACGTATCTCTAGATTATTCATTGATCAAATTAACCATATTTAATATAAATAATTAATATATATTTAGATTTTCGAAATTGCACAGTATTACATTATAAATTTTTTACTATGAACTATGGTCATAGTCTATTTGCACAGAAGAGAATAGCATGACGTATTGATGTTCAAAATGGTCAATTTGATGATAAAAGTTAATGGAGTACATTTCTCATTGATGTAGGGAGTACTACCGTATCCTTTCCAGAACATACAAAGTCGGGTGATGTTTTATTTGGAGCGGAAGGAATATGATATATATATATATATATATATATATATATATATATATATATATATATATATATATATATAATAGTAAAAATAAAAAAACAACCAATCATGAGGCAATAATTAACAAGTTAGAATGAATGCCAAAAACAGAAAAAGAAAAAGAAAATAATTATAAAAAAAAAGGAATTGAAGAAATGGGGGATTGGTAATGGTTACCTGAGAGAGCCAAGCATTGAAATCACTGCGGCAGAGGGCAGTGGAGACGACCTTGATGCGTATCTCCGATGGGTGGGGTGGACTCACTTGCACCTCCTCTATTACCATTGCCTCTCCAGCTCCCCATGCCACCGCAGCTTCAATTCAGATCAACCCAATTCAATTCATATAGACAAATGTTTAATCCAAAATATAAAGTAATGAAAAAATACCTCTGCAGGTAATAACTTCAGGGTGTTTATTTGAACTTGTAATTGACATTTTCTTCTTGTTAGTTGGGCTCCGGCCTTCGTATGCTTTCTGCAAGTGTTAGTTTTCTTTTGAAGAAATCAAAAGACGAGTGACCGGAGAAGGTAATTGATTAATTAATTAGTAGTGGAGTGGAGTGTTTGGTAGAAAGGGGTTGGTGAACATAGTCTACCCTAGTAGTTGCAGAATAATATATCACCCACTAACAAGGAGTTTATTTTTTTTTTTATATTTGGCTCTTAAATATTTAATCTTAAAAAGTGTTTTAAATAAAATAATTAGTCATTATAACGTTAAATAAATAAATTTATATAATTAACTATGCCATAAATAATCATTAAAAAAATCTAATATCACTCATTTGAGATCAAACTCTTCTAATTTTGGACAGTAGCAAGGCCATTCAATCTGGTTTCTTACATACCGCTTTTATTTCATGTGCTTATTAAGGTAGGGACTATGAAGTTTGGGTGATGATAAAAGTCACAATCCCAGCTCTTCAGTTTTGATGATAAATTAGATTCCTACCCATTTAAAACCACATTGACACCCCCTCGGCCCTCCCCTCTCGCTCCGTATCATCAAGTCTTTGTCTACAACAACAACAAAATACAGGGTATAACTCATTATATAACATTACAACTTCAGAACTTCACTGTAACACCAACCCGGTTACACAGAGAATTGTACTCGATACAAGTGATGAAAGTAGGCAAATCTATACAAGTGATTAAAGTAAATCTACACAAGCGACCAAAGTGAAATTTCACTGCCATATTCCCACTTAATTTTCTCTTTTAGCAGTTAAAACTACCACGATTCTTCATTGCCAATAAAGCTACGTTTTTGAATTCAAGAACTTCGTACAACTACCAAGGAAATGTACAACTTTCAAAATAATTAGTGACCAAAACATACTAGAACTTCAACAAAACTCGCTCATCTGAAAATGAAGCAGACCCTTCAGCATGTCTTGCATTTCTTTGATGACAGGACACACTTCTGATGCAAGTCAAAGTTTCTTTCAGGAAACACGACAACTTTTTATCTAGGCATAGCCTGTATAACAAAATGTGCAGCCGAAAAACTCATAATAATATTACACCAATACTTATACACAAGCACTCTATGAGAGGGAGAGAGAGCACACGCACACATATATATATAAACACAGAGAGAGAGAGAGAGGCTACATTGGGAGCAAGTAATCTACGTGCTTATACTCTGATCCAGGAGATAATCATAATGTAACATGGATAAATAATTATGGAACAGGAAAGGAGCAAAACAAAATAAACATCATCATCTTTTAATACCCAGAACAAGCTATTCAAAAGCAGGGGACCACCCCGCAGAGTTACAGTCAGTTCCATCTTCTGAGACTAACAATCCAAGTATTCGCAGTTCGTCCAAAACAATTAATTTCTTTCTTCGTTTCTGACTGGAGCGACGATCAACAAATGCTGAAATAATATCACAATTGGCAAGGCAAACAAATTTCACTCATAAGAAATAAGGTACTCCTGTTCTGGGACCCCGCATCTGGTTGTTTTCCTCTGTTTCAGTGAAGAATTTCACCTCTCTCTCCTGATGGAATTACAAAATAGAGGGGAAAGGAGAAAATAGCATCAATGAGAAACAAATATACATTGATAAATAGATGTATCAAGATGCATAACGGCTTTTGAAACTAGTTTGAAACATAAAATCAATCTACACAGCTAATAACACATATATTAACCAAGCAGCAATATTATGTTAAGCTCAGCCTAATGAGATTAAGAGATCCTAATACATTTAGATAATAATGGAGGCTGCTGGATAAAATTATCTGAACCAGTAGCCTACAGCAGAAATATGTGAAGAACAATGGATGCTAGAGTGTGTTAGACTAAAAAGAAGTATGAGAATCAATGGAGAATTGGAAAAAAACGTCAAGAGCAAAGAAACTGGATCAAGACATCTATTTCATATTCATTTCTTGATAATGAAGATGATAAATTCTATTCTCTTATATAGGAGTACTACTAACACAAGCCATCTAGCTAAATTATACCACGAGGTCACTACACCCCCATGGCCCTATTTATAGATTGGAAAACGATATATGTCGACAAATTTGATAACAAAATTGGATTGCGATTAACGTAAAACTCTGACCGATAGAGTAATAATGTGTAGGTCCCTTCTTAATTCATTTCCATCTCATGTGTCCACATATGTCGACATTAAATATCAACATAAATTTATCATCCCATGTAGCAGAACTCTTAAAGATTACTATTAACTAACAAGTCCCTAACTACTACTCCCTCTGTTCCAAAATCTACCTTCCAATATTTTGACTTTTTAAAGTTGATACGAAATATTTTCAAATTCAAAATTGATATGAAATTATTTACTACCTCTGTCCTCAAAAGGATGACCAAAAGCACAATTTTTTTTTGTCCCCAAAAGAATGAGATAAAGTACATAAAAGGTAAATACGTAATTTAGTAAGATCTAGTAGTATAAAATAATAAAAGTACTTAACACTTTATGTAATCTTGAGAGACCACCAAGGATAAATTTGATTTTTTTTTCTCTTTTTCCATTACTTTTACTTTTCTTAATATATGTGAAAAATATACTACTTTGCTCATCTTTTTGAAAACGGAAAAGCAGTCATTTTAATCAATTACACAATTTAATGTTCAAAACTTAAAGCATCCTTCGTCTCAAAATGACTTGAGAAAATCAAAGTAACTCTTATATTTTGGAACATAGAGAGTATTTATTTCTATATTTGGCCCACATATTATCGTCATGGTATTGAGCCCTTTCAAACAACTGTGGAAGTTTGATCCAGAATTACCAGATACTCTCATTGACCTAAAGAATCGCGTATTGATACTTACGTAGCCAAATACGATATTCTTACGTACCAATACTCTAAATTTAGCGTACTGAAAAATTTATTTGTTATTTTACCTATAATTGCACAAATATTAATATTCTAACTTAATATTGGAGAGTCGAACATTACATTTGTTCTAAACAATTTATAAAACAACAAACTTGTTGATTCAACTAAAAATTTTCTATAAAATTTAGGTTTATTTCATTTAGATTTTAAGAGAATTCTTAACTATAAGAACTTAAATAAAAATACTCTAGAGTACCGTGTTTTAGCTATGTAGTGTACCGCATACCCATATTCGTACCGAAACGAACGTTCCAAGTAACACTCGTCTGATATAATTGTGTCCAAGGATCTCTCAAAGTATTTGATAAAACAAGATGACCACAATATAGGACGAAAAATAAAGAACAAGGCAACACAAACAAGAAAAATATAACACGGTTTCTCTAAACTTGCCTACAACCATGGAAAAATAAATTCACAAGGCCTAGTCCCCTAAATGACAGTTCAATGACAAAGGAGGTAAGGGTGCAGGAGATTCACCTAGAAGTTTGAAGAGCTTATGACGCAAATCAATGACTATGTCTTTGCGTTTGTCACCCAAACCTAATCTCAAAGCCCCATGTAAATCTCTCTAAAGCCCCTTTGAAGATCTCTATCCTATCTCTCACTAATGTTTTGCTTATGCTTTCTATTTCTTGTCTTTTTTCAATAAAGAGTTAAAAGCCCAAGGACCCCCCCTCCTCTTTATAGAACTTTGAGTGATCCCAAATCGACAAATCCATAATGAAATAAGAAAACCAAATCCTTAATGATGGATAGGAAAACAAATCCTTCACGAAAAAGGATTCAGGCCACATCACAACAATTATTTAGCCATGCGGGAAAAAAAAGAAGAATAAGAAAAAGAAATTAAATCCCTGTGTGTGTGTAAAGGGAAAAAACATGGAAGCAAAAAATAAAGCCAATTTATTTAATCTGCACGTTGGATCCTCAAATTTGGTAATGAAGATATAAAAGCACCCTCATCAGAGTGAGCAATTTCGAATAGACTAGCCTGGCAGAACACACTTCATTGCACATGATCTGAATGATAAACTACTTATGTAAATAGTAATCAAGTAATCAACTAAAGTTTAAAAATTTGTAAATAGTACCATATTCTCATTAAAGCTCAATATTGAAGCTACATTTCCACATCGGTAACAATAATTTGGTGCAGACCACACCTGCATCAGCCAAGAAAAATAAATATGTATATTAAATGTCAAACGATTCTAGTGCAAGAGCTGATGTTATAATCTTCATAACATGGAATAGGCAACTCACAGTTACAAGTCCTTTATCTTGAAACATGTACTTCAGACCTTCTTGCACAAGTTGGTGGGCTCGACAGACGAGATCAAGTTTGTTAATGTGGTTAAACTGCAGATAAATAAGAAAGAAAATATAACAATTCTTAGTTGGGAAATCAAGCCTAGTAAGATATAATAATTACTTCTACTTACCTCTGAAGTAACCCTGGATCCAAATAGCCACCCAGCGCCACGAGGACTGACTGCCCACGTTTCAATTTCCTCAGGATCACTCCACATGAGGTCACAGAAAGGCCCTTCATGTGGAATTTCACAATTTCTCTCAACAAGTCTAATCTGCAGAGTGAACAACAAAGGAAGAAATAAAGTATAATTTCTTAGATTTCACATCAACACTTTAGCTAAAAAAATGCACAACAAATTATTACACTAAAAAATTACAGACAAGAATTGTATAATATAGTTAAAAATAAAATAACAAAGAGTATGACATCATCAAAAAAGAAGGGTCATTACAAAACAAGCTGCAGAAAAGGGGTTATTACAAAACAAGCCAATAGACAAAAGTCTGTGTAGCAGTACAACTTCCCCGCAGCCTTCACATAGTCAGGTTCCATTTTCCCTTTTCTCATTTTTTCCCTTCCTCCTTGAAGATGAATTTTAAGGTTCCATTTACTCGTAGTCATCAAACAGACCAATACTTTTAAAGGGAGAAAGGGCAGACAATTTTGAATTATTTGTTGACTGGCACAATGCCACAGGGATGTCGATTTCACATAGTGTTAGAGATATACAGCAAAATCCTGTCCTAATCCCTCTAGAGAGTTCAACACTTGTTAAGAGCAAGAGACAGACTAACAGAGCCAGTTAGCATAACCAAACAAACCTGGTCTACAGTTCTAATGTCAGGAGAAAGGCCACCATGGACACATAGTACCTGGATTTCAAAGAGGTGACATATCAGTTTAACATTTGAATACACAAGTACATAAATATCATGAGAGAGAGAGAGGGAGAGAGAGAGAGAGAGTGCATACTGTTCCATCTATAATTGCTGAGAGAGTTAGGTAGTCAAAAACATCTGTGCAATACCGCCAAGCATTAGCATTTCCATACTTTCTTTGACATTCATCATAGAATCCATAGACCTAGAAAAAAAGTAATTGTAATTATAAGTTCGCAAATCAGCAACTCAGACATACAAGGTGCTTTGTTTGTGCATCACAAGCATGTATTTCATCATAACAATGAGGTGAATGCACTAAGAAACCTCATATTACATCCCTAGGGACTCATAGTAAAGATAGAAATGAAAAACCAGGGGGAAGTCAAAGCAAGGCAATTCAAATGACAACCCACCAGCCTTGAGACCTGGGCCTGTGGTTTCCTAAAGCAAAGAATAGTGGCCATAAAACACCAAGCAGCACACATGGAACAAAGAGTAAAGATAAAGCCATTCTGAGAGTTGGGCTATATAGCACTCTGCAGCAATATTCCTTAAGGACTTTGATTGGACACATAACAGATAATAATGACAAAGTCATAGTTATCTGGTCAATATCCCTTTGGAAAGGCGAGACACGAGACTTGTTTAAGTAAAAGCCTGGTTAAATTCAGCAACTAGATTCTCACTTCCATCAAGACCTTACATATGGATCCTAGGCCAGCAGCTGTGGTAAGGCACAGGGGGGGGTGCTCTTCGATAATTTTTTTACATGTTTTTAAATTCTAATAATATTTTTACATTACACTTTCAATATATTTTTAAAATATTATGCAGAAATTGCGTTTTTGGCACATAAATAATCTATGAAGAAGACACCCTAAATGAAGTCACCGAATTAAATTGGACAGGGAATAATTAATAGGTATACAAAGGAAAATGAAATATCTGGAATATCCAAGGAAGCACAATCATCCAATAAGAGGTTACAGAAAGTAAAAACTCTGTTTGTAAAGGATAAAACCCAGCTGGAGAATGAAGTATTATATTTTATTCATAGGAATTTAACAAGGAACGCAAGACAAGAGCATCACAAATAAAGATTGATTTTACTTAATGCAACTATAGATAGTGTAAATAATATCACATTTGGAGAGTAAACGAGTATCACCGACTTTAAATCATAGAAAGCAGGCCATCCAAGGCATATCAAGTTATCAACTTCATATTAAAAGAAAATACATAATTAATTACCTGGGTTAGTTGCCTACTTTCATGATTTCCACGTAGAAGAGTAATGTTGGCAGGGTATCTGGTTGCAAACGCAAACCCAAGAAATTAGGAACATCAAATATAAAGAAAGCATCTATAAATTCAAACAGACAATCAAACAGATACCAAGATCTGAAGTTGGTCAGCCAAAAGCCCGTTCACTCTAAAATATCCAAAAATTTTAAATGAATATAAGTAAGAAAAAATATCATGATAAAAAATTATACATAAAACACAAAACACACACACATATATATATAGACATATAGTTCCCCATGGTCCTCACAAATGATAATTCATCAAAATCAAGTGAAAAAAAATACTTGGACTCCAATAAAGGATACTTTTGTTCAAGTAAAACAGTTTCCAGACAATTTCTTTGGGAAAACAACTGGTTATTGCCATTATTGACATATTTTAAAATCTTAGCTGCCATTTTCTACCATGTCTCTTGTTGTTAGGGTTCAAAGTCGAGGTATTAAAATTTAGAAGACATATCGGACAATCAATTCTTGATGTGGTATCGGGCATTACAAACAAAATTTATATATTGCTTAAAAAATTGAAAAAAAATTAGTAAAAATAAGAATAAATTAAATAAGGACAACGTTGTCATTTAATACATATAACATTATATAAGTCATTGACTTAACATTTTCATGACGCTTATTGTAAATTCTTTTTTACATCTTGCATATACCAAAATCAGATGATACCTTTACGTATCGGCTGATAATGGCCGATACCGATATGTATCGGCCGATACTTAGAACCATGCTTGCTATATTCTAAATGCCACCAGATCTGAAGGTCTTAAATCCATAAATACTGAAATCTATTCTTATTCTCTTGATACTTCTGCCCTTAATACATACTCCCTAGTACAATTCAAAAATCTTTACTCCCAAAATAATCATGGATAACATTAGCATTACACAATCTTCAGATAGTTCTGACCTGCTAAGTGAGCTTCGAAAACTGGCAACCTAAGACCAAAAAGCTCAAAATGAGGCACAATAGCTGTTCAATTTTTCAAAGGATGGATATGAGCTCTATCAGACTGCTGGATGGTTAGCCTATATGAATAGGACTGTATTCACAGGACGCCAAAAGTCTATAATGATGAATTATAATATGGCGGTGCAGCCATCTGCAACTAAATATGCACATGCACTCAAAAATAAACCCTATAAAGCATATATCTATATATACCTTGCTTTAAGAAGCAAAAGGATTGAGAAAACTTCAAGACTGTTGTATCCACGGTCCACAAAATCTCCCTGCCAAGAAACAGGAAGTTCTACAATTCAACCACAGAGCATTAAGCAGCAATTTTCAAGAAAAGTGAAGGTTTGGTGCAGATAGTATAGAGCTTACCATAAAAATGTAATTTGTGTCTGGTACATGACCTCCTGTCTGGAAAAGTTTCATTAAGTCATGGAATTGACCATGGATGTCACCACAAACTGTAACTGGACTATTGACAGGCTGCACATTTGACTCCTCAATCAAGATATCCTTCACCTGGTAATAGATATAGAAAAAAACATGATTTTATACAAAAAGACAGTTTTTTTCCCATAATAGATAAATTCTAGGACATATGAAACACACCGATAACATAATCTAATGCAAAAGAAATTAAAGAGATGTGCTGCTTTTGACATTATCTAAACCATGTGCTCTCATGGAAACCCAACATGCTGCTCAAATATGGTAGACTTGGCTGATTCTGTAGATCAATTACCTTTGTTTATCATAATAAATACATCATGAGACAGAAATATCATGACATCATTAATGGACAAATTAGAAGTTGAGGATACTCGTAAATCTTAAGCATGCTTGAAATGTATAAACCCCCATAAATACCTGGGTTTCCAAAATGCTATCCCCTACCGTATACCAAAACAAATATGTAGAAAACAACACACGAGTACACGACTACGATGATTCAACACGGTCTAAAGAGAATTTGGGGTAGTTAATGTGTTTAAAGATGGGGGCAAACGTGAAATAATGAACCTTAACCAGCTCAAGTGGATCAATCAATTCAATCCACTTCATCATCAACAAGGCTTATTAATACTGATCATGAGAATGGAATAGATTAATTCCCTATCTTTCATCAGTGCTCCCTTATAGAATTCAAAATGGTAAAGGGTCAATGATTTGAATCTCCTACAAATCACCTCACATATAATTCTGAAGCTAGGCTTCTTGTGCTTAAATCTAATGTTCCATATCCTCTTCTTCCACTTCTTTTATTTATCAATATCCTCACAATTCCCATCTACCACTACCTTGCTATCTTTTTTATTATAAAATTATTTTCTTTAGCTTCAACAAGAAAATAAATGTATACTAAAGCAATTACTTGCAGCAATACTTTGGTTTTCTCAAATTGAGGAGCTAGAAGAGAGATGGAAGGTAGAAAAAACAGAAACAGGGGAGGATGGGTGGAAAGAACAAACATATATTTAATCCAAACAATCCTTCCTACAAGGTACAAATGTTTAAGTCCACTAACCTGATTGCTTATTCGCCGAGAGAAAGTAAGGGGTACAAAAAATTGTATGAATTCAGTACCAGTAGGAAATCTCAATAGTTCAATAAAAAATAGGTAGATTCTAATAAACTTCTTTGCCTTAGACTAATTGACAAACCTATAGACAAAATTCCAATATTTTAGGGGCTGAATCACTTGTCTACCAGAAAGTTAGAAATTTCTTTTATTCGGGCCCTTATGAACAATAGAGTGCAGACCTACCTAGCTTTTAAACGTTCAACTTTCAAGATTTATTGAAGAAAGGGGGTGAAGGAATAAACTTCATGATCCTGCATGATTGATGATACTCTAGATCCAATCACAGTAACAACTTAAGAAGATAGAACCATGGAGGCATAGTCATTTATCTATTTTTTTGGACAAGTGTTACGTTTTTCAACCATGGAGGCATATATACTCTGAAATTTTTAAATGACTATCTATGCATATCCTTTGTAAGAATCAATAGAGATGAAAACAGAATGAATCTGCTTGGTCATGATGCTTTGCACATTCATATATTCTACGTTCAAAATTCTAGCTAACAACCTCTGGTAGATACTGAAAGGATGACCCTTAAGCCTACATCTTTATTTCAAGAAAAATGCTACGTATTCATCTGTAGGGAATGAGGCAGCTATTATCCAGAGAGAGTTTCATAATGCCTATTTTCCTTTACTGAACCAGTAACTTGAGATTTGTTTTTGGGAGGTAGAAAGAAGGGAGAGGATGTAAAATGAAAAGGAAAAGCAAATGGAAAACAATCAGAGTTTACTTAACAAAAATTAAAATAAAAACAGTAAGAGATTCCTCAACAGCCCACACTTCCAGATTTTTTAACAGCATGTTCTGGGCATTTGTACATTAAAAGGGAATTTTCCTTTTAACTTTTCATTTTCCTTTTCCTTTTTTTTTTTGCTTTTCTCCACCTCGCTTTTCACAAAAGCCAAACATAGCAAAGTAAAAATCCAGTAAATTGGTAAACTCCATGCTTCTTTATATTTTTCTTTTTTTAATTCGATGACAGTGCAACCCACAGTCGCTCGCTACCCTTATGTCCTCATTTGATACACTTGGTTTACGCTATACGCCACCAACCCCACCAACTGGGTAGTCCCATAGTAAAATATGTGTCGGCGGGCCCACACAGAAGTACTGAACTAAGCGCATTTATCATCACCATTATAGTGGTTAATTAGTAAATTACATGCCTGTTCTAACACCAAACTCTCACAAGCAAGAATTCTTTACTAAGTGAACCATAGATTATTTTTCATTATGATCAATAAATTGTTTCTGGAAAATTAAAATATTGTACTTTCTGTACCAATTCATGTGCAATTAATAAGTAAAAGCACCTAAATGAGAATATTAACAAGCTAATTAGGACAACCGTTTCTAAAACAAACAATTCAAAACAAAAAAAAAACAGTGGCAAACTTTAAGAGCATGTCACAACCGCCCATACACCAATTCCCATTTCAATTATCAGTTAGAATTGCTATGCAACATTCAATTAAAAACACAACCACCAAAAATAGCAAAATTAAAATTAGGGTTTTCCCGCAAACATGAAAACACTCTGCCCATCACATATAAACCAAAAAACACAACTACGTATTAAAAGCCCTAATTAAACGTAACAAAACCCTATACTTGGACAAGATTCAATCCTGTAAATACGAAACACCAGTAAGAAAATACATACATATTCGCATACTAGCTGAAGCTCGTCTTCCGATAAGTGCTGCCCTTCTTTAACCTTTGATATCCACAGATCCAAATCCATCGTCCGTCTTTCTTTCTCTCCTAGTGTATATATATATATATATAGGGTCTCCTGTATATATAGATATAGATATAGATATATATGAACGTATATGTGTGTGCTAAGAAGCAGACCGGAAGTGTTAGAAATGGAGAGGCGATTGGCTGCCCTGAGGAATTCTCTCTCTGAAAATGGAACCCAATGAAAAACCGAGAAACAGACACAGCTGAGATTCAGAGAATCAGAAAATTTTCTTTTGAAACCCTCAAATTTTATTCAAAAGGGAGATCCGACACATTAATTGACACTTTTGCCCCTACTCGATATTTAGAAGTTGCCTCTTACCGAGAGTAAAAAGTACCAAGTGTGATGGCATTATTGAAAATTTAAATATTATTGTTTCCGGAAAGGCGAAAATGCAAAATTATCCACTGTGTTTGTGTTCTTTTCATCGTTGGGTATGACTGATTGAATTTTTTTTTCTTCGAACTAATTATTAATATAAAATCGTACCTTTATTTGAATAATGATTAATAAGAGTCTAAACGGATATAAATAAATTTGAATATAGCAGTATTTGTATTCGTCTTCGAAAAATTAATTTGTTATCCGTATTCATATCCGATATCCGACAAATTTTAAAAATATTATCCGGTATTCGAAATAATATCCGAATACGAATAATATCCGTTTCCATTTATTTTATTCAAATAAACAAATTATTCGAATATCTGGATTCGTTTATCAATCACCTAATATAAAATTCATTCAAATTATTTATAATTTTTTGTGTGAATAATTACTCATAATCAATCACAATTTATAGTTTAAACTGTACATATTAATGAATAAATATTTATTTATTTATTTTTAATAAATACAATAATAAATGCTCTAAATTACAATTCAAATAAGTTTTTATTATTTTTGAAATCCTAAATTCAAAATAAATGATCTACTTATTAATGTTTAGATGTTCATTAATAAGTAGATGCTCATTTTATGTGTTAATTTTGGAGTAATACTGTAGTATGTATAAATATTTATAATTTATAATTATAACATTTAAATGATATTTATAACACTTGTTAAATGATACATTTTAAATATATTGTAACACTATATATAACTATAGTAAAGGGAAAAAATAATGAGTTTTAAAGTATGGTTTATTAATGAATTAATGTTAATTTATTTATTTTTAATAAATAGAATAATCAATGCTCGAAATGACAATTTAAATAAGATTTTATTATTTTTGAAATCCTAAATTCAAAATGAATACTCCACTTATTAATATTTAGATGTCTATTAATAAGTAAATGTTCATTTTATATGTTAATTTAGAGTAATACTGTAGTGTGTATGAATATTTATAATCTATAATTATAACATTTAAACAGTATTTATAACACTTGTTAAATAATATATTTTAGATATATTGTAACACTATATATAACTAAAATAAGGAGAAAAAATAGTAAGTTTTAAAGTATAGTTCATTAATGAACGAATATTAAATTATTTATTTTTAATAAATACAATAATCAATATTCTAAATTATAATTCGAATAAGTTTTCATTATTTTTGAAATCCTAAATTAAAAAATGAATAATCTACTTGTTAATGTTTAGATATTCATTAACAAGTAGATGTTCATTTTATGTGTTAATTTGGAGTAATACTGTAGTATGTATAAATATTTATAATCTATAATTACAACATTTAAATGATATTTATAACACTTGTTAAATGATGCATTTTAGATATATTGTAAAACTATATATAACTAAAATAAATGAAAAAAATAATAAATTTTAAAGTATAGTTTACTAATAAATGAATGTCAATTTTTATTTTTTTTAATAAATACAATAATCAATACTCTGAATTACAATTCAAATAAAATTTCATTATTTTTGAAATCCTAAATTTCAAAATGAATGCTCTACTTATTAAAGTTTGATGTCCATTTGACATGTTTGGAGTAATACTATAATGTGTATGAATATTTATAATTTATAATTATAACATTTAAATGATATTTATAGCACTTGTTAAATGATCCAAAAGTTATATTGTAACACTTATTAAATGATACATTTTAGATATTTTAACTTTATAATAGTAAAAAATCATTAACTATACTTAAATCAATTTATTAATATTACAACAAAAGTGTTATTTTCAACTTTTTAGAAGTGAAATAACATATTTTAAAAGTAATTTTTGTATGATAGTGAAAACTAATTATTATATAAGGATGACCACTTAAAAGAAATTATTTTGCTTATATATATATATATATAAGTTATTTGAATACATACCCGAATTCGGATATCGAATTTCAGATATTTGTCGAATATATTACGGTCATATGTTAAACGAATACGTCTATATCCGTATTCGTATCCGTTTATTTGTGGATACCTTAAATCGAATACGTCTATATCTGTTTTTTTTTTAATGTGAATAATATCTTTTTTTTTTCGAATACGAATGCGGACGAATACAAATTTTTTAGTCACTATTTACCCTGTGCCAACAAGCTCAAAATTGAAATAAATTCATTTAGTTCATACTTACATAATTATAAATATCACAAAATACTTTAAAAGCACTATTAATTAAATTTATTGTTTTAAAAATATAAATAAAATACGTCAATTTTAAATTTAAAAATATTTCAAAATAATCCTATAATTCCAAAGTGAGGGAATATTTAGGCATTTGGGAGGACATTGGACAGTGTCAAGAAACTCGTTCAGATCAAAGCTTTTGTGATTAGCATTACATGGAACCTGTAGCACTAACACTGTGGCTGGCTATATATGTGTTCTATGCAAGTCAAAATAAAAACAAAACGTGTTCATAAAATCTATTCAAAATTTCCTATCCATAGTGATCATTGTAATATCTTCCACAGAAACTGTGTTCCGATCAAATGAAACCAAACCTCAAAACCTTGTCCATATCTCAATGTTGATACAACACATAAAACTGAAGATGAAAAAATTCTTCCCAAATGTAATATAGGATGATGCTACATAGATTTAAATCCTGATGTTGAAGTATTCCTGATCAAAGTGATGTAATCGCACATAACCATCTTCACCTCCGCTTGAGAAACTGTTACGAAAATCATTAAATGTCAGGGGACACATATCGGCATAAGAAAACTGAGCAATATAATCAAATTAAAATTCTACAGAAAGGAAAAACAAAACGGAATGTGCTCAAGCAAGTACAAAAAGAAAGAAAGGAAAAAAACACACTGAAACTGCATGCTCTCTGTCAATGTAACATGGAGTTCACACTACACTAACTGGATCAGCCTACTAGTCTTGTACAATAACTACTATGAGAATATTTCCTTGAATTTTGATTCGGGCTAGAATCAAATAAGGCCTCCTTATTTCCCTTTCTTCCACTTCGCTGATACCTATTTTCCTATCTTTTCTTTTAATAACCATTCCAAAGGCGCTGAAAAAAAAGAGCATCAACCCCTACATGCCAAGTAAACAAAAGCAAGCGGGAAACAAAAAACACGGCTTACAGCAGTGAAAGCACTATGCGCCCCACCAAATAAAAAACTCAATGAACCCCTATACTAGCTCCCCCCAAGAAATAAATAAAGGAAACAGTAGACCATGGAAAAGTTTTATTTTGCCAAAAGAATAACATAATCAAGAACAAAACTTTGATTTGAATTGCCGAATTTTCCTTGTCAAAATATCTCCCATTTCTGCCCCGACAGATAGACCACCATAAACAATAGGTGATGTGGGACAAATTGATGCCCATCTTCACAAAGAGGCAGCCATCCTGCAGTATATTTCAGGTTACTCCGCAGAGTTGCCTCTCAGTCCATAGCAATCAAAAACAAATAGAAAAAAAATTCAACATTGAATGACATATCCCTAAATCATGTGTAACCTTCCCTAAAGCAGAGAAGTCATCCATCTCTCACCACAAAAGTAACATTTCTAATAAAAAGCTACCCCTCCCCTCCCCTCCCCTCCCCAAAAATAATGGACTTCCACAACCCCAAGCTCAAAAATACCTATTCTTCCCATCTTATTTTTCATTATTCAAATTCAGTTACTTTTTTCCTAGTATTTTCAAAATTATACAAAAATGAAAATGCTGCAACGAGCATGATCTAGAACAGGAAATTATAAGAAAGAATTGATAAAAAAACATCAGGGAATAAAATGTGGGAGGAGTCCACATCCATTAGCAGGGTTTGTTGGCCTCTTGTTCGTGTGCTTCCTTTGAATGGTTATGCAGAACTGTTGGTTTATATTCGGAATGGAAGCGACAAGCAGGTTTCTTGGAAGGCAACCTCAAGAAAGAGGGTTAACGATTGATGCTACTTAGCTTCATCATGTGAATATGATTACACAATTTATTAGAAACAAGATTAAGGGAGAGAGTATATTCTTTATTACGAGTCCTTTTCAGAGGAACAAGATATTATCTGCAGCTAGTTGAAGCAATATGGATATTACCTTAGCCAGGAAAATAAAGATCCAACATTCCAACTCAATAAATTATGTTACATATTCACTAGAGAGGAGTCCTTCCACGGCAAGGTAAGTGTGTTATTCACATTTTAAGTTTTAAGGACTTTTTATCCATCAACACCCTCAAAATGAAATAATATGTAAATGAATTAGACAGTAGGGGAACCTTGACATCATATGAAAGTGTAGGTGGCTTAGTGATAAACTGACAATCAATGAAATTTTTGTGTGTGTTTTGAAGAAGAAAAAGGTTTTATTAATAAAGCAGAGAGAATAATAGTGGAGGGGGATAAGAAATCCCCAGATCCTAAGACAAGTGGGTAAAAACCTTGTACGTATGCATATTCTATATATATATGCAGAAAATTTTCTCTAGAACCTGCCACGTGGAAAAATTATTCTAGTACTACATTTTAATTTTCGTAATGAATATTGAAGCTAATACAAAAAATACATCCAAGGACAATGCTCACAAGCTGATGCACATTCTTGACAGGCCTTCTAAAGTTTAAAGCTAAAAAAGGAGTTTTGTTTTTTGAAAAAAATAATCACTTAAAGGTTCAAAACTCAAAAAAAATCATTAATATGGCTATCAATTGCATTATTATAACTTAAGAAAGTTTGTGAACTCCATATAAACAGGCACAAACAACTACCTTCGTTAACTAAAGATCATTATAAAAAGAAGAAAATGCCATAGAACTCAACAAAAATTCAAAATAGATGTAAGGAATATACAAAAGATAAGCATATTAAAAGGTCAGCACATGATGTGATGTAACAGCAAGAGACAAAATACTACCTTTTTCCATCAGGGTTGAATGCCAATGCATTTATTGGTCCAAAATGCCCTTTCACACCTCCAATTTCTTCTTGAAGGATCTGTCACCAAGGAAGTTCAGAAATCAATAGGTTACCCTTCCACCTTTTTCACTCATTGATATATCTACTGTTCTTTTACCTTGTCATAAAATTTGGCTTCAAACTTCCCAGCACGATGATCAGTTGTTGTAACAGCTGATGCATCCTGACCACCTCCAAGCACCACCTGTAAAGCAGTGAAGCATCAAATTCAGCAGAAAGTTAATGCATATAAAATGCTCATGATGAAGGTAAGTTATTTGCTTTATAAGGATGCAATGTGAGCTCATATGCACCTTCCCGGAATCATGTGACCAGTTTCACAAAGTGCAATAAATTGAAGCTGATTCAAAAGATGAAATAGAGAATGATGAATCAAAGTCTATATATCGCATACAACCTGGTTTAGCAATGATAATTCTTGTCAGAAATAAGATTAAAAGCCCACGTGTAAAATAGACCTTTTGAAGAAAAGTGTACTTGTAAAATAAAATAAATTGCTTGGATAGCATTGAAACAACTAATGTGTAACAATGAATCCTCAAAAGGTCAAGAGGAGAAATTTTTTAAAAGAAATTTATAAATTATTTTTAATCAAGTTTCATAAGAAGCGTCAGAAAGTGGTGAATCCACTTACAAGTATACAAAGCATAGATCTACACCCTAAACATGCAAAAAGACTCTACAATATACAAGCTTCCCTCCCAAAACCGATTATTTTGTTCCTCAGCCTCGCCCTTCCCTCCAATACTGATTATTTTGTTCCTCCAGATTGTCCACCAAATACAGAAATACTATGGGGTAGCAAATACAATTATAGAGCGCACACAAAATACAAAATTCAATAAATGCTCTTAAAAAATATACTTATAAAGCAATAATAGATAGTGCCAACAGTACGTACATGATTAAGCAGCGGAGACATCGTAACTGCATTAACTGGGCGTTCAGTCTTATATGTCTTGATAAGTTCCAATGATCTAATGTCCCATAGCTACCAAAATTGGGGAGAAATGAGACAAAAACCATACAAAGGAAAGATAGAGAACTATACAGAAAAGCGGTGATTCACAAAAAGTTCATAGTTACTAACCTTAGCAGATTTATCTAGGGAACCGGTGAGGAAATGTGAACTGTCTGCAGATTTTACAAGTGATGTAATTGTCTTTGTATGTCCAGTTTCCTTGTCAGACTCATGTAGCAACTTCCCTGTCTGTCAGTTCGAAAAGAACATCCAAACTTTAACTTCAGATAAATAGAAAGAGAAAACGAAAAGTACTAAGAAAATAATGCCAAACAGTATTTTTAAATCCAAAGATGACTCACAAACTGGAGTGTGGACCAACTCAGAAATAAATTCAACTAACCATAAATTTTGCACCGATTAAGTGTTTACCTCAATATGATTACCCAAACTTGTCTTCAGGGACGATACACAAACAACTAAATAAGTTCTAATGCACGTACCTCGGAATCCCAGATACGAACTACAGCATCTTCACCAGCACTTATTATTGTTCTATTTAAAGGTCCCCAAACAGCTCTGTTGATTCTTCCTTGAGGGCCCTTAATTGTGAGCAAAGAGTCGCCGATCTCTGCAAATGAAGCCAACAACGACTAAACATCTTGAGAAAAACAATGATATGTACAGAAAATAGTTGGTGTTGAGAACTTATATGAGCTTTATTTGGATGAATTGAGCTTCTATTGTTTAATATGAAATAAAGGTCAAGAGCTGCAGTTTCTAAGAGTTACATTACTAATATGTAAACCATATTATCTGTTCACATAAATATATGTGAAATATATGGTACATATTTCTCAATTTACTAGAAATACTGAAGTTCTTAAGATTTTTCATTAAAATAAATGCTCTATATCCCCTCAAAATTCCCTAAACATAAGGATTTCAGCACAATTTGTTTCCACTATTATGATATTCCTTGAAGTCATGCAAGAGAGCATAGGATTTTCTTGAGATAAAATATGTGGACTGATTGTTTTCCCCCCTTAGATTCTTCGCATTAAGTTTCTTTACCTAGAAGAGCGAAGGAGAGGAAGAGAGAGAGTGCGTGTACACTAAGCAAAAGGCTGTAAAATGAAAGATCGTGTGGAAGACAAAGAGAAAAGCATCCCCATGAAATCTTGATAAGAGAAGATAGTTGGGAGTTGAACTTGAATCATAACTTAGCCTAGAAAGTTCAAAATTATAATTCAATCCCAATAAAAGTACCCACTTTTAGGCTTTGTAAAAGTACAATAAATCAATTGTATTCATTAGAGGGATCTTTACTCAAGCTTATTGTTTTTAATCTACAGTAGTCCTTTTTTTTATTGCTCGGTATACCTAGTAAGTAGCATAGAAAGCAGAAGTTGCATTACAACAAACTTCAAAACTTTGGAGGCCAACACCTTAAAACAAAGGAAATGCAATTTGTAAGCAAAGCTGACTGCTACTTACGTTCACTCGGATCCCTGGCAATACATTTGACGTGAACAGCAGAAGGGGAACCCATAAAAGGATCTGTTGTGATCACTACAAGCTTATCCCCAATCCCCAAATCAACAGATTTAGCTGGAGAATCAAAATTGAATGTAAACAGCTGAACCCCAGTTTTAACATCCCACAGTTTTGCTGTCTGATCAGCACTAGCAGTAATCAACCGTGACGAATCCCCTAAAAACACAAACACAGAAATCAAAACACATACCATAAAACATATGGAAAAAAAAAGTGGTTTGAAAGAGCCACCTGCTTAATCCCCTAAAAGCTAAAAACAAAACCCAATCATACATTTTAAAGACAAAGTAGCATGCTTTCAGATTAATAAAGGCACATAATCAAAGGTGCATTTCAAACAAAAACAAATCAAAATCAAATAGTTATGTTGCAAGTATATTCTTAAAATTTCAATTACAAATGATATAGAAACAAATTTGATAAAATCCTTTAAACATATTTCTTCGTAGTATCATGTTCTTAATTCCCATTCAAACAAAGAGTCATCTCAATCATCAATATACAAACATGTAAATATACAAGTGCTTAAAATTAGCATCAATAAAAAGAGAGATTGAAAAAGGAGCTTGCTTGAGACATCGCAGGACCAAACGGCGCCGTTGTGTCCACGGTAAGTGCCAAGGCGTTCGCCATTATCGGCGAACCAAACGGTAGGAGTGTGATCTTTGGCACATGAGAACAGGAGGTCACCGTCTCTGTTGTATTTAAGGAAGGTTAGTGGCCTTTCGTGGCCTTTCATCAAAATTGGCCTCATCTTTGATTTCGATTTAGATCGATTCTCTCTCTTCTCCTTCCTTTTGGTTTGCTGTTTTCACTCGTTGCTTCAAGTAACAGAGAAAAGATAATAGAGAGCGAGAATGAAACCCTAGACCCTAGTTTAATCGGATCCTTGCAGGAACGCTTTACCCTATCCTATCCGGATTAGTATGAATCGGGTCAAGTCAAATACTCCTCCCTTATTTATTTTTTTCAATTTAAAATCATATAAGAAGATATGAACACATAAAATAAAAAAAGATAAAGAATGCTTATAATTTTATATTAATCACAATTTAAATTTATCATAAAATTTGTGTATATATAAATATATATATTTTCTTAAAAAAAATAATTGTCCAAATCGATAAAGATGACAATTTGATATGAGATGGTAAAAGTAAGCTAAGTGGTACTGAATTGGATGATTTATTATGAAGAGAAATGATATTTTCATAAATAAAATTTAATATTTTTATAAAATATTTTTTACATGAATGTGAGATTTATATATTATTTATGTGAAAAATAATTTGTAAAATTATTATTTTTATCTGAAAAAATATCAATTCATTATTATGAATTATTAGTTTAATAATAAAATTTTGATTTAAAAAAATAAAATTAGTGTAGTTACAATTTTAATATTTATTATTAAAATGGTGGTAAATTGTCTCGTATAAAAAGTTTGAATTAGTGCATCGATATTTATATAAATAATAAATGGTCATAATAAGATCACATTAAATATAAAGTAATTTTGACTTTTACTTAAAAATGTAACAATATAGATGCAAAAATATGAAAATATTTAATTTTTTGTATAATTAAGATTGTGTGGCAACGTGATTATAATGGTATAAAATAAATATACCTTTTGTGACTTGTATTGTTGATTATTTTATATTGCTATAGTAATTTTGTTCTATAACTTTAAATTAAATAAAAAAGATTATATTTTTATTTTTTACATATTCTTTGTATTTGTATGATTAAATTATTAAGAATAAATTCACAAGCACAAGAAAAAATAAAAATCCTTCTCTTTTCTCTTATGTCTTTTTTATTCTATTTCCAAACTCCTAACGTAGTGTTAGCTATATACTACTATTTAGTTCACAAATTATGAGTATTATGCATGTAAATTTGAAATGTCTCTTTCGGCCAAAAAATAATAAGATGATATGGACAACAATACCCTGCGCCAGTCACACCCTGTTTGTGAGCTTTTAAAACTAAGAAAATCATAGGAAAGTTGAGTAAAATCGTAATTTTCCTTAGAAATCTCATATTTCTGCATTTTTTTTATGTCAAATTCTTATATATATATATATATATATATATATATATATATATATATATGAGCAGATATATATAAAGTTTTGGGTAAATTATTCAATGACATAACCTACCTATATTGAAGAAAATATACTCCCAAGTACATTAGAATGTCATAAAATAAGTCATTATATTCCACATGTTAATAAATTAAATGCACTATTTTTGCTTATGCAGCAATCTTTACTAGGATACTTTTTGACACATCAAATGTTCATTGTAAAATATAGAATATTACAAATTACTCCCCCCAATCTAAATTATATGATCATTATTGATTTTTAAAAATTAATTTAAGACATTTTAAAACTCAAAATTAAGATAATTTATTAAAAATTATGAAATAATAAAACTTATAATAAGCAATATTTTTTATATAGTTTATAATATTTATCATTGTATTGATTAAAATTAAAAAAAATCAATGTTAATTTTGATGCATAGTACATGAATCCCATACTTATGTGAAAGAGATATTGCGATAATTTTAATTTTTACTTGTAAAACTAATAATTCCCAATAAAAAATACCGTTGGCCATGAAAATAATTAGCCTAAAATTACAGCTACTAAATCCTAAATTAGCAATTTATTTATAGCTATATTTATCTCTCGTAAAGCTCAAGTTGAACAGAATACAACAGACAGACTACTTTGAGATAATCCAATTTAGCATGCATGCACACAGCAAACACCACACTTACGCCATTCATTTTTATCAAAAACACCGCATTTACCAAAAAAATAAAAACTAAAAAACACCTCATTTGCCAAAAAAATTAGAAGCTTAAAAACAACAGCTATGTATAAATAACACCCTCCCTAATTTTCCTTCCCTCATAACATACAACTTTCTTTCTTAAAGTCTCTCCCCTCTGTATATCTACATTGAGAGGATACACATGGCTTCAGAAGGTTGCCGACCAGCATCATGCCGCTGCCTTGCTTTGGTTCTCACCATTGCCATAGTAGTACTCGCCACAACCCCGACTCTTGCCAAAAAATCAAACAATGTCATGAACGTGATCGATAACTGCTGGAGATCGAACCCCAAATGGGATAGCCAAAGGCAGCAACTGGCTACCTGTTCGCTCGGTTATACCGGGAAAATGACCAACAATGTCGGTCCGGACGTTACCGCCTACGTCGTGACCGACCTTAGTGACGATCCGATGAACCCTAAACCAGGTACACTAAGGTACGCCATGACCAACATTGTAGGGAAGAAATGGGTAACATTCCAAAGGGACATGAACATTAAACTTCAAAGGCCTCTTCTGGTTAGCAGTTTCACTACCATTGATGGACGAGGAGCCAACGTTCACATTGCAGGCGGCGCCTGCTTAATGCTGCAAAGGGTACGTACTTAACTTGATAACTCAAAACAATATTCATAATATTGTCAATTTTTTCATAATTTTTTTCCTATGTTCGTATCTTAAAGACTATAACTGTCTAAATATGCAAAATGAACAGGTGAACAATGTAATCATCCATGGTTTACGGATCCACGACTGTCAAGTTCAAGGACCAGGGCCAGTAATGGGTCCCAACAAGAAGATAGTGAACATAGCACATGCAGATGGGGATGCAATCAGGATGCTAACCTCGACAAAGATATGGATAGACCATAACACGCTCTATAACTGCCCGGATGGTCTCATTGATGTTACTAGGAGCTCTACGGACGTAACCATTTCAAACAACTGGTTCAGATACCAGAACAAGGTTATGCTTTTAGGACATGATGATGGCTTCTTGCGTGACAAAAACATGAAGGTAACGGTCGCCTTCAACTATTTCGGTCCTAGTTGCCATCAGAGGATGCCAAGGTATGTTCATGTATCATTTCCAGATTCACAAAATGTTAAATTTTCATGACAGGTTGTAAAAATACGTGTATGGGAACTATGTGCAGGGTGCGGTTTGGATATGCACATGTTGTCAACAATCTCTACCAAGGATGGGGACTATATGCAATAGGGGGAAGCATGAACCCAAGAGTAAAGAGTCAAGCGAACCTTTTTATAGCTCCCAAAACAGGGAAAAAGGAGGTAATAATAAGTACAGCTAAGAAGTTCATGCTTAAGTAAAAAAAATAAAAATATTAATATATAAAGAAACTAATAATTAAAATGTTTCACAGGTCATCTGGAAAAATAACGATAAGGCTGGCATTCCATGGAATTTTCGTTCTGTGGATGATCTATTTGAAAATGGAGCAACTTTCAACAAGAACGAAGCCAGCAGTGGTGGCGAAAAGCCAAATTACAATCATGAACAACAATTTAAGGTAGCAGACGCAAGATCAGTGAGGTCATTGACAAGAACCTCAGGTGCTTTAAAATGCCGTAAAAGCTCTAGATGTTGAGTCAAAGTAAAGGTTGAAGATGAAACTGGAAGAACATGAAGAGATTCATCTCATTGTATGAATAAATGTAATTTATCACTATCATGTTGCAATATAGAATATGCACAGAACAGTGATCTGGGATTTCTTCTAAATAAAAGGAATATTTGTACTAAGAACAGTGCTCATCAAATACTATTTAGTTCAACAAAAAATACAAATTTTCAACTAGCACATATCAAACATATTCTCCAATTAATCTTCTTCACTATCGGAAGTTTCATATGCTACTAGTAAGCTTTTAACAGGGTTGTCCACATTAATTTTATCTTCTGCTTTATCACGTCCTGTCGAAGGGGGCATTTTCTCCCCCTGATTAGCCTCAGTTGTACTGTTTGTTGAATCTCGTTCGGTGGAAATCACAGTTGAGTGCTTGCCATCAAAAGGGCTTGAAACTCTCTGTCGCTTAGGTTTTACCTCCACCATCTTCTTCAGTAAATCTTGTTGCCTACAGCAAGTACAATTCCATTAGACAGTGTTTAAGCATGCACGTCTGTGTGTGTGTCACACACACGACACACCCAGAGAGAGAGAAAAAGAGACCTAATCCCACTCTTGGGCTTAGGTTCAACCCGAAGTGGCAAGGGCAGCGATGCTGGTGAAGAATCAGCAATGCTTGCAGCTTTGTTTCAAGCAGTTAAAGAAAAATAAAATGATAACAATGATTGTGGCATTAGAGGAAGAAATTAAACTTTATGGCTTTAAGAGGCCAGGGAATATAAGATCAAATGATAAACTAGATTCACTGCATTTAAGGAATACCCTTAGATGACAAGTAGTTCTTATCCTCCAAATGGAAGGAAGCACCCTCTTTAATTCAATTCCTCCAAGTAGGCACAAAAAGGGGCATCCAGGTATTCAAGCCAAATTGACAATTTAAACGTGTAATAACTAATAAGAACTGAAGAGAGAAAATACTCTCTCTGAATACTTTCTCCGGACAGAAGTCTAAAGGATGTACTCAGAGAGTTTGTGTCATAAAAAAATCTGCATGAAATTTGGAGAATTTTAACAGGGGTTGGCTTTTCCCCTCTTGGGGTTTGCAGTAGTTACACCTTTTTGATTCAAATAATAGTATGTCCGCGGCATGTCAAAAGAACAAAAACAGTAAAAGAAAAGTTCAATGGACATTTTAAAAGGGATATTTTAAATGCAGCAAATGCCCGTTTCTCTGTGCGGCGTAGAAGGCGCTCTGCATCCTCCTCGGCTTCCATCTGCTCCTTGAGATAGAGCAGATCATCACTGTCCAAGGCTGCATATTCAACTTAAGCAACGCTTAAGAACTATTGGTAGATAACATATGTGGGTGCATAGTCAAACAAATAAATATCAAGGGAGAGGAGAGAATCCATACCGCCTCGCCCGTGAAGGTAGCCTCCACGTTCACCAGCAACCTCTTGCATCTGTATGCATCAACAGCCCGGTAGAAGAAGCCAAGATCCCTGTCAGGGCATGTTATCAGAAAACTCTCCCAGATTTGAACATAATATATGAAAGAAAATACCAGGGCAAGATATGGTCAAACACATCCTCCTATCAAAACCTTAGTAATGTGTTGTACTACCATTGCTAGAGTTGCATATTGTCACCGAAGAAGAAGAAGAAGAAGAAGAAAAAGAAAATGAAACAGATGCCTCCCCCCCTCCCTACTAAGTTAGTGACATGAAGAGGCAGATTATGCCTATGATGTGGGCCAGGTAGATTTGATCTTTTCTTATTTATATTACTATCATAAGAAATATACAACGAGTCTTTGATTCAAGCAAAGACTTCTAGATTCATGGCCTAATTAGTTAGGATTTAGGACCTGATACCTTCATTTATGCTCAATCACCAATAGCTGCCAGCATCATATTCAAATCAAACTAAGCAGGTGCAGTGATGGTCAACTAAAGCTAGATCAGATCACATCAACCCAACAGGACAAATAAACCAGCTTCCATTGAAATTAACGTCCAAAAAAAATGCATAGAATAGCCATATTTAACGTCTTAGGTCCCCCTACTACGAAGAATGCACAGAGATTCTTATCCAATAAAATGAGGATAATATAGGATATGATCGGACTAACAATTTTTTTTTCATTTTGACAACAAAATTTGAGAATGAAAAAGAAAAATACATACAGATGTCAATAAGAATGTTAGCAGACCAGTCTCGAAGCAGCCCCATAGCATGAACGATTAAGTAACAATGTTAAAAGTTCTCTTTACTAAAATAACCACATGAATGGAAATAAATTACCAATATCCAAAACCATTAGATAACACTAAAACTTAGAATCCAAGGGGACACAGCTGTTATTTGGTTTATGGTTCTCAACAGATTTAATACTAATGATTTGCTTCAGCGTCACAGGCTATACAAGGCTTTGTCACAAACGTTTAAGCACTGTGCATGCAAACGAGACTAGCGCCTACTTGTTCCTTCCTTGTCCTTCCGCATGATAGCATTGGTATCTTCTTGTTTTTTTCCCCATTTTTTTTAGTGGGGTGTTGTTGTGGGGGGCAGAAGAGAGAATGGGTTGTTGAATGCTTGTGCATTGGGTATGCAAGTGAGTAAGAATAAGAGTTTCCCAAACAACCTTGTGGCTCACATATTAAATGTATGCTACTTTACACCCACTGACCTATTACCAAAAAACATGATAATTTACATGTAGTAAATGCATTGAAATACTTACTTTTATCTTCGGATGCCCATATAAGAAAGGCTCTACCACTAATTTCATGTAATTTTTGCAAAACAAACAGAATATATCCAAATAAATAAAAAATCAAAGAGCAAACTGAAAAGATTTTACTCTTTTCTTCTAAAGGGTTCCTCTTAAAACAAGAAAATCTGAAGATTTTTTTTTATAAATAATGCATACTTGAATGAAGTGTTAATACACCCAATAACAAGAATACGACAATCATATCAAATAAAGAATACATACAGAGATACGGAAGGAGAAGCATGATTCGCTAACCTTAGCAACCATGCGTTGAAAAGTGATATCTTCATCATCTATTCTATCCTTCCCTTTCCCCAATTTCTTATCTGTAATGACAGAACATATATATTCACATAAAAGACGTAACACGAATAATAAACACAGAATAATCGAAACGTAATTATATAAATAAAAATTTCTTACCTTTGGGATCGGAGAGATTGGTGTACTCTCGAACTTCTCTTCCTGCCATTTTAACCCAAACAGACTGGAAGCAATTTCAGCTAGAATTTGATAAATTTAGAACTGAAGAAGACGAAATAAGAGAGAGGGCGAGGCAAAGGCACTTTCCTTTCTATCTGCAAATCGGGGCTATTGGTTTTACAAAATGGTTAAATACAGTTATGTCATTAAATTTTGCCCTAACTTTTAATTTAGTCACTGAACAATTTTTATCCTTTTGATAACTATATTTTAATTTATTTGGATCAGTGATAATGGAAGAGTGTTCTTAGGCCCGGATCGATTATCAAACCGAAAAAGTATCGGATGGATGGGTCATTGATCCAATTAATGGTCGGATCATTATTGAACATGTGACGTCATTAATATGTAATAAATAATAAATAATTAAATATATTAATTATTATTATATATATTATTTAGTAAATATGCAAAATTAATCAATTTATCTGCACATAAAAAGATTAAACTTATTTGTACAATGTTTACTTTATACAATTTAAATAAATACAAAATTTATACAAAAAAATATATTAAATCATGATCATAACTCACAATTCAAGACTTAAGAGCTATAAAATCAAACACAAATAAATATAAACATCTTTAGGAAACATTCAATCAAATTCGGTAAAAATAAATAAATCTATTTGTACAATGTTTACTTTATATAATTCAAATAAATATTAAATCTATATGAAAAGAAATATATTAAATCATGATCATAGCTCAAAACTCAATCAAGAATATATTTAATCAAATTCAAATGCTTAAATTTTAATTTTTTTTTAAAAAGAAGGTAGAGAATCGGTAAAATCGGTGACTGGGTCGATTGGTCCGATCGTTGAGTCTCGAATTTTGACCAAAACTGATTTTTTGGCTTGAACCAGACTGGAGAGTCGACCGATTTTGATTTTTTTCGGTCGAATCGACAGTCCGGTCCGAATTTAAAAACCATGAATGGAGTATGTAAGTTATATATCCTAGTCAAAAAAATAATTTTATCTTAATCTTTCAATAAAATCTAGTATAAACAGATTATATGAGATAATATAAATTTATATTTAATTTGAGGTTGTATAGTTATAATATCATATTATTATAACTTTATAAAATAAATATATTTTTTAACGATTTATATTAAAAAAAAAAAAATTCACGAGAAAAAATTGACGAGGAATGCTAAATTTCTAGTCATTGCCATCCATATGCTTCACCAAAACTGACTTGTCCAGATATAAAACTGAAGCCCAATCCAAAATATAGACAACACATAGACATACGTGTCACCAGCAATTCATCTCCCATGTGTCCCTTTCTCTTTATATAATACGTTAATCCAAATCCATGCATTTTGTCTACGCTAACTTACCCATATATATATATATATATATATATATATGTATATGTATATGTATATGTATATCCTTCTCCTCCTCTCTTTTTCTACATATCATAGTCATCTGTTTTTAGCTCATTGATTCACATATTTTCTTCAAAATTAATTAAGCAAACAATATATTGCTAGATATATATAGCAACCCACTGCAGCTGCTGTACGTAGCTAGATTTTGTAGAGCAAGCAGCAACAAATTAAGTGAAAAAATATATTTTTGAGGGGAAATTAGGGGATAAAGAATTACGTAGACAAGTAGCTAGCGAGGATGCCTCGAGAATAAGCGTTACGGAGGGTGGAAGATATTGCGCAAAAGTGGACACGATGCGATCGAGCCACCTTGGCGGAGTTTCTATCTGCTTTCGTCTTTGTCTTTGCCGGCGAAGAATCCGTTCTTGCTCTTGGTATATATATATAGTTATACTATTTTATTACTATATATATAATTCTGTCTTTTTAATTATAATTTCTTCATGAAAACAAACACACTACATAGTATACGTAATATGTTCATGATCGATGTTCATGTGTTGTTCTCCATTTAATATATAATAGTCCCCGCAGCATCTATCGAAAAAAAGAAAAGAATAGTGTTTTCCTCTTAATTTATATAGGGAATTGGTATTTTTACCGGAGAATTTTGTAGTTCTACAAAGCTAGCTCTCCTTGTTTGGCCTCGTAGCCTTACATGAGCGAAAAACTTCAATAATGATAGTCCTGAAAAAATAATATTAAAAAATCAACTAATTTTTTCTCACATGTTGTATCGACTTTAGAAAAAAAGAGAGCAAAATTAAGTTTTAAATTTACTATTTTACCATTATATTTATTTTGTTTTGGTTGTGTACTTGTAGAGATTAAAATAGATATATATTATTTTTTAAAATATTTACTTATGTTATTTTATTTTTCGTTCATGGACAGAATTGAATTTTTCATTCATTTTTTTTTTGTGAAAAAAAAACCAAGAGATTTTGGTACATATAGAAAATTTTGCAGTCCTTTTTCATTTATTTTTCGTCCATTTTAAAAGTCAAAAATTAACACACTTTAAAAGCTGTAAAAGGATTTGCGAAGTTGACACAATTGTATATCACAATGTTTCACAACACCATCATTCATGGCCAATGCCAAGAAAATATAACTCTATGTTACACGAATGCAACAAAATTTTGATATAAATTTCACAAATAATTGGTCGGTCTTAGTGTTAACAACTTCATCAATCCATAGCCATATCCCTATGTTTGTCTTGAAGCTTGGAGTTAAAGAGGAGGGTTTAAAATTTTCACATTCAAATTTTGGTCAACAATTTAATATCATGTTTATGATTATATCATCCAAAATGACAATCCTTGAAAAAGACAATACATACATCTTTAGTGAAAATTTTGTAACAAAAGAGTAGCTTAGAAAAAGTATTGCCAGATGGATTACAAACAACATTAATTAATGTCATAGGCAGATAAGATGTACAGTGTGAAAGGTCTAGGAGCATCAAGTCTGGTGATGATTGCCATTGCTCATACATTTTCTCTTTTCGCGGCGGGGGCTTCCGCCATGAACGTTTCTGGCGGGCACGTCAATCCAGCGGTGACCTTTGGCGCTCTGGTAGGCGGCAGAGTCTCCTTGGTGCGTGCCGTTTACTACTGGCTTGGTCAGCTCTTGGGTGCTGTTGTTGCCTCTCTCTTGTTGAGGTTTTCTACTGATGGCTTGGTAATTAACACTAGATTACCATGTTACTTCTACGCAATCTAGGAAATTAAATTTTAAATTTATAAATTATACTCCATCTCTCTCAAAATAAGAGATACATTTATAATTTTTAAGTATAATTTTATGTTTTTAATTTAGTAGTGATGGTTTGATACCAGATATGCACTAAAATGATAATAACAAATTAAGAACCTCTCATCATTATAAATGTATTTTTAATTTTAATCTTTTAATTTAAAAAATAAATATATTTTTAATTTTTGAAGTAACTATACCTTAAGAATATGAGGTACTCACAAGAAGATGATGAGTACTTTTCTCATGCATCATACGTCACTTCTTGTCATTTATCACCCTTGTCTTTTAGAACAATTTGTTTGATGATTATTTTCATTAGCATAATCACTTTTAATTAAAAACATTCGAACCATTTTCCTTTTTAAATAATCAGGAGTACACGGGAACTTCTTGTTTTCAAGATTTATATGTTTAGAATCTCAATTGTTTTTTTTATACCACATTTTGGGTCCTCAATTATTAGATAATAACTATATAATTACATAATTACCAATTTCTAATAAGTGTGTAGTTGTAACTCATTTCGGCTTAAATTTGGTGTTGGTATACTTGTCTATATTTGTTTTTGTACTTTCTTCAGAGACCAGTTGGATTTGTGGTAGCATCTGGCGTGGGCAACTGGAATGCATTGCTAATGGAGATTGTTCTAACATTCGGGCTAGTTTACACTGTCTATGCAACAGCTATCGATCCAAAAAGAGGCCATTTGGGAACAATAGCTCCGCTAGCACTCGCAATTATAGTAGGAGGTAATGTTCTAGTGGGAGGGCCATTTTCAGGGGCATCAATGAATCCAGCCAGGCATTCGGACCGGCTCTGGTGGGTTGAAGGTGGAAAAACCATTGGATCTATTGGCTCGGTCCTTCTGTCGGTGCAGCAATGTCCGGTTTAATTTACGAATTTGGGATTATCCAGTCTGAGGCACAGGCTCGGCATCATCCTACCCACCAGCCCTCGACTCCAGAAGATTACTAGATAAGTTGTGGTTCAGTTGGTTTTGGTTTTGGTTCAGTTTTTGTGGAGCTGGTGTGAATAAAGTCTGTCTACATGCATGTATAAGTTTGGGCAGTCATGAGATGAGATGTTATTTTTCTTTTGTTGATTATGTTGCTACTGTTTTGTTGTACGTATGTTTATCTGTCGAATTAATACGAGTACGAGCAAACAAGTTCAAGCAGACAATTGATCAAAGTCAACATTTACGATCCTTGGAGGCTGTTTTGGCTGACTTTTTAGAATCTTTGCATAATATAATATTCTAAAAAGTCGGCTAAAACAACCTCCAATCGGAGACTTTGACTTGACGATGATATTGTTACTTTTTAGATCAGAATGTAAACTTGAAACATTTTTGGATTGGTTTATTTGATCCAAATAATAATTAGATATTGGCAAAATCTGCGATAACCCTCCATCACAACTAGGAACGGTTAGGATTAGATGAATTTAATTATTATCTGTAAGAAATTTTTATGGATATAAATTACTCTCTGTAAAAAAAGTTTGCGAATAATAATTTACGGTGAATTTTTATCTTTATCCCTTAAAACAATTAAGAAAATAAAAAAATACTAAAATTCTTGCGGATAGTAGACAGCGAGTTTGATTTTCAGTGTCCTTTGAAATCTTTTGAATATTGTCGCATCTTCATACATTATTATATATATGCAAATACTTTAATTTACACTATTCTACACAGGCAAAAGTCAAGTTTGCTGACCACCGGGACCGAAGCCTTGAAGATGCTCATGTCGCGTTGGCTTAACAGCTGCTCGTCTGTCAGACCCAACAATTCTCGCCCAAACCTATTACCATTGTCATTACTAATACAGTAATACTATAGCTATTATTGCTGTAGCACTGGATTGTTCTTTGTATACATGTTGTTCTTGTTGAATTGGGAAGATAAAAGTTCTTTAAGAAATTAGAAGAATAAGAAGGAAATGAAAGAAGAGAAGGGTTTGTACTGATAATGATTCTTGGGAGTTTAAGGAATGATTTCAAGGGATTGGGACATTTTTAATTTTTTTTTTCTTGTAAGGGTTTTGAATATGGGGATTTTGGGAGGAAGAAGAGAGAGATCCTCTTGATGTGGTTTAGTCGAATTGAAATTATAAAAGGCTTGCCCTTTTAATTTTTTCCATATTACAATTTAAACCTTAAAGTGGTACCAAAAAAAAAATTAAAAATTAATTTCACTGATTTTTTTTTGTAATAAAATCTTTTAGCCATCGAATTTAGCATTTTTATTTTGATAAATTGTATGATTCAAAATAAATTGACAATTAAGCTTTTTAAGTGTGTGTGTGTGTGTATATATATATCGTCTATATTTGTTCTAATTTTTCTTCTAATTTTTCTCATCGCACAATAATCAAGTTCCAATAATTTTGTGTTTTCAAAAATATTTTAAATTAAAATTATCTAAAATACTCTCATTTGGATCATTTATTTCACACGCATGATTATAAAATTTAATTATATTAAGATTCAATATCTTAAAATTAAAATATTAAGATTTAAGTTATAAAATATAAAAACTTAAAATGTTAAAGTATAGTTAAACCATTATAAAAACAAAAAAGACAATTAAAAAAAAGTTAAATAGAGAAGCAAAAGGGAGGCTTTAAAGAAAGTTTATTTCTTCGACATACCATTCACATTAATTAGAACTATAAGTACTTAATCCATCTAAACTATAAGTAATAACATATTAAAAATTACTATTTTATAATTACAATTAAGAAAATATCTCTAATATTTGTACGGATTTAAAGTAAAAATAAATCTATAATTTTCGAAGGAAAGGAGAACATTACTGTAGTCGCCTATTCGGGACAAGTCCGAGATTGAACCCACACCTTTATTGCTGGGACTTGGGTGGGTCTATAACCAATTGGACTACCACCTTGAGCTCGTATATAGGTTAATACTCATTCTTCTTCATTGTATACGTGTAATACGTATTAATTTTTTTTTATTAATATTAATATAGGTTTAAATTTTTTTTATTATCTATGCATTAATTAATTACTTCTCCTATTCTCTCTAAATTATTCTATCTTGATGAAAATTTTAAGGGTAAAGCATAAAATACTTAAATTTTTTCTCCTATATATATGTAAAATGTCTTATATTATGGGGGGAAAAAATTCTTCTAAAACGACGACATATATAATGAAAAGGAGGGAGTATTTATCTGAACAAAGATTTTTACTACGACAAAAAATATATTAACTTTTGTTAAAATTCCGTCATGTTATGAAAATTTTCTGTTGATTTACAATTGAAACGCACGTCAATATTTAAGATTAAGTAGGATTATAAAGTTAACTCATTATGTTTTATACTACATACTTTGTTTATTTTATATTATTTAATCATTATTGACTTTTTAAAGTCAACTTAAGAGATTTTTAAACTAAAAATTGGCATATTTTTTTTATTCCAATCAATATAATGATGAATATTATAAATTATCTAAAATTTATTACTTATTGTAAACTTTATTTTTCAAAATTTTTAATGAATCATCTCAATTTTAACTTTGAAAATATCTCAAATGAATTTTCATAAGTCAATAATGGTCATATAATCGGAACAAGGGGAGTACATGTAAGACCCCGAATTTTATGAAATACAAAATTTAATTTTTCTTCATATATTTATTTTTTTGAAACAGTAAGTGGTTAAATCGATAAAGTTAAAAGTTAAGGATGTTATGTGCAAATTTTATTTTGTCGGACAATATTCGCTTTGTCGGGGAATATTCGTTTGGTCGGGGAATATTCGTTTGGTCCGACGGCGCCGAAATAACAAATTATTGGTGGACCCCACAACGGAATATTTGTCAGATATAGAAAACGACAGAAATAACCTTTATAAATAAAAATAGTCAACGGAACTGTTAAAATACCGGTGATAAAAGAATAGTAGCATACGGTAGTTATTGGTATTTTCTGTAGCACTCGGTACTCTACAGTAACACACGGTATTGCATAGTGTCTCATATTATTGGTCTGATAATTGACACCGTAACTGTTACGCATCATTTCATCGATAATTGTCACTGCATAATATTTTATATTATCAATTCAATAATTGTTGGTACACAGTATTTTGCATTATTGATTTAATAATTGTCATTACACGGTATTTTATATCATTGAGTCAATAATTGTTGTTGCACTGTTTTTAAAATTATTGAACCTAATAATTGTCACAGTAACATATGCACAGTAATTCACATTATTGAATCAATAATTGTCATTACACAGTAACGTATGCTTTATTTTACATTATTGTTATCTCTATTATGATGTTATTTAAACAATTGTATTTCATTAATTTATTGACTTGATATCTAAGAGCTAACTATACTGTATTTATAACAATTAGTCATAATAATTGAATTGATAAAGTTATTTGTTTATAATATAAAGTTAGGTGATTATTAGGTGATATGAAATGAATGGTGTAGATTAAAGTGTGAATTATTGTTGAATAATTGAATTGATTTGTTTATAATATAAAGTTAGGTGATATGAAATGAATGGTGTAGATTAAAGTGTGAATTATTGTTGAATAATTAAATTGATTTGTTTATAATATAAAGTTAGGTGATTATTAGGTGATATGAAATGAATGGTGTAGATTAAAGATAATATAATATTTGAAATGGATGGTGTAGATTAAAAGATGATCTTTAAATGAATGGTTTAGATTAAATGAATGATAAGATTTTTGGCTATAAATAGAAGCCTTAACTTAAGGATTTTTGATAAACTTCCTTACTTGTTCTTTCTTTCTCTCTCTAAATACTTCTTGTGAAAGTTCTCTCTAAGTGTGCTTAAGTCATCTTGAGTATTTGTGAAGATCTATAAGTACACGTGTACTGTTCAAGTTAATCAACCTCATTTAAATCAATATTCAGTCACGTGTTGAGGTAAGGGATACCATCTTTTTCATCTTCCATTATTCAAACGTACTATGGTAAGGGATTATCATTATTTGATTCTCGATAATAATATTGTTTCTTCCTTACTCATAAGACGTGCCTTTTATTTCCATGTATTAAATTGTGGGAATAACCTTACGGAGCGGATTGCCGCCTGTTGGTGAATAACCTTTCGTATTCATTCATTATTAATCTCTGAGAATAACCTTACGGAGCGGATTGCCGCCTGTTTGGTGAATAACTCTTTGTACTCAAATTCTATTAAATTGTGGGAATAACCTTACAGAGCGGATTGCCGCCTGTTGGTGAATAACCCTTTGTATTAATTTTCTTCACCTTTTGTTAATCAAACCTGCTACGGTAAGGGATATTATTTTCTTTCATACTCCTAAATCGAAATTTATTATGGAACTATTGCTTCTATAATTCCTGAAAATATTATATGTTCCATAATAGTTGAACTTCATTATTTCAACTGAACCTTCCTATTTACGTGAACCTTTCTATTGAATTGTAACCGTTATTCTGAACTGTGGATCTTGAATATCATTTTTAAATTTCACTCCACATCATGTTGACAATTTGGACATTATTTGAATCTGTACAAAGTAAACTTCCGATACTTATTGTTATCCTATTTCTTCTGTTCATCATTTATATCATTCTAATTATCCAAAAATTAAGCTGTTGTGAATATCTGTGGCCGGGGGCACAGATGTGATATATTTGTTGAACAGATGATAGGTTAAAGGCGATATAATAGGTTAAAGGCGATACATCTGTTCGGTGTCTTTTATGGCACGTGGTGAATGTTCTCTTTGGCCCGTAGTGCAAAGATGAACTGTTGTTTGGTATGATTATGACCAAAGGCTGAATCTGGTATAATCATGACCGTTGGTGCTATATTGAATATCTTTGGCCCGTAGTGCAAAGATGAACTGTTGATGTGCATGATTATGATCAGGAACTGTGAATTTATATTATCATGACTAATGGTATTTCAGATGATAAAAGTTGATGATGTTTTTACGAAAAAGAGAAGCGAGTGGACATTATAGTCTGCATTATTCTTCTAATAGATTGCTCATTCCGCTGCTATTATTGATCTGAACATTGTTTAAGAATTTAACTACAATTTTTGATATAAACCTTGTAGTCTATTGTATTCTATCAAGAACTCAACTGTTGAAGGCTAATGATAATTTATTCATCATTATCTTAGTCATGATATTTCTTACTGGGCTATTTGAGCTCACCCTTTCTTTTGTTCCATTGTTTTTCAACAGGAGATGAAAACATAACAGGGTCTAGCCGGGGAATGGAGTGAGGGTCCGAGGAATAGTTATCATAGTCTTCACGTTTTGTAAAATAGTGTGGCAATAATAGTGAAGACTTAGTTGTGTATTATTATACACTGTATTGTTGTACGTTGTGCTTTGTTGTAATAATTTTGTTGTAGTCTTTTGACGACTAAAGTTTGGGCTGTGTGGGCCCAGATTTGGGGGCGTCACAGTACATATATCGTTAAACTATTACAACAACAATTATCCACGTAAATAACAAGAAAAAAAAGTTAATACATAAATTAAAAAAATAAATTATTTTATTCTTTGTTATGAGTAGACACATCAGTTAATTATGTTAGAGTTTATGCCCTAGAGGTTAATTATTTGATGTAATTGCTTAACATTTTTGATATTATATTTGATTGAATAAATGGATTATTTTATTATGATTTCATTTACTGCGTTATATAAATGTTAACATAATAAAAGCCTTAGAATAATGATACGAATTATATAGCTTTAAGTATGTGACTTGAACATGAGATTATATAATTATAATTAGTATCATTACTCTTAAATGTTCCTAGTCGAGTATCATTGTTAATGGGACAACAATGATGCATTGAGACTAGTATGTGGATTGACTGATGGCCAAATCTCATTGGTCATAAATATATGAGATATTTGAGTCAATGCATAGGTACATGTTAGAGAACAATGTACTGGACTGACCCACCATGAGAATTCTACATGGAGCATTATGCAAAGTGTCATAAGAAATTCTTATAGTGACAATGATGTAATGATCATCCGACCTGAAGTCACTATATTATTACACGAGAATTTGTGTACTTTGATATCATCAAATGTTACCTTTAATAGGGTGGACAATAAAGGTGATTATTGGGTACATCATGAATCGTGTAAGGAATATGAGTGATCTAGATGTAATTTATCCCTCCTATATATTAGGGGTGATATCCATAGGCTTCTTGATTGAGTAGGACTATGAAATGCATGACCATGCTCAAATATTGATTTGTTTCATATAGTCTACTCATTGATCAAGAAAACTCAGATTAAATTATGAAGAGTATGACACATTCCATGCCCCGAGTTTAATATAGGATATAAGGTTAAAAGGATTAAATTACATTGAAACATTAGTCACGAAAAGGTTGTATCGAATCACCGATCTTATTATTATTTGGGTAGTAGTGATGCATTACTAGATGCCGCTCACTGTTTATAATTTTATAATATGATTTTAAAATTATTGTCAACATAATAATAACCTATAGGGTCACACACACAGAACGTATTTAAAAAGGAATTAATTTAAATTGTAAGTATTTAAATATGTCAATATGATTGATATTATTTAAAATTACGAATTTAAATTAATAGGATAATTTATATATATGTATATTAATTAAGTTAGACTTAATTAAGATATAATATATATAAATTCGAATTTTATTTTTCTAATTAAATTAGGTTTTGGTTAATTCTTATTAACTACTATATATATGATATATCAGTAGTCTTAATCACGTAAGGAAAAACTAAAAACCCTAGCCGCTTTCAGAAAGAGGCTAGAGAGAAAAATAATTGGAAAATCCTGATCTTGGTGGCTAGTACCGCGGTTCCTTTTGCTGCAGATCGTGGGACGATTCGCGGAGCGTTCGTGTGGATACCGTAGAGACACAGTCGCTGAATTGCGTTGAAGATTCGAAACCGTTCCAGAATTCCATCGTCTTCTGTCCATCTCGGATAATCGGTAAAATAATCTAAACCTCTGATTAATCTGTTTTCGCATGGATCCTGTCTTAGGGTTTCGGAAAAAAAATTTAAATTTCGCTGTTTTCACTGTGTCGAAACCCTAACAAATTATTCATATATTTATATTAATTTCTTAGTTGTTACAGCGTCGCCTAAGCGACGCCAAAGCGTCATATTGGTAGGGGTGCACACGGTCGGTTTGGTCGATTTTTTGGGGAAAAAAAATAACCAAACCATTTAAATCGGTTATAAAAAATTAAAAACCAAAACCGTCCAAATTTTTACATCGTAATTGGTTATCGGTTTATTCGATTTCGGTTAAATCGGTCGGTTTATTCGATTATTTGGTTCCGTAATTGATAATTTGATATTTATTATATTGCCAATTTTTCATAATAATTAAAAAATTACTAACTCAATAACTACTAATTATAATAGAAATTCTCTAAATTCGAAAAACAAAAATCACCTAACTCACTCATTAGGATAGAAGTTTTGTAAATTCGTCACAATAAAGACATATAATAAATGTAAGACCCCGAATTTATGAAATACAAAATTTAATTTTTCTTCATATATATTTTTCCTGAAACAGTAAATGGTTAAATTGACAAAATTGAAAGTTAATGATGTTATGTGCAAATTTTATTTTGTCGGACAATATTCTTTTTGTCGGGGAATATTCGTTTTGTCGGGGAATATTCGGGCCGTACGACGGCGCCGAAATAACAAATTATTTGTGGACCCCACAACGGAATATTTGTCGGATATAGAAAACGACAGAAGTAACCTTTTTAAATAAAAATAGTCAACGGTGTTAACTGTAAGACCCCGAATTTTATGAAATACAAAATTTAATTTTTCTTCATATATATTTTTTTGAAACAGTAAGTGGTTAAATCGATAAAGTTAAAAGTTAAGGATGTTATGTGCAAATTTTATTTTGTCGGACAATATTCGCTTTGTCGGGGAATATTCGTTTGGTCGGGGAATATTCGTGTCGTACGACGGCGCCGAAATAACAAATTATTTGTGGACCCCACAACGGAATATTTGTCGGATATAGAAAACGACAGAAATAACCTTTTTAAATAAAAATAGTCAACGGAACTGTTAAAATACCGGTGATAAAAGAATAGTAGCATACGGTAGTTTTTGGTATTTTCTGTAGCACATGGTACTCTACAGTAACACACGGTATTGCATAGTGTCTCATATTATTGGTCTGATAATTGACACCGTAACTGTTACGCATCATTTCATCGATAATTGTCACTGCATAATATTTTATATTATCAATTCAATAATTGTTGTTACACAGTATTTTGCATTATTGATTTAATAATTGTCATTACACTGTATTTTATATCATTGAGTCAATGATTGTTGCTGCACTGTTTTTAAAATTATTGAACCTAATAATTGTCACAGTAACATATGCACAGTAATTCACATTATTGAATCAATAATTGTCATTACACAGTAACGTATGCTTTCTTTTACATTATTGTTATCTCTATTATGATGTTATTTAAACAGTTGTATTTCATTAATTTATTGACTTGATATCTAAGAGCTAACTATACTGTATTTATAACAATTAGTCATAATAATTGAATTGATAAAGTTATTTGTTTATAATATAAAGTTAGGTGATTATTAGGTGATATGAAATGAATGGTGTAGATTAAAGTGTGAATTATTGTTGAATAATTGAATTGATTTGTTTATAATATAAAGTTAGGTGATTATTAGGTGATATGAAATGAATGGTGTAGATTAAAGTGTGAATTATTGTTGAATAATTAAATTGATTTGTTTATAATATAAAGTTAGGTGATTATTAGGTGATATGAAATGAATGGTGTAGATTAAAGTGTGAATTATTGTTGAATAATTGAATTGATTTGTTTATAATATAAAGTTAGGTGATTATTAGGTGATATGAAATGAATGGTGTAGATTAAAGTGTGAATTATTGTTGAATAATTAAATTGATTTGTTTATAATATAAAGTTAGGTGATTATTAGGTGATATGAAATGAATGGTGTAGATTAAAGATAATATAATATTTGAAATGGATGGTGTAGATTAAAAGATGATCTTTAAATGAATGGTTTAGATTAAATGAATGATAAGATTTTTGGCTATAAATAGAAGCCTTAACTTAAGGATTTTTCATAAACTTCCTTACTTGTTCTTTCTTTCTCTCTCTAAATACTTTTTGTGTAAGTTCTCTCTAAGTGTTCTTAAGTCATTTCTAGTTTTGAAATCTTTTGCATTCTTCTTTGAATTCCCGAGTGGAATTTTCTTATGTACAGTAACTCTTTCGAAAAATCATAGTAAATTCATTATTTGTCAGAATTTAATGAATTAAAAGCCCGTCTCTTCAGTTTTTCGTCCTCTACAACTTTGAAGAAGGAAGAAAAGTCATCTGAAGTCATCTTCATGCCTTAAAATACTAAAAACCGTAACCTATTCTGATTTTCGTCACTATTTTCAGTCTTAGTTTTTAAAATTCATAACTCATTCATATTAACTCCGAATTGAGTGATTCTTGAGTCTATGCCGTCTATCTTTCCGAGAGTAACATTATTTTAAAAGCATAAAGAGATTTTAAAAACTCTAGAAGACTCAAAAGTCAGATTCCTTACTGCTACAAACAAGGAAGGATTTGTTCGGCTATAAACTTGTTTCACAATATCAAGGTAAGGAATATCATTCTTTTCACACTCTTAAATTTATTACGGTAAGGAATATCATCTTCTTTCATATTCTATTGTTCAAACTTACTACGGTAAGGAATATCATTCTTTTCACACTCTTAAATTTATTACGGTAAGGAATGTCATTTTCTTTTCTTACTTGTAAGAAATATCATTTTCTTTCATACTCTTAACCTTATTATGGTAAGGGATGTCATTTTTTTTTCATACTCTCAAATTTACTACTCGTAAGGGATACCATCTTTTTCATCTTCCATTATTCAAACGTACTATGGTAAGGGATTATCATTATTTGATTCTCGATAATAATATTGTTTCTTCCTTACTTATAAGACGTGCCTTTTATTTCCATGTATTAAATTGTGGGAATAACCTTACGGAGCGGATTGCCGCCTGTTGGTGAATAACCTTTCGTATTCATTTATTATTAATCTCTGAGAATAACCTTACGGAGCGGATTGCCGCCTGTTTGGTGAATAACTCTTTGTACTCAAATTCTATTAAATTGTGGGAATAACCTTACGGAGCGGATTGCCGCCTGTTGGTGAATAACCTTTCGTATTCATTCATTATTAATCTCTGAGAATAACCTTACGGAGCGGATTGCCGCCTGTTTGGTGAATAACTCTTTGTACTCAAATTCTATTAAATTGTGGGAATAACCTTACGGAGCGGATTGCCGCCTGTTGGTGAATAACCCTTTGTATTAATTTCCTTCACCTTTTGTTAATCAAACCTGCTACGGTAAGGGATATTATTTTCTTTCATACTCCTAAATCGAAATTTATTATGGAACTATTGCTTCTATAATTCCTGAAAATATTATATGTTCCATAATAGTTGAACTTCATTATTTCAACTGAACCTTCCTATTTACGTGAACCTTTCTATTGAATTGTAACCGTTATTCTGAACTGTGGATCTTGAATTTCACTCCACATCATGTTGACTATTTGGACATTATTTGAATCTGTACAAAGTAAACTTCCGATACTTATTGTTATCCTATTTCTTCTGTTCATCATTTATATCATTCTAATCATCCAAAAATCAAGCTGTTGTGAATATCTGTGGCCGGGGGCACAGATGTGATATATTTGTTGAACAAATGATAGGTTAAAGGCGATATAATAGGTTAAAGGCGATACATCTGTTCGGTGTCTTTTATGGCACGTGGTGAATGTTCTCTTTGGCCCGTAGTGCAAAGATGAACTGTTGTTTGGTATGATTATGACCAAAGGCTGAATCTGGTATAATCATGACCGTTGGTGTTATATTGAATGTCTTTGGCCCGTAGTGCAAAGATGAACTGTTGATCTGCATGATTATGATCAGGAACTGTGAATTTGTATTATCTTGACTAATGATATTTCAGATGATAAAAGTTGATGATGTTTTTCCTAAAAAGAGAACCGAGTGGACATTATAGTCTGCATTATTCTTCTAATAGATTACTCATTCCGCTGTTATTATTGATCTGAACGTTGTTTAAGAATTTAACTGCAGTTTTTGATATAAACCTTGTAGTCTATTGTATTCTATCAAGAACTCAATTGTTGAAGACTAATGATAATTTATTCATCATTATCTTAGTCATGATATTCTTTACTGGGCTATTTGAGCTCACCCTTTCTTTTGTTCCATTGTTTTTCAACAGGAGATGAAAACATAACAGGGTCTAGCCGGGGAATGGAGTGAGGGTCCGAGGAATAGTTATCATAGTCTTCACGTTTTGTAAAATAGTGTGGCAATAATAGTGAAGACTTAGTTGTGTATTAGTATACACTGTATTGTTGTACGTTGTGCTTTGTTGTAATAATTTTGTTGTAGTCTTTTGACGACTCAAGTTTGGGCTGTGTGGGCCCAGATTTGGGGGCGTCACAGTTGGTATCAGAGCCATATAACGAAGAGCCCCGAGCCTCTCGCTGGTGACTTCCTAGGGAAAGGGGATGCACCGAAGCCAGACTCTCCGTAGGGGACGCCTATAGTACAGGTGGCAAACTGATAGGTACCATTGTGAGGTGCTGTCCCTATGGTGGGATGAGAGTCACAGTTGGCATCAGAGCTTAGGGATATGGTCTTTAATGGAGATATGGGGTTAGAACTAGGAGGGGAGAGACGAATAGAATCAATCACTAGTGTGTCCAAGCTAAATTAGATTTTTTTTTTTTATCTAATGAATCGATTTGAATGTAGGAACAGGAAGTGATGAGTCAGTTTGTTTGAACTAACAATTATTTTGTGACCACAGTTTAGTATGACATCTGAAAATCAGGAGGATAACTATGAAATGCCTGGTACGTCAATTTCGGGGACGAAATTTCATAAGGAGGGGAGGTTGTAAGACCCCGAATTTTATGAAATACAAAATTTAATTTTTCTTCATATATATTTTTTTGAAACAGTAAGTGGTTAAATCGATAAAGTTAAAAGTTAAGGATGTTATGTGCAAATTTTATTTTGTCGGACAATATTCGCTTTGTCGGGGAATATTCGTTTGGTCGGGGAATATTCGTGTCGTACGACGGCGCCGAAATAACAAATTATTTGTGGACCCCACAACGGAATATTTGTCGGATATAGAAAACGACAGAAATAACATTTTTAAATAAAAATAGTCAACGGAACTGTTAAAATACCGGTGATAAAAGAATAGTAGCATACAGTAGTTTTTGGTATTTTCTGTAGCACATGGTACTCTACAGTAACACACGGTATTGCATAGTGTCTCATATTATTGGTCTGATAATTGACACCGTAACTGTTACGCATCATTTCATCGATAATTGTCACTGCATAATATTTTATATTATCAATTCAATAATTGTTGTTACACAGTATTTTGCATTATTGATTTAATAATTGTCATTACACTGTATTTTATATCATTGAGTCAATGATTGTTGCTGCACTGTTTTTAAAATTATTGAACCTAATAATTGTCACAGTAACATATGCACAGTAATTCACATTATTGAATCAATAATTGTCATTACACAGTAACGTATGCTTTCTTTTACATTATTGTTATCTCTATTATGATGTTATTTAAACAGTTGTATTTCATTAATTTATTGACTTGATATCTAAGAGCTAACTATACTGTATTTATAACAATTAGTCATAATAATTGAATTGATAAAGTTATTTGTTTATAATATAAAGTTAGGTGATTATTAGGTGATATGAAATGAATGGTGTAGATTAAAGTGTGAATTATTGTTGAATAATTGAATTGATTTGTTTATAATATAAAGTTAGGTGATTATTAGGTGATATGAAATGAATGGTGTAGATTAAAGTGTGAATTATTGTTGAATAATTAAATTGATTTGTTTATAATATAAAGTTAGGTGATTATTAGGTGATATGAAATGAATGGTGTAGATTAAAGTGTGAATTATTGTTGAATAATTGAATTGATTTGTTTATAATATAAAGTTAGGTGATTATTAGGTGATATGAAATGAATGGTGTAGATTAAAGTGTGAATTATTGTTGAATAATTAAATTGATTTGTTTATAATATAAAGTTAGGTGATTATTAGGTGATATGAAATGAATGGTGTAGATTAAAGATAATATAATATTTGAAATGGATGGTGTAGATTAAAAGATGATCTTTAAATGAATGGTTTAGATTAAATGAATGATAAGATTTTTGGCTATAAATAGAAGCCTTAACTTAAGGATTTTTCATAAACTTCCTTACTTGTTCTTTCTTTCTCTCTCTAAATACTTTTTGTGTAAGTTCTCTCTAAGTGTTCTTAAGTCATTTCTAGTTTTGAAATCTTTTGCATTCTTCTTTGAATTCCCGAGTGGAATTTTCTTATGTACAGTAACTCTTTCGAAAAATCATAGTAAATTCATTATTTGTCAGAATTTAATGAATTAAAAGCCCGTCTCTTCAGTTTTTCGTCCTCTACAACTTTGAAGAAGGAAGAAAAGTCATCTGAAGTCATCTTCATGCCTTAAAATACTAAAAACCGTAACCTATTCTGATTTTCGTCACTATTTTCAGTCTTAGTTTTTAAAATTCATAACTCATTCATATTAACTCCGAATTGAGTGATTCTTGAGTCTATGCCGTCTATCTTTCCGAGAGTAACATTATTTTAAAAGCATAAAGAGATTTTAAAAACTCTAGAAGACTCAAAAGTCAGATTCCTTACTGCTACAAACAAGGAAGGATTTGTTCGGCTATAAACTTGTTTCACAATATCAAGGTAAGGAATATCATTCTTTTCACACTCTTAAATTTATTACGGTAAGGAATATCATCTTCTTTCATATTCTATTGTTCAAACTTACTACGGTAAGGAATATCATTCTTTTCACACTCTTAAATTTATTACGGTAAGGAATGTCATTTTCTTTTCTTACTTGTAAGAAATATCATTTTCTTTCATACTCTTAACCTTATTATGGTAAGGGATGTCATTTTTTTTTCATACTCTCAAATTTACTACTCGTAAGGGATACCATCTTTTTCATCTTCCATTATTCAAACGTACTATGGTAAGGGATTATCATTATTTGATTCTCGATAATAATATTGTTTCTTCCTTACTTATAAGACGTGCCTTTTATTTCCATGTATTAAATTGTGGGAATAACCTTACGGAGCGGATTGCCGCCTGTTGGTGAATAACCTTTCGTATTCATTTATTATTAATCTCTGAGAATAACCTTACGGAGCGGATTGCCGCCTGTTTGGTGAATAACTCTTTGTACTCAAATTCTATTAAATTGTGGGAATAACCTTACGGAGCGGATTGCCGCCTGTTGGTGAATAACCTTTCGTATTCATTCATTATTAATCTCTGAGAATAACCTTACGGAGCGGATTGCCGCCTGTTTGGTGAATAACTCTTTGTACTCAAATTCTATTAAATTGTGGGAATAACCTTACGGAGCGGATTGCCGCCTGTTGGTGAATAACCCTTTGTATTAATTTCCTTCACCTTTTGTTAATCAAACCTGCTACGGTAAGGGATATTATTTTCTTTCATACTCCTAAATCGAAATTTATTATGGAACTATTGCTTCTATAATTCCTGAAAATATTATATGTTCCATAATAGTTGAACTTCATTATTTCAACTGAACCTTCCTATTTACGTGAACCTTTCTATTGAATTGTAACCGTTATTCTGAACTGTGGATCTTGAATTTCACTCCACATCATGTTGACTATTTGGACATTATTTGAATCTGTACAAAGTAAACTTCCGATACTTATTGTTATCCTATTTCTTCTGTTCATCATTTATATCATTCTAATCATCCAAAAATCAAGCTGTTGTGAATATCTGTGGCCGGGGGCACAGATGTGATATATTTGTTGAACAAATGATAGGTTAAAGGCGATATAATAGGTTAAAGGCGATACATCTGTTCGGTGTCTTTTATGGCACGTGGTGAATGTTCTCTTTGGCCCGTAGTGCAAAGATGAACTGTTGTTTGGTATGATTATGACCAAAGGCTGAATCTGGTATAATCATGACCGTTGGTGTTATATTGAATGTCTTTGGCCCGTAGTGCAAAGATGAACTGTTGATCTGCATGATTATGATCAGGAACTGTGAATTTGTATTATCTTGACTAATGATATTTCAGATGATAAAAGTTGATGATGTTTTTCCTAAAAAGAGAACCGAGTGGACATTATAGTCTGCATTATTCTTCTAATAGATTACTCATTCCGCTGTTATTATTGATCTGAACGTTGTTTAAGAATTTAACTGCAGTTTTTGATATAAACCTTGTAGTCTATTGTATTCTATCAAGAACTCAATTGTTGAAGACTAATGATAATTTATTCATCATTATCTTAGTCATGATATTCTTTACTGGGCTATTTGAGCTCACCCTTTCTTTTGTTCCATTGTTTTTCAACAGGAGATGAAAACATAACAGGGTCTAGCCGGGGAATGGAGTGAGGGTCCGAGGAATAGTTATCATAGTCTTCACGTTTTGTAAAATAGTGTGGCAATAATAGTGAAGACTTAGTTGTGTATTAGTATACACTGTATTGTTGTACGTTGTGCTTTGTTGTAATAATTTTGTTGTAGTATTTTGACGACTCAAGTTTAGGCTGTGTGGGCCCAGATTTGGGGGCGTCACATTAACTGTTAAAATACCGGTGATAAAAGAATAGTAGCATACGGTAATTTATGGTATTTTCTGTAGCACACGGTACTCTACAGTAGCACACGGTATTGCACAGTGTCTCATATTATTGGTCTGATAATTGACACCGTAATTGTTACGCATCATTTCATCAATAATTGTCACTGCATAATATTTTATATTATCAATTCAATTATTGTTGCTACACAGTATTTTGCATTATTGATTCAATAATTGTCATTACACTGTATTTCATATCATCGAGTCAATAATTGTTGGTGCACTGTAGTTTAAAATTATTGAATCTAATAATTGTCACAGTAGCAAATACACTATAATTTATATTATTAAATTAATAAAAATATGTAACGTGTTTCTTACATTATTGTGGTAACATTATTTTATATGTTGGACTCACAGGAAGAATAAATAAATAAATAAATAAATAAATAAAAAAATAAAATAATTAATTTTACTATTTGAAATAGTAACGTGAATAGTGACGTGAATAGTACGTGAATAGTAAGAAACATGTGGGACCCATTGTGGGGCCCACATGAAATGTGAGAAATGTGAGAATTTGCTGAAGAGTTGGTGGAGGCTGCGCAGCAGCCTCTGCTGAATTTTTTTCTGTTCACCTACCACGCATAGTAACTTATTTTCTCCTATAAATAGCTTGTTCAGCTGAATAGAAAAATCACACCTAAAACATAAAATTTTTCTATAAGAATTTTATGAGTTTTCTTTGAGAATAGTAAGGTTATTTTGAGAGTTTGAAAGCCAAAAGGAGTGCAGAAATTTTTCAAGTAAGTCTTTTATTAAAGAGTAGTAATTTCATAAATTCCTATTTTTCACGGTATTCACAAATCTTCCTTTAGAAGACTCTTCTTTAAGAAGATTCATTTTTAAAAGCTTTCTTTGGAAGATTTATTTTGGAATATTATTTTTAAAACTATTTAAAAGTAGTTATATTATACTACAAAAATTATGTTAAATATATATAATTTTGATAATTCATATTATACGAGTTATCATACACTTTGAAATTTATATGTGGTAATTACTAATTTTATTATAAAAATATAGGTTGATCAACCTCATTTAAATCAATATCCAGTCACGTGTTAAAGTAAGGAATTTCATTTTCTTTCATACTCTTAAACTTACTACGGTAAGGAATACCATTCATTTCAAACTCTTAAATTTACTGTGGTAAGGAATATCATATTCTTTCATCTTCTATTATTTAAACTTACTACGGTAAGGGGTATCACTCTTTTCATCATCATAAATGGATATTATTTTCTTTCTTATTTGAAGGGATTATCATTCTTTGATTCTCGAAAATAATATCGTTTCTTTCTTGTGCCATTTATTTCCATGTATTAAATTGTGGGAATAACCTTACGGTGCGGTTTACCGCCTGTTGGTGAATAACCTTTTGTATTCATTCTTTATTAATCTTTGAGAATAACCTTACGGTGCGGATTATCGCCTGTTTGGTGAATAACTCTTCGTGTTCAAATTCTATTAAATTGTGGGAATAACCTTACGGTGCGGATTACGCCTGTTTGGTGAATAACTATTCGTATTCAAATTGATGGGAATAACCTTACGGTGCGGATTATCGCCTGTTGGTGAATAACCCTTTTTATTTGTCTCGTGTGGAAATAATTTGTCTACACGAATTATCACATGACACTTTTATTCCATATTCGTAAGTGATATCATTTTCCTTTATACTCATAAGGGATACCATCTTTTTCATCTTCCATTATTCAAACTTACTATGGTAAGGGATATTAATTCCCTTCACCTTTTGTTAATCAAACCTGCTACGGTAAGGGATATTATTTTCTTTCATACACCTAAATCGAAACTTGTTATGGAACTATTGCTTCTATAATTCCTGAAAATATTATATGTTCCATAATAGTTGAATTTCATTATTTCAACTGAACCTTCCTATTTTCTGAACATTTCTATTGAACTGTAATCGTTATTCTGAACTGTGGATCTTGAATATCATTTTTAAATTTCACTCCACATCATGTTGGCAATTTGGACATTATTTGAATCTGCACAAAGTAAACTTCCGATACTTATTGTTTATCCTGTTCTTCTGTTCATCATTTGTATCACTGTTATTTGTATTAATCATCAAGAATCAAGCTGTTGTGAATATCTGTGGCCGGGGGCACAGATGTGATATAATTGTTGAACAGATGATAGGTTAAAGGCGATACATCTGTTCGGTGTCTTTTATGACACGTGGTGAATGTTCTCTTTGGCCCGTAGTGCAAAGATGAACTGTTGGTTGGTATGATTATGACCAAAGGCTGAATCTGGTATAATCATGACCGTTGGTGTTATATTGAATGTCTTTGGCCCGTAGTGCAAAGATGAACTGTTGATCTGCATGATTATGACCAGGAACTGTGAAGTTGTATTATTTTGACTAATGGTATTTCAGATGATAAAAGTTGATGATATTTTTACTAAAAAGAGAAGCGAGTGGACATTATAGTCTGCATTATTCTTCTAATAGATTGCTCATTCCGCTGCTATTATTGATCTGAACGTTGTTTAAGAATTTAACTGCAGTTTTTGATATAAACCTTGTAGTCTATTGTATTCTATCAAGAACTCAACTATTGAAGGCTAATGATAAATTATTCGTCATTATCTTAGTCATGATATTTCTTACTGGGCTATTTGAGCTCACCCTTTCTTTTCGTTCCATTGTTTTTCAACAGGATATGAGAACGTAACGGGGTCTAGCCGGGGAATGGAGTGAGAGTGCGGGGATAGCTATCATAGTCTTCACGTGTTATAAAATAGTGTGACAATAATAATGAAGACTTAGTTGTGTTGTATTATCCACTGTATTGTTGTACGTTGTATTTCATTGTAATAATTTTGTTGTAGTCTTTTGACGACTCAAGTTTGGGCTGTGTGGGCCTAGATTTGGGGGCGTCACAATAAATATATAATTATATAAAATAAATATTTATTAAAAAAGTATATAAATTATATTATAATTTTAAATTGTTCGGTCGGTTTCGGTTTCTTGAGAAGCCAAACCAAACCGGCTGAACTAGTCTCGATTTTTTAGTTTTATAGTGTTCGATTTTTTCGATTTTATGTTTTTCAGTTTGAAATAGTAACTGTTTGATTCGGTCCGGTCGATTTTTCGATTTTGGTCGATTTTGTGTGCACCCCTACCTGTTGGTGTGGTAGTAACAAATCGTCATGTCGCTTAGCTGCATCGAAGGAGGAGGAAATCTGTTAAAAAGAAGAAAAAAAATATCTGTTAAGAAGAAAAAAGAACCTGCAATGCAATGACTGCTTCTTCTGGTTGTTTCTTCTCTACTTCTTAACAAATTGTAATTTTCGCTGCTTCTTCTCTGCTTCTAATAAATATCTATAGGAAAATTATGATTTAGTACCCCCAAGGTTTCCATAGTTTTTCATTTAAGTCCCCAAATTTTCTTAAAATTTTAAAATACACCTCGAACTTTGAACTTTTTTTTACATATTAGCTCATGTACTTTTATTAGTTTTCTGTTCAGTCTCTATAAAAAAATAAAAATAAAATATAACTTCTAATTGTGCTTTTAATTATGGTATTTCATATAGTTATGTTTTTGTTTTTAATGTATATGAAATTTTATTACCAATATACTTGTGAAATAAATAAATAATATATAAATTGAACACTGTGAACGATTTGTCGGCATACGGATGTCATGACGGTCGTTTTATTGCTTAGGTGTTCTGATGCTCAGTTACTGCCATAACTCGTCGTGACGCCGTGACAACCATGATTAATTTATAAATTCTTTTACGTCGTCTATTTGTACCGACATGTCTTTATAACATGTATAAAGACATTTTTATTTTAGAGTGTTTGACTGGCCATGGTGTAGAAATTGTTAAAAAATAAAAAGTAGGACTCCAGCTATAGGTTGGTTGAGGAAAAGGAGGAAACCAATTAATGTTAGAATAATGAGATGAATTTGTAAATGGGACAGCTGCCGATGACAATTAAGCTCACGTGTTATGTTCCCCTCCCACCTCCCACCTCCCACCTCGCATGCAAGAGTTTGATTGTAAGATACACTTAAAAGACCATCTCCTCTCATTTATTTACAATAAAATAGTTTATTCATTACCTGTACATACATACTACACACTAATTTAGAGAAGAGATAGTGAGATAGATGGTCAGAGAATCATCAAATTAATAATATGGTCCAAATATAGATTACGATAGATTGTATTTGAGATTAATTATTTGAGTGCCCATGTTTTTAATTATTTATATCAATACCACTATCAGTATTTCATAATACCAATATATGTTCGGTAGATGACTTTCACTTTAGATCGATAGAGTCATTCTAATATCTTAATAGTCGGAGCATTGCCCATCTAAACAAAATTTGTTTCCACCGCTAGAAAAGGTTGTATGATGATGACAGACTCATTCATTGAAATGGCTATATTTAGTCAAGATAGACACTCTCCAGCTCATACTCTGAACCCCATATTCTCATTCTCATTCCTTTTTTTTTTTTTTATAAATAAAATAAAATAATATATATATATATATATATATATATATATATATATATATATATGGAGTTGATGTATACCAAATGATGACTATATGATCAACCACATCTTACACCATTTATTATAAAATTTAATGATTACAATTTAAAAATACAACTCTGCTACAACAAAATAATGTTGTAGTAGACAAGTCTCTTACTGCTATCGCAAAACTGTAGTGTAGTAAGTACTCTCCTTCCACAATATTGTATTGTACTGAGGGAGTTACATTTTAAAACTATGATAAATTAATGGTGTAAATCTGATGTTCTTAAATAAATCTGTAATCAACATTTACTATAGACCAACTCTTATATATACCCTCTATAAAGTCTCCAAGTCCTTCCTATATCTGGGCTCAAGTAAAGGGACCAGTATTCTTCAAGGTTTACCTGGAGATCGAGGGTGAAGCTGTCAGAATTAAATGGGCTATAATATTTCATCTTTTGCTTCGCTTATAATATGCTGCTGCTTCTTGTTTTCAAGCAACGGGATTGAAGGTGCAGCTAGGGAGATGAAGGTGATGACATTAACAAATGAGATGGCTGCATCCGTTAATCTAAGAGAGCAGATCCGCAGGAACCTTTTGGCTAACGGACTCGGCCGATCGCCTCAAATGGGGTAACCATTTCTTTCCTTTTGGCAATTATATATAAATTCTCTCATTGTGGCAATTAATGTATAGGAGATTAATTCAATTTTTAAGCCGCGTTTAGTTCTTCAAATCCAATGATAAAAATAAAAATGTACGTTGGATTAATAAGCTCATCAAAGATTTACATCTTCCTAGGTCCTAAGTCCCAACTTCTTTGAATCCAATGTGATCGCCATTGTTACTCATTGAGGCGGTTGCTAATCACCATGTCAGTTTGATATTTATGTTGTCAGAATAAATAAATATATATTAAACATCACTTTTATACTTATTTTAACAATATTTTAAATTTTCAACGACACATAATGTTTTGACAGCGTAATTATTCACATGATATTTGTTGAACTTTATTTATTTTAAGCATTTAGTATTTTAGAGTAAAAGTGACGGCGTAAGTCAAAATAATAAGTTTCATTAAAAAAAAAAAATACAGCTGTCACTAAATTATATTTATTTTGATAATTGATAATATCAGAGAAATAATTATGTTATTAGACAGAGTAATAAGTGTCGCTAGAAGTTGAAAGTATTATTAAAACAAACATAAAAATGTCGCTAAATACCTATACGCTCTTTTAGTATAAATATTATTCTGACATTATGAATAATCTTATTTTTATTCTTATAATATCAACAATTTTATTTTCTAATTTATTTATTTAATTTTTTCTCTGTGAAATGGACCATTGAATAGATCAACTAGTGATTCATAATCAGTCTCAAGTACTTATCACATGATATTAATTCAAGCAAAATGTTATACCAAACGATATAATATTATTCTGCAAACTTTAGATCCAAACATGCAATTTAGAGAGATATGGTGTATCTCCATTATTGGATCCACTTGAGATAATGTTACTGCATTACGCCACCTTTTTGTCGGTTGTAAACCCCACCTATAACCTGGATAGGGTCTCCGAGTGTCAAACAAATTGGTACAAATCTCGCGTGTATTAATTAATTAAATAAATTAAAAAAACAAAAAAAAAAACGAGAAGATCACATATATCTACGCTAAACCGACCTATAGATAGAAAAAAGATATAAAAAAAGAAGATAAAATATAAAAGAGAAAGATAATTTGAAAGTGTGCAATTGACGAACGGAATAAGTATAAATGCATAATATTTAAATATTATATTTATCTTAATTATTAAATAATGAAATATGATATTAAAATATGTGTAATACTTCACTTTTTAATGATTAAAATGAATGTAATATTTAATTTTGTAGTTAAATTTTGTATCCCTACACTTATCCGGCAAGTGAGGAGTACACAGCCGAACAACCACAAGGGATCCATAATACTTTAAGGAAAATGATTTATTTTGTGATTTTATGTATTTTTTTAATATTAATTATGTATATAATTATTATTGACAACCCTTTTAATTAGATATTAATATAATATACTAGCTAACTTTATAATTTTATGCATAACGTACCTTACAAACGTAAATCAGTAAAAGCTTTATCAAGTTGAGAATTGTCATAATCATTATAGAAAAGAATTTTACAAGATTTTGTGCAAAATGGTCACTCGTTTTATTTGTGGTAATTAATCAGATGGAATAGCTGGAACCATTTTCAATGTAACATTGATGAGCAAATGATCCGGCAAACAGGTGATATTTTTTCTTCTTCTTATTTTTATTTTTATTTCTCTTTTGAATTCTAACATTTGAAATTATGAACAAAAATTACTTGGACCAGGTTCAGTTTATTACGTATTTCACTTAAATTCTCCTAATATATATTTATTAACAAAATTATTATGAACAAAAAAATATTATATCATTATAAATAATTAGTATCGTAGCAAACGTTTTAAAAATTAGCTAAAAATGTATTTTTTTTTTGTCGTTAAAAGTAATTTTTATGTCGGTTCTTAAGAAAGAGATTGCCACTAAGATATCCAAGTAATCTCACCCCTCGAAAAGAATTAATAATAAAATAGAAATACAAGTTATTCAATATGGTTGATAATTGTTATTCTTTTATTTAATAATAACAGCGGATGCAATGGTATCAACGGGGCTAGCCGCAGCAGGGTATAAATATATAAATTTAGGTAAGATAAGACACTACTTTTACATTTAATATATATATATATATATATTGGAGAGCTTATGATGCATACCACCCGCATGCAAATTTGTCACGTGACGCATGTGGGTTGGTCGGTCAACAAGTCAACATACTTTGCAGCATGCGTTATGTGACAAATCCGTATGCGGATGATATATATTTGAAACTCTTTCTATATATATAATAACAATTAATCTCATCGTAATATTATTTTGTTTTCTTTCTTTTAATATTTCAGATGATTGTTGGGCAGAACTTAATAGAGATTCCCAGGTACTTCAATTATTTTGGCTTTTCCTTTTTCAGTCCGTACGTGGTATGCTTTTGTAATAATTTTTTATGCATTATTTTAAATCAAGGTGCCAGTATTTTGTATAATTAATTAAAGCCCTTAAGTTGGTTGAAATGAGCTGGTATTTAATGTTCTCAAGTAGCGTTCATATCAAGTCTAATTTCAATATTCTTGTTGAAGCTTAAGAAGTATTCATATTCAAATCTAATTTTAATATTCAGGTTCAATAATTTAGGTTGCCAAAAAAATTAATTAACATGCATGATAATTACGAGCTTAGCTCGACCTTAATTCACGAGCTAATATTTTTTGAGATTAATCTCGAATCCAAACTCAAATCATATTTCATTAAGGTTTTTTATTCCCAATATGTTTATCTAAATTATTAATTTAATACATAATTAAAACATACCAACATATTCATACTTAAGAAAAGTAATATTGACCGACCGAAAATTAAAGGTTGTTGTTAATGTCATAATAGTATTTATATTGTTGGACCAAATTTTCATTTAACGATATTTTTACATCAATTTAAACGACATTTTTTTACTTTTAGAGATATTTTTTGCTTTGAGACAATGAAATCATTTATTCACGAACTTTATTAAATTGAACTCGACTTGTCATTTGCAATTTTTTGAAAATTTGATTTTGGCAGGGAAATATGGTGCCTAAACGCTCAACATTTCCTTCTGGAATTAAAGTACTTGCAGATTATGTTCATAGCAAAGGCTTGAAGATTGGAATTTACTCCGATGCTGGGTAATGTTAATTAGATGACTCTCTCACTAAAAATATATATGCTTGTCTAAATAAAAAGATGTATTTTCGAAAAGGAAACAATTCTATAATTTTTTTAATATTTAATTCTTGTTATAACCATTCTATTGACAAATATATATATATATATATATATATATATATATATATATATATATATATATATATATATAAGAACTTTGATTTATGATTCATTATGACAATATTTTTAATTATTTCTCGTATGTTTTCCCTTTGCAGAGTTCAAACATGTAGTAATAAAATGCCTGGATCACTAGGACATGAAGAACAAGATGCAAAGACATTTGCTTCATGGGTAAGTTCAGCTTTTTTCTTAATTTATAAAATGACCATATGAATAAAGTATTTTCAAAGATTTATTGGACTTTTATAATGTTGATATATATATATATATACTTGATAACTTATGGTAATATTCTGGGGCTAAATTAAATCCATTATTCTTGACAGGGAATTGATTACTTGAAGTATGATAACTGCAACAACAAAAACACAAGTGCTAAAGAAAGGTATTTGGTTTAAATAGTTAATATAGCTTACATATTATGTTCAAACTTGAAGGAAAAAAGAGTGGTGCTTATATATATATATATATATATATATATATATTAACTATATATATGTTTCATTTTGGTTGAAATATTAATAAAAGGTACCCCATAATGGCCAAAGCTTTACAAAGCTGTGGAAGACCCATCTTCTTTTCACTATGTGAATGGGGCCAGGATGACCCAGCTACTTGGGCCCCACGCATCGGAAATAGTTGGAGAACAACCGGAGATATATCTGATAATTGGAATAGGTAAAAGGAAAAGTGCATACATATTTTTCTTGTGGGAATTTATACATGCAATTTAATTATTGGATTTTTTTTGGGTATATATCTGATTTCCTTCCGCATTTTCTTTCCAATAGCATGACTTCTCTAGCAGATCAAAATGACAAATGGGCGTCTTATGCTGGCCCTGGTGGATGGAATGGTAAATAAATTTTAACCATATGTTTTAATGACGGTCACACCTTGCAAGTTGAGTTACAAAGCTCCATTTGTTCGTTCACTACCAGCGTTTATTTAATGCGTTTACGGCGGTTAGCACAAGCATTTAAACGTTATAGTTATAAATTAAATAAATTACGTTTTAAATAAATTTTCAAAGGTACAAAATAAACGTGTAACTAAATATTATAATAATAATAATAATTTTGAAGACGTATAATAAAACATGGCTGTTTTAATTAATTGTCAGTTGATATTGAATATTTTTCGATATCATCATGTCAATTCATCTCTTATCAATCAAAGTTATAAGTAGTATTTTCAATTTTTTACTGGTAGATTTAAAATAGATTTACAATTATTCTACAGAGTATTAAAAAATTTAAATCTTAAAAAATAGTCAAAAATTGAAATCGAATCTAGCCTGATGAGCTGGATTCTGTCGTCTAGATCCTGACATGTTGGAGATTGGAAACGGAGGAATGACAGCTGCAGAATATCGCTCACATTTCAGCATATGGGCATTAGCTAAGGTATAAGCAAGTCCGTGATCAAATTTCAATAATATAACTTCTTTTTTTTTAATTTTATTTGAGAGCTCAGAAGTTTTCTGAAATGGTTGTTCAATTGTCTTTTTTTGCGAACTTCGTTATATATATATATATATATATAATCTTCCTGTGTTTTGTATAAGACCATTGAATTGTCATTCGAGCAATAAGTGTTATTTATAATATTAAATATTATTAAAATAATTATAAAAATATCATTAAATATATATTTTTTCTCGTAATATGTGTTTTTCTTTCATAATATCAATAGCCTTTTGTATAATTATATATGTATAAATTACAAGGTTTGTTGAAACAAATATATATATATATATATATATATATATTTTTTTTTTTTTCATTTTTCAAGCGACTACAAAATGCATGATCTTCAAAATATTGAAATTTATAATACAGGCACCCCTGCTGATTGGATGCGATATTCGATCAATGGACAATGTAACATTTGGATTACTTAGCAATAAAGAAGTTATTGCAGTTAATCAAGGTAAATAAGAAACCTACAATTTTTTAATTACATCTTAATTACTGTACATATATTCTCAATCTGAAGAGAAAATATATGTATATGGTCACTCCTTTTCTTTTGATTGTTCCACTCGAGTACAGATAAACTTGGAGTTCAAGGGAAAAAAGTTAAAACAAAAGGAAATTTGGAGGTAACATTAGAAATTTTAGTTTATTTATTGGAGTATATATATATATATATATATATATATATGTATAGTTCAATTCTTGATAATTTATAAGAATAAATAAATGCAGATTTGGGCAGGGAGATTAAGTAACAACAGAGTAGCAGTAGTCCTATGGAACAGAGGACCTTCAGCAGCTTATATAATTGCGTACTGGTCGGATATAGGCCTCCAACCATCAACAGTAGTTAACGCACGTGACTTATGGGCGGTAAGATCTGTTTAATAAATTAACTTAATGACTGATATTAAATAAATAATTTCAATTAATTTGGAAAATAAATAAATTCCGTCCATCTTGTCAATTTAATCTCTAGTCACATTTTTTGAACTGAAAAGGAAAATGGATTACACATTTGTCATTCTAAATTGTCAGATAAATTAACCTCTCAATTAGCAAAGTGTGTGCCTTCATTCTCATAGTTGGCAATAATGTTTAATTCTGAATCCGGTTAACATGAAGTCAACTTCATAATAAGTTGGACAATAAATTAATACAGTATTTAACACGCAGGTCGAGAGTGTTCTTTCTCTCTGCGTGTTTACACTGTATTGGTCCATCCATCAACAGTAGTTAATGCACGTGACTTATGAACGGTAAGATCTGTTTAATAAATTAACCCGATTACTAATTTAAAACTGATTAATAACTTAAAAGGGACAGATACATAATTAAACTTTTAAAAAAATTAAATTAAGGTGAAAGAGTTTGCAACGTACTAACTTGCATTCGCTGATTGTGAAACTATAATTTCACTAAACTCAAGTTTATGATATCATTACTTTACATATACTAACATGCATTATCTTATAATTTAACTAAACACAGATCTTTAGATATCATTATTTTATGATAACGTGTAAAGTGTATTAATTGATCATAATATTGTGATTTTACTGAACTCGACTTCATGATTTTATTAACATTTATACTGAGACGTGTTTTTAATTTTATTTCATTGCAGCACCGGACTTATAGGTCAGTGAAGGGTAAGATATATGGTAAGGTGAATTCCCACGACTGCAAAATGTATGTAGTTACTCCACAATGACTACCGTTCAAGTCTCAAGACATTGATCTAACATTTCTACATTCTACAAGAGGAAGCTTCACGGGAAATTAAGATTTGAATAGAAAATTCAACAAGACGTTTGAAAATAAGGTGTTGCTTAGTGAAGAAAGAGTAAGAATTTAATGTATGTGTTTGACTTGCACTTTAGTTTTGAGCTGCCACCTAAATCCACCATCTGTAATAATGGAGTACATTGTGACCACATAAAAGTGATTGTGATGCAGTCAAAAGTACTTATTTTTTAAGGAGTTTAAAAATGGTAAGAATTAAACATTACAATTGAATAAATTCTTTTTAAACTTAAAATATCCCCAATTTTCAAATCCCGTCATGCTTTGTAATTACAAAAACTATGTGAAAAAAGGTAATTGTCACAAACTTTATCTTTATAAGTTCCTCATTTTAAGATTCTTAAAGAGGTCATTTCCATTACATTATAATTTATCAGCACATTAGAAAGTATAATATTAAAAATATTAAGGGAAAACAAAGGAACAGGCAATCCAAAAATTTGTTGAGACTTTAAATCATTTGTTACATTATATTCTAATATTTCTTAAATTAAATTTATATTCATTTATTGCTAACTTTATCAATAATTATGTTCTTGCAAATTATGAAATATACATGTTTAAAAATCAGTATCTGTTCATCCACCCACACCTTTTTCAAGTGAGTGTACAAGTATTAAGACATCAAGGTACCAGCTCAGGACAAACTAAACTGAGACAAAAGAAATATACAAATATGAACCAAAATTATTTCTTTGTACATGAATCTTATTCAGAGAATCAGGCTTATCCATTGCAGCAACACTGCAAACTCATCTTCACTAGTCTTCAGTTATTAATTACTAAGATTGATAAGCTACAAATTATAAGTTAAAACTTGTAAACACAGAATCACCATAACAAGAGAGTCGTGCCTTCTGTACATACTGAAAAAATCTTTTATACTCCCACAGTTGGAAAATATAAGACATTTACCTTGGAAATATGAGGACAAAGTATGAAAAGTCAGGAAGGCTGCAGATAAGTCCTCCACAGGTTCCTTAGATGGAATGTGATACATAGGATACCTAACGAACAACAAAAAGATCTAATAAATAAATCATGTTTTTGCTATACCAAGAAAACTTGTTGTAAAGATATACTGGTTTTAGAGCTCAGAAGGAAAAGGGTAAAAAGAAAAGGAAGAGAAATTGACCCTAAATGTTGATTGATAAAGTATAACGAAACAATATGAACCTCACACTTTACTCTGCCTGAAGTAATTTCATATACGGAAAATACAACAAAAACATACTCACTATATCAAGCCAAATTACCGAGCTTTTGATAAAACCACCTTCTTTTACACCAAAGCAAATATACTCTTTGGGAGTCAATTACATGCCCATTTACATAATCAAAGCAAGAAAACAATAAATAAATAAATAAATAAATAAAATCTGTTTTTAAAATATTGTAGCATCATTAACAATCAATGATTAAAAATGACAAATGAAAGTTTTGATCAACAACTTACTTCATTACTGCCATACGACAAGTGAACTTTGCATGAGCATAACTGAAGTTTAAAAGAAGAAGCGGCAAGAACTTAACATTGGCCAAAAATGATATATGGTTGAAATATTGTCATCGAGCTTAAACAGATTCCAATGAAAACTATTATCTGAGAGTATCAACGACTGACAGCAAGAAAAACATATACTTCACAGACATTGAGCCAAACAAAGAAGGGAATATCATTGATACAAGTGTTTGGATTTATTTTACACTAATAAGATATTTAAAAACGTGTCTAGCACGGGAACATATTTTAACAATAAAGAATTACGCACCAGGCGACAGCCATCCAACTGGCTGGAGACAAATCAACACTCCTAAATGTCATAAGGCCTGGATAATCTTTAGCGAGTTCTTTTATCTGAATCAGACAAGCCAATCATTAGGGCATTCATTAACAAACGGGATTTCGATTTTCCAAGCACATTCCCTCCAAAACATAACCCTTAAAGATCACATGCTATCAGATCTAAAGGAAAAAACGATATAAGAATATTTACTTTGTTCCTCAATGGTATCCTCCAGTATGGAGAGCATGAATCATGAAACTTAATGTAAAGGTTACTGCAACAGTCCCTTGTGGGCAATGAATCGTCATGGTCGATGCTTGAATCTTCAGAATTGACATCCCAAACCTTGTTAAAGTTGTTACTAGAGTTATTACAGGAGGTGTTACTACCTGATCTTGTGAGCTGGTCACTCTCACCCTCATCCTCATCACTCGAGTACTCACTTTCAGATTCATCTTCATCACTATCATCACTTAGACTCCTAAAAGAGAGACTGCATAATCGTTAATTTCATTTGCAATTTACGCGTAACACAAGAAATTTACTGGTCGGACCAAGTATTTCTGCAAAAGAGGTGAATTGGTATACCTTATATTTCCCCGAGATTTGTTGGTAAAGATTTCAATAGCAGATAGATAAGGAGTAAAATATTGCACAACGTCCTTTCTATTGTGTAGTGCTACAGGTGTTTCAATGCCATACACACTCCTGACTCCACTTCTTGTAGCGTTTCCAGAAGTCCCCCAGCGTGAAGTACTCAGTTATGGGGTTCCCAACAGGGTTCCATACTCTGTTTAGAGCATGGATGCAACTCTGCCGCCATCACCAAACAAAACCAAAAAGTTAAAAAATGGATATTCATATTTTGGACCACTATAAGAACGATTGGATCAAAACTACTGACATGAAATCCCTTTGCCTTTTTAAAGAACTTCCAATTATAATTATTTGCTCAAATAATGATTTCGTGTCAAGTCTCGTAACTTTAAATAGTACAAAAGAAGATGTAGAATATACATTTTACAAGTAGCCTAATCAATGCTTTTACAATAAAAAATGATTTTGAATGCTTTTTATTCTTTGCATTTCAAATTAGAAGGCAATGATTCCATATAGAAAGAAAAATCAAATAATTTATTGATTTTTCTTTTAACTCTGTTAAATGTTAACAGTCTTTCAAAAGTACAAAATCATGAAAGTCAAATAGTTAAGAAAGAAACTTTCATATAAGTAAAATAAAATTCTAGATTTCATTCCCTTACCATTTTAAGATATAATGCACTTAAAAAAAGAAAATAAAGCAATTTTATATAGACCTTTAAATAGCCAAGGAAATAGAAAGTGAAAAGGAGAAACACAATTCATTAAAAAACAGAAGCTAGAGCAGGTAGAAAAAAAATTAGAATATATATACAACAACAAGCAGACATAAAATTCATCCTCAAATAACATAAATTCACTAAAACCAGAATAAATTACCTCAGGAATTGGTTTCAACGGAACAACGGGTGTTACATATTGAAGTAACTTATCAAGATTTGATTCCACATTTGGTGAACCTGCCATTTTTAATCACAAACAAAAGAACAATCACAGAAGTCTGAGTTTTATATATGTGAGAGATTAAGCTTAAGCTTGCTGCCTCTTTTCTTCTAGCTGGCTACTCTATTTGTAACAGTTGCAATCTCATGAAATAAATTCTGATACCACCTTTTCAACCCACAGGGTGGTTTGCCTCTATCAATTTCACTTCTGTATTCCCACCTGTAATCTACAAGAAGACAATAAGATGACATGGGTAGTTTTTTGCTATTTCTCTGTTGAGAAATCAGGCTCACAAAATAACACTAAGATAACACACGCACACAACTGTATGAGATAAAAATAATGACACAAGAATTTTACGTGGAAACCCAACTGGGAAAAAACCACGGGGAGAGATCTCAGAAATCCACTATGAAAATAATATGTAGAATACAACCTTTCTTTCTGAGAAAATAAACTCACTGATTATTTTCTCTCTTTCTCTACCTAGCTCACTCTTTACTCTAACTCAACTGAGTTTTTATCTCTTGCTATCTCTCGGATGCTTTTCTGATGTTATTTTATAAGCTTCCAAGTATGCGTGCTTTATAGTGCATATGAGGAAACAAAATTCCTCATTTCAAGGAGCCAATTTCAAACAAGGAGATTTGGAGCAGACTTTTCGCACGCCAACTAAATCAGTTTGTGTGCTAGCTACTGTGGCTACTTTGACAAAGTGGGCATGCATTCATTTTATGGTTACTGACAAACCAAAAAAGGAAGACAAATGTGAGCCAATATTCAACAATCTCCACCTTGGCTCATATTCTCCAAATATTACGTATTGTGAACTTCTTCGTGTTTGTGAATGTATCCCTCTCCCTGGATACTCCACCACGAACTCAGCATTCAACGAAATGAATTAAGTCCGAGCAATGCTTGAACTTTTCTGTCGTAACTGACTTTGTGAGCATATCCGCGACATTCTCCTTTGTGTGGACTTTGCGAACTGCAATGTCACCACTATTCAGCCACTCACGAATCTTGTGATACCGAACATCTATATGTTTGGTCCTGGCGTGGAACACCTGGTTCTTCGCTAAATGAATAGCACTTTGACTATCACACTGTATCTGGATACTGCCCTGCTTGAAACCTAGTTCTTCAACTAGTCCTTTTAACCACAAAGCCTCCTTGCTTGCCTCTGTCAACGCCATATACTCAGCCTCTGTTGTTGATAATGCTACCGTAGACTGCAACACTGACCTCCAACATATACATCCTCCACAAAAGGTGTATACAAACCCTGTCGTAGATCTCCTTGAATCTAGATCTCCAGCATAATCCGAATCAACAAACCCTGTAACCTCACTTCTCGCAGTATCACGATCAAACATAAGACCATAATTGGTTGTACCTGCTAGATAACGAAAAATCCATTTGACAGCATTCCAATGCTCTTTCCCTGGATTTGCCATATACCTGCTAACCACACTAACTGCATGTGAGATATCTGGTCTTGTACATACCATGGCATACATGAGACAACCTACCGCATTTGCATACGGTACTTTGGACATAGACTCCACCTCATCCTCTGTCTGTGGGCCCAATTGTGAAGATAACTTGAAATGTGCTGCCAACGGAGTGCTAACTGGTTTAGCATTGTGCATGTTAAACCTCTCCAAAACCTTCTGCATATATCCTTTTTGAGTTAACCACAGCTTTCCCACCTGACTATCTCTGTGAATTTCCATACCTAGGATCTTCTTGGCTGACCCAAGATCCTTCATTTCAAATTCACTGCTCAATAAATTCTTCAATTGAAGAATATCTGTCATCCTCTTTGCTGCTATCAACATGTCATCGACATATAACGTCAACAGTACTAGAGAACCATCATCAAGCGATCTGAAATACACACATGGATCATACTCAGAACGAGAGTAACCATGAGCCACCATGAAGCTATCAAACCGCATGTACCACTGTCTCGGGGACTGCTTCAAACCATAGAGAGACTTTTTCAAGCTACAAACTAAGCCTTCTTTCCCTGGTTCAATAAACCCCTCCGGTTGCTTCATGTAGATCTTTTCTTCTAAATCACCATGGAGAAAAGCTGTTTTCACATCAAGCTGCTCCAACTCCATATCCTGTGATGTTACGATAGACAAGATCAACCGAATCGATGTGTGTTTCACAACTGGTGAGAAGATCTCATTGTAGTCGATTCCTTCTCTCTGAGAGAATCCATTTGCCACCAATCTGGCCTTGAATCTTTCACCTTCTTTATCAGACTGAGCTTCCTTTTTCCTGAACACCCACTTGCATCCTATAGCCTTTGATCCTTTTGGAAGTTGAATTAACTCCCAAGTCTGGTTCTTCTGTAAAGACTCCATCTCTTCTGCCATCGCTATCGCCCATTTATCATTATCCTCAGACTGAATAGCATCTTGATAGCTTGTTGGATCTCCACTACCTGCAATCAAGGCAAAAGCAACCATGTCTTCAAACTCATATCTCTGCACTGGTTTGCTGACTCGCCTTTCCCGATCTCTAACAAGATTATAGGACATCTCTTGGGGATCTGAAGGATGATCGTCTTCAATCTCTTCATCTTCTTTGTTTTCTTCAGGAAGCTTCACCTCAACTGGGTGTTTCTGCAACTCATTTGTTGTAGATTCTTTATTCTCGGATTTGTTCAGCATGTGTTTCTCATTAAACACCACATCTCTGCTAACAACCTTCTTCTTGGATACTTGATCCCATAACCTGTATCCCTTGACTCCATCTTCATATCCAAGGAAAATGCACTCCTTTGACCTTGGATCAAGTTTGGACTGTCGCTCCTCAACCGGCAAATGAACATAAGCTGGACAACCAAAGATTTTCATTACAGAAAAATTAACTGGTTTCCCAGTCCATACCTCCTCAGGGATTTTGTAATCAATTCCAGCTGAAGGGGATCAATTTATCAGATAGCAGGCTGTGTTGATTGCCTCAGCCCAGAAATACTTGGGCAAACCTGCATTCAACCTCATACATCTGGCGCGTTCCAACAGAGTTCTGTTCATCCTCTCTGCAACCCCATTTTGCTCTGGAGTTCTTTTAACTGAGAAGTGCCTGGTGATACCTTCATCCTGACAGAACTGTAGGAATGACTTGTCCTTGTATTCCATGCCATTATCTTATCTGAAATACTTCAGCTTCTTTCCGGTCTGATTTTCTACTTTAGCTTTCCATTGCTTAAAGATTTTGAAAACCTCGGACTTCTGCTTCATAAAATACACCCACACCTTTCTGGAGTAGTCATCTATGAAGCTGACAAAATAATGGGCTCCACCCATTGACGTATCTTTGATCGGGCCCTAAACATCTGAATGTACATAGTCAAGTACATTCTTACTGGTATGTGCTCCTGCCTTGAAGCTGACCCTTCGTTGTTTGCCGTACAAACAATACTTGCAAAATTCCAAACTGCACGTTTTGACACCTTTCAGCAACTGCCTTTTGTGAAATTCTTTCATTCCACCTTCACTCAAGTGACCAAGTCGCATATGCCATAATTCTGTGCAATCACTGTTGGAATTATCCTGCACAGAAATCGCTGCTCCACCAGTAACTGTGTCCCCTATCAACTTGTAGAGGGTGCCCTTTTTCTGACCCTTCATAATTACCATTGAACCCTTGATAATTTTCATGACACCATCTCTGACTGAGATACTACAGCCTATAGAGTCAAGTACTCCAACCGATATCAAGCTCTTTTTCAATTCTGGAATATACCTTACATCACCCAATGTTCTGACGACCCCATCAAACATTTTAACTTTGATGGTGCCTATCCCGGTAACTTTGCAGATTGCATTGTTACCCAATATCACAGAACCACCATTGCAGGATGTAAAAGTATCAAACCAATCCCTGTGAGGGGACATATGAAAAGAACAACCGGAATCTATGTACCAATCTGTAAGGCTGCTACTGTCTCTAACGGATAAGAGATCTCCCTGTGAAGCTTCATTTTCTGCCATTGTGTACAGCTCTCCGTCGCTGCAGACATCCGCTTTCTCAGCAACATTAGCAGAATTTTCAATCTGCTTACCTTTCTTTTTGTTCTCCTTTTTCAACAATGGACACTTATTTTTGAAGTGACCCTTCTCGTGGCAATGATAACACTCAACCTGAGATATATCCTTCTTGCCTGATCTCGACTGAGACATTCCTCGTTCTTTGCCGAAATTCTTCTTTCGATTAGGACCCCTGCCACGTCCATTTGAAAATGCAAGAAGACTATCTCCTTGATCTCTGGAAGTAGTGCCCCTGAACTTATCCTGGTCCAGGACTGCAGACATCACATCATCAACTGCAAGCTTTTCCTTCCCTACAAGGAGAGTAGTCTGGAGAGTTGAGTATGAATCTGGTAGAGAAACAAGAAGCAATAAGGCTTTATCTTCTTCATCCAGCGTTACATCGATACTGGTCAGTTGGGTCACCAATCTATTAAACTCATTAATATGATTGGTCAAATCTGACCCTTCTTCCATCCGAAGCCGGTACAATTCCTTCTTCAAATATAACCGGTTTGACAGAGACTTCGACTTGTAAACTTTTCTCAAGTTTCTCCCATAAGTCTTTCGGAGAGGTTTCTGTCAAAACCTGATATTTGATCTGTGGCGCCAAACTCAATCTGATTGTTGCCACAGCCTTTGCTTCAAGTTCTGCCCATTTTTCTTCTGTCACAGTTGCTGATTTCTTTTCTTTCCCTTCTAGTGCCTTCGCCAATCCTTGTTGAACTAATACATCTTTGACTGTACTTTGCCAAATACTGAAATTTGACTTTCCATCAAATGGTTCAACATCGTACCTCAAACTCGTACTTGTCATCTTTGTATTTGTGAGCTGCGAGATTTCTCAATAAACGGATCGTTCCTAGACACCAACGGCGTGAACCAAAAGCTCTGATACCAATTGTTGAGAAATCAGGCTCACAAAATAACACTAAGATAACACACGCACACAACTGTATGAGATAAAAATAATGACACAAGAATTTTACGTGGAAACCCAACTGGGAAAAAACCACGGGGAGAGATCTCAGAAATCCACTATGAAAATAATATGTAGAATACAACCTTTCTTTCTGAGAAAATAAACTCACTGATTATTTTCTCTCTTTCTCTACCTAGCTCACTCTTTACTCTAACTCAACTGAGTTTTTATCTCTTGCTATCTCTCGGATGCTTTTCTGATGTTATTTTATAAGCTTCCAAGTATGCGTGCTTTATAGTGCATATGAGGAAACAAAATTCCTCATTTCAAGGAGCCAATTTCAAACAAGGAGATTTGGAGCAGACTTTTCGCACGCCAACTAAATCAGTTTGTGTGCTAGCTACTGTGGCTACTTTGACAAAGTGGGCATGCATTCATTTTATGGTTACTGACAAACCAAAAAAGGAAGACAAATGTGAGCCAATATTCAACAATTTCCCTCCTATTTCTCTCTCTATATACACATACATATCCATATAATCTTGGCATTTCATATTACTCAAGAAACTACAAATGGGAACTAAACCCATTAAAATTAATGGCCAAGAGATTTCAATGTCCTTAATAAACAAAAGAATCCAAAACAGAAGTAAATAAGCGTAGAAACTAAGAAACAGAAAGAGTGAATTTGAGTGGGGTATTAAATCAAACACTTGACAGCCAATCTCTAATTTAGTTGGGATGAAGACAGTTGAATTAGTAACTCCACAACAAAATCTCATTAAATTTGAAAAAAAAAATCATGTTTATTAAGATGAAATTGAAAAGAAACGGACGGCAGAAAAAAGCAAAAAAAGAAGAGTAAATAAGGTGGAAGGTAATGAAGAAGACGACGACGAAAGGGAACTAGTAGGAGATGATGATGAAGCTAAAAAAAAAAAAAACGGAGTAGGGTTTTTCGCGGAGAAAGAGAGGTGTTCAGTGTCTGAGCGCTCGAGCCGCGTGTGGAGGAGGTGGAAGTGAAATGGCGGGTTCAGTTTGATTTTATATGGAGAATAAATTGATGATGTAAACACACAAAGCAATATGTCGCATTGTCATGTTCGTATGCGTATGAGTTTTAGAACGGATGATGCTGGATTTTAGCTTATTTTGGTGTAAAAATTGTGAAGTAGTAAGGTACACTAAACTCTCATTTGTACTCTTATACTATATTTGGTTCCCATTCCTTGACATGTAAGGAATTGAATGGTTTAAGGAATTGAATAGGAATGGAATGTAATGTTCATTCCTCATTTTTATGTTTGGTTTGTTCATTCATTCCATCAAGAATAGAATCACCATGAATAAAATGTGAAATGATCTTTTTCGTTTTTTATATATTATGAACTTATAAAATAAATGAAAAAATAAATAAAATAGAACTAAAAGAACATCTTTACTAGAAAATATTTTTAATTATTTTTAATGTTAATAATAATTAACATTATTATTATTATTATTAACATTATTATTATTATTATTATTATTATTATTATTATTATTATTATTATTATTATTATTATTATTATTATTATTATTATTATTATTATTATTATTATTATTATTATTATTATTATTGTTATTATAATTATTGTTATTATTATTATAATTATTGTTATTATTATTATTATCATTATAATATTAATTATTATTGTTATTTATTATTATTATTATTATTATTATTATTATTATAATTGTTGTTGTTGTTATTATTATTATTATTATTATTATTATTATTATTATTAATTTTATTATTATTATTATTAACATTATTATTATTATTATTATTATTATTATTATTATTATTATTATTATTATTATTATTATTATTATTATTATTATTGTTATTATAATAATTGTTGTTGTTGTTATTATTATTATTATTATTATTATTATAATTGTTATTATTATCATTGTTATTATTACTATTAACATTATTATTATTATTATTATTATTATTATTATTATTATTATTATTATGTTAATTTTTAGAATAAGCCTCTACAAATGTTAATGTTGCATTTTGGATAGTGCTCAGCTTCTTCAAATGTTAAGTAACGAAGAAGTTTCACAATTATTAAGCTATTGATATTGATAGAGTTAAGAATTCACGCCTACTTTCGTTATATTTTTTACAGAGGTCTAGGCTAATAATAATAATAATAATACCATCATGTCCTGTAGCAATTAATATCACAATTTACCATCCTGTCGTTAAAAGTTGATTTTTATTTTTTGACTACTTTTTTAACGAAATAATTTGTATGTTTTAACGGTCTTGCGGCCTAACCTAGGCCCCCCTGCCAAGTCCCAAGCCCCAGTCTACTCTCCAGCAGACCAGCAACGGTCAAAACTAAAAATTCAAAACTGACCCTAAAAAGCAAAGCCATATAATCTAAGTACAAGCTCTTGTAAATACTAGTATTTGACATTAAAATTTTATTAATATATATATTTTTAATTTTAATGTTAAATATTAACACTATTAATACATCAATAAACTAACTTTTAATGTTAAATATTAATAATAAGTTATGTTTTGTAAATACTTTTGTTATTCTTTAAAAAAATTATTTTTACAAAATTTTATTATTTTATGTTTTATAGTTTTTATTTTTAATATTTAACATTAAAAGAGAAAAAATGAGGGGTGGATCGAACCAGTCTAGGCCTAGTCTTGGGTTAGATTTGGCCTTGTCTGCATACCTTACCAAACCACAGCCCAGAGACTAAGGTCCGCCCTGACATGGCAAGGAAAATCAAAGTCAATGACCTGGTTTGATGTGGTCAAAGTTTAAGACTTGACAGACCCAAGCCAAATGGACTTGGTGTGCATGTCTAGGAGTAGTTAATGGTGGAGTTACCATTATCATTTTTGTGAAGAGTCTTGTATATGTTTCCTTTGTCTTTATAAACTCAGTAGCAAATGTGGTGAGAAAAATTGTAACTTTTTTATTTTTTTTATATTCTATCAAACTTGAGCTTTTTTGTTCCCCTCTTTTACGTTCGAAACTCAATAAGATAGAGAAAATCAGAAATCTAAACTTTTCAAAAGATTGTGTAATTATAATTCACCATAGTAAAAAATAAGAGTAATTCTATATGCACAAACTACGGACAAAAAAATGTGTACAAATAATATAAAAGGAGATAAAAAAAATAAAATATGAGACCTACTATTTGAATTTATACTCATTTTTATTGGTGTGCATTAAATGAATTCTACCATTTATATATATATATATATATATATATATATATATATATATATATATATATATATATATATATTTTTTGTATATAGTTTGTGTATCATAAAATTATTCTAAAAGTAATTTAACTAATAACACAAATGTGCTAATACAATCAAACTTATTGATTTTCTCCTAAACATTAAAACACATACGTGACATATTACAATTACAAGGTGCAAAATAAGGGCATTGAAATAAATATATATCCTATATTAACAGTTGCACACGTATGCACGATAAACTTTTATCATGCAATATTATAATGCATGTAATATGTGAAATTGTCAATATATAAAAACTCATTAATTTCGTGCGAAATACGAATAATATGAATAATAACTTATTATGTTAATTATTAAATTATAAAAACAAAAATAAAAAAACGTACTACATTAATTAGATGATGATTAACTGGGAGTAATTATAGAAAAATTAAATGATTGGTTGTGATTTAAAAATAAAAAAACATCTTCCTTTTTCTTATTTTTATTAGAGATGAGAAAATTTCTTATAGTCGTGATAAAAAAAGTTTATAATAAAATTGGTAAAATTAAAAATAAAACTTCTTAATTACTTTTTCTATTGGATATATGATTTTTTTTTATCGGTTGTGATTTTAATTTGAGCTACATCCCTATGCTGTAATTCTACTAATAAAACTATTAATCTACTATATAATATACTTAATAGATTATGTTTCATGAACTCCCGGTTAATATATAAATAGACCCACGTTGTTAATTTTACAAATAAAACTTAAAAAGTTATTAAATTAATTATATACTATACTTAATAAAAATTAGATATTATTATAAATTTGGATATTATTTCATTGTTACAAATTTAGATAATACTTGTACTAATCCAGCTAAAAAAGAAAAAAATTGAATTTAAAATTTGTATTTTTAATGGATTTGGATACTAGTTATACTAATTAGAATAGGAAAGCGCTTTAATTAAAATTTTGTGAAATCAAATTTGTACTTTCAATTATATAGTTGATACGTCGTGCAATCCTAAAATATTAACTGCACTTAAAGTATTAATTTTTTTAATTATGTTCCTCTATGTATTTAATTTTCTAATTCTATTCCGTTTGTAGAGTCGGGCTAGATTTACTACCAGGAATTGTCATATATAACTCACGTGTATATAATTATAATTATATTTCTAAATTACTACGTCTAATTATTAATATATAAATTCCCTATAAGAACCCAATAATTTTAGAAAATAAAGTACGATTCCTTAAGTATCTATTTTAATAAAAATACTTCATTTCACTAATCGACACTTTTCATTTATCAAGCTTTGGGTCTGGTTTTTCTTGGTTCAGAACCGTCGAACTTTAGACCCCTAAAAGTATTTGACCCATATTTTTACAATGCATCATAATATTTAACTTTTCTCTATTAATTTTATCTGAAGAAATATCTTTAGAGTATATGACACATCTTCTAAATTTGTTCGGGCAACTGCAAGAAGCCCCAAGGCAGCAAGATCAATAAAAATATACATGGTCAATATTCGTTGTAAAAAATTTGAAATCATGGTGCTCGAAATCAAGCTGCTTCAACCAGGAATCAGCAGCGCATTGGAGGTCAAACAACCGGGCATAGTCGAGCTCCCCATGGTTTAACCAGACGTCACCTACGAGCTTATACGAGGCCATTCCAAATGGAGGGAGAGATATTGATGGACTTCCCGACTTGCAGCTTTGGACATTAGACCTCCCATTGTCTTCATCAGCATCATCCACGGCATCATCTAATATAATTTACATGGTTATTATTGTTAGTTTTTCTACATACTTTATGGTAACCAAACTTGACATTCAATAAAAATGGAAATACTGCTGAGCCATCATGAGAGTGAAGTTTAACTTGACATGATCATGTCAGAGTCGAGAAATAGTAGATTTCAAGAATAGATTTGTGTCAGCTCCAAGGCCTAATAAAAGGAAATGTCGTTGCATGTGATATTTTGTTATTCCTAAAATAGCTACCAAGTATGCCGATTCAATGCATAATATTTAGAGTTGGATCTCCCACCAGAAAAAAAAAAACAAAAACCGGCTAACGAGATTGATCTCATACCAATATGCTCAGTGATGTTCATTGGAGAAAAATGTCTAAAAATATAGTTATACAATACACAAGAAGACGAGCATAAATTCAATATTCATATACTCTCGCGGATATTCTAAGAGAGGCTATGGAGCATCCAAATAAATGGAGAATTGATAGTTCACCCGAGGGCTTAGGAGTTTTCTACAAGAAATAAAGCATGTCAATATCATTTAGTAAATAAATAGACCCTTAGAAAAACAAGGATTCGACATGTAAAACAAGGAATGTGATGAGTCCACCATGAAATAAAATCACGAAAAGCTATTCGATTTTGTCTATAATTTTGACAGACATAATGCAGCAGATAGCTCTGCACACTTCTACGGAACAATACAATATACGACCAAAGTGTTAAAACACTAAACAATCAAAATATTTATACGACCTCACTCGTCTTTTATAAATAATTATTTCCTACCCAAGTCCAATCAAATTATCATCTAGCAAAGACGGACACATTTTACAACAAAAATGCAGAGCAGATATAGATAGTGATTAACCTTGGAAAAATGAAGACAATGTATGGAAAGTGAGGAAGGCTGCCGATAGGTCCTCCACAGTTCCCTTTGCGGGAATGTGATATATAGGATACCTAATGAACAAGAAACAATAATCAAATAAATAAGTCATTTTCATTTATAATAAGAAAGCCTATTATACATACTGTTTGAAGAGGCTGAAAAGGAAAAAAGAAAGAGAAAAGAAACAATATGAAGGGAGAAATATTGAAACAAATCTAATGGCCTTCACACACTACTCCTTCATATTAATTTCCCAGAAACAAAAAGATATTTACTATATCAAGAAATATTAAATAAGTTTCAAAACACTAATTTCATGCCATTTACATGCCTGATTTCACAATGATAGTAAGAAAAAATTATAACCACAAATTAAATTTATAACCGACAATTTCATCAACACTAAATGACAACTGAACTTTCATGAGAATATCTAAACAAAAGGCTGACAAAAAACTGGACATTGGCCAAACAATGATTTTATGATCAAAATAATGCGATCCTTGTTAAACATATTCTAAAACGAACTAACATGTAATAATGATCATCAACTGATAGTTCTGTAAAAATTATATTTCATGTACCAAAAACAGAAAAGATAATATTTCGTAAGCTTGAAACTAAAACAAAGGGGATGTTACATCAAATAATAGTATTGCTAAGGTTTTGTCAATAATGGCAATAGTATTTAAAAACGAATCAACCAAGAGAACATATTTTTATATAATAAGGAATTACGCACCAGGAAATGGCCATCCAACTGGCTGGGGACAGATCAGTGCTCTTTAATGTCATAAGCGCTGGATGTTCTTCCGCAAGTTCAATTATCTACATTTCACAAAACAATAACAAGCGCATTCCCAACTAAACAATAAGCCTTCCAAGATCAATCACAAGCACAATAGAAGTAAAAGGGATACATAAGAATATTTACTTTGTCAAAGAGAGGAATCCTCCAGTACGGTGAGCACGAGTCATGGAACTTAAAATAAAGATTACTAATGGAATCCCTCATTGGCAATAAATCCTCATGGTCAATGTTTGTATCTCCCGAAGAGGCATCCCAACCCTTACTAGAGTTGTTACTTACTGACCTCGAGAGCTTATCACTCTCGCTTTCGTCACTACAAAACTCACTGTCGAGTTCATCTCCATCAAAATCCTCTCTTAGACACCGACAAGAGAAAGAGCATTTACGCTTAAATTTCAATAGCAATTCATGTGCAATATAAGAAAATATCATATTTCCACATGAGCCTCTTTCACATGAAAGTGGGTCCCACTCACTATTGATGTGAGAGGAATCACGTGGTAATATAGTATTTTCATGTTGAAATATTAGTTAAGTACTAATGGAACAATGAGGCGAGCCTATATACCTTATATTTTCAGGAGATTTGCTGGTGAATATTTGAATCGCAGATAGATATGGTACAAAATATTGCACCACATCCTCCCCATTATTTAGCGCTACTTTTGTTCCGGCACCACAGGCACTATATTTCTCAAAGCAATCCCAGAGATCCCCCAGGGTGAAGTACTCAGAAATTGGCTTACCAACAGGGTTCCACATTCTGTTTAGAGTATCAATGTAACTCTACCCACATCCACAAACAAATATTAAAAATTGAAAATTTATATTTTGGAGTAGAATAAGAACAATTGGATAAAAAATACTGACATAGATATCACTTTTGTTCATCCTTTATTTAATTTTTTTAGTAAAGAAATTCTAACATAAATTACATGCTAAATAACAAATTCTTCTCAGTTCTAATTTTTTGATCATTCTTGTGGAAAGCCAGGAAAGTAATTCTGTAGCTTTACATCCATCCATTAAGAAAAAAACATTTTTACTTAATTACTAATAATTAATAGACATTTTTTTTTTCCAAATGGAGAGAGTCCAAAGGAATAGTAGACCTTTACATTTTACAAGAATTATTCCACTAAAAAGTGCATATAATTCTTCTTTTTTTGTATTTGAAGTTTAAAAGGCATGAAATCCCCCATAAAAAGATAGATCAAATGATTGATTGTAAAAAATTTATACCATTAAAAGGTTGCAATAATCCATAAAGGATTAACATCTCCCAAAATGGGGGGGAAAAATCAGAACCAAAAAAAAATCCAGACTTTAATTTCCTAAGACTTCTAAGGTAGAAATTAAATGGCTAACCAAAAGAAAAAAGTGCAAGCACATACAAATGAGATTGATATTTTTAAAGTGTGTTTTTGATATTTTTATATAATTTTCCCTCAAAATATGAGTCCCACCTTCGTGAGAGGAGATTATATAAAAATATCAAAAACACGTGTGGAAATAATATAACAATATTTTGTGCACAATTGTACAAGGAAAAAAAAGAAGTGAAAATAAACTCACAATTTATGAAAACACAAAAATGACATCAAATAAAAAGAGAATTGTTATTTCCATGTGATCAAATTGATATGAATATGGTCTAGCGTTTAATACTCACGGAGAGCCTCGTAGAAATATCAATTTCTCTTAAAAATATCAAAGACCATAATTCACTATACACACAACAAGAACACACAAATTAAAAAATAAATAAACACACACCTGGTCATAATAAAATCACAAATATTAACCAAAAACAGAATTACCTGCGGAATTGGTTTTGAAGGTACAACTGGAGTGAGAGAATGAAACAAGCGCTCGAGATTTGACTGCACATTTGATGATGAAAAACCTGCCATTTTTTTATTACTAAACAAAAACACAGCTAGTTCTTTCTCTTTCTCAATTTACTCTGTTCTGTTCTCTCTCAGTTTGCTCTGCTATTTATAACACTAGAACCAATTTTATGCAATAAATTTGATTCCACTATTTAAACCCCAACCGGGTTTTTAAATAAATCAATTCTCATCTCTAATCCACAAAAAGACACAATAAGATTACATGGAAATTTTTCTTCTTATATTAATATATATATATAAATATAATCTCGACTTTCCATATTACAGAAAAACAAGAAATGGGAAGTCAATTAATGTTGATGGGCGGGAGAGAATAAGAAAAAGAAAGGAAATTAATGAGACTGTTAACAAGAATTCAAAATAAAAGTAAATAAGTAAAGAAACAGAGAAAAAGAGATTGAAAATGAATGAAGCATTAAAGGAAACAATTGAAAACCCATCTCAAAAACTCTATCTATAAATTAATTAATGGGATTTATAAGTTGGGTATTGAAGATAATTATTATTTAAAAAACTACAAAAAGTATAAATGAAAAATTTATGAAGATAAGATTGAATTGAAACGCTTGAAGAGAGGAGGACAAAAAGAAACGGCAAAAGGGAAGAGTAAATGGGAATGGGTTATGGAGAATAATCTGAAAAAGTGACGAAAGGGGAAGACTATGAGGAAAAAAGTTTGTTTTTTTGGGGGTTTTTTGAGGGTCGAATTGCCGCGTGCTGGGAGTTTTGTAAGATTGCGAAGTTGTTGGGGGTGGGGGCGCCGGGGTTTGGTTCTGGTTGGGTTTATACTGGAGGTACTTTGAACTAGGTGGGAGGAGGTCCCAATTCATTCTCAAATAAATGAAATTATTTTATTTTTAAAAAAAATAGTAATAGTAGCAGTTGTTTTGGTGATTAAAAAATATATTAAAAGCAAATAAATAGTGGTCAATCAGAATTATTGGGCCTGATTATGTCTGGTGAATTATTAATTAATTATATTTTATTTATAAAAATATCAATTCTTAAATTTATTCTTATTTATATTATTGTATCTCGTTTGTTTTACTACACTTCATCAATGTTAATATTAAAGCGTTATAATCTAATATTAACATTTTATTGTCCAGTTCAATTTTTGTTCTTACAAAATTAATTTTTTATAATTAACTTTTTGAAATATATTGTAGAGTTCAATTTTTGTTTCAATATCTATGAACTTGCACCCTTTGATTATCCTTAATCTCAAAAACTCTTTTAACTATAATAAAATAATTTTCGTAAAAATTTCTCTTATAAATTTTTATCGCAGTAAATATTATACACTTACATATATTCTAGATAGAGCTCTAGTGCCCGTAACCTTTAACAAATCACAGTGGCTTAGGACAATAAACCCCTTAATAATAGGGGACTACCCGTATTCTATATTTTTGTTCTTTCTCTGTGCTCTCATTTTTGGATAATATCAATATAGAGTATTACACACGTCCAGATCTTCAACAAAGGAAGGAAATCCACCAATATAGAAAGTATATTACATTTTAATGCACTTTAAAAAAAAAATTGAGTGAAAACAAAGGAACAGGAATTGAAATCCAAAAATTGAGTTCAAAATTTTCGTGTATAACAATCAATGTAAGGGAGAGAAATTAATTATTACAAAAATCAATAGTGCAGTGGGAGAGTACCTTGTTCAGTTAAGCATTGATCATGTGTGTTGATAGTAGAACTGCCCCAACACTTTAATTCTGTTCTTGCAAATAATGAAATCTACAAATTCAAAATTCAGTACCCGTTCATCCGCACCCTTTTCAAGCGAGTATATATGTAGAATAAGACACCAATCGTACCAGCCCCCATGATAACTAAGACAAGAAATATACAGATATGAACCAGATTTTCTTTTTTTATTACATAAATGTTATTCAGAGGAATCGTTAACCAATTATACCAACCTTACAAAATCATCTTCAATAGTCTTCAAGAAGGATTTCTTTTTCAAAAAAAAAAAAATGAAAAGAAAAACACTCCAAAGTAACTTATAGTGATAACCTTCTCCACTAGCAGTTTCTGGAAAACCCGGGGAAATTAAGATTATTCAACCTTGCGTACTCGATTTCATGGTAAAAAAAGTGAAATCATGGTGAGTGAAATCAAGCTGCTTTAGCCAGGAATCCGCAGCTCTATGAAGATCAAACAATCTTACATAATCAGACTCGCCGTGGTTCAACCACACATCTCCTATCAACATGTATGAGGCCAGGCCAAATGGTGGAAGAGACATCCTTCGTTTGAGTACCTCCTTTGATCTTCCATTGTTTTCGTTGGGAGCATCCACAGCAATATCTGAAAAATACGAGGTTAATGACATTTTGAATAGATCAACATTCAACAGTCTTGAGATTTAAGATTATACTTTTTTAGCATAAACTACGCCCTTGAATGAAATACTACAGTGGCAGGGCCTTGAGTGAAATAGATTCTCACAATAAATAAAATTATAGTACAATGCAAGTGTAGAACCTAACAAGATTAAGAATTCAATAAAAACCAAAAAATTGCCGAAACCATTTCCAAAATAATGTTGAACCTGATTTTGACATGGTGATTTCAGTGTTGAGGAAATATATATTATGTCCTCAAAGAACAATATATATTATGACCTCAAATGCATGAAACCATCAAAGTAGGTGGTGTATGTGTCGTGTCTATAAGTAGAAACTTAAATTCACAATATTCATAAACCTATTAGCAACATGCTTGAATCTTGAGTACCATTCTTTTGACATGAAAATGAGTATATGGTTTGCACAAGCCTCAAATAATATAAGAGTTAGTACAAAACCTTAACAAGCAGTGATCTTAAACAGTGTGGCTACATACCCATGTGCATAAATGTACACACTTCCGCATACATAAATGTGACTTCCTAACCACGCTGTTGTATAGTTGATACGGTAGTTATTAATTACTAAGACTGATAAGCTACATTATAAGTTAAAACTTGTAAACAAAGAACTAACATTGCAGAGAGTCATGCCTTCTGTACATACTGAAATTTATATATACTCCATCGGTTGAAAAATATAAGACATTTACCTTGGAAATATGAGGACAAAGTATGAAAAGTCAGGAAGGCCGCAGATAAGTCCTTCACAGGTCCCTTAGATGGAATGTGATATATAGGATACCTAATGAACAACAAAGAGATCTAATAACTAAATCATTTTTTCAAGAATAACTATTATAAAGATACTGTTTTTAGAGCTCAAAAGGAAAAGGATAAAAAGAAAAAGGAAGAGAAATTGACCCTAGAAGTTATATGATAAAGTATAAAGAAACAATATGAACCTCACACTTTACTCTGCCCAAAGTAATTCATATACAGAAAACAAAACAAAAACAAAATTCATCATATCAAGCCACATTACCCAGTTTTGATAAAGCCGCCTTCTTTTACATCAAAACAACTACATTTAGTATAACTTAAGGCTGTTGATATACTCTTAGGGAGTCATTTACATGCCCATTAACATAATCAATGCAAGAAAACAAAACAATCCTATTTTTAAAATCTTTTGGCATCATAACAATCAACGATTAAAAACGACAAATAAAAGTTTTCACCAACAACTTACTTCATTACCGCTATACGACAAGTGAACCTTTCATGAGAATATCTGAAGTTTAAAAGAAGGAGCGACAAGAACTTAATATTGGCCAACAATGATTTTATGGTTGGATATTGTCATCGAGCTTAAACAGATTCCAATGATAACTATTATCTGAGAGTATCATTGACTGACAGCAAGAAAAATATATACTTCATAGACGCTGAGGCAATCAAAGAGGGGAATATCATTAATACCAGTGTTCGGATATTTTTAACAATACCAAGATATTTAAAAACGTGTCTAGCACAGAAACATATTTTGACAACAAAGAATTACGCACCAGGCAACAGCCATCCAACTGCCTGGAGACAGATCAGTGCTCCTTAATGTCATAAGGCCTGGATAATCTTTAGCGAGTTCCTTTATCTGAATCAGACAAGCCAATCATTAGGGCATTCATTATTAACAGTAATAAACAGGATTTCAATTTTCCAAGCGTATTCCCTGCCAAAAGATAACCCTTAAAGATAACATGCAATAAGATCTAAAGAAAAAAAGGGTATAAGAATGTTTACTTTGTTCCTCAACGGAACCCTCCAGTATGGAGAGCATGAATCATGAAACTTAATGTAAATGTTACTGCGACAGTCCGTGGGCAATGAATCGTCATGGTTGATGCTTGAATCTTCAGAATCGACATCCCAAGCCTTGCTAAAGTTGTTATTAGAGTTATTACTAGATGTGTTACTAGCTGATCTAGTGAGCTTATCACTCTCACTCTCGTCCTCATCACTCAAGTACTCACTTTCAGATTCATCTTCCTCACTATCATCACTTAGACTCCTAAAAGGGAGACTGTGCATAATCGTTAATTTCATTTGCAATTTACGTGTAACACAAGCAATTTACTGGTCGGACCAAGTATTTCTGCAAAAGAGGTGAATTGGTATACCTTATATTTCCCCGAGATTTGTTGGTAAAGATTTCAATAGCAGATAGATAAGGAGTAAAATATTGCACAACGTCCTTTTTATTGTTTAGTGCTACAGGTGTTTCAACACCATACACACTCCGCTTCTTGTAGCATTTCCACAAGTCCCCCAGCATGAAGTACTCAGTTATGGGGTTCCCAACAGGGTTCCATACTCTGTTTAGAGCATGGATGCAACTCTGCCGCCATCACCAAACAAAACCAAAAAGTTAAAAAATGGATATTCATATTTTGGACCACTATAAGAATGATTGGATCAAAACTACTGACATTGAAACCCTTTGCCTTTTTTATGAAATTCTAATTATAATTATTTGCTCAATTAATGGCTTCTTCTCAAGTCCCGTAACTTTAAATAGTACAAAAGAAGATGTAGACTATACATTTTACAATTAGCCTAATCAATGCTTTTATGATAAAAGTGATGTTGAATTCTTTCTATTCTTTGCATTTCAAATTAGAAGGCAGTGATTCCATATAGAAAGAAAAATCAAATAATTTATCGATTTTTTTAACTCTATTAAATTTTAACAGTCTTCAAGAGTACAAAATCATGAAAGTCAAATAGTTAAGAAAGAAACTTTAATAAAAGTAAAATAAAATTCTAGATCTCATTCCCTTACCATTTTAAGATATAATGCACTTAAAAAAAGAAAAGAAACAATTTTATATAGACCCTTACAATAGCCAAAGAAATAGAAAGTGAAAAGGAGAAACACACAATTCATTAAAAAAAAAAAAAGGAGCTTGAGCAGGTGGGAAAAAAAAGATAAGAATATATACACAAGCAGACATAATATTCATCCTCAAATAACATAAATTCACTAAAACCAGAATCAATTACCTCAGGAATTGGTTTCAACGGAACAACGGGTGTTAAAGATTGAAGTAACTTATCAAGATTTGATTCCGCATTTGGTGAACCTGCCATTTTTAATCACAAACAAAAGAACACAATCACACAAGTCTGAGTTTTATATATATATGAGAAATTAAGCTTAAGCTTGCTGCCTCTTTTCTTCTAGCTTGCTCTTCTATTTGTAATAGTAGCAATCTCATGAATTAAATTCTGATACCACCTTTTCAACCCACAGGGTTTGCCTCTATCAATTACACTTCTGCACTCCCACCTATGATCTACAAGAAGACAATTAGATGACATGGGTAGCTTTTTGTTCTTTCTCCCTCCTCATTCTCTCTCTATATACACATACATATCCATATAATCTTGGCATTTCATATTACTCAACGGCAACTAGAGATGGGAACTAAACCCATTAAAATTAACGGGTAAGAGATTTTAATGCCCTTAATAAACAAAGGAAACCAAAACAGAAGTAAATAAGCGTAGAAACTGAGAAACAGAAAGAGTGAATTGATTAAATCAAACACATGAAAGCCCATCTATAATTTAGTTGGGTTGAAGATAGTTGAATTAGTAACTCCACAACAAAAACTCATTAAAAAGCAAAAAATTCATATGGTTATTAAGCTGAAATTGAAAGAAACGGCCGGCAAAAAAAGCAAAAAAGAAGAGCAAATGAGGTGGAAAGTAATGAAGAAGAAGACGAAAGGAAACTAGTAGGAGATGACGATGAAACTAAAAAACAAACGGAGTCGGGCTTTTTGCGGAGAAAGTAGAGAGAGAAAGAGAGGTGTTCGGTGTCTGAGCGCTCGAGTCGCCGCGTGTTGCGGGGTGAGGGAGTGAAATGGTGGGTTCAGTCTGATTTTATGTGAAGAATAAATTGATGTAAACACACACAGCAGCAATTAGTATGTGTGTTTTATTTAGAACGAATGATGCTGGATTTTATTTTGGTGTAGAATTTGGGAAGTTGATAAAGTATACCAAACTCAGTAAGTAATCATATATATTATGAAGGAATTGCACTTAAGATAGTGTTCACTCACAATAGTTATCATCAACTAAGTAACACCTGCACTTTAAAATTCAAAATTTGAGCAAATTAATTGAAGTTTTAAGCGAGATAGCGACTCAAATAGTTTTAATTGTGTATAATTTTTTGTATATAATTTATACATCGTAGAGTTATTATTCTAAAAATAATTTAACTAATAAAACAAATTGCTGATACAATCAAACTTATTGATTTTCTCCTAAAAATTAAAACACATGCATGCCATATTACAATTAGAAGGTGCGAAAAAGGGCATTGACATATGTCAATATATCGTATATTAATAGTTGCACACTTATTCATGAAAAACTTAAATCGTACTACACTATTATAATGCACTACATACAATATTACAATGTATGTAGTGTGTGAAATTATCAACATACGCCGTTCATCTTCCTAAATTTTATAAGATTATAATTTTATCGGTTAAAAATTAAATATATTCCTTTTTTTAAAGTCCGGCGAGATTTATTACCAAAAATTGTCATATATATATAATTATAATTGTTTACTACTTCTAGTTATTAATGTATAAATTCCTTATAAGAATTCAATAATTTCATAAAATAATATGATTCCTTAAAGTAACTATTTTAATAGAAACACTTCAATTCATTAATCGATATTTTTTTTAAAATTATTTTTTTTATAAGTATTAATGGACATGCACAAAGATCAGATTAGATTGGTCCTCGATTGATCAGGTCAAGCTTCGGCTTGAAGTTTGGTCAAGTTAGGACAGTTCGGAGCGGTCTTTATGTTGAAAATATAGAACCAAACAAGACCTCAAATATGAGTGAGCACAATTCGGTTATAATCGAATAATTGAATCGAATTTTTATAACCGAAATATTACGGTTATTTTGGAAATTTGGTTATAATCGAATTTTATTTTAGCTTTCGAGTTCAATTTCGGATAGTAAAACTTTACTATTCAGTTAATTGAATAGTAAAATGTAACAAAAAAAATTACTTTCTTTATCCAAATACAGAATATATACCACCTTCTTTTTCAGCAATATATCACTTCTTTTTTTGAGTGTTAATTTTAGTTATTAACCGAATAGTAATTTATGTGTTAATTTCGGTTTTTAGTTATAACCGAATAAGCTATTCGGTTCAATTATAACCGAATTGTTCACCCCTAACCTCACATATAGTCCACAGATTTCGTGTCGAGTTTGGGCTTTTCAAGCCTTTTTTTCTCCTCTGCCCCTATTTTTCATCACTATTTATATATTTATACTCATTCACTTCAAAAAATACTCCTATTTTACTTTGAAAATATACAAAAATAACGTGAAAGTAAAGTTCAAATAGGTTAATTATTTATTATTTCAAAATTTAAAGATATATATTTTATAGACTAATAGAAATTTAAAAAAAAAGTGTAATTCCTCAATGTGTATAATAAAAAATGATATAAATATAATATTGAACATTGGTTGACCAAAATACCCTCTAAACTAGCCTTCATATACCTGAGGGATAAAATTATAAAATGGTAAATAAAAATACAAAAAGCTTGAATTTTCAAGCTTTGGGCCCTAATTTTTCACTTTTAGTCCAGACTTAGGGTTTTTGCTTGTTCATATCATGGTCAGACTTCAACCTAGGTTTTTTCAGATTTCAAGTCATCCAAGTCTTATTTCAGGTTGGCTAAGCCGGTCTTTCAGAGAATAAAACAAACATTTAAGGCCTCCAGGTCAGGTTAGGGCCCGAGCCCAAACCAAATCAATCTTTTCCAAACTTTTCTCAAATCAAATCAGTTCACTCCGTCGGACTTTGACTCAATATACACCCTTATATTTTATGGTGCATCATAATATTTTTTTTTTCTCTACAACTTTATCAGTAGAAAAATCGATAGGTTATGTTTGTTTATAAAAAATATATTTAGAATTGGACTATTTATCTTAATTTAATATTATTTTACACTATTTAATCATTTGATAAGAGATTATTAATTCCTTAATGTTGGACTATTAATCCCATAAAACTATCTAATAGCTTAAAATAAGAGGGACTATTAATACCAATTTTTTCATGAGATTATATAATCTCACATAAATAGCCTTAAGAATAATTTAAAAAAAAATAGTCTACAGGACTATTAATCCCTTATTATGAGATAAAATAGTCCAAAATAATGTTAAATTAATATAAATAATCCAATTCTAAATATGTTTTTTGCAAATAAATATAACCTTAGAGTATATGACACCTATTTTCTATAAATATATCTAAATATATTAAAGACATAATATTTAGATATGTCAAAAAAAAAAGAAGGTATTATATGAGTATGATATAATTTTACAACCACCTAGCTACTAGCAGATGATGCGACTAATCAAAAGATCCATTCATTTATGGAAATCAAGCGAACCCAAATTGAAATTGAATTAAATATCACCAAAATTTCTATTTTTCTTACAATTGAAGAAGATTGGACCAGTACAACATCATCTTCACTGCCTTTCAGGTAAATTTCCCCCTTCATAAAAAAAAAAAAAAAGAAAAAACTTGTCAATTTGTTCAGGCAACTGCAATAAGCCCCAAGGTAGCAAATCAATAAAAATATACATGGTCAATATTCGTCGTGAAAAATTTGAAATCATGGTGCTCGAGATCAAGCTGCTTCAACCAGGAATGGCAGCACATTGGAGGTCAAACAACCTCGCGTGGTCAAGCTCCCCACCGTAGTTGAACCAGATGTCACCTATGAGGTTAAACGAGGACAGTCCAAATGGAGGGAGAGATATTGATGGACTTCCCGACTCGCAGCTTTGAATATTAGAGTTCCCATGGTCTTCATCAGCAACATCCACAGCATTATCTAAAATAAACAACAAGGTTAATATTATTGCTTTACATTTACCAAAATAGACTCGATCGGCCCATCAGATTCAGAACATATTTGACATTTTTTTTTGATGGGCACAAAACATATTTGACATGATCATGCCAAAGTCGAGAAAATGAGTAGATTTCAAATAATAGATTGTGTGTCAGCCGATGCCAAGGCCTAAAAGGGAATGTCATTGTAGTTAAGTAATGTCCACCATGATGTATTGTTATTCCTAAAACAGCTACTAAGTATGCCGATTCCATGCATAATATTTAAAGTTGATCTCCCACCAGAAATAAGTAACGAAAAGGGCCTAACCAAATTAATCTCATACCAATATGCTCTATGATCGTCATCGAAGAAAAATATTTTATTATTATATTTTTGGTTTTACCCCTCTAATTGGAAGGAACATTTTTTAGTGTATAAATTGATTATATATTTTACGGATCTGGTTACCATAAAATTGTCCCGTCTTGACTATCGGTAAGTTGATACCTTCAGGTGCTGAAAATTCAAAAATTAATACCAAATCCGGATCCATATTTTACCTTTTAAAAACTCATATGTTGTGCACATGATTCATTTATTTTGATCAAAATTGGTTAGAGAGGACGATTTTGCAAAAAATTGAAGCGCTAGTTATGAAATTGCATAAATTAAAACATTAGCATCCATGTTATATTTGAATATAAATATAATGGGATAATTTTGTGATTTGTTCTATATTTATATAGGCATGTTCCAATAAGCAGGGACGAAACCACATAGGGGCTTATGGGGTCGATTGATCTCACTGAATTTATTTTTTTATTTTATAATATATAGACAAATTTAAAATTTTAAAATGTTATATACAAATTGACCCTACAAAAAATTTGTAAATTTTTTAATGTACGGAATCAAATTAAAATTTTAGAACTTTCTCACTTAAATCTTAATCTCATATCATTCATACTTTCTCTACATATGTATATTCATATAGTATTCTTAAACTAATTAATAATCTATTTTATATTATTTTTAAAAATTAATTATTTATAAATAATTTGTCTTTAAAATAGTCTGTTAGGATTTAGGGGTCAATATGGTATATATAAACATGCATATAAATATATATAGAATTAATAATTATTATATTATTATTGTAACCAAATATATGTTTTATATATGCAATCTAAAAATATAAAATTAGTTAAAAAAATTGACTCGGGGTGTTGTCTCCAAACTCCCGTTAAATTATTTATAACTCATAATTTTACCCCATTGAATTTTAATTTTGCCTTCGTCACCGCCACAAGTACCTGCATTTGCAAGCAATGACTCGAGTTTCAATGTTGGCAAACCTTGACGATAAAGACAGCACCAACTGCCCACGGCCGAGTCTCAAAGTCAAGACCCAATCAATAGATCTTTTCCCATTATAAACTCTAGTGGAGCTAGATCATTCTCATCATACAGCAAAACGAAATCGAACAACAGTATACGTGCAACACTGATCTGCAGAAAACACAATTTTTTGATCATGCGTACGTTTGTAAGTTTATAATTTTTTGTTACAGCGCTATTTTTGTCATCTAGTTCATGCGGTGGATGTGTGGGGAATGTTACTTGGCTCGAGATAATTAAGTGCTCGAATGATCAACACATATATGCGACTAGTTTTCTCGGACCAGGCTTCATTCCCCTCACAACCTTCTCTCTCGGTTGTTTTCTCCTTATTCCATGCATGTATCAAACAAATTAAGGTGCCAACTCTCTCTCTCTCTCTCTCTCTCTCTCTCTCTCTCTCTCTCTCTCTCTCTCTCTCTATATATATATATATATATATATATATATATATATATATATATATATATATATTTGCATGCAGTTCAATCATGCTCGTATATGTTATATATATATATATATATATATATATATATATATATATTTGCATGCAGTTCAATCATGCTCGTATATGTTGTGTGTTCAGAAGATGGACCTTTAAAGCCTTGTCATGGCAAGTAAAGATTTGCTTGCTTTCAAGGCTTCTTCAAAGCTTAAGAAACAAGATTGCTGATAGAAAAATTGCTTTATTCAATTCTTAGGCTTTAAAGCCCTTATCCATGTTACATACTCCTCCGTTTTAATTTATAAAATTAATATTAACATTTTAAAAGTTAATTTAAAATATTTTTAAACTTAAAATTAATGTGATTTATTTAAATTTTAAAAATAATAAATCTTATAACTAGTAGCACTTTTTAGGTAGTTTAATGATATTCATAATTGTATTGAAATAAACTACATGAATTTATATTAATTTTAAGTTTAAAAATATTTAAAATTGACTTTTAAAAAGTCAATATTGATATTATAATTTGAAACGAATATATATATATATATATATAATATACACTACGCATAAATGATAAATTCTACTAATATATCATAAGATTTGTTATTTTTCAAAAAAATATGAATGATGTCAATTTTAAAATTAAACTTGATGGAGGGAGTATATGCTCAGAAAGAGCAACATGTAACTATGATCATTATAATTAATGTCTACGATAAAATAAAAAAAATTGATATTTTTACACATGATCTTTCACATGATATAAAATCTATTCATTATTTATGTGAATATCATGCGAAAGTATCATTTTTTAATGTAAAAATATCAATTTCTTAAAATAAATTAACGAGCTAGGTAACAAATTAATTAATTTATTATGCCCTCAGGTAGGAGTTTAATTTTAATACGACTGCTGCTTAATTTACTCAATGAGGATTGGCCAATGCTTTTTTCTTTTTGTGGAAGCAGGGAATTAAGCACGTTGTTTAGTTAATTAGTTGCTAAGTGGAACAACTTAGCCTGATCCCACAAGCATTATGATCAAGTAACCATAATAAATAGCACAATAGTAGAAACTTTGTCAAAGGCAAAATAATAAATAAAGATGGTAAATTTTGAATAAATAAAGAGAGTTTCGCAAAGTAGCAGAGAAGTCGCTCTTTCCTAACTAGGGGTGCACATAAAATCAAAATAAATTAAAAAATTGACCGGACCAAACCGTTACCAAATCAAATCGACAAGTATAAAACCGAAAAACCAAATATTGCAAAATCGAAAAATCGAACTTGGGTCGACCGAGTTTGGTTTGGCATTTCAAAAAATCGAAACCGATCGAACCGGCCGAATAATTTTAAATTATAATATAATTTATATATTTTTCTAATAATTATTTATTTTATATAATTATATATTTATTATATGATAGATGTATAGAACTTCCATCCTAGTCAGTGATTTAGGAGGTATTATTATGTCTTTTTTGTTTTCTTTGATGAATTTACAGCAGAACATTATGACTCTTACTTTACTTTTCAATTTTAGTTACTGAGTAATAAGAAGCAAGGTGACTTTGTCAGTGGGCGGAGCAACTTGTTGGAAAGGGGAACTAGTGTTCCTCAAAAACTTCTTTTGAATGTTCCTCAAAAACTACTTTTTAATCTTTACTTTCACTAATGAAAATTTTAATATGGTACTCCCAACTTTGAATATGAGATGTATAACCGATTAAACCGACAACCGATTACGGAGTAAAAATTTGGGCGGTTTTGATTTTTAATTTTTTATAACCAATTTAAATGGTTTGGTTATATTTTTACCAATCAAACCGACCGTTGTACACCCCTACTCCTAATTTAGAAAGCATGTGTTTGAGTCTCTCAAGCCAAGTCTCAATTCGTAGGGTAAAATTATCAAATCTTAATTAGTCCCGATATTTAACATGAATAAATATTTAATTATATTTGACACGTATAGGAACAATCGCACAATATTTTCGTTTGTCATGATGGTGTTCTATCTTTCAGGGTGATGCCTCTGTTCACGGTGGAAGATGGAGTTGTGCTGCTATTAAACGCCTTCGATGTAAATGTTAGTGAATAGTATTGAAAGACAAAATACCAACCAATAGAAATTGTAAATGTGTGTGTGTGTGTGTGTTTAATCTTCCCAGCGTTGCAAGAGGATTAGTTTTATAGATATAGTTGAGTATATATATAGTGGGATGTCCCTTCGCCACGCAATAATACTTTGGTGCCAAATTAAATATGGTGTTGGGCTTGAATAATTTTGTGTACGAGCGAACGTGCCAGAGTTCGCTGAACTCAATGTGACCAAATATTTTGTTTAACTGGTAAAATTATATTCAGTTAACACTGTACTTTAAAATGGGCCAATTATTTAGCCGAAACTAACTAGGTGATTAAAGAAAAGAAAAGACTGCTTCTCGATGGGTCTTTTTGCCTTCGACTAAGGACTTCAATGTTAGACACTTGGTTTTATGGTTAACTGACTCTAGTTATCTACTCGATGATTTATAGCCAGAGTTAATCTACACTATAAATAACAAGTTGAACTATTAACAATTTAGTAATCTTAATTTGTTGATTTTATAATCAAGTTTAGTTAAGCATGCAAATCAACCAAGAGAATCGAGTAATGTAATAAATTTAATTATAAATCAAGTTAAACCAATCTATCTCCTTGTCTGGCAAGTATTAATCTCACACATACACATATACATGTAAGAATTTTAATTTTTAGTAACAGACAGATAAATAAAAACCTAAAAATAACTGTTAGATATGTTATAAACTTTACAACATGAATCAATACACCATTGACAAAGTGCAAATCAATTTAACAACATCATATAACGGTCTGTATGTAAGTAAACAATTGGGGTTGAATATGTAGCTAAGTCCGAATAGACGTAATAAGCTGCAGATCCAAGATTAAATGCACAACTAAGTCTGAATGGACGTAACAAGTTGCAATTCAATGCAACTAACTATTACAACAAATAACTAAGTCAAAGATTGGCGTAACAAGTTAATTATTGTAGGCTAAGCTATAATCTACTAAAAAATTGGAGTTATGGATTAGATGTGTGTTTTGCGCGCTAAATGCTTGATTGTTATTTATAGAGTTATCATTTAGTTACTGCACCACTTTAGCTGTCAACTTAGCCACGTTTTTCTTAAAATTCGGATCACTACTTTACGTACTTACTGTTGACTCCTGAAACCACGAACATGGGACTTAACCACCCACCATTCTACATGAATGTGTGTCTACCATGCTCTCCATCGTGGATTGGACTTGGTCAAAAGCCTGTTGTTCATTCTCTTAATTTTTGACCTAGCTTGTGATCCTTGTCTGAACGCCATCAATTATCTTTGCGATGAAGGTTAATTGTCATATCGTCTTATCTATAAATCACTTATCCAAAAATTAGAATTTGAGTGTAAATAAATAGTTACAAAAGATAGATACAAAATGATATGATTAATTGTGATTACTTATTATCATTTGATTCACTTATATTTGATGAATCTTTAATTAATTATATTTTATGACATTATTTTGTAAGTTTTTTATAAGATATTTTTCTCATAATAGCAATATTGTTTCGACACGTCCCATGAACTAATGGTAATTAGGGACCGATCCATGTGGGTAAGACGGTCCCAGTCCAATCAAGCTGTAGGAGCCGCCTATGGCCCATGGGGCCGAAGGCTACAACTTCGGCGTTCCATTTCCCAGTGCGTGATGTGGGTCCCCTACGTCATGGGGCTTTGGTTTCTTTGTAGTTCGGGCCTATCTGGTCGTGAAGCTTTGGGGCTGGCCCCCAAGCTCTTACCCTAAAACAGTACAATAAAAAGATTTGGGGTAACTTTATTTTTTTTAGTGATATATTGGAGTATTATAATCTTAATTACTTTGGTGGTGGAGAATAAGTCATGAAAATATAATGTATAGATCTTGAGTGGTTTAACTGAAGTAAAATTAATTTTCGAAAACGCACTCTGAAAAGTATGGTTTGAAATATTGGCACCTTAGAAGGACAGTCACCTTTGGAACTAAGAAACGTGGAGAAAAAACAAAGGGAAAAATAAATAAATATAAAAAAAATATCTTAATAAAAATATATCTATTTATTTATACTTCTAAAAATAATAAGATCAAAAACAATTAATGTCATTTCTGTCATCCGAGTTCCATAAAGTTTATAGTCTTTAGAGAGAGATCAGAGAACGGAAAAGGTTGAAAAGAGCTTTAAATTTTTTGTGAGATACATGTAAAATATTCTAACAAATACTTAAATTTTATTTTACCTTAATTTTCAGTTTTGTTAAACATACACGAAACACTTTAGTCGCATTGGTAGGGTACATAATTAAAGGCTACCCACCAAGGTCATAAGCCATTTTCAACCTCAATTCAATATTATCCTCTCACATACTTAATATTCCCATATTATCTACTATCTAGCTATAAATGCAACAAAAACCTTAAAATTCAATAATCTTGATTCTCAGATGAATCTTCAGTACTAGTAAATGATTTTTCAACATTCGCATTAAAAGACACCGAAGACGGATCCCCATTTCTGCCTCCCCCACCGCCACCCATGAAACTTTGCACCAAATTCTGCCCAACCTGCTGCGCTTCCCATTCCACAAATCCCTCAAGTACCACATTCATCAAACCACTGCCCACTGGTGCGTTCCCACCACCGGCTGCACTAGGAAGTGAGTGGTGATGCTGTAGCGGTGGTGGCAGTTGAGCCACCGGTTTAGGCTGCGGCGGCATACCGGTGGCACATTCTAAATGAGCATCAAACTCACACGCGCCACAGCGGTATAACCACTGTTTGGACCCGATTTTACGACAAATATCGCAAGAGAATCCCTTTCTATGGTAAGGATTAGTAAAGGCGAGGCTAAGAGGGTGAGGGTGAGCTTGGTGGGTGACCGACAGCGGCTTAGAAGCACAACCAACGTGAAGGTCAAAATCACAGAGGTGGCAGTGGTAGCTGAAGCCGTTGCCACAGCGGTTGCAGGCATCGCAGTTGAATACGCCGCCGGGGTAGGCGGAGATGGGGAGGAGAGAGAGGGTGTGAGTGGGGTGGGAAGGATGGGTGATTATTTGAGGGAATTTCGTGCACCACAAGTGGAGGGTGAAGTTGCATGGACTGCATGAGTACATGTATTCATATGGAGGATATTTACATGCAGAACATAATAGTGGGGTGATTTGGTTATTGTTGTTGTTTAGTACTAGAGGATGAGGGTGGCTGAAATGATGGATGTTCGGATCATGATCTAGCTTCGCCATCTTCTTGTTTCTCTCTCTGGATTTTGGAAGAAAAGGGATGAGGACTTGGAGGGAGGTAGGGAAGGGTTATATGAAGGATTCTGATTACACACCTTTTAAAACGGGACAATCTATTTGAACAGTATTATATAAAAATATATTGTATTTTATATAAGAGAAGAAGATGTAATTGTATTAATATTAAATAACACGGGTCATCTTAAATGCAGTTTCTCTCATATATAAAATATAGAGTAATTTATTTTTATAAACTGTTACAAAATGAATTGCATTAAATCAGAATTCCTATATAAAGTAGCTAGGCAGGGAAGGGAAGTTGACTTTGAGGGATTGATTAGGTCAAGCTAGGTACTTTAACGCGGTTCACTGCAAGTTCATTGATTGATTTGTGGTTAACTATAGGTCTCTATTTAATCAATTGAAGTGACCAATTCTTCCTCAAAATGAGAGACAAGAAAGTCAACTTATTGACAAATGAGAAAATGACCCAAGTGACCGACCAGTTTTACAAGAAATTGACAAGTGACCGACTAGGTTTACAATGGGCCTGTCAAAAGCCAGATTAAGATTGTTCACACTCGATCCAATTTGAAATTATCGGGTTATAAGTTGAACTTGATCCGTTTGAGTTTATAATAAACATTTTCAAAGTTCAAACTCGGCTCAAATTAATAAGCTCACCAGTTCATATACTTATTTTCAATCAAGTCCGTAAAAAATATAACAAAATTAAAAAAAAAAATGATTCTTAATCATATAATATGAAATATATAATTTGAAACTACTCATTTAAAATGTATTCAACCAAATATTATTTCTTATTAATAAAATTAAACTTGAAGCTTAATTAAATTAACATTAGTGCAAGTCAAGTGATGTTGGTTCTCATACTAGTACTGAAGTTGGTGACCTCTTTGCCTACTTCACAAGTAGATGGGAGCTGGCATCCTTCTAATTTTTGTGCAGGTTTTGCTTGGTATGGTATGCACATAGTAGGTGTCACGCATTTTGGGTTCGGATTTCCAACAGTAGGATTCTATTTCTCTCCTCTCCATAGGGAAGCTATGGCTGTATCAGGTTCTCAAATGGGTTGTAGCAAAGGGATGGACAAATAATCCAACAGCTTACTGATTCACACCAGTTGGTCTTGTTTCTCCAAATTCCAAGCTGTAAATATCCTATTAAACCCTTATTCAGCATATAGTTTCTGTGACCTCTATTTGATGCGTTGGGTTCGGTTCCTAGGAGTGGGTTCGGTTCCTAGGACTGATGTTATGAAGCACATAAACTTGCCAAAAAATGGCTTGTAAAAGTAGACTCATTGTTTGCCTTAATATAGACTATATAGTACTTTAATTCTACTCCAATGAGAAAAAAAAAACACCCATTTGTCAAAAAAGAACAAAAAAAGGAAGGGAAAGAAACTCAGCATCAAATTCTTGTCTTATAAAGAAAGCAAGCACCAGCTTTCTACAATTACAATGCTTGATTGTCAGAACCAAGTCTCTTTCCGTGGTTAATCTTAATGCAGACAAACCATTTATCCAAATAGGCAATTACCAAATTCAACAGTGTCAAAGTATTACAACTACATGAAACCACAAATTATATTCAGGTCAATTAGAGTGAGATGGTTTGGTACCTCTTACATCAAAACTACACTCCATCTTTGGATTGTCAATTGTGCCTCAGCTACTAATTTACGAAGGTTGATGAAGCTCTTAGCTTGTAACAAAATGGTACCTTGAATCGACATGGCTCTCAATGTCCCAAAGGAAAGAACCAAAAGTTACAGCCTCCAGAACAAGTCGTCTCAGACCAGCAAAGCTAATATTAATATTTTCATCTTTGGAGGAATCAACAGTTCCATGAGGAGTGATAACAATCTCAGGTCTACCAAACAAAGCTTCAGTATGTTTCTCAATAATGCTAATAGCCTCTTTGGATCTCATGGTTGCATATCTTTGAAGTGTCTCAGCATCAAAGGACATCACATAGGTCTTCAATCGAGAAGATTTTAATCCACGACCAAAACCACCCCCAGGGCCCATGCCAGAAGACCACGACGAGACTTCAGGCTGCTGCTGTGCATTCATGAAAGAGTTGTTAACATTACTGGCATTGGGTCTTGTCTCCTCGCCAACAACTTGCTCAATGTTACTCTCTTCATCAGGGTTGCCCTGTGGCAGGATTTTCATTGCCTTTTCTAGCTGAAACCTCTGGTCAACACGCTTAAGGAAATATCCATACATCACCGACGCTGCATAAACCTGGCCAACCTTCAGTTTGCTTATCTGAGCTACAGAGGAAGAATCACCCAACCGGCTTCCTAAAATGAAAGCCAAGTGATTCTGGATCATCTCATAGGCTTCACGAGAGTGAAGCTGTTCAAGTTTCTCATCTTGGCGGGGCCATGTGTCAACTTTTCCAGAGGAATCTGAAGACGATGAAGCTATAGTCGGTATCAAAGAAACATTGGCATCCATGAACTTCTGCACTACCAAAGCATATAATATCTCTTCCAGAACCTGTTTCCTTTCATTAGCCTTCACCTCAGCAATTCTCCTGATAAAGTCAAAACCCCATCAAATAATCAATTTTCACCTGACGATCGATATCACATACTCTTTTCATCTGTAAAAATTTAAAGGAACAGAAGGAAACAATAATGCACTTAAATTTACTTGTCCTGCAAATAAATAAATTACTATTTTGGTTGAGGCTTGGGATTCCAATTTGGTTTCAAGGAACAAAATAATGGATCAATCCACCATTACATTTACACCCTAAATCAAAATTATTAATATGAGTCCTTGATTTAGTAACAAACTCAAAATATACTCCCTCAGTTCCAATTATAAGATCATGATTGAATTTTGAAAGTTAATTTAAGACATTTTTAAACTCAAATTTGAGATGATTTATTAAAAATTATGAAACAATAAATCTTATAATGAGTGATATCTTTTGGGAACTGATATTTCCAGTTTTCCACAGCCTTTTTTAATATTTCCGCATATAGGGCAGGGCCCAGATTTTAACTAAAGTGATACAACTGCAGTAACTTAACAAAGATATAAAATTAGTTTTCCAAAATTACCCTCAACTAATACATCTAAGAATTTACTCAGTGGGCGGTGAACATTTTAATCTCTTAACTTTCGGTCTCTCCCGCTTCTTCCAAACAGAGTTTTATATGCCTTTGTATTGTAACAGATCTAAGCTTTTCGTTGAATGATCATGATTTAAAAATCAAACTCTTTTCTCTTCTTTAACTTGGTATATGCAATGTTCACATCAAAAATTTCTCCCTCCAAAAAGATGAACTAGTGCAAGATTGGTTCAATTTTAGGTAAAAAATTCATATATATCCCCTATTTAGCTCTTTAATTTTTGAACTTTATTCATAGCTTTTTGTGCTTTTTTATTTATTATTATTTGTAATTGAGGTAATATTTTAGTTTAAAATAGATAAAATATTTCTCTCTGAACAATCCCTTTTTCCTACAAAAGGTGCTTCAAATGAAATTTGTTTATATATAATTTGAATATCTTAAAAATAAACATATTTTTAATTCTTTTATTTTCCTATTGTGCTCATCTATGTCTACAATTACATGATGACAGTTTGGACTTGTGAAGAAAGTGAATTTGATGATCCAACAGTAGTAGAATTTAAAGTTTACTAGAACATGTTATGTTTACTATAATATGTTTTTGAAGTCTCAGTAGAACATTGATGATGGCTTATCTTATATTTTTTGTTATTTATCAAATATTACTAAGTCCTTATGATTATTGTGCATCTTTAATTTTATTAATCTTACGGAATGATCATTTTCTAGTTGTAGTGGTTTGTTTTCTGACTTTTTCTTTTAGATTGTTTAAATATATTTTAGCTAGATTACCACAAATTGGTCTAACCACCACTAGGCATACACTCCTCCTGTTCCAAATATAGTGCTTTTAAATTCAAATATAATATAATTTGATTTAATTTTAGTCAATAAAATTATGAACAAAACGTATAAAATATCTAAGAAATACAAAAATTAATTATTTTTAAAAATCAAATGAAACATATCAAAATTTTAAATTTATAAAAAATTAATAATAATTATATGTTTTAGAACAAAGGCCATAAATTTTTGAGGAAAAAAAAACAAAGAAAAGTATGAAAATCTGTTATTAAATTTGTTATACTTATAATCCATGTTTATTCTTTCTTAGAGTACCAATGGCAAGATGATTTTTCTCAAAGAGCTGATCTGAGTGATGTGGATAAGAAACGACACCAAAGCAAATAGAATAAACTACTGGATGTATTAGTTGGGCCAGTCAATGTATTACTTGGGGTAAAGTTGGAATACACGCTTTTCATCATGGTTAAGTTACTAAAGCTATTCTACTTTAGTTAGAATATAGGTCCTACATGTGAAAATATCAAAAAGGGTTGTTGAAATATCAGCTCCCTATCTTTTAGATAGTTTATAATATTCATCGTTGCATTGACTAAAATTAAGGGAATCCACGTCATTTTTTAGTTTGAAAATAACTTAAGTTGACTTCAAAAAGTCAATAATGAATTTATATTGGAACGGATGAAGTATATAACTATGAAACATGTTATATGCATATTTCTCATCATGGCAACAGATGGGACAATCATGAAAGGTTTTTGCTTAAGTAGGAGTAAACATGCAGATTTCTTCAATGTTTTGCAACCGAAACTTCACTAGTAAATTAAACACAAATCAAATCAGAATCAGAAAAATAAAAAAATAAAAACGTAATAAAGAAATAGAGTAGAAATAACATCAAATTGTTATCAGTATTAGATAAGTAGTAAAGAAGTCACCTGTACAATACTAGGTCAGTACCAGAAGCAGAAGAATTTTCTTTCTGTTTTTGACCATCACGGTCAGTCTGAAGTTGTTCAAGCTGCTGCTCAACTGCTGCAGCAACCAGATGTGGATGACTAATCATGATCTGAGTTAGAAACTGTCCAGTTGGAGATTCCAGCTGAAGTGGAGCAATCGGAGCAGATGGTCCTAATGAATCAGAAGACAATGATGCTCTAATTGCAGTGCATTTCCTGCTCCCTACAGAGAATCTTCGATGGAGTGACTCTGGCCTAGAATGTAATGGGTACTGCTGCAAGTCAAATCAGAAAAATTAAATAATTTCAGCTCATGACTTCCAAAACAATTAGCATAACAAATTAACGACAGTAGAAACACATACACGTCTAAAAACTAGAACAAGTCATTCCAAGTATCCTACATTCTCAGCTACCATCATTTTTTTAACTTCATCCAACGGAGAGTACCCATTTGAAAGAACCCTCTTTAAGAATTTACTTTTCTAAACTTAGCCTCTTATTAAACTTTTTTTTTGGGGGGGGGGGGGGAGGGGGGAAGTAGCCTTTATTAGACGAAGACTTGAAGTATACGTATCAGAATGTAAAACATGGATGTTAAATAAGAACATAAAATTCTGTGGCTTAATGTTTCAAAAAATACTAAAATATTGGGACAACAAAACCCAAAGACTATAGTTTTAACATTGTCAACTAGGAAGTATATATGTGTTATGCAAGAAAAGAGGGTAAATTGGGTGAACTAGTGGATAGATCCCAATTTAGCCTTAAAATACAAACATAAATTTTGAACTGAATATGAAAATCTAGGAACCAAGTCAACCTTTTGAAACAAAACTAGCATATTATGCATTTATGCTCCCTTCAAGCTCAAAACCAGCTTAATCCAACTTTTACCCAACAAGGTTAAATACCTAAAGTTCAAATTAGCTTAACCATCAGCATTATTCAAATTTAAAACATGAATAGTATTCAAATTCAAAACCAAGTTTTAAAAATAATTTAGGTAAGACCCAAATTTTATCTTTCACTACAAGCACAGTTGAGCCGCAAAAAAGTCCACAATGATCAAATCCATAAAATCAAGCAAAATAATTACCTCAATCCAAGATTTAGTGCTGAACCGAACGAAAGCGGGTCTGCTTGATATCGAAATACCGGATCTGGCATATGCAAATGGAGCAGCTCCAACAGAAGATCGAAGAGCAGTGACTGTTTCCATATCCAACACTAAAATTACAGCAAAAAAATCAGAAACTTTAAAACTGTAGCAACACAGAATTGAAAAATCAATTTAGCTAATCCAATCTATTCAATTACCTTCTTATATGGAGCAGAATGAAAACAAAAGATATAAATTAAACAAAGAATTAGGTATGATTAGATATAGAAGATAAAACTGTAGAGGAAGAGAGGATAGGGATGGAGGTTGATTTGGTATTCGTCTGTGTGCTTGGCGAAATACAGAGGACTCTAATGGTCAAACACCAATTTTATCAATATAATTTCTTCCAAGAGAATATGCATTTTCTTTTTCTTTTCTTTTATAGAGTAAATTCTGCTTCTTTACCCAAGATTTATACGTTTTCGCGCATAACCACTCAAGTTTCAAAAATCGACACATAAACGCCTATACTATTGAACTGAATTACAAGACTATTACATTTTTCATTCGATTTAACTGTGCGTGTATTTCTTCTTTCTTTCTCATCATTTTCTAACATTTTTATCTAGGATCAAATAAAATATCAAAATTTGAACTTCTATATTTGTTCCACACTCCGCTTCGTCTTCTGATTATCAATTTATACATAGAAAAACAGTGTTACGTGCTGTCCACAATGTGTTTAATTAATTGTCTGGATAAATTTTTTTACTTTTTGTTGATTATGAGGTATGTGTTCGTCAAACTGTTCACTACATATTAGAAAGGGTTAAATTTTCTTACACTAAAGTTAACAAAAAATATGTTTTTACTTTGATTTAATTTTTAAGACTCGATCGATTAGGTGTAAAAACGTGTAAATTTTATGTTGTTAATGAAATTTATACTTTTTTTTTACTTTTTATTGATTCTATCATTTATTTTAGATTCATTGACACGATTATATTTCTAATTGATATATGTTTAAATTTCTTAATATGATCATTTTAAAATTTTATTTCTAATTTTTTGCTTTTATTTTAATAAGAAAAAGGTAATATATGATAAGCATGCGGCACTCTTTCTTTTTAATCATCAACGTAAGTGCCACTCTATTTTATTTTATTTTTCTTTTTGTTTCTTTTATTGCTTGGTTTTTCCTTTGTTATTTTATGTTCCTTTTTTTTCCTTGCCTTAAAATTGAGTTTCAAAATGCCAATAATTATGAATTTTAAATAATTTAATATTATTAATTTTGCCACAAAATTAAAATAAAATTAATTGAATAGGTTAAGATTTTTATTCTATTAATTTGATGGTATGTGGTCTTCCATTGTTAAAAAGTATTACTTGATCAAATTTTGTCAACTTCATCCACACAAATTTATATTTGAAGTTACCCAATAAATAGCTCTTGCAAGAGAACATTTACCCTCTAATTGAATGCTCTAAAAGATTCAAACATCAAAATTTCTTTTTTAAATCCTTAAAATAGTTAATGGGAAATAAATTATATAAAGATTAAATTATGTTATGTATTCCCTCCTTTCCATTATATCACATATTAAGAAAACTCATTAATATTAATATTAAGTAATTAATGTTGATTTGAAATTTTATTATTATCCATTCATTAATTAATTACTCCCCCCTCTATTTTTCTCTCTCAATTACTTAATCTTTAAAAGTAAAACAAGAAATAATTAGATTTTCTTCTCTTAGATATATGTGCTAATCTCTCATTTAAAATCCGACCCACTTCCACACTTTTAAACGAGCTGGTCTATGACTAGTTTTTACTGATTGACAGCACCAAATGGCCCCTTAGTTCCTAACAAGATAATTTTAAAAATGCTTAAATATATTTTACTATATTGAAATATCACTTTTTTTTTTGGCAATTCACCTTTTAATTTTTTCAATTAAATGAATAAATTTTTTTTTTTTTCAATTTCATCCAAATTAATATACACGTCAAAAAATTGGTGACGTGGCTCCCCCCAGTTGGGTCATAGACAGCTGATGTATCAACAAATTGCATATGTGGATAGAATTAATAAAATAGGCAGGGTTAAATTGGGCATTTCACTTCTCAACACTACAACCAAACATCGGCAGGGTCACGCTGTCTCTGTCGCTGATGAATAATCATAATACTGATAATAATAATAATATTTCGAGCAAGTATGATGATGACGATGAAAAGGAGCAAGCAATAATCATATACATACACACGTTATCACCTTCTTTCCTTTTTCTTCCTTCTCCAATGTACTTGAGAAAAAAATTTCACAAAGAGAGAAAATTCTCAAACTGACAAACGACGGTTTTGGTTTATGTTTCAAGTCTTAATTTTGAGACGAATAGGTAAATTTCTTATCAATTAGATAGCACAAAAGTAGGTAAAATTCACTGGAAAATATGTAAGATGTAAGGAATTAGACAAACTTGTGTTCGATTATCATTGTTGGCTAGGGCAGCAGCCATTTTCGAAGCAACACGAAGAGCTCGGATTGACATTTGACAAATTGAACTGGAGATATCTTCATCCATGGCTGCACAAAGAAGCTTTAAATCAGATTCATAATATTATTGATAATCTAAATAAAGAAAACTCTTCAGGCCAATTCACAAAAGTTTTCAAACAATCTACAAAAGATATATAAGTCTGATTATTCAATTAAGCACTTATTTACTCAGAAAAAATCGAGCAAAGAGTGAATCGATCACATGACTTGGTGGCAACATCGACATCATTTGAAGATGAATGGTTTGGGAATTTGAAAATTTTGGATTTCAATTAATATATGACGATGAATGCTTTAAAGCGCTTCTTGATATTCTAGATTTTATTTTTTAATTTTTTGCTAATTCTGGATTTTTTTTGAAGATGAAAAAAAAAGAAAAATTATTTATTTATAAATCATTTATACAAAACTTATTAATATTAAATCATGAATTGTCAATTTTACTCTTATTGAATCAATTAAATTATACACATCAGCAGGACATAACCCCAGTTAGAGGGCCATGCCAGTAATTTTTGATGTGTAGGCTCAATTTGGACAAAATTAAAAAAAAAAACTAATAATTTATTTATCTCATCGAAAGAATTAAAAAGTGAATCAGTTAAAAAAAGTGATAAGTCACGTAGTAAAATATATTTAAGCCTTTAAAAAATTACTCTCTTGCGCGTTGCGCTCCGACCTTCTCGCTCCTCTGAACGGCCCAAAATCTTGTAGGGTCTGTTGCCGGAACTGAAACCCTAACCCTGGCCATGAAATTCCGGTACGCGATGGTGTGTTCATCCAATCAGAACCGGAGCATGGAGGCTCACTGCCTCCTCAAACAAGAGGGCTTCGATGTGTCATCCTACGGAACGGGGCAACACGTTAAGCTTCCTGGTCCTTCCCTCAGAGAACCCAATGTCTACGAGTTTGGTACTCCTTACAAGCACATGTTTGAGGATTTGAGGCGTAAAGATCCTGAATTGTATCCTCTTTTTTCAATTGATTAATGCTATAAAATTTGGGCATTTGATAAATAATTGAAGTAGGAAGTTAATTGATGGTCTGTTTCTGTTATTTTCATATTTATTTGTGAATTGAAATACTTTAATATAGAAGTTTTAGAATTTTTACAATTGAGCTTGGATTATGTAATTAGAAAGTTCTTATATATAATACTAGCGGGCACCGTGCCTACGGCACTGCACTGCTGCCTGTTACCTATTACCTAGTGAGTGTGTTGTGGAGAAGGAGAAGGAGAAGGAGAAGGAGAAGGAGAAGGAGAATGAAGAAGGAAGAATGAAGAAGACAAACTAAGCTGGGATATAAAACTAATGAACGGTGAGATTTATCCTATTTTTTGGACGATCTAGATCAATAGATGAGGTGAGCGGGAGTTTTATAAGATTCAAAAACCATTATGTTTTGTTATTATAGATATTTCTTATTTTATTTTTACTTTTTAAACAAAGAATTATGGATTTCAGTTGAATATGAATGTATCCTGGTTTTTAGATTGATTAATGCTAAGAAATTTGGGCATTTGACAAATAATTGAATTACGAAGTTAGTTTGAAGGGTTCTATTATCTTCATTTTAATTTTTTAATTTGAAATACTGTAATGTAGCAATTTTAGCATTTTAGCATTTTAACAATTGAACTTAGATAATGTAATTAGAAAGACTTTTCCTTCCTCTTCCTTTTTTTCTTCTTTTATTTTTATTTATTTATTTTTTAAATAGTGAACATGGATTTGTTGTTCATATAAATCATCTAATATGTAATCTCAGCTGGATTTTTAAAATTTTTATAGTTTATATGAGATTATATTTACAGGGAGAACCATTATGGATACACCGATTGGAATTTGTGAGCTTTAACTAATTTGTAAATTAATGGGATTCTTTTTTTTGTCTGTCAATTCCAGTTTTTAGCGAACTGTATAGAATGCAAATTTGATGCTTCAACTTATGTCTTTGTATTGTTGATCGTACATATGTCATGTTAATGTAATGTATGCATTAAGAATGATTTTTAAAAACATGTTGAGTCTTAACAATAGCAAAGGTACAAGCGTAATGGCATATTGCCAATGCTTAAGAGGAATTTAGCTGTCAAATCCGCGCCTCAACGCTGGCAAGATAATGCATCTGATGGTGTCTTTGATGTTGTGTTTACATTTGAAGAAAAGGTTTTCGATATGGTTATGGAAGGTTGGTATACTCTAAATATGTATTTTTATCTCAATTATATGTTGGTCAGTGATTAGTTAGTCTATCCTAATAAGGTCTTTAAAGCATATATTTTTTTTAATTTTTATTTTATACTATTTGCGGATTTTGAGTTCAAATTTACTGATTTAGTAACTAACCAATTAGCCATCAAACCGAAGGACAAGATGCATAATTAATCCCTGGGTGAGAGGATGTGTGATGCAACTAGCATGGATTATAAACATAAGACATGGTCAGTGATTATACTCTAAATATGTATTTTTATCTCAATTATTTGTTGGTCAGTGATTAGTTAGTCTACCCTAATAAGGTCTTTAAAGCATATTGTTGTTTTTAATTTTTATTTTATACTATTTGCCGATTTTGAGTTCAGATTTACTGATTTAGTAACTAACCAATTAGCCATCAAACTGAAGGACAAGATGCATATTTAATCCCTAGGTGAGAGGATGTGTGATGCAACTAGCATGGATTATAAACATAAGACATGGTGTGGAAGAGCTTGAGCGATGATTATGCTCTAACATAATTTGAAATCAGACTGGTGAGAGTAATTATGAGATAGAGAAAGTTGAAGTGGCTTAGAGCTTCATAGTATCTGTGCTTTACCAGTCTCAAAACTATTCTGGAGAAATGTATGTCATTTGTGTGAATTCTAACCTATAGGCATCTAGTCTTATGTAGGTAATTAATTGTAAGGCCAAGGGCTAACTATAGAAATAAATACTCTCTCTGCCCACAAAAAGAGTCTCATTTTGCCAAAAAAAAATTATTCTACAAAAAATCCAATTTTTATAAATAGTGGTATAAAACGACACAATGTTCATTTAGAAAAATTAAAATAAAAAAATGACATAGTGTTTTCATATTTGTCATTTTAATTTCATTATCTTACCACCATTAGTAAATAAACAACTTGTAATTTTAAGGGTAAAAATGAAACAATAGCATCATTAATATATGTAAATTTTGCAACTGGGACTCTTTTTGTGGAAATCTTGGGAGTATACTTTAGGACTTGGGAAGTAGTTCGAGCTTTTTAGGATTAATTAGCAAATGGGTAGTAGTCACCACATGGTGCAAGATTGCAAAGCATCTCTTAGGATAAGAATTCTATAAACAGAAGGCATGTATGAGATGAATGATATAACTTTTTTTTGGATAAACAATAATTTTATTCATATAGGCACCAATGGGGTGCCACCATGTACAAGACTACAAGCAAAGATATAAAACTTTAGAACGACCTTTTCACACTAATTCATACAATGGAATCTTATGCCAAGATTAAATTTTGACAAAATATCAACAAAAGCAAAATCTGACCCTGGATAAACCGCATTCTGAAAGAAAGAAAAGAAAAAGCAGAGGACACAAGAACAAGTATTTAATATAACAAGAAAAACCACATTGTACTGGTTTAAACATTTAACTGGTGTTTGACCTTAAGTTTCAGGTCTGATTTCTACCACCCTTAGCAGATTACATGAACTGTGACTGGGTGCACTGGTGTTTGTAACTTTAGTTCTCTACTAGCAGATGATTCGTTTTGGTCCTCTTTATACACTTTGATTTTTTTTGCACAATGTTCCAACTACTGCATAACAATATGCAGATCTCCACAACCGGGATCACGTGCTCATGAAACCTGTGCTAGTGATCAACTTGGAGGTAAAAGATAATCACAAGGAGGCAGCAACAGGAGCCCGACTTACTCTCCTTTTGTGCCAAGAGGTATGTCTTTCGCGGTACCCAAACACTTTTTAAATTTTCAATTGGTCATGTAACTGATTACCATATGCGCAATCCTGCCAGCTTGAAACAACTGAAAATTGGGAGGATACGATTGATGACATAATCACCACTTTCGGAGGCAGCACCATCGGAAACTCTTATACAGCATCTCCTTCTATTAAACCCCCCTTTTTTTACCTTCTACTAAAGCTGCCATGTATATATTTAGAGTAATTTTTCTCTTGTAGTAATATATACTAGTCTTTAGTCAGTGCTGATATGACTTTTGATGAGGCACATTTTCTGATCTCTGAATTGGGTATTTGGTACCTTTTTGGGATGATTATGCCTTGAAATCTTTACGTTTATTTTGGCAAAGCCGTGAAGGGGGTGAATTTTGTAACAATATTTTACTTGAGCAGAACAGGATTCCAAAACTTTAACCTGCTCCGTCACTGTCATATTACATTATTTAAAATACAGTTTAAAAGAATAGAACTAATATCATGAGGGTGGAGGGAGATTCTTTCAATTATATTTCCTACAAATTCATGAAGATTTATGAATGACAACTTTGATAGAATTTCTCCTCGAACAGGTTAATTTTTATTTTCCGACTTATATGAGGGAAAATGAGACGAAGCTAATCGGAGCAAATTGTCTTTCTGACCTTATTTTGAACATCTAATGCTATATTTGAATAAGAAATAATCATCAAGGTATCATGAGTTTCAAAGGCATATATATATATGGATATTGATATATAGCAAACTGTTTGATATGAATATTATTCCAAAAAACAGATCTCACACCGTTGTATCAAAGATCTAAGGACCGAGAAAAAATAAGACATGAATTTGCCGTAGTCATTTTCCTGGCCGCTTCTACTAGCGGTCGAGTCTATGCCCTATTTTTTCTTGTCTCTTAGATCTTCAATTGGACGGTGAGAGGTTTGTTTGTTGGAATAGTGTCTATAGTAAATGTTTGTTATGAATTACTACCATATATATATAATTAATAATTTGTTTCAAAATTAGATGTTCTTTCTTTAAACGATAAATTTTAAGAAAAAAAATATTTTTAAAACGTATTCATAACAATATTTGTAGTGGTGGCATGGTAGTATCCAATCAAGTAATAACAATATTATTGTACTTTATAATTCAAAAAACAAATATTTTTATTTTTAAATTTGATAAAAAAAAATCTAATTTTTGACCGAATAAAAGTAATAGAACCTGCATTTCTTCGTGACACTTAAACATATGTGAAAATAATAAAAAGTGGAGTAATATCTTAACATGATTTTTTTAATATAATTTCTGCAATTCTTCCTACATAAAAGGTTTTATTCACTATTCATACAGGAAAAAACCACGTGAATATATCATATCTATGTAAAATTATCAGTTTTTTAAAAAGGCAAATGACGTTAAAAATTAATGAATTTATATTTATTTTTTGTTTTAAACAATTAAATTCAAAAAAATTCAATTAAATATCAAAGTTGAAATAAATTTTTTTTACTTTTTTATAACATATGTCAATTGACTAAGTTTGACCGTATGTTTAATTTGTGTTAGTTTTTAAAATTAGTTTTTAAACTAAAAATAATGACCTGAATAATGTGACCTGGATTTCCACTACAATGTGAATAAATTCAAAACTAAACCCTTCGATGGCAATAAATTCTTTATTTTAACTTCGATGTTTAACGAAAAAAATTTGAAGTTGATTATTTAAAATAAAAAATAAACATAAGTTTGTTGATTTTTAGCCTCATTACCCGTTTTCAAGATAATATTGGTGGTTTAAATGCAAAACATCGAGGACTTTGGACCCGATCAAAAACAATTGTAAAGTTTGAGGACATATAAAAATCCGCAATTTTGACAAGTAAACATGTGTCTGAGCGTCCTCGGTGCACGCTCAAAGAGAGAAGAGCCTCCGAACTCTCAACATTCTCTTCATTCCAATCGAATCTCACGTTCACCATCATCAAAATCCTCCTCCAATAAACAACCCCCCATTTACCAAAATGCACAATACAAATATTTAGAGAGAGAAAGTGGGAATTTAGAGAGAGAACCAGTGAAAATGGCTGAACTTGCGGAGACTTACGCCTGTATACCTTCTACGGAACGAGGCCGAGGGATTCTAATCTCCGGCGACGCCAAATCAAACGCGATTCTTTATTGTAACGGCCGATCGGTGATTATCCGGTACCTCGACCGGCCGCTCGAGGTGTCGGTGTACGCTGATCACGCTTACCAGACCACTGTGGCCCGGTTTTCGCCCAACGGCGAGTGGATCGCGTCGGCCGATGTGTCGGGGACTGTGAGGATCTGGGGGACCCACAATGACCATGTTTTGAAGGTTGAGTTTCGGGTTTTGACTGGTCGGATCGATGATCTTCAGTGGTCCCCGGATGGGATGCGGATTGTTGCTTCCGGTGATGGCAAGGGCAAGTCCTTCGTTCGCGCTTTCATGTGGGTTTATTTTTTAACGTATCTATCTCATTTTTATGTAGAGATTTATAATGTGTATCTCTTTATAAATTTTTGAATTTGATTGGCATGTTCTGTTTTATCAATAACCAGTTAATCAAATTATAGGAGTGTAGAATATTATAATTCATGTTGTGAGTGGGAACTACTAGACATAAATAATTCTTTTTGGCAAGTAACTGGACGCAAGTAAAATGTTCAAAGTTATAATTTGGGTGGCAATTTCAAAGTTTTGCCGCTTGTATTGCTGTATAATAGTGAAATTGATTAGAGTAGGAATGATGTTGTAAGTTCCAGCATTTGGACATACGGAAATTGCTAAATAATCTAATGTTGTAGCATGACTGCATGAGTCAACCAATTTTATGAGTTGTGGTTGTGCCTTAACTCATTTTAAGTCTGATGCACTTACGCCTTTGTTACAAAGAAAAGAATTATCATATATAAAATCTTTGATAATTTTCCTTAGATGCTAGTTTATTGATGTATGTAACACTGTTTGTGAACTTTATAAAGGAGAGAAAGAAATGAGGAGAGAAATTTGGGGGGAAAACTAATAGTCCTTGTTTTATGAGTTTTTTAAGGACAGATAAGAGAGGAGGGAAATTTGAAGTACATTTCATCCCAAAAAATTTCTTCTCAGGGTTGGGTAGATTTGGAAGGAAATTGGTCAAAGTCTTGACGACATTTCAAAGTACCAAAAATGTCCTTGTAATGATTTATCAAAAGTAATTTCATGAGGGAAAAATAATAATGTACTATTTTGAGTTCAATTTTCCTTTCGAATCTCACAAATACCAAAAACTAAATCACTCTTCCTTTTTTTTTCTCTTTTCTTTGCTGTCATTAATTTTAAGTTCTCTTCCTTTGTTTTCTTCTTAAATTCACAAACATAGTGTAAGGGTATTTCTGATTGTAGATTTTTTTGTATCTTCCAACTTTTATTTGGAAAAAGTTAGGTTGCAAAGGATCGGAAAGATTCTATACATGTTTGTCTTTTGAATAAATGTTGCAACTTTTAAGGATGATCTTTTTGTTTAAATTGAAGAGTTATCTCTAACTAAATTATTGAACTTCTACAAGTGTTCATAGTAATTACATCAGTCAAAAAAAATTAATAGTTGAACTACCCCCTCTTCATCCTCTCCATCCCATTCTAAAATTTTATCTCTATATTTGCTAATTACCAGTTGGAAGTATCTAATTCATGAATTGCGTGCACGGACACTTTGATAAGGAAAATTGCTATGAGCCTATCAACAGACACTCCAATAAGTAGAACATGCTATAAGGGATTATCTTTAGTACTGCTTAAGCTGATACATTCCAAATTTCCGAATAATTTTGCATCTTGGAATGATTTAGCATCATCATTTGAGAGAATGAATTGGTCACTTTATAGTAATTTCTTCCAACTGAATCTTATAAGTGCATGCATGTTCTTTGCAGTAGACATTTTTGTTTCTTTGTTTTGGTATTAATCCATCACAGTACTACTGTCTTATGTCTTGAGCAGGTGGGACTCAGGGACTAATGTCGGAGAATTTGATGGTCATTCAAGGAGAGTTCTTAGCTGTGCATTTAAACCATCAAGACCATTTCGAATCGTAACATGTGGAGAGGACTTCTTGGTGAATTTTTATGAAGGACCACCGTTTAAATTCAAGCTTTCTCATAGGTTTGTTATTGCAGTATGGCCTAGTTAGAGGTTTTTTCTCGTCTTTATCATATCAATATTTATTTCCACATGTTGATAATTTAGAATTTCTCTTCTTGAACTCTCTCAAGCATCTTCATGTTTAGTACTTACAGATGCTACTCCATATTGTACAGATTCACATTATTACTCTACAGAGTACTGCCATCTTATTTTAGATACACACTTTATTTATAACTTCCAAGAGATGCAATGAGCTCGATTTGCAGTATTGCTTTTTTATTGCAAGAGTGACTATAAAATGACTTCTGTATGAGTATACCAACTGAGCATGCCTTCCAGTGAATTGCTTACTCCATTCTTAACTATTATGGCTTTATTCTTCTGCAGGGATCACGCAAATTTTGTCAATTGCGTAAGATTTTCTCCAGATGGCAGCAAATTCATCACTGTAAGCTCGGACAAAAGGGGTTTAGTATATGATGCAAAAACTGCAGAGAAAATTGGAGAGCTTTCTTCAGAGGATGGACACAAAGGTAGCATATATGCTGTTAGCTGGAGTCCTGATAGTAAACAAGTAAGCCTCATGTTTGAGATCTAACTTTCATTTGATTATTTCTATTTCTGTTTATATTCCCATAAGAATGGCCTTTCGTGAGGGTTTTAAGACCCCCATATAGGCTCACAACAAAGCATTTCCTCGTGACAGGGATGTGACCTCTTTTTATTACCTTTTTTGGTTTAGTTGACTCAACTAATAAGGATGCCTATATATAATATACAAAATCCTACATACTGGAAGAGAAAAAACTCCCTATATTTCCAACAACTGGTTCATGAATGATTTGGAAAAAGAGGTAATCAAAAGCACTTCGGGAGGGTATCGTTCACACAACTTAAGGACAGCTAATCCACGGCAGTTCCTCGGAATGAATGTAAAAATTCATTACTCCTTAATTCCTCTTGTTGAAGTTGTTCCTCTTATAGGGGAACTACGTTGTTCCTCTTGTTTAGGCCTGACAATATAAGGTGAAACCCAACAGGTCAACCCAACTTAACTGGATCTATTACGTTGGGAATCTACTTTATATGATTTAGGTTAGACAAAATTTGAACCTATATTATGAGAAATAAAAGTAGGCACAAACTAGTTAACTACTTTTGAGCTGAGATGGGCAATGGGAGGAATAAACTTTTTTTTTGAGGTACTGAATGTGGAGTTCTCGAGCTGTGGGATTGAATTGATATAAACTCCTTATAGCAACTATTTGGATGCTAAGAAATCTGAATATAAGTCGACTTAGTTTTGATCCTCAGCTGTCTGACTTCAGCCTACTTAACCTGTATTAAAACTAGGTTATGTAGTTTTAGATTTTACTCAACCAGACCATGAAAGCTCGATCCTTCTCTGCTATAGCCAATAAGGTCATGATCATATGGATCGTTCCTTGAAGAAATCACCAACAAAGAGTCAATTGCTTATAAGGTAGCAAACCGGAAAAGCAACATATGGGGCACCTTTATACGGATCTTAGCTTCCCAAACCATTGAACCGAACAATGTTGTAATTTCTGTCTCATTTATCTAGGGAGTGTAATCCTGGCTTGTTCATGCTTTAGTAGGGAAAATGACCTACCAGGAAAGAAGGTCTTCCACTTTTTATGGTTCTTCCTATTATCTTGGTCAGACGTAACTGTCACTGAGTGGGCCATATAGCAATGGGCCTGCAGGAGCAAGCGAACAATCATTGGCCTAATCCCCAAACTTACATCAGAAGAATGGGATAGGGCTAAATGGAAAACGGTATATATAAACTTGTGATAGTAATTACCAGCTCTAACTTGTGTTTCAGGCACATTGATAGACAAGTCTTAAACAACAGTTTCCGGCCAAGAATTCCCTCCGAATTAAACAGAAACAGAAACTATGTTCCCTACTCCCACTCTTGGAATCATTGAAGAGGGATAGTGATGGTAATTGCATCGTTTCCAACTCTCAAAATGTTGGGCACCATCCCATGAAGAAAGCAACTCTTTTCATTGCTTCAACTTCTCTGTTTTTTTATATCTCAAGAACATTCTATTACATTTCAAGGAGAGAGTGATTGTGAGACTTGAACTCTAGCCAATGCTACGGAATGGTGGTCATTTAACCAGTGACCAAACCTTTATCTCTCAGTTTCTAGGTTTACTTCCCTTCGTGACTTGTTCTTTTAAAATGAAGATTAGCTTGTTCAATGCTCATGTAGCCATGTTACACTGAACTCATTAAAGAACTTTTAATTAAGGAATGTAAACACATTACTTAGACAACTAACAGATTATATTGCCATCTCCATATAAACAAGGTACGCCCGATTCCGATGAAGTTCCTCAAGTTTGGTGTGTATCATGGGTTGTCTGCATTAATAAAAGATATCTCTTGGTTTTGTGCAGTTGTATTCTCTTATGTTCTTTCAAAATAAACTGAGCAAGATGAGGTGTAAATTGTGGCTCGTCATTTTTCATATGTATTTTTTTTTCTTTCTTCAAAACTGCACAAAGCATCAAATGCTGAGTTCCAAAGTTCACTGCAAACTATAAAGGTTGCGTCATTAGAAATGAAATTTCTATTATATCAAATTACACTCTATATTGTGTTATTTCTCCTCTTATCTACCTAAGTTTGTTGTTCTTCATCATGTTTTAGGTGCTAACAGTTTCTGCTGACAAGTCTGCAAAAATATGGGCAATTTCTGAGGATGGTCATGGAGAGGTGACAAAAACATTGACTTGTCCAGGCTCCGGTGGTGTTGAAGACATGCTCGTTGGGTGCCTTTGGCAGAATGGTTTTCTTGTCACTGTTTCTCTTGGTGGCACAATATTTTTATTTTCAGCAAGTGATCCTGATAAAGCTCCAGTAACTATGTCAGGACACATGAAGAATATAAATTCTTTAGCAGTGCTTAAAAGCAGCCCAAAAGTTATATTGTCTACCAGCTATGATGGTCTAATAGTTAAATGGATCCAAGGTATTGGATTTAATGGTAGATTGGAAAGGAAGGTGACTAGTCAAATTAAATGTTTTTCTGCAGTTGACGGGGAGCTTGTTTCATCAGGATTCGATAGTAAGGTGACTGATTTTCCAAACTTGCATTCTGTCTTTTATGTTACTTGATTTTATGCCCATTTTATATTTCATATGTTTCTTTCGATCCTGAACTTATTCCCAGGTTTGGAGAGTTTCTCTACTTGGAGATCAATGTGGGGAGGCTGATTGTGTAGACATTGGCAGTCAACCGAAGGACTTGAGCCTTGCTCTTCTCTCTCCTGAACTTGCCTTGGTTTCAATTGATTCAGGAGTTGTCCTCCTTCAGGGTACAAAAGTGTTGTCAACTGTTAACCTTGGGTTTCCCGTGGCTGCATGTGCAATTGCACCTGATGGAAGTGAAGCCATTGTGGGTGCTGAGGATGGTAAATTGCACATATATTCTATCACGGGTGATAGTTTTAATGAAGAGGCAGTCCTTGAAAAACATCGGGGTGCTATTACTGTTATTCGTTATTCTCCAGATGTTTCTATGATTGCTTCAGGAGATGCCAATCGAGAAGCTGTTGTTTGGGATCGTGCTTCCAGGGAGGTATTTTGATGACCTGCCTTTTAAGACAACTTAGTTCCTGTTTGAACATAAACTGCATTCTTTTACAAGTTGTTAACTATGGATCATTCCTCACACACGCGCGCGCACACACAAAAAGTAAGTTATGGGATAATATGGAGAAAAAGTTAGAGACCTATGGAATATAGGAAGAGGAAAAATCTGAAGATTTCATATAGTATTTGTGATCGAAAAATCAATTTGATTTATTTTGTATCCTTAAATTGGGTCAATTACCAAGTGTTTGTGAGTTATGTTTTGGAGGGAAGGGAATGGAAAGTTCTTCCTTCCAATTTTTTTTGGAAAGAAAGAACTTTACCTTCCCATCCCCCAAAATAAAACTCACAAACAGTGGGTAAAGGATCAAACCTATGGGACTTAAGGAATGATATAAAATAAGAGACAGAAAAATATTTAGTAAACACAAAATAAGTAAACCGAGTAAACATAGATGACCCATATCCCAAATGACCAAATTGAGAGATATAATAGATGAGAAAATTTGACCAAAGAGGTTTTAGAGGATAATATCCATTGGAACATTGAGCTTCATTCTTCTATGTCAGAAATCCTCCCAACTTATCAGCAGAAGTAGGTAAACCGCCTTTTTAACAACAAAAATTAAAATTGAACTAGAATGCATTATGTAAAACAGTTGAAAAGGAAGATGATGAAGAGATATCAATAGAGGAGACTGCATTCTTTTAAGAAAATTCCAAACTGGGCATTAGCCCCCTTATGTTGGCATTGCTTCTTTCCACCAATCACTTTCCTAGTAATGGAAGTAAAATGAAATAGCATTACTAGTGACATTTATACTCGGTCACATGATTTGTGGGAAACATAATGGAGTACTTTCACTGGGTTTTAACGGGATGATATCGCGAGAGCTGTTCTTGTGCTTTATATATCAAAACTGCAGCTTTGGCGTCATCACGGTTTCTTCTTGTAGTCGGTATATGTACCGTGTATCACATTTTTTTCCCCTCCTGTTTTTACGATAAAGTATTTCCATGTATAAACTATCACATTACACAATTTTTCGATGCAGGTGAAGCTGAAAAATATGTTGTATCATACTGCACGCATTAACTGTTTGGCTTGGTCCACTGATAGCAGTATGATTGCTACTGGATCACTTGATACATGTGTTATTATATATGAAATAGGCAAACCAGCATCAAGCCGTATAACCATTAAGGGAGCTCACTTGGGTGGGGTATATGGACTGGCGTTCACTGATGAAAAATGTGTAGTGAGTTCTGGTGAGGATGCTTGCATTCGTGTATGGACAGTAGCCCCACAATAATCAAGATGAATGATGGTCTTTAACGATTTGCCATGTTTATTTATGAGTTTGCTTTTTGTGATATTTACTTGCAATGAATTGGGAGGAAGAAAAGGCACTTTGAGATTATGACAACTTTTTGGAGTTTCTGCAGTAAGCTGGGTAATGCCTTGCTTCTCAAAGAAGCTAATGTAGGGTTGATGTGAGTGAAGCTTAAGCGATTAAAAATATTCCAATGTCTCACATAGGTAATAGTTGTCCTCCGAAATTATCCTGAGCAACTAGAACCCGAATTTGTTATATTGAGCTTTGTGGATGAAATTGGCTCATATATCATCGCGGAAATCTAACCTGATCAGAGATGCGGATGTTGGAATAGCTGGAAGATCAAATCGACTATTGCATTTGCTTACGGCTCTTTCCCGTCATGGTTGTGCAATACAGTAAATTTTGCAACCGGTGTAGGTAGTGTTTGAGGTTTCATCTTGGTTCTTTTACCTTGTATTTTTCTCTTTCATTGCAAGTGTGCTTCTGGGACTGTTGATGTGGTGGTGTTTTGTTACGTCATTTTTATAATAAATCGGCTTCCCTGTTTCTTTATCTCATTCCTTTTTTTTTTCTCTACTCAGTTTTACTTGTTTTCAAAGTGATGGTTATCTCCTCATTTTTCCCCATATTATTTAGGAGAGTTGGAAGCTTGTTCCTTTTCCTGTGTTTGGTGAGTGGGGCCTGTTTGTTTTCTTGCGTTTGGAGCGGTTTAGTTTAGGTCTTATAAATCGCGTTTGTGAGTTAAATAATTTGTGTTTGGAATAATGAATGAAAATATCTCCTTTTCCATCTATTTAACACTATTATGAAGTCTTTACGGGTCTGAATCTCTTAACAATCGATCACATAACCAATGGACCAAACTGAACTTCAAGCCAGCCCAGATGAAAGAATATTGCGGTTGAATTTATATTCCAAACCATTCTCCAGCTCAGGAGACCATGAAAAGTCACCCTTTGGTAAAGACATGGTGGGTCTAGCAGAATAATTTACTAAGTAATACTATTATGAATAAATGAGAGTTTGCATCCCATACTTTTAGTGTCTTGATAAGTAGCACACCTCAAACAAAACATCGTTAAAAGGACTAACAACATTAGACGAGTGCATCACACACGCTCTTTTTAAAGGGCAAAAATGTCTTTTTGTTTAGGGTGTCCTATTTGTCAAGGCCTGAAAGTATGGAATGGAAAGTGCCTATTTTTAATTTACTCCGATATTATCCTTTGTTTTAGTTTGTAGAATTTGTTCATTTAACCAAAAACAATAAAACCCCTTGCCTATTATCAGCCAACAAATAACACCTCTTTCTTCTCAAAATTAGTTTCCAAGTCTTGTAAAAATTACTCGTTCGGTTCCAAAATTAAGAAAGTGTAGGGTAGATCAATCTAGTAGTAGTATAAAAGTGATGGTATATTACGAATTATATATATATGTGTGTGTGTGTGTGTGTGTGTGTGCTGGTAAAATCTGGCTTCCATTCATTACCGGTATATTGAGTTTAGACATTGATAAAAAAATTACTCCCTCATTATAAAAAAATATGACTAAAAGTATAATTTTTTTATCTTAAAAAAAATGAGATAAAATATATAAAGTAAAAGATAAATATATCATTTAGTGGAGTCCATTAGTATAAAAAGTAAAAATATTTATTATTTTATATAATTTTGCCGTACTACTAAGAATAAATTTATAAAAAACACTATTTTCTTTTTATTTTTATTTTTCTTAATATATGTATAAATTATACTTTACTCATCTTTTTTTGAATACGATGGAGTAATAAAAAAAAAATTACAGTGAAGCTTTCATTTAGTGGGACGTATATTTAATTTCGATATTGTCCCCCTTTCTATTTCGGCTTTGCTATACATAATGATATAGCCAATGATATTGCCAATGACTTTTGTAAATAAATAGTGGGTCCCACCATTTATTTACAAAGGTCATTGACAATATCATTATAAAACATCATTGTGTATAGCATTTTTCCTTCTATTTCTATACATAATTACATACACAAATCTCTCGGTTATTGGGATGTATAAAATTCGGGGAATGGGGAGGCCAGATTTTTTCGATTTTTTTGAATGATCAGCTCATGTTTGGGTCGCTCAAATTACAATGCAAATTTGACGGTATTAGGCTACTCAACAGTCCAATTCACGTGCCCGGTAACAAACAAGATGCTCAGGATGATAGAATCTTCTTAGTTTGGTCCAATGAGATCCCCTCTCCTTTTCCTATGTTTTGGACCATCTGTTTTATCATCCCCAATCATGTCATGGACCATATTTTTCACTACCATTGCACCCAATAAATCGAAAAAAAAAACTAAAAAAATAAATCCGGGTTAATATTGATAACACAATCTAAAATTTTGTTGTATTATTTGATATTATAATTTCAGCATAAATAATATAGTGTGGATGGTAGTAATACATTAAACATGAAATTAAATAATTGTATGTATATTAAAATTATTGTATATATTTTTTTATTACATGCAAGTACATCCTTAGAATAATATACGAAAAATTTAATATAATTATGAACATGACATACATTGTATCGGAAGAGGTGATAAACTTAGAACTAAATTGAGATTAACTTTTTGACCAACGAAAATGACTCGTGTAAGTTGGATAAAATCATTGTTGGGTTGCATATTTATTATAATGGGTTGTTCGAACTGGGCCCTATTATAGCCCATTATCTTATAAATGCCCATAACATAATTTTAAGTTTATTGGACTTAGGTCACCGCCTTGCCAATCACGTAATTATCATATTTAACACTAATTCTCTAATATATTAGTTACATTCCCCAATGGGATTTCTCCATATGATTTCAATCAGGAGTTGTATTTTATTGAGTCGGAGTAACTAAGTTATAAACACAAGATATACAATTAAGGTACACACAATATTTACATACAAGTCAGATGTTATTTCACTTAAATGATTTAATTTATTAAAATATGTTAATCACTCAAATCTTAATTATTCAGTTTTATCAAATCGAACCCAACCCAACTCTTATTTTATTTCACCTATATATTGTGCAGGTATTTAACAACGTGGCAATACTAGAAGGTGAATTGTGTTACTCAAGAGGCAAGTTAAAATACTAGTCATATTTAGCCGAGCTTGCTATTTCTCCTGCTTTTTCATGTCCTTTGTATTGGATGGAAGAAGTTCTTCCTCCTATTCTTTCTCTTGTAACTCTGGATATGCAGGATTTATAATATTTCCAGTCCATTTTGTATTGCTTTCAAAAAAGAAAAATAATGATAATCGAGTTAAAGACTGAGGAGAAGACGCAAACTTTAAATTGTGACCTAGCTACAACATTTTTCATGTGTATTTTGAGTCATTTACGTACACGCATGCTCTTCCTTAACTTTGTGATGATAAAAGTAGAAAAAAATGGTCCAAAATAATACTGCGAGACCACTTTTCTCCTGATCTTAAGGGCTAGATATTATGATTAAATGTTACGTATGTAAAGTGATTCTTAAAAGAAAAAAAATTACTTGGTAGGAGATAGTCTTTGTTTGATTATAGGATATTTGGTGCTTTAGAAAATTTATACGTAATTTATTATTATTTCTTTGTCTTCAAAAAGATAAATAAAGTTTAATTTTTACATATATTAAAGAAAAAAAATAGAGAAAAATGAGTAAATTTATTTAAAATTTATCTTTAGTGATTCACAATATTATATAAAGTGATGAGTATTTTTAATTTTTTTATACTAATAAATTATATTAAATGACATATTTACTATTTACTTTATATATTTTATTTATCTCATCTTTTTAAAAACAAAAAAAAAATTATACTTTTAACCATTCTTTTAAAAACTCAAAAAATATATTATTTATTTATAATTAATTTATTTTAAATATAATTTATCGAACACACAAATATGACGTTTAAAATTTAAACACATTACATCAAAAATAAAATGATACATTTGCATAGATAGTAAATTAAAAATGAGTTTAATCCCATCAAACTTTATCACCGCAAACACAAATAAGTAAAAAATAAAATAAAGGGTGGTATAGTAAATCTGAATTGACATGCAAATTGCTTTATGTCGGTGAAATGTTTATAAAAACACAAAAGTCCCATCAATAATGATGGTGGGACGTCACAGGACTTTCTAGCTACTCACATTATCCCAACTCTCCGTCTATAAATGGATATATGGTAAGCTCACTCTGGTACGTACTATAATACCTCATAGCGAACGCTGGATGAAAATGACTAGTAGGTCACTGGTGTTCTTTCTGTTTACTTTGGTGGTGGTGGTGGTTCAATGCACCACCAATGCGACACCGCCGGAGGCGGAACAAGTGGTGGCGCCGGAGAGTATCCGTTTTGACACCGGTGGGTTGAGCAGAGAGAGCTTTCCCAAAGGGTTTATATTCGGAACCGCGACATCGGCTTACCAAGTTGAAGGAATGGCCAGCAAGGAGGGGCGCGGGCCTAGTATTTGGGACGTCTTCATCAAAACTCCTGGTATATTTAATTTTATTTAACCTTTCAAATATTATCGTCAATAAAATTTTAGTGGTTAAAATTAAATTTATATAATTTTAAATCATTTATTTAGTTGATTATAAGAATACACTCTTACACACTTGACGTTCCGCTCCGTTTTTATTGTACCTCAAAATTTGGCTTTAAAAGAAGGGTTCGCTTGATGTATGTCCTAAGGTGACATACTAAGCACGAAAAATAAGAGATAAGACTTGTTAAAAATTATTTTTTTATATAGTTGCACTGAATTCAATATATGGGGTCCACTAGTATATTATTTTTTATACATTGAATTCAGTGCGCCTATGTAAACAAATAATATTATATATTATTTTTTACGCTTAGTGTGTGCCCTAAGGGCACACATTAAGAAAATCCTTAAAAAAATACTTTGAAATTACTATTACAGTAGATAATATAGAATTGATATTTTTCACAAAAAAAATAAATATTTTTATAAGACTCTACTCACGTAAAGATAGGCTCCATTTATTATACATGTGAGTAAATTTTACGAAAATATTAATTTTTCTTATAAAACTATCAATTTTCCTTACAGAAATATTAATTCTCTAGATAATATTGTTATTTTCTTCGCTAATATTTGTTTAAAATTAATTATTGTTTGACATCTTAAATAGCATGGTTTAGTATCACGAATACTAATTTTAAGATCTACATACATTCTTAATTTTTTTTTATTGAAAACAGGACTTGAACCAAACAATGCTACCGGAGAGGTCTCTGTGGATCAGTATCACAGATACAAAGTAAGTAAGTTACGGTGATGAATTACTAAATTCTTCGTACAAACTAGATTATAGATATATAATACACTTACGATTACTATATTACTCTCCCTTCGTTATACAGAAATATTATAAATGCGTTTAAAACGTTAAATATCGTTAGAATAATTATAAAAAATATCGCTAAATATATATTTATTTTAATAGCATTATTTTCGATCTAGCAATATCGACCCGTCATAACAATAATGAGTAAATATATATTTAATAACTCGTGTGCTCAACTTGAGGTACCATACCAAGTTATCCCTTACCACATAGTAACTCTAGAAAGATTTTGTTAAAAAAAGTGTTTATCGAGTGTTTCTATTCATCTACTTATTTATATTAATAACTAATTAATTTTGAGCCAAACAATTAAGCCAACTTCCCTATCGGAAACATATGAAATTAATTATTAATTAATTCTATTGTATATATATTTATATATACAGGAAGACATTGATCTCATGGTGAAGCTGAACTTCGATGCCTACCGATTCTCTATCTCATGGTCCAGGATTTTTCCAAGTAAAAACTCGAAATTTAACAATTGAACAGTTGAAGAAATTTTTTACAACTGTCTATAAAACTGATGAATTCCCCCCCTCCCCCCGGCGTAAATTGTTGTTTCAAAATGTAGATGGAAGTGGAAAAGTCAATTGGAAGGGAGTTGCTTATTATAACAGGTTGATAGACTACATGATCAAAAGAGGTAATTTTGCATTTATATTAAAGTAATACTTCATACTTATTAAAATAATAATAATAATTCATATTCGCTTAAAATGAAAGTAATGTGTTGGTTCACAGAATAGATTTTAAGCTGTGTAAATGATTTTCATAGTGCTTGTATGTTTATAGATGCATTTTGAGGTCCAAACGCACTTAAGAATTTTATTCGTTTACATACAATTTATTTCAAATGAGTTATTTAAACGTAATTTATTTAATTTACAAACACCACATCTGAGGCTCAAACATAACTTATTGGTGTGGTGCGTTCGAACGCATTAAACAACAAATATTGTAAACACTGATAATCAAATATAATTAAAATTGATATTACGACTGATTCGTTTGGTTTATAATTGGAAGGTGTGTAGTAATGATAATGTCATTACATACTATATAGTAGCAACAAATTCAATTTTGTTTGGTTCATCAAAATTATTACAGAGCAACATCCAATTTAGCACGTAACTGAAATTGATAAGATCGATGTAATGATAGTTGTTCAATTTTTAGGTTAAAGAAATTAAACTGAGTTACTAGAAACAGTTCTTAGCTAATATAATCTCTCCGTTTCAAATTATAAGATCAATATTGACTTTTGAAAAGTCAATTTCAAATATTTTCAAACTCAAAATTCACATGATTAATTTAAATTTTGAAAACAATAAATCTTACAATTAATAGTATTTTTTATGTAGTTTAAGAATACATAATACTATTGATATAAATTACATAAATATATGTTAATTTTGAGTTTGAAATTGACTTTTAAAAAATTAATATTAATCTTAAAACGGAGGAAGTATATTGTAATGATAATTGTACAATTCTAGTTTCATTGGAATACACAGCTACGCTTATTTGCAGTATTAACTGGTTCTCTTTACTTTATTCAATCCTTGTTAATTTTAAAGGTATGAAATTTCCAGTTTTGCCATGAAAATTATCAAAAAAAAATTAACTACATGTTATAAATTTTGCAGGCATTATCCCTTTTGCAAATCTCAATCACTATGATCTTCCTCAAGCACTTCAGGAGAAGTACAATGGATGGTTAGGCCGTGAAGTAGTGTAAGTAAATAAAGTTGACTTCAAAAGATCAATATTGATTTTATATTTCGAAAAATATAGAGTATTTACTAATTAGGCGCTCTTGTTCTCTGTTTATATGATTTTTGTTCCAATCTTGAAATTTTATGAAATTTTTTGACTTTATAGGAAAGATTTTGCTGATTACGCGGACTTTTGTTTCAAGACATTTGGAGACAGAGTTAAGAACTGGATGACATTTAATGAACCGAGAGTTGTAGCTGCTCTTGGTTATGACACTGGTTTTTCTGCGCCTGGAAGGTGTTCCAAATCATATGGAAACTGCACAGCTGGGAATTCTGCCACAGAACCTTATATTGTAGCCCATAATTTGATATTGTGTCATGCATCTGCAGTTCAAATATATCGTTCTAAGTATCAAGTAAGATCCGCGTTAGATACATTTTTCTTTTATGTTTGTTCTAAATTTAGAGATACATTCCTATTTTTAGACTATAAAGTGTCGTGAAGTTTCTATTATGCCACCACTACTGCGTTTCTAACTAATGGCGGGGATAACTCTGGAAAAGTAAAGTTTTCCTGAAAAGTCCGTTGCTATACTATTGTAGTATAATTTTGAAATTGTGGGAGTACTTGTTGCTTCAAAGACTTTATGCTACTTATATAGCAGGAAAAGAACACATTTTTGAACTGTTTTTATCAATGCATTGCAGAAAATACAGAAGGGAAGGATAGGAATTCTCTTGGATTTTGTATGGTATGAACCTCTTACAAGGTCTAAAGCTGACAATCTTGCAGCTCAAAGAGCAAGAGACTTTCATCTTGGATGGTAAGAACCCCTGCTCACAATAGTACATAAATTTGAATATTTGATAGCTTTTTCCTCTTCGTTTTTTTTTTCTTCCTCTCTTTAATGGGATCATAATACAAGAAAAAGAAGAAAAAAAGTAGCAAGGTTGCTATTTTTGGCATTGATGAACCTTTAGTACTTTGTGATCATGAAGCATTCAGTAATTTGTATTTAACAAATAGCATGAATATAAGGAAAATGAAATTGTTGCTGATTAGAAGCAAAAATGTGCAATCACACACCAAAGTATTTAAGTCTTTCTAGTCTCGATAGACTGGTGATTATCTGGCATGAATCAACACTTGTGTCCGGCTCATGTGGGAACACACACAAATATGGTTCATGAAAAAACAATGTTACGCAATCAATTTGCATTGTAGAATTAGTGAGTGCTTACGGGTTAGTTTTTATTTTTTGGACATTTTCTGATTCAAGACTTTATGAATCAGGCGCTTTACATTCCTTTCCTTTAACAAATCCTGTGTTTTTCAGTAATTTATAATGTGTATAAAACTTATGGAATTATTCAGGGAGAACTAAAACGATGCTTCTGGTTTTGGAACAGGTTTCTTCATCCCATTGTATATGGAGAGTATCCGAAAATCATGCAAAATATTGTTGGAAAAAGGCTACCTAAATTCACAAAAGATGAGGTTAAAATGGTAAAAGGTTCTATTGATATTCTGGGCATAAACCAATACACTGCTTACTACATGTATGATCTCCATCTGGTCACCAAACCAAAAGAACTTGGTTACCAGCAGGACTGGAATGCTGGATTTGCTTGTAAGATTTTTTCTTCCTTCACTTTTTCACATTAGAAATATTCTAATACTCCCTCCGTCCCAAAAAAGAGTCTCACTTTCTTTGTAATTTTTCATTGAAAATGCTCCTCTTTTTTTCGGACAGAGGGAGTACTTGATAAATCTATCTTTGCGAAATTATACACTATTGTGTTCTTTTGATTGATTCTGCAGTTGCACGCAATGGAGTACCAATTGGTCCCAAGGTTAGTAATCAAAATCCTCTTTAATTTATACTACTATGTATCAAGTTATCAGCATTTATAGTGGCAGTGTTTTAGTGCGTTTTGCTACTGCACATTGTGTTTTGCTACTGCACATTGCGTTTAAGCTCCAAACGCGACTTATGTGAATTAAATAAGCTGCGTTGGGATACGCTACTTGTAGACGAACAAAATTATTAAATGCGTTTGGAATGAAATTATCAGCGTTTATAGCAATACCGTTTAGTGCATTTGGCTACTGCATAGCGCGTTTAAGCTCCAAACGTGAAGTTTGTGAGTTAAATAAGTTGTGTTTAAGATCAGTTGTTTGTAGACGAACAATATTTTCGAATGCGTTTGGAATTCTAAACGCACTAAACACTTCATAAGCTGGTAGATGAACCAGCATTGTGTTGTATATGTTTTACTACAAATGGAATTATAACACTATATGCTGTTTACTTTTTTAAACCTGCAGGCATATTCAAACTGGCTCTACAATGTACCATGGGGTCTGTACAAAGCAATAACCTATGTTAAAGAACGTTATGGAAATCCTACTGTGATTCTAGCTGAAAATGGTAAGACTTCTTTAACTCTTTCAATTAAGCTGGTAACAAGTTTATGATTTGGTACACAAACGTAAGATTCGATTTGTGCCATGAATTCATTAAGGAAAAGCAGGGGAAATTTCAAAGCAAGTCATTCTGAATGTTTGGTTCATATGTGAAAATGGAAGGCAAAACTTGCAATTTACATATAATTCTTCTTTTTCTGTTCCGGTGTCTCAAACAATATTTCAAATTTTGTAGTAATATTCATATTTTTGCCCTTATGTTTTCATATTTGTTTTGCAGGCATGGATGACCCCGGTAATCTCACTATTCCTGAAGCTTTGCACGACACCACAAGGATCAACTACTACAAGGCCTACTTGAAGCAACTGAAGAAGACAATCGATGAGGGAGCAAATGTGATGGGCTACTTTGCATGGTCATTGCTTGATAATTTTGAGTGGAGATTAGGCTACACTTCAAGATTTGGCATAGTTTTTGTCGATTTCAAAACCCTTAAGAGGACTCCAAAGATGTCAGCGTATTGGTTCAAGAAATTACTTGGTCGAAAGAAGCATTAAGCTGCAGCAGTCCCTTTTGTCTAATGTTTGGTTGCTTAGGACATGTAGCAAAACAGCCTTGTAAGTGGTATCGATAAAGGTTTACACCATGACTCAATATGCAATGTATTATCTAGTTTCAGTCGGTAAGATTAGTCTTTCACTCCATGTTTTTGTGGTTATCTGATCAACAAATACTTCCTTCCTTCCAATATATAAGAGAGAGCAAACTGATATGCAAGTGACTCTTATATTTTGTAGGGGAGTTTATATTTCCAGCGCAAATGTACAACTTATTATGCACACAGTTGTTCTTATAAACTTACCACAAACTTTTGGGTCGGGGCACTGCCCCCATCCTCGCATAGTTATTCATAGCAGTCCTCTTTTCCAGAAGCAAACTCAATCACCTTTCGGATATAGACTTCAACAATAACAGATTGCACATCTTATTAAAGTTATTGGGAGAGCATTGTGAAAATCATGACTATTAGCCACATTTGGATATATTGCATCAGGTGAGCCTCTACCTTTGTTTATTTTTGGTTTACCTTACTACTTGAATAAGTAATGATATTCTTCTGCTAAGTTTAATAGATAACAAATTGTTTGTGAATGGTTATGGCTATTTACAATAACTTTAAGTGATCAACAATATTCTTCTTAGTGTCAAGTACATAAGTAGCAAAGCCTAATGAAATTTAGTCAAAGAGGTATATACGGTGAGTGCGAGTGATCGAATTTACAGCCCCTGTTTTCTCATCCACGATCAATAGAAAACATTTGTAAAATGTATTTTGAATTTTTTTTTTATTCTGAAAAAAAATTGTTGAAAAAATATATTATCTCGGAGTGTTTACAAACCTTAATACTCCCTTGATAACACAAAATATCCGTAAAAAAATTCACAAAAATAATAATTTATTTATTAATAATATTTTTAAATATAACAACACAATTGAATTTGGAGGGAATAACCTGACATGGAGTTTGCCAGACTCTATTATCTCAAATGCTACTCAACTAGTGAATTTAGACCTTTCTATTAGTGTCTGTCTCATCTATTAGGGAATAGGGTTGGAGTTCACCTGAAGAGAGGTCCAACATAAAAGATGTTATGGTAGCACTCAAACTTGACTTCCTTTTATTGCTAAATTAATCTTCATTTTAGTTTGCAAGAATGTCAGCAAGAAAATTTCAAAAGTCAATCAATATTCACTTATAATTTAGAAGACAGGAGTCGATGAGGGAGACTTTGCATGGTCATTGCTCGATAACTTTGAATGGAGATTAGGCAGGCTACACTTCAAGGTTCGGCATAGTTTTTGTCGATTTCAAGACCCTTAAGAGGACTCCTAAGATGTCAGCATATTGGTTCAAGAAATTACTCCGTCAAAAGAAGCATTAAGCTGAAGCTGCAGCAATCCCTATTGTCTCATGTTTTGGTTGCTTAGAATATGTAGGAAAGTAATTAACAAGCCATTATCTTTGGTATCTATAATGGCTTACGCTGCAACTCTTTGCAATGTATTATCTAGTTTCAGTCAGTAAGAATAGTCATTCTTTCCATGTCTTTGTATCTTTATGAACAACATATACCCCCTTCCTTCCAATTTAATAAGAGCAAACTGATATGTAAACAACTCGTATATTTTGTAGAAGAGCTGATATTTCCAACACAAATGTATAATTTATTGTGCACACAATACAAATATGTGTTGAATAATTTCCACAGGATTAGAATAATTAGTGCTGAAAACAGAGGAAGTATATGCAATGTTCAAGTTTTAGGTTGTTCAACTCTACTCGTTTACCATGAACCAATCTCAAACAAACCTTGAAAAAAATCAATATCAACCTAATTCAAAATCCTTGTAATAAGGAAATAATTTACAAACAAAACAAAAATAGGAAGTTACACTCGAGAAAAGAAATTCAAAATACTGTTTTCCTTATTTTCTGAACTAGGGCAAACAACTTTTTTCACCTTCTTCTCGCCTCTTCCTCTCCTATTCCCTTCAGTTGTCTTGATAGGTTTAGAATCCACACTTTTTTGTGATTCCGGGGTAACACATAAGATTTCCAAGCTATCGCCCTCAGTTACCACAGACTCTTGTTCCATAAAACTCTCTGTGTGATCGTCAAGGACAAGTTCGTCAAGTTTTCTTTTCTTAAAGGGGTTGTTGTCGGGAACCATTGATCCATTTTTATCAGGAAATATTGTAATTTCTTCTGAGGTTACCCTTTTGAAAGGCATTACCAATTTCTCAAGTGCTAAAGATTCATTCAAGTGCTTCCATTGGTTCAACCCTAATAATTGTTGCTTCTTTTCTTCCAAAACCGGCTCCTGCTCCATTACTGACATGGCAAGGAAAAAATTTCATTCATAAACGTTAATACTATGTGTTAGAACAAACTATGGTAAACACATAAATCAACGAAAAAAACTAAAAGATGAGAGTACAAGAATTATGAGAAAAATGGGAAAAATCACGGGCAAGGGGTGGAAGATATTATTATATAAAACTGTGAAGAATACAAACTGTTAATCTCTCTTTGAAAGCAGTTAAAATGAGAACGGGAAAAAAAAAATATTAGCAACAAAACATATACCATCACTAAACCTAACCTTTATATTCTTTTGAGTTGCCGCACAAAATAATTTGGGCCGAGTCAGATCCCATACAAGAATTTGAGACGCACATAACACTAAGTGGAATGAACTATCATAAGCATGTATTTCTTAGCTCATTTTGGGGATTAATCTCTTACAATCAATGGTGGTTTTGAAATTGGAATAATTTTTCTTTCTGTTTCATTTATGCAAATGAATTGACAAATATATATTGAGAGAACTAATAAGAAACAAAATAATGTGGAGATAATGAGGTAAGTTGTAGGGGATAAAGGGGAAGGAGGTGCATCAGCCAGGAACAAAGTAAGCTATGTTAAAGAAGGGAAAGCCAAATAATGACTGCAAAATAATGTATTAAACTTCACCTCATTTGCTCCTGAAAGATGGTATGATTAAAACTGTTAATTCCTTCTCTTTTAAAATGACAATAAGACAATTGTACTCCCTTTACTGCATGTGTCTCCTATATGCCATTGAGAACTATATTCATATTCAGAGCATAGCTGGACCTCCAACTAAAAGTCATAGCATAGATTTGTTTTTCCTATCATTTAAGTCAAATTTTGTACTTAAAAAGAATAAAATGAGGATGATGATGATGATGTGCTACCGGACTTGAATGCATCCCAATTTAGGTTACTAAATGTTCATTTGGAAAAAATACAGTTTGTGCATACAAGGTAAGAAACTTGCCTGTAATTCTTTGTCCTCTGTTTTTATGGGAGGAAACTAGAGTAAAGCAGCTTTCTTGAGTAGACATAGTTGATGTCTCTTGTCTCAGGACTCGATCACTTTGGAAGGTGGTAGTAGGATTCAGATGATTTTCAGAACTTGGGAAGTAATTGAAGGCCTCCATTGTACACGGATCCAATTTACCTTCAGCAATTGCAATAGCCATTGAAGGAGATATATATCTAATGACAGTTGAGGGTAGAAATGTACATCTTTTGGGCACAAGTATATTTTCATTTAGCAAATAAAAAGGATAAAGAAATGGCACATGAATATAACTAAGGAATCAAATTGTTTAGACTTTAGAGTATGCCCATGATTGCTATTTCTAACATGGAAAAAACTAGAGTAGGACTTGCCTCCAAGTTAGTAACACAATAGTGACACTTACATTTAACTATAATTGACAAGATTAACAGAAAGAAAGGATACGGCCCCAGGAAATCAAGCTCATTGTTAAGAGACTGCAAAATTGTTTCTGGAAGAGGTTTAAGATGTTTGAGGCTCTTTGAGAGAGCATCATATCTACATTGTATGCAAATTATTAATATATACTAGTGCAAAATTGAGAAGAAAATGGATGTCAGCTTATGAACAACTGTACATACATTCTGGCATGCTGGAAAACTGCCATCGACTCTCTGAAGGATTTTAAGTAGTCTTCAGGCACTTGATTTCCCTTCTCAAATTTTAAGATGGATAGAACCTGTAAATTTGACATACAGTGCTATCTTCGTTAGGAGAATGTGATGGTGTAAATCAGTTATATCTCTGAAACTTTACAACAAAATGAAAAACATTTAAATAACAAAAACTAACACCAAATTAAACTAAGCATGTGGTTCAAGATATGTACATATTAGAAAGACACCAATTTAGTGCAAAACTTAAGCTATCCTTTTGTAAGTTTTCTTATACTTAAAATGTCCTTCAATTGCAGTATGATATAAATAATATATGTCATGTTTTTTAATTAATAATTTAATAAGAACATCTCATGACTTCAAAGTTCAAACTCCATCGTTCATTGCATAGTAAACAAGCAGACTGTATTAGTAAAACTATATTTGTCTCTATTTTTAGTAGCTTATTTCCTCTTATAACTAATTGTAAATTTCGAAAGTTAAAACTTTGAAAAATTGAAAATCCTTCCCTCTGAATGGAATTCTCTTTAGAGTTTAGACTTAATAGACTGTCTTTTTATACAAACTTAAAGCTGATTTGAAAACTTAAACCATTCACAAATCGGCAAACTAGTAAAAGTTATTTGAGAGTTCTTTTATTTACTAATGTTTCAACGCAGACAATTCTTAACTTTGCAATATCTCATGACAATGCACATGGATTTCAAGTTTATATGCTTTCATGTGATTGCACATACAATAGTTTCTTTCAAATGGTCTCAAGCAGCATGCATTTCTTAATTAGGAAAAAGGAAATGCTATTAACAACAGTTCACCCTTCAAAAGAACTAAAAATATGCTTACTCGGTCTAAGTTCCGATACTTGGAAACCAAAGAATAAGCCTTTGACATCCCTATTCCTGGAACAGATGGAAGGAAGTCGCAGCCAGCTAAAACACACATACCTGCAGTATAAACTTCTACCTTAAATCAAATGAATTTAAAGATAATAGAATTCATATTTCTTAGCTTAATTGATGGGAGCACACTTATACTATCAAGGCAAGGTCTTTTCATTTACATGTAGAATGGAATTCAATTTTGATAATGTTTTAGATTTCGTGAATGGTTTAATGGAAGGAAGAATTTTAAACCAGATCAAGTCCTTGCAAATATATACAAATTAGGAAGAGCTACATACGTGTCACACAGGTGACTACCTATGAACAAGTTTCTATCAAAATTTCGGAAGGAAGGTACACAAGCTACTGAATCAAAGACCTTGTCCAGCACTATCTCCTCACCATTGCCAAGTCGGTCCATCTTAAAAACAACCTGCCCACAGCCCATTCAAATCAAAACAAGACAACTTTAATACTTCAATAAAGAGACTTTTAAGTCATCGGAGAGAAATAAACCTCTATCTAGACGCACAAAAATTTCATGGAAATCTTACAGATGGACAACCATAGGCCAGCAGATCACTATCCTCTGAAATTACTGCTGCTATTCCACCTTTTTCTTCTTCAAGGGTGGACAAGTATGCTAACTGCGCGTCAGCCTCATATGGAGCTACGACAAATTCTACGTTCTCTGATCTCAGAATCTGGAGTAGCAGTTTATGTTATCAAAATAAGAATCTAAAATATATTAGTTTTTTATGTCCAGCAAAAGAAAATTTGAAATACGGACAACTAATATCTCTTGGAACAACGTTCAAAAGCTTTTGTGGACAGACAGAAAATATAAGTACTCAACAAAAAGTTTATATTGAAACTATGGGGACATGAGTACCTGAATCAGTTGATGTGCCATTGCTGGTGTGATACTCACTGCCCTCTACATGTCAAAAAGAATATATTAATGTATGAAATTAAACTGCTTAATGAATCAATACAGCCATATATCAATTCTGGTTATGTATGAGGACAAAACTTGATTCTTTTACATGAATTTAAGATAGCAACAGAGATTTTTTGGTGTTTGAGCTGACTCTAATCAGCAATTTTGGATTCAGGTAGATTTTGAATTGGGAATTTAAATGTAGTACATTTGGAACAACGGGCTCTCCTTGAAAATTGTAGTAGTCAGAAAGAATTTTTCTGTCCAACTTTGTGTATCAACTAAAAAATTATACGAAGTTCATAGAACTAGAGAATAACTACTATCCATACAATATCGATTATGTAAAAAAACTCATCTGGGGTCACTCTTAATTACAGCTACCATAAAAATGGAATTGATAAGAAAGGGTTATAATCGTACTCATATACTACTAATCAAAAGTTTCTTGCATAACTTATCCCCTAAGAAGTACTAGTACTAGCTTTAGTCCATCAAAAGAGCCCTACTTTCTTTGGAAATACTATTGAAAATTGAAATCCTTTTCCCGGATAGAGAGAATATTTCAAAATTTAGGCAAATCAAATAAAACTAGCCCAAATACATCTAAACACAGGTTAACTCAACCAATTAATGACAGAGCAGGCAAAAAGAATTCAAGCCAGTAAGAAGTAAAAGCAAAGATACTAATATACCTGAAACAGCTCATATGCAGCACCACTACTGCCATTCTTGAGCTTCTCCATAGCTAAATCAAGATTAGCCTTTCTTTTCCTAAACAAATTCAATATTTTTTTTTGAAAAAACATTAATAAAAAATTTCATTGTCTTAATCATTAAAAGTAGATATATCAGAAATTACAACGTGATGCTAAACTAAATCAAAAGTAACATGCCTGTGGCGATCTTTCTCTGTCCCAGCCTTACTCGGGAGGTTCCCGCCATCAAAAACAACCACCGGTGTGATTTTATGATGGCGAAGCAGATTAATCCGGTGCATACAGTACTTTAAGTACTGCAATTTTTTATCACCATCCATATTGAGACAAAGCTCCATACTACATGAATAAGCTGATAATTTCCCCAAAAATTAATCAATTTCAATATCAAACAATAAAAATCTGTAATCAGTGCCACATAATTGCTACCAAATCAGCTGTACATAATAAAATAAATAAATAAAATACACACACACACACATAAAATACCTCCTTTATGAAGCCATGAATAAGCATCAATTCCCACCTGCACCCAGATGAAAAAATTGAAAAAAAACAAATGAATTAGAAGTGAATTGATTGAACCTGCACCCAGATAACAAATTTTTTTTAAAAAAAAACAAAGTGAATTGATTGATTGAATAAAGTGATTAAGAAAAAATTTAAAATTTGACATGGTAAATGGGAAGAAAGGAAAAGAAAGGCGGAATATTTACACGCTTGCCGGCATATTTCTTGATATGAATGAGTTCAACATAAGGCTTCAAGAACCTCAAAAGATCTTTGATACCCATCTTTCCTCAGTAAAATTTTCTGGTGAGTCGACTGGATGGAGATTTGGAGCAATATAGAGAAAATGGCGGGAAGAAGAGCACAGGGCAAATATTGAGATATATAATAATAAAAGTGATTATACACTAGGTGGTGACTATAACGAGGTATTAACCAGTTGCCGAAAGCCACGTAAGAAAGTCAACAAGCAAGAGGATGCTGAAGGAAACGTGGCGCTCTATGATTGGATGGGGTTCCGAAGGTTCTTAAAATTAATGGTAGTACTGTAACTTTTTACCGCCAAACATTTGAAACTTTGGTCAAATGTGAAAGTTTTGCCGCGAGCTTTGTTAGTTACCATTTTAGTTCACAAACTTTACTCGCTAAAGATAATATATAAATAATCACGACGTTATATTTAATAGAAAATTCTAACATCGTATAAATTATTAAGTGACCGTTATATTTACAATGTTATAAAAATCGGATTGGATCGGTGATCGAACCGCGATTCGAATGGAATCGGTCGATTTTTTGGTCTGATCCGGCGAAAAAATCAAAAGTCAACGACTCGGTCAAAAACCAGTTCAACCGGTAGTTGAACCAGTTGACCCGGTTTTCAATTTTATTTTTTTTTGACAAAAATATTTTTAATAATATTATAACATTATTTTACTATATTTTAGCTTATAAAAAATTAGATATTTTAAAATTTTATTAATTATTAATAATATATTTTTTTTATATATTTATAACGTCACTGATTCAATAACGGTTCGACCACTAGTTGAACCGATGACCCATCCACCCGGTAACTTTTCCGGTTCGATCACCAATCCGATTTTCTAAACATTGTATATTTATTTGTTTCTTATGTCTATATCATTTAATCAAATAGTTTTTTTTTCATTTAAAAATATATTTTTAATTACTTGTGTGTATTGATTTGCCATGTCACTGATTTATAACATGACATATTCAAATTGAATATAATTGGGAAAAAATAAAATAATAAGAGCCATGTCACTGATTTATAACATGACATAATAACTTTTTTTATTACTAGTTTCGAAGACTACGATTTTGAAAATTTAAATTTATATGTTTAATTATTAAATTTAAAAATAATTAATTTCACTATAGGAGCAGAGTATAATATTACCATACATAAATGTAGAGTGCTATATTATTTACAAAAGCTCCAACTTGTTTCTAACAAAAAAAAATAACATTTAACCTTCACATTTAAATGGAGCATTCATGTAGCTGAACGCAAGTACAGAGGCATAAAATTAGCTGGAGGCTGTTCTGAATCCCACACTGAAAATGCGCTTGAACATTTCATCCATTTTTGGATCATTTCGGGAAAATGCCGATCAATAACATCTTTCAAAGTCTCTGTCTTGTTAATCCATTCTAGCCCTTCTCTGGTGTATGTTTTTGAGTTAAAATTAGTTGTGAAAAAACGATCCGATTCCAGCCTCCTAAACATCATAATCCCACACAAAAAACAAGGACTAAGAAAATAGTAGTAGCATAATCTAGTCTAGTACTGAAACAAAATTAAGGTTATGTTTTTATACAGTGCAATTAGAAAAACTAGTTTTGAGTGAGTGAATGAATGTACCTTGATGCAATAAGTAAAAAGATGAAGAAAGCAGTCTCACTGATGGCAAAGCCTTTGATCTTCTTCTCTGCATGTAAGCCTACTTGCAGATCTAACTTCTCCACATCATCACCATATACATCCCGTAGAGCTTCAACAATTTTTTCATCGTTTGATAAATCTTCCCACTTGCTAATTGGAGCCATTAACAAATTCCTCCTGAACTCATTGTATCGAGCAACATTCCTCTCCCTGTCTCTATAAACTAGCCAACATCAACGTGTTAGATTTGAATTTAAAATTTAGAGGGCAAAATAGTCAACATACAACGTGGCAACATTCTAATGCTAATGTTTTATGATTGATATGCAGCATAATATAGGAATCATACATAATTTTCAATGGAAAATCTATATAAAAGATTAAGAAAATGAGAGGACAGAAACCCTGGCGAAAAAATAGAATCACATGATTTTACAGATCCTAATTCCACGTTGTCCATTAGACAATTTATAGAAACAAGTTGCATTTATATAACACAGAGTTGTAATTGTATAGTAGTCATCTGAAATGCAACTCTCAACTATATAAATATAATTTATTTCTATAGACTGTCCAAATGGACTGCCCATTTTGAACCGTCTAGAATCGAGATCCGTCTTTTACATTGCGCATAAAAAGGTGTGCTAAATATAAAAAAATATAACTATTTATGCACAAAGTATAACCCCCCAAAGAGGAAATGTTGAGCTCCCACAAACCCTAAACAATTCTGAAGAATTATAGAAATTACTCTCTAAGGCAGCCATGTCAACTGGATCAGGTCTATCTTCTCCATTAATATCATGAGCAATAAGGTTTCTCATCCATGAAGGGTAGTTCCACAATGTGACAGCTCCACATGCTTGATGACCCATTGACACCAACATCTGCTCTATCCCAATCTTGGATAATGTTATCTCTCCTTTTTTTCCAATCATTTCCTTCATATCCACCCTAGGGACAAAAATGTATTATCATTTTCAGTAGGTGATATAGTCCATTTGTTCTTAGCAATTAACTTCAGAATTATAAACACAAAGTAATTAGGTGCAGATAAATGGTAGTACTCTTCTTGAACTGGTGGAGATTTGTTCTTTGGAATTGTGGATTTGATGTCCCTCAGCAGAATTCTATCAGGTAGAAGCGAATGCATTCTGTAAACGCTTACAAACTCTTCGGTCAAAGAATAGGGAATTCCATGATCTCTTGGCCTTTTCAGACCAACTAATCCACTTAATATTGGTCCACAAATATGTCCAAATAAATCCTTGAATTTCTTTCCAAGAAAACCGTACCTGCAAAATAAAATTAAATTTACAACTACTTCTTTATAAAAAGATCACATTAGGTGATTATTTTGATTGTAAAATGGGAAATTCATTGGCTCATTTGTATAGAAAGGAAATTAAAATTTGAATTCCTTGTGACCTTGCGATTTCTTACCAGTTGATCCTCATTCCTGCTAAAAGAGTGTTGGTTCTTAAAAGTTCTACTGTCCAATCAATTGTATGAATTTTAGCAATTACAGCAGAAGTAACTAATCTGGTATGGCGGTAGAGCTTTTCATCATCAAAATTAGGGTAATGTCCCTACAACCAAGAAGTTCATAAGATAATACTAATAGAATAAAATTGACAGGAAACTTAAAGAGAAAAATTGCATGATATTGTTAGCTTACTTTGAGCATATCACAAACAGCATTGTGCTCTTTGGCAAATAAGGCTTGTAGAAGGGAGAAACCAGCCCAACAATTCCGAACATCACCTGAGATAGGAATCCCATTGTCGTCGTGTTCAAGAAGCCCGTCTTCCAAAAGCTTTAATTTGCCATCTTTGAATGTTCTTACCCTAACCATACCCTCTTTGTCATTGCCATAAATAACACTTCCATCCCTAAAGGAAAAAGAAACATAACATAATATGGCGATGATGGAACTACCAAATCATTCAAAAGTTATCACATAATGCTTGTGTTTGTAAAATCTCAAAAAAAAAATTGCTCTGAAGCATTGCAATATGAGGCATTAGGTCGGTTCAATGAACTATAGCAATCAATGAGCCTGTATCGCCATACTTCACCTAGGTATATACTAACAGAAAGTTATTTACTAGTCTAGATTACGGGGAATAGAATTTGTTCCTAGAAATTTTATCAAATTATGTAGCTTTCTGCAACAATTATATGGAATTTTGAAAGAATCTCGAGGAGATAATTTTCTAACTTGGCACAACTTTTAGCCACTACGATGCTAGGAAATGCCTTTTACACATCATATATTTTCCTTGAGGAAATAATATTCATATTTTCATCCTAGATCATTTTGGCATCTATACACGCATAATTCTCTTGTATTATAGGACTGAAATCATAATCTCTTATTTTGTTAATAGCTTCCTTCTTTCATCTAAGGGATATGCACAAAAAAGGGTAAATTACAAGTACAAACTTGTTCCAAGTTTAATATTATTAGCATAAATCCTTATGGAAATATATGAAGGAATACTTATAGACCACTTACCACCAAGGAGTCCTTGTGTTCAAAAAACCAGTCTTCACATCAGGAGAACGTGTGGGAACTTGTTTGCTCTTAAAAAACTTAAATGACTTCAAGGGACACCCGTCTGCAACTTCACTTGGAGCATTAATTTTCACCTGCTAAGGTAGTCTTGAAACATCACACTAAGGCTTTTCTATTTATTACTGACATAGGGTGCTACACATCTCTATAATCAACAACTCGACTAGCTCCCATTTGCTGCTGGCTAAAAGCACTTTTGATACAAAAATTTGTACTTATAGTGTTTGGTAGCATAACAAAAGTGGTTTTAAACTTCTAATAATTGTAGTAGAGTTTTCGGTGCAAAAGTACATATCAAAAAAATTTAAATTAATGCTTTTAAAGTGTGTTGTTTGCATTTGAACTTGAAAACTAATCAAAATATTTCTTTAGAGTGCATTAAAATTAATTTAGAGGATCTTTACATGAAAACTTTTCTCTATGAATCTAATAGCTAGTAAAAGTGTTTCATCTCACCGCAACACGTTATCAAACAACCAATAGGCCTTCCGTCCAATATAAAGTTTCAGAATGTATAGAATACGAGTTGATCAAGCATGTGAAATAAAAAGTGCATGATCTCTATTTTATGAGTTGTACTGCCAATTATTTAGGGGCAAATGAACTCGTTTCGTGGTTTACTTGTTTAGTGTCCTCCATGTGATCAGTCCAGTCATGAATCATGAATTGAATCCAAGAGCACGCTATCATGTTGAATTGCTTCTCGTTATCGATGAAGTGTCTCCTTTCAAAGAACTTTGTGGCTACAACTGTAGGGTGAGGCTCCATCAACTGCACCAAGCCATATAACAGAATAACAGAAGTTAAAAAACTGCATATCAGGAAAGAACTAAGCTCAACCCCATTTCATTTTTCTTCTTCTTTTTGTTTCACACTAATAAGAACTTAACCATAAGTCTGACAGCAACAGCAACTCTAGACAATGTTCGAGCGTATCAATGAAAGTGTTAATATGTGTGAAATTTACTTTAAGTTTAAAATGGAACTCCCATTTATGGACGGAGAGTATGCAATAGGGAATATTTTGGAAATTTTGTGTAATGAGATTAAGTGTTTGAACATCTAATCTATTAGCTCAACTATGATATCCAATTTTGCATAGTTAATAATTGAATAGAAGCCTGAAATTAGATAATATACCCAACATCTTTAAATATATATATATAATAAAAAAGAACTTTTTTTTTTGGCCAACTCTTTTCTGAATATTAAGGTTTGGCTAGAATATAACTCGACATAAAAAAAATTCAATAATTTTCTTTTATTAATAATAAAGGTAGTCTTTATAGTTTAATACTGAAAAAAAATCAAATATATGTGTATTCTATGCAAACTTTAACAGTTAGAATTAACAAAAAAAAAAGTATGTTTTTTTTTAGGAGGGAGTATGTACTTTTTTATGACCAAATGATCAATATTGACCAAATAATCATAAATATAAGACTAATGAACCCATGCAATACTTAAATGAACTTGTATTAGTTCCCATTAAATTTAGTAAGACAGGTATTAATCAATCTTACCCCATAAGATGAAGTTGAAGGATGCATGTTCCTACCAAAAAAAGTACCCTGACTACCTACTAAATCATCCATTGGATGATTGCACTTGCCATCGGCCGTTCGATATGAAAACTCTTCTGCGTCATATTTCTGGCCACTAATATTCCCAACATGCAAAAGATTGTATCTCTGGTGCAAGTGCCTTCTAATTCCCAAATAAGCCACTCCCAAAAGTACTGGCAACCTATGCCACAACTCAAACTTGTCCACAAAATGTATGATCTAAAATACAACAAAAAAATAAGTAAAAAATCATATAATCTCATGCGTATCATATGTATTTTTGTGTGCGCACATGCGTGTTAGTGAGATACAAAGAGAGAGAACTAACATAGAATAATATAGTGTCAATGACGGACATTTTGGCAACAATATGCTTTAACTGAGGATGGATGAAAGATGAAAACGAATGGGAGACTGCCATTGGATTTGTGGAAGAATTTTTGCCTGCAAAAAACAATGAACTTAGCGCTTTGATGAGGGATGGGAACTAAAGTTTTATAGGCCTGGCTGGGGTAGTTGACTGATTGCTCAATGCATATCATAACTGCCCCCTTTACTACCAGTAAATGCATAATTGATAATTCTGTGTTGTAGGGCTAGAAACTCTTGGCTTGTTCTGCACGACTTAGTGTATGAGTCAGACTAGGCTCATCGTATATTAAACGTCTCTTGTCTTCACCTCAATAATTTAGTTTTGTGAGTGAGATATAAGAGTTCATATAATATACTAATTGACAAACATGTATTTATTTCTGCAAAAGATAATTGTAAAATGTCAAATGTGTTGACAAGAATATCTAAATTCCAACTCCTCTGGGATCTATATTGTGAACATGTTATATAATATCACCCATGAAAAGATATTACTATTTTCTTCATATTCTGTTGTATTGACAAATCATTTTTGGGTTTAATATCTTGATTTGGACTTAGTTTTTAATAGAAACCAAGAGTAGTAATTTTTGCAAAGATCAAATATGATCAGGATTAGTTAACGAGATACCACTTCATCAAGAAAATTCTTGATATATCTATGAAAAATCTCCCACCAAGTGACCGAGAGAAAAAAAGAAAAAGACACATGGTGATAACAAAGGATGTTATATTATAGAAGATTTTCCAACACAAATGGGAAAAAAGAAAATCATAAGAAAAAGAACAATCTTAGTAAAACTAAACTGACAATGTGAAAATGAAACATAAAATAGGGAATGGAGTTTGATTCCACTTACATCTAAATAGAAGTTGAAAGAGTAAGCTCTAGCATCATTGTTTGCCGATGAACTCTAGCATGCTGTTCAATCTTCAAACATAAAGCTTTATCTAGAGACTCATAAAATGTGTGGCAGAGTTCTGAAAATTTGACTTTACATGCATTAAATCAGACAATTGCTTAATCTAGGTGTGCCTCTTTTGTGTTTGATGAATCTTGGAAACATTTTCAAGAAAAGTGATTTCAGATTTATGAGATACCCAATGCTGACAACCTAATTTTCAACACTTGTTTCTTGCAATAATTTGTTTTCATTCAACTTGCTAGAAAACAATCCCACATGCCAAACAAACGGCCCATTTTGTCGAACACTTAGAATGCAAGACAAAGAAGGCGAAATGTACGATTCATGCAGCATGTCACGAACAAATTATTTAAACAAATCAAGTCATTCACTCATTTTGAGCCATTAATATTGCGGAACAATGACTATTGTTTAAATTATGGGAATTGATATTTTTGTAACTTAATTTGATATTTTCGCAAGTAGGTCTCATTTTTAACTAAACCACAAAGGATATGAAAATATCACATAAGCTTACGGAAATATCAATTCCATATTGAAATTGATATTTACACAAGTTGATTTGATATTTTTGCAGGTGGGTCTCACTTGCGGAAATATCACATTAGCTTGCGAAAATATCAATTCCCTACTTATGTGTCACTAGAACAACTATTAAAGTATGGCTAATTCATATTTACAACCGCTTTCTTTAGATGCATTGCACTGCAAAAGTCATATTGCACATAAATGCTTCTAAAACTTCTGAGTTTAATGAAACTGTCAACTACATTGCCAAATTTGACAAACATTATCCAAGATGGACCAGCAAAGTTGGTCACGAATTTATTACTTCATAGTCTACATTCATCTTTTGCCCCGTTTTAAGCTCACGTGCTCATACTCTATCTGATTGGCTATATACAAAAAAAAATTCCTGTGTTTGTTGAGGTTAATCAACTGTGATAATTATCCCAAAACAATATAATTTGATTAATGAAATGATAAGAATATCGTTAGTGAAATTAACTAAAAAATATATATAAACACACCTGATATAATACTTGAGTCATAATATATGAACCAATAAATATGTTGATTATATAAAGTTCGTCCTCATAAGTATTCTTCTTGCCTAGTGGCGGAACCAGAATGATTTTAGAGGGGGTTCAAAATACATCAGAAAAAAAAATTATTTATTGACCCTTGAAGTGTTTCTTTCGGTTGTACGACTGAGATAAGACAATTGTATCATGTGAGTTTGCATAATTTGAAAACGTCTCAAAATTTGTTCGTTTTCAATTGTTGAAAAAATATCATTCTCAATATAAATTATCAGACCGTCATTCATCCACTCGTCTCCCATTTTATTACGCAAGTCAGTCTTAACAATTTTCAACGCAAATAATACTCTTTTAACAGAGAATACTCTTTTAACAGTAGCAGTCGCAACTAGTAAAATCAAAGTCAACTCGATCAATCGATATATCAATGTAAAAGTCATATTTCTTCTTGTTTCAATCAACTTCTTAGCAAGACTTCCCAAATCTTCCGTCTGCTACGACCGTGGGATCTCATGTTGTCTTCCATGTTAATAAAACACTTCAAATAAAATAACATAATAAATAATGATATTAATATTTATATCATGGACATATATAATTAATGTGTATAATCTGAATTTAGATCTTCTGTCTCCCATGTCTCGTGTACGGTTGTCAAGTATAATATATATATTTATTTATAGTTAACTAATTTCGTAAACCGAAATTATCAAAAAAATAATTTTGTAAATGGAGAAGTGTACGTGAAAATAGATAAGAATGAGAAAGGGACAACATATCTGAATTAGCCTGCATAATTAGACGAGAAAATATTGTCTAAAACTATTTTACATATTTAATTTAAGACTTATATATATATATATATATATATATATATATATATATAGAGAGAGAGAGAGAGAGAGCTAGTGAAATTTCCTTATTAATTTGTCCTTTAAATATATGTCTTTATATACCTTGCGCATTTGCTTTTAAGCGAAAAAAAGAAAGTTTTTTAGTGCGATAAAATTTAGTTATTCTTTCTCCCTGTAAAATATCAAAAGACAATATTAATTAATTATACTATTAATTATTATTTATAATAAATTTAATTTTATATATATATATATATATATATATATATATATATATATATATATATATATATATATATATATCAAAGAGCTCACAATCTACCGGGGTCAATTGACCCCCCTGGCCCCCCCCCCCCCCCTTGATTCCGCCAGTGTTCTTGCCAATGAGGTATTATGTGATGGTTAAGACTAACAGTCATGTCATTTAAGTTTTAAGTTTGATTGCCATAAACGGGGAGTTGAGGTGGTTAGACTTATACCCGAAATGGTCCTAGTATAAGGCTTATGGCCAATCCATTCTTCTTGTTGTTGGTGGTACACATCCCTTTTCTCAGAATGGAGCAATATACGAGAAATAGATGCTCAGCCTATAATGTTCAATAACGGTTCTGTGTGCAATTATTATTTTTCTTTATATAAGACTAATTAACTTCTATATATATATGAGGTTTGATTGATGTTGTAATTCCACTTGATCAGTGTCAATTTTTTTATATTTTTATGTTTGTGTGCGTTTATTTATTTATTTTCTTTTATATGAGCCGATTTCCTCCTATATGTGAGGTTTGATTGATTTTGAAATTTTTTTCATCAATATAAGGTTATTAATATTGGAATTATGATTGTATACTTAATAATGAAAATTTATTGTACCTGTACTGTATGATGTATTCTCTTGTTGAAATTTCGAAAAGAAAAAAAAATGTGAGAGGGGAACTAATACAACTAATAAAATAATTTGTAAATATAATTTCTCCGCTTTGTAATTTGTAAATAAAGTGTTTCAATTTTTTGATTTAATCATTTCTAGTTTTCTTCCATTAAATTCATACCGATTTAAATACAAGTATTATTATGCCAAGGAAATATAGAGGCTCACGGCTGGAAGTTGAACTTTTAATTTGGTCTATTATTAATTGCTAAAATATTTTATATAATTTATGATACTATGATAAGATCTTGTTTATTTATTTACTTTATTTTGGAGGTCAGTTGATAAGATTGAAACTAAGAAAATTATGTAGCTAAGGTGTCATCCGATAAAGAAAATGTTGTCGTCATAATAATATTGATTTATACCTTAATTGTGTCGATGACATAAATTTTTCTAGTGTTCTAAACTCTTTTTTTTTTTTTAATTTGGCGTGATGGGTGAGATCTTTGGAAAACGATTTTTTTGTCAACGAGTTTAGAAATTTGATTTTAGGTATGGGCTAATGTGACAGAGACGTCAGTTGGTATGAGTTTAAATTGATATACCAACATATCCGAGTTTTAAGATTTTGAAAGTTAGATGGCCCAAACTGTAATTCCATTCATTACTCCATAACTGAGATTCATAGAGTTCGGGGGTTTTGTTTAAGTGAGAAGAATGTGTTAGACACCTCCCGACTTCCATGGATCACGGTTACCGTCTTCCTAATCCTTTCTCAAGTTTGAAAGAGTTGTCTTGGTGTGTGTTCCAAGTATGTTGTGCCTAGGTGTGTTGTGTGTCATTCCATAGTACGTGTGTTGTGAGGTGAGTGAATCCATTTTCATCCTAGTTCAATTCGGCTAAGAAGGGACTGTTGGTTTATTATGTATGATTTATGTGAGTTTGGTTTCTAAACTCTTGCGTGAGTGTTTAAAAGATTTGGGAGTTTGGTTTCTAAACTCTTGAATGATGTTTTTCAAATGAAGGTGAGTTTGAAATCTAAATTCATGTGCTTTTCAAAGGAGGAATTTGGTTTCTAAACTCTTAATGTGTGTATCCCCAAAGGTTTGCAAGTGTGATTTTCAAAGAGTTGAGTGTTTGGTTTCAAAACTCGTAAATGTGTGTTTTTTTAAAAGGTTACGAGTTTGGTCTCAAACTCATAAGTGTATGTATGTCCACAAAGGTTCGTGGGTTTGGTTTTCAAAACACGTGAGTTTGGTTTCCAAACTCTTGAGTGTGTGTCCTCAAAGGATTGTGAGTGTGTTTTTAAAAGTCGTGAATTTGGTTTCTAAACTTGTGTTTGTTTATCCTCAAAGGTTCGTGAGTGTGTTTTCAAAACACATGAGTTTGGTTTCTAAACTCGTTTGTTTTTTATCCTCAAAGGTTCGTGAGTGTATTTTCAATAGTTTCTAAACTCGTTGACGTGACTTTAGTTTTTAAACTCGTTTGTATTTATGTCCACAAAAGTTCGTGAGTTTCAAAAGTGGTCTTCAAAGTGTATTTTCAAATATGTGTTTTTCAAGTGGTGTTTTCAAGAATGATTTTCAAAGTGTGGTTTCAAGAGTGAATTTTCAACTGTGTTTTCAAAGTTTCCAAGGTGTTTTCAAAGTGGTTTTTCAAAATGTGTTTTCAAGTGGTTTTCTCAAAATGTGTTTTCAAAAGGCATTTTTTCAAAAGTGATTTTTTAAGTATGTTTTCAAAGTAATTTTTCGAAGGAACTTTAGTTTGTCAAAAATCCATTTCAAGTATTTATTTTTTACCCGTAGAATTGCTTCAATTTAGAAAATCTTTAATTTTTGAAAATCATTTTTTGTTATCCAAAGCAACTAAATGGATTAGGATCCAACTTAGGGTATAAAAATCATCACATTAAACCCATCACCAAATTATACTAATTTTCGTTATTTTGGGCCTTAAACTCCACCGTGGTGCACAACGGGCTGGCCTGGGCCTGTCAGGCCTCGGTCTTTGACCAGACTAGGTTTTGACTTTGGGACCGTAAGGCCAGGGCAGGCTTGGTGCGCCAACATGTGACCTGCTGAGGCCTGCAGATCAGGCCAGGGCCAGGCTTGTCTGGTCCGGTCCGGGCAACCTTTTTCTTCTTTGTTTTTGTCTTAAGCATTGCAAGCTCCAGCAAAAACAATCTCGCAAACAAAAATGTAAACAATTAAAATGAGAAAGACTACTTACTATGCTTTAGTAATTTGATTCCAAACTTGAACTCCAGAGCTCTTGTTTTCCTACCATCAAGGTCGTACTCATGGAATCCTAAATTAAGAACATTTACACAATTCTTAATAAAAAATTCAACCAAAAACGAAACAAAACAAAATACATGTATATCTGATTAAAAAATTACCAGCAGAATTGCTGAACACAACAATATTGTTACCAAAATCAGATTTACACTCTGGCACAGACGACTTAAGAGGTCCCACAAGGCCAAAGAATAAGGGACAGTTAAAGTATTATCCTTATCAAAGACAACACCTTGAAACCCACTTCTCTTCAATTCAAACCATTCAATGTACCTTATATCTGGGACAGCAACATGCGGCACAACCAAATGGCGGTCCTTTGTAATAAGAAATCCCCTCCAAGTTAATTCTCTGCCCTATGGCTGCTTTCAAATTTGCCCACTTTGAGCAGAGCATTTGCTCTAAAAAGGAATGATTTTGATGTGGGTATGAAGTGTTGGTGGTGTTATTTGGGTTTATTTTGGTTTGGTAATTAAGAGCTGATTTTCGGAGAGTGGGAGTGGGAGTGGGAGAGATGATGAAGATTATGGATTTGAAAGTTAGGGATTGGAAATTAGTAGACGGGTTGCCATGGAGCAACCATGATGTGATTCAGTAAGGAGCGTTCGGGAATGATATTTTTTTTTTTTAAAAAAAATTAAAATTTTAATACATTTATAAATTAAAATTTTAATAGATTTATAATTAAAAATATTCGATATTATTTTTATTTATAAGTTAAAAATTATAAGTAATAATTATAGATCTGTTCGACTAATAATGACTTATAAATTAAGTAAAATATAAAAATTATTAAAATATCTTTTAGTAAGAAGAATATTAAAAAAAAATATATATATATATATATATATATATATATTTTTTTTTTTTTTTTTTTTTTTGTCATCCTATTTGGGTTGATCAACTTTAAAAAAAGACTTATAAGTTATATTTTTTGAGCAACAATTAGGTACTTATTTTTTTTTTTTTTTTTTAACTTATAAGTTAAAAAAAATTGATTCTAAATACTATTTTTAACTTAATTACTTATAAATTAAGTTGATGAACTTATAAATAGATGCTAAATAGGTCCTATAAATGTTCCAAAAACAAATCAAAAAGTTTACTAGGCTGCGTTTCGTAACCCTGGTCTCAAATAGAACATTGACTTGAGACTTGAGTCATTGACCTACTATTATTATTATTATTATTAAACTATTAGTATAACATAATAAAATTAATAATCATATGTTTTAATTATAAAATTTTAAAAAAAAAATAATTATTCAATTTAATAAAATTATTTTATAAAAAATATCAAGAATATAATAATTTTATAATAGCTCACTGTCAAAATAGAGTGTGGGGAAAGTATAAATTTTAATATTTAAAAAATAAAAATTAATAAAATTTGATATTTTCATAAATTATCTCTTATATAAATGTGGGATCCATTTAGATATCAAACATTTTTAGATGCCAAACTTTTGACAAGAGTATATCAATGACAATCTAATTTAGGTATAATACTTATTTATCTCTTATTATAAAGTCGAAGATTTAGGGATAATATTTATTTATCTTTTATTATAAAGTCTTCCACTTTTAAAATGGTTATTTGGTATAATTGAGTCAAATCTTATCTTTAAAAATTAAAATTAAATTTATTTGGTATAATTTTTTCACATCATGGTAAAAGGAGTTTTAGGAAATCAGCTTCATGTGATAATTTATTATGAGTGAAACCATCAAAAACTCTTACACCCCCTTTTAAATTTAAATTCTATACCCGTAAAAAGAAACCACCATCCACTTTTAAACTCTATTATATCAACGTTTTGCAAACACTTCTATTCCTTCTTCTTTTTTACTTTACACTTACTTAAATCAAAATTCTCATTATTTTCCCTATCTTTCACTTATTTACATATATTTTATTTATTTCGATAAATTGATTTGCCTAAACAAAGAAAACGCATGACCATTACAAAGTTGCATGTTCACATTCATCAAGTTATATGTTTCGTGGTACGTACTTGATTACATGTTATTTTTATCTAATTCTTAATTTTTTTTTTATCTCATTTTCTTTATTTTTATTGCATAATTAATTATATTTTATGCATTTTCGTTAAAAGAAAAGTATCAATTCTAATAGTTATTATTTCCACTGTCATTATTGAAGGAAATATTGAGAAAATTATATTCATCCACTCTTTATTTTTTTCCCTATAATTGTAATATTTTAATAGCATATTCATTTTAGTTGTTAACTATTGTAAATAAAAATAATTTAATAAAGTTTTATTAGTACAAAAAACTATAGCATTTGATGCCTTTTTCTATGTTGGAACTTGGAATACCCCATTGAGTTTGAGTAATTATTCAATGGTCCTAGGACACCTGTCACGTGGTACCCTACGTCATTTATGTGCTGTCATTTTAGCACTTAAAGTAAAATGACTCACTTTAAGTATTGAAATGGCAACACATGAATATTGTGGAGTACCACGTGACAGTTGCACCAAGAACATCTAATAATTTTTTCTCGGGTTTGTTCCTACCTTAATTAAATATTCCCCAGGATTATCCACAAATCAAAACACAAACTACCAGCAGTCTTGCACCACATTTCAAACCACTAGCACCCCATGGTACACCATCCACATGACAAATCACTAAAAACACGAAAATTGCAAAAGAAAAAAGCACCACATTTCATTTTCCCTTAAAATATCATTACCAACCTAGTGATTCTAGGGAGACCGATCCTAGTGACCGGTCCAAAATTTTTATTTTTTTATTTTTTACTTCTAAAATTTTTATAACATTTATTCTGACAATTTTTTTTACAGGATTCAGTAATTTAAGTATAATTTAGATGCATGTAAATAACAGTGTTGTACAGACACTAGAACCGGTCCCCTAAGGAGTTATTGTTACCAACTTCTTAGATTACAAACTTATAATTGACAAAGCATTCATTGCTAAGTGACTAATGAGTGATGACTCAACCCCTCTTAACTTTCTATCTCTAAAACATAATCCCAAATACTAATCCAACCTCGCCTTCTTTCTCTCTCGTTACTCTGCAATTTCACATCTCTCTCATCGCTTTCACAATTTTCTCTCTTTAATGTATACAATATACATAGAAGAGTTAGGAATTTATATGTTATTTATGTCATGGCAGAGGAATGAGAGGTGGAGATTCAACTGTTCGGATATTAATTTCTCTCTATCTGTCCATGTATGTATATATTTATAATGTTTTGATCACATGTTGTGGTTTTTGTGAGTACTATTTGGAGGAGTATGGTTAAGTACTTGTTATTTTAGATAAGGTTAATTGGAATTGGGATCTATGTTTCTTTCTAGACTTGAGAAGTTGGCGGACCAGGCCACAGGCTGGTCCATGTCAAGTCGAGTCGGGCTCCTTGATAGGCTAGTTAGAGCCGAATTTGTCTTAAAAAATGGGGCATGCTCGTGGCCTAGTAGGCCACGCTAGGCCTTAACCAAACCGGTTTTTACCCAGTCGAACCTAGGTTAGGCAACAGGCCATTTTTTCATCTCTACCACCGTGAGAGATAAAAGCAACACAAATGATTTTAAGGCTCATAGATGATTTGCATGCACCAATAGCCGTTGTTAATTTTAAACTCTTAATTCCTCAAAATATGGATTTGGAGGCCTTAGATTTCCTCCTAAGCTCGCAATTTCAAAAATTCACATCAATTCAAAATTTCAAATGAAACAATTTAATTTCAAAATTTATAATTAGAAGATGATCTAATTCTCCTAAATATGAATTTAGAAGCCTTGGGCTTCTTTTTAAGCTCTCAATCAAGGAATTAATTCAAAATTTAAACAATTACATAAATTTAATTTATAGATCTATCATGGGCTAGGTTTAATTTTTATTGACCCATACTTAATTCACATACTAATTGAGGAATAAAGATGATTAGAGATAGAAATTAACAATTTTATACGATATAATTGAATTTAAGAAAGTAAGAATTGGACCTTGCCAGTTTTAGGATAGAGATTGAATTTCAAAATTTGAAGTGGTTTTCTCACTCATTTTGATTGATTGAATGTCAAAGAAGAGATGAATAAATTAAGATTTTATTTTGTTTTATCATTTTCTCTCATTTTTTTTAATGTATTTTTAGAGTTTCTCTCTCTAAAATTGCTTAGCTCTTTCTCTTCTTGTTCAAGGAATTAAGTAACAAGAAATATATAATGTTAAGAGGAGGTTCAAAAGTTGAGCCGCAACTAAGGCTCTAAACCGCAAATATAGTCACGGCTTAACACATGTTCCCCGCACATGCATATTGTATTTTTCAACTTTGCCCCTCTGATCTTCAAATGGTCATAACTTTTAATTCGAGAAGAGTTAGAAGAAGTGTCACCCTAATCTAGAAAGCTCGTTTCGAGATCTTCGCAATAGTACCCCCACTTAACCCTATTTGGATTTGTGAAGAGTTTCTATCTCAAAAAATGGTGTTTTAAGCATCCTTTTTATATTTTAGTACCCCGAGACTTATGAGTGTACTCCAAGTAATTATTCTTACTTTTGTAAGTCATCATTTGACATCCCCAATTTATCACAATTTTATAATTTCACCCCTAGTTATAAATAATTAATAATTATTAAATATAGGCGTAAAATTTTGGGTGTCTAGAAATTATGTATACTATTATGTTGTTATATTTAATTTTAATATATACTAATGTATTTTTTAATAGATAGTTACAACATGAATATTGTATTTTGATTTGTTTCTCTTCAATTTTAGTGATAATTCAACTTTTGGGCCCATTGTTGTGTTGACTTATCAGATATTTAAGTGGAAGATAGACACGAGAAAATCTCAACTTGTCTCAACAAAGTCAAAAGACTATCAAGACAATAAATTCATTGACTCGTTAATAATATTGCACATGAACATTAATATTTTCTAAGAAAAAGGTCAAAATTAATGTTCCGTGAACAAATGGCATGCGACTTGTGGTCCGACTTGGTCAAGGTCGGCCCGCCCTGCAAGGCCATGAACATGCCAAATTTATTTGGGACAGATTCGGTCTAAACTGACCAGCCGACAAGTCTAATTTAGCTTGAAACCCGACCCGCAACTATCTTACATTCCCACATAAACATGTTGTCAACGAAAGAAAAAAAGCAACTGAAGGTCTGGACTTTGATGGTTCCCGTGCATGCACTCTATCACACACACACACACACACACACACACACATATATATATATATATATATATAAATGATAGATCTAAAACATATCTCTTCAATAACATACATATCTTAAATAACATACCTTTATCAAAACGACGTTGTTTTAAATATTTTTTTATAAAAAAGAATATTAAAAGAAGATGTGACATTTCGTGATCCCACTTGTTTTCCTTTTATTTATGAAAATGTTATCAAAGAATATTCAAAATAACATCATTTCGATGAAGATGTATGTTTTTAAACCGTGTATCTAAAGCATATCTCTTAAGTAGTATACATCTCTTAAATAACATACATCTATTAAAATTACGTCGTTTTGATGAGAGAGAATATAAAAAAAATAATAGCATAATCACCACTCTCTTTTAATATTATTTCTCTATCCTCTTGCTTACATTTTTTCTCCTCCTTTTTACATTCTTTCTCCTCAAAACGACGTAATTTTAATAGAAGTATGTTATTTAAAAGATGCATGCTACTTAATAGGCGTGCTTTAGATCCGTCATAGGCGTGCTTTAGATCCGTATATATATATATATATACATATATCAAACCCCAATTGATCATTTACTCATATGATTTTAAAATTAAAAATTAATTTATATTATAGTATGTTTTCAAAAAAGGAGAGAGATTTATTTTAAAATTATTAAATAACATTATATTTTAATTTAGGATTACATTTTTACTATTATTTTTCATTTTTTTTATAAATTGTATTTAACAACTATCATTTCAAAAACATATTTTTAACATACACGTGTATATATATGCGTTTGTGTTTATATATATGCCTTGAGAATTAAATAGCATGGTTATTATTATTATTCTCTTTCATATCCGAAGTAGGCTTTTGCACATTTTCCTTTGGTTCTCTAGAATGGCTTTCAGCCTTGGGAAAGTTGAAGAACATTGGATACTAGTTCATATCAAACCTACACCATGTAGCCTTCATTGATTTGGCTGGGCTTTGCATGTTTATTTACTTTCTTTTATTAATTGATGTATGCTGTAGAAAAAAAAAAGCACGTGCAACAGTAAAAAAGAAAAAGAAAATGGACTACCAGTCTAGACAGTCAGCAAAGCATTCACTAGTCCATTCACCAACCAAGCAAGTGAAGCAAGCAGGCAACGGTAAAATAAAATTAAAAAAAAAAATTGTAAAGCCAGGGCCTGGCCCAAGGCTTCAATAGGCTCCTCTTTTATGTGCCAAGCCTGATCTATCAGTGTAAAAGTTAAAGTTTGATCTGACTTGATCAACGGACGGCCAAAACTTGACAGACTTAAGTCATACCAGACCAGGACAACCTGTTGTGCATCATTGCTTCCCATTCATATATATTTTTTGTTCCTACACAATTTTATAAAAATTTAAAAATTATTAACGCGAATTTATTTAATTTTAATTACTAGAGCAATTAAAATATTGAAAACTACTTAAAAAATATTATCAAGTATAACTATATTTTTCTTCAAAAATTAAAATAAATCCATGCCACAATTTAAAATTTAAGATTTCACAAAATTATTAAAATTAAAATTTAATAAATAAGACTTTTTTGTGGAAATAATATAGTATTAAAATGCTATTCACATTTTACGTGATGACTAGCATAGCTGTTTATATGATGCATGTTTCCAATTTTTTGTTATCCAATTAAATTGGTTATTAGTTCAAAGCAATTGAATAATTTGTGTTTAATATTGTAAACATATTTTGTGTATAAAAGAGTATTAGATACATTGGTGTATATCTTCATAAATTCACATAAAGAGATCGATTATTATTGATACTTGTGATATAAATAATGACAAACACAAAAAAAAATTAAATTAAGTTGAGTATTAAATTAATTTGTATAAAAAATCACAATAACTCATGACTAAATATAATTATGATTAGATGCACTCATAAAAATTAAAAAATGAACAAACATGAATGTCTTATCAAGGCAAAAAAATTTGCACCTATCCTTGATAATTAAATAATTAATTCATCAAATAATTAAATAAAACATTAACTATAATCAACTCAACTCGATTGAATAAAATTAATCATTATTAGGTTAACTCATCAATAAATTAAAAATTAAATTCAAATCGGTCTTTTAAATATAAGTATTGATTAATGAAACTAATCAATTAAAACTGTTTTGTGCTTTGGGTTTGGACCCTCTTCTAAAGGTACATCATAATGCAGCCCGGTAACCTTTGGGCTTTCATCACCTTTGCTTTTTCAGCAGAGCAACTTTCAATATTTGCAAAACTGATAAGAGTTTCACAAAATATTTTTGGTACATTCAGAGTCGTATAGATCATAAGTGAGTTTAGAAAAATAACAAACTTTTAAGTGGAAATTACTATTTTACCCTTAAAGAAAAAGAGGAGCACGTTATTTTCACAAACATGAATATAATTTTTTTTAATAGTTTTCATGTCCGAATCAATTAAAAAAAAAAAAACCTAAAATTTCTTATTTGATGATGTTTACGACAAAAGTGTTCGAGTTCATGTCCTATAGGCCAATTATTTGATGTAATTACTTAATATTTTTTATATTATATTTGATTGAATAAATGAATTATTTTATTATGATTTTATTTACTGTGTTATATAAATGTTAGTATAATAAAAGTCCTTAGAATAGTAATGCAAATTATATAACTTCAAGTTTATGACTTGAACATGAGATCATACAATTACAATTAGTATCATTGCTCTTAAATGTCTCTAGTCGAGTATCATTGTTAATGAGACAATAATGATACATTGAGACTAGTGTGTGGATTGACTGATGGCCAAATCTCATTGGTCATAATATATGAGATATTTAGTCAATGCATAGGTACATGTTAGAGAATAATGTACTGAACAGACCCACCATGAGAATTCTACGTGGAGCATTATGAAAAGTGTCATAAGAAATTCTTATAGTGGCAATGATGTAATGATCCTCCGACCTAAAATCACTATATTATTATACGAGAATTTATGTACTTTGATATCATCAAATGTCACATTTAATAGGGTGAACAATAAAGATGATTATTGGGTACATCATGAATCGTGTGAAGAATATATGAGTGATCTAGATGGAATTTAACCCTCTTATATATTATGGGTGGTATCTATAGGCCTCTTGATTGAGTAGGACTATGAAATACATTGTCATGCTCAAATAGTGATTTGTTTCGTATAGTCTACTCATTGATCAAGAAAACTCAGATTAAATTATAAAGAGTATGACACATTCCATGTCTCAAGTTTAATCTAGAATGTAAAGGATAAAAGGATTAAATTACATTTAAACATTGATCACAAAAACGTTGCACCGAATCACCGATCTTATTATTATTACTAGATGCCACTCACTGTTTATAATTTTATAATATGATTTTAAAATTATTACCAACATAATAATAACTTATAAGGTCACATAGTTAGAACGTATTTAAAAGGGAGTTAATTTAAACTGTAATGATTTAAATATGTCAATATGATTGATAGTATTTAAATTACGAATTTAAATTATTAGGATAACTTGTATATATGTATATTAATTAAGTAAGACTTAATTAAGATATAATATATATAAATTCGAATTTTATTTTTCTAATTGGATTAGGTTTTGGTTAATTCCTTTTAACTATTATATATATATGATATATCAGTAGCTTTCTTTTTTACGAGTGAGGAAAAATAAAAACCTAACCCTAGCTGCTTTCAGAAAGTGACTAGAGAGAAAACTTAAGAAAAATTCAGATCTTGGCGGCTAGTACAACAACTCTTTTTGCTGCAAATCGTGCGACAATTCGCGGGACGTTTGTGTGGATACCGTAGAGACGCAGTTCCGTTGGATTGCGTTGAAGATTCAAAGCTGTTCCAGAATCATTCATTGTCTCCATTCAAGTTCGGATAATCGGTAAAACAAATCTAAACCTTTGAATTAATATGTTTTCGCATGGATCCTGTTTTAGGGTATCATAAATTGTTTTAAAATTTTAAAATTCTATTGCGTTTATGTGCCGAAATTTCTACAAAAAAGATGATGAATTTTGGAAGAAAAAGAGAAACCTGGTGACTATCCACCTTAAAAATTTGGTACTTACTTTTCTCCAAACAAAATGAACTATAAGTAGCACCAAATTGAGAGTTAACAATATAAACAAAGATGGAATTACAAATAAGAAAGAAGTAAAAAAAGTAGTTTGAATCGTTCACGGGGCTTTTGGGGCGTTACAGTAAACGACTTTTCAAACACTTCCAAGGCATCCTTAAACGTATAAAATATTATTTTACCCTTATATTAAATCTTCCTGGAATTGTACATAAAAAGTAATGTACAGTTTGTAACAAATTTATTGAAGTATTTTTCTTTTCTGTTCAAATTTGTTTCTTAAAGAATACAAAAAAATAAAAAAAATAAAATTTTCATTTAATTCATTTTTAAACTCACTATCATAGAGTAAATATTTACTACTTCCTATCCCACGATAAAATTTATACTCTCAAATAAACATAAAATTCATTATTTGTATCAAAACTAGAGATATATTTGATTTATTATGTCAATTTATGACACTGAGTATATTTTTATAATTAATTTACAACAACTATAATGTTTTGTACTTAAATCTACAATTAGATAGTTTTATTTTTGAATTTTAAAATTTCTAACTAGAACGGAAGGTGTGTACCAGTAATTCCTAGCACAGGGTAAACTCTCGAGTTGTTGTTATTCAGTTTCCGTGAGCCGACAGAGACAGAGAAGAGAGGTAATTCGGTCTGCAACAATGGCGAAGCCGGAGAAGAGCAACGGCGATATTCTAATGCTGGAAGCTCCTCCTCCCTCTCGGCCCGCGTGGTCCACCGGTGCAGAAGTAATCGATGCGTTGCCCTACATCGACGACGAGTATGGCGATCCCCAAGTGAAACGAGAAGTGGACCGTTTGGTCGAAGAAGAGATGACTCGAAGCTCCAAAAAACCCTCCGATTTCCTCAAAGATCTCCCTTCGGTTCCCACCTTCAATTTCAAGGTAGTTCCCCCACTCTCTTTGTATATTTTTACAGTAAAAAGTTGGAAATTTTAAGGCAAATTATGGGCGAAATCTTTTTGGTGGAACTTGAAATTGGTTTAGGTTTTGTTTGGAACTTGAAATGTAAGGAAAGGAAAACTAAAATACCATGTCATAATTTTCTGCTCTCCATTACACTTATAATTGATTTTTTTAAGTCCATAAATAGTTGAATTTATATTGATTCAGAATCCCAAACATAGGGTTGATTTTGGTTTTTATGGATTGAAGCATCTCTTATGTAATGTCACGAATCATGATTATGCATATATATTGCTGTAATAGTTTAGACATTGCTCTGTGTATCTCAACAATTCCATGAGGTGGAAATATCTTACTTTGTTTCCCTCTAGTTATCTACCTAGAATAAAAGCTAGGCTGTAACTCACAAAGCTTTTGTGAATGTTTAGAGCTTTTTGTTTTAATGCACATCTCTTTTGAGTTTTGTCCTAGCATGTGAATAGATGTTTTGATTCATCATTTATGTATGTGAATGTGTAAAAATTTAGGCAATCTTTTGTTAGTTGTGAACATATTTTGGTTTCTCAACAATCGTACAAGGAAAATAATATTACACTTGTAGAAGTTACGCTGAAAATGCAACCAATATTCTTAAATCTTGTACTACATGGTTTTTGTGTTTTTGGGGACTTTAAATGAATGTAGGAAATTCTTATAATCATTACTTTCTTTTCATTTACTTTTAACTTCTTGATCTAGAATGAATTTTTTTTTGTTACACTCTAGGGTTATAGCGTCAGTGATTGACATCAAAATAAATAGTTAGGAATTGAAGAAGTTCTTAATAGATATAGAGAAATCAGAGAGTTACAGAGACACAGTTGAGTTGATTTCCTGTAATCAAGATTACTGTAATAAACTTGTCATTTTGTCTTGATGTGAGTTGATATAGTCTTGGGCTCTCCTCCCTCACAACTAGCTTTTGTGGATGGGCTCACCTAAGATCATAAGTCATATCAGAGACGTGTGATCCATGGACCACCTTTCAAACAGAAAGGACTACCTAAAAGCTGGTTTAAAATAATGGTTAGGTGTATGGCCAGTCAATGTCGTTTAGAGTGAAGCTGTTGTGAAGGAAAGGGCTACCAAATATTGGATTAAATACTGGTAGGTATATATTATATTGAATAAAAATCGACAAGAGTGTTTCAGTAGTAGATATTCTTCCTTTTTGGAGTAGGTGGTTGAATAGAATTCTACACTTTAGAAGGAATTTTCTAGAGTGTGGATGTGGAGCTAGTTGGCTTGTTGTTTGAGAGTTTCTATGCAATGATCTTGTGTAGTGAAGATAGAAGTCGGGTATTTTCACAGAGAAGTTGTTTTCTTCGTTGTTTTTACTTTCTTGGCGATCAGACTCTCGGTTTACCTTTAAGGCCGTTTGAAAGAATTTGGACCCAAATCGAGTTGTTTAGCCATGAGGCCCAAGACATATCAATGGGTAAAAACTTGCGAATGCAGAGTAGTGCTTACATTAGTTGTTTGTTCGTTCTTGCATTGTACAGTGAGAAGAGAGCTTTAACATACGCTGCGGTTTGACCTTTTAGTACATCTTGGGTGATGTCGAGTACTGTTTTAGAATTTTTTTTTGAGCTTGGCTTTGTCTAGAAGAATAGAAGAAATGAAGTTTGGAATAATTAATTGGGGAGCTTTTATGTTTTGATAATAATAGCAATTTTTTTTTTTGACTAACCCATATGCGGAAAACATCTCATTGGAAGTGTGGGCGAGATTTATTAGCAGCGAATTCACCATGCAAACGAGGTGCTTCTCAAAAGGATTAGCTCTTGGGAATATCATAGGTAAGAATGAAGCCAATGTTGGTGATTCAGGAAGTTAATCAGAAGAGGTTGTTCAAAAACGAATTGACCTAAAGAAAGACTGCTTTCACTTCAAGCTAGAGAAAACTGTAGGACTAAACTGAGCTAGGAGTTATGAGTTCTAAGCTTGAGGTAGAGCCTAGGAAGCATGGGTTCAGTATAACAACTCTAGTCGAATCTCAAGTCCGAATCGAATTAAATTCATTCAAACAATGTCTTAAAGCATTAGGCCATTAGTATATTTTTGGGTCATCTTAACCTACCATAGATTCACCCAAATCATGATTGAAGTATGATTGAAGGTACTGTAATTTTTTCCACATGTTTTGACGTGGGATTGGGGTGTTACAAACTCTCCTACTTAAATTTCTGACGTTCTCATCAAAATCGATCGCACGCAGTCCACAGATATTTGTCTCTCTAGCCATTGTGAGATAATATTAACTGACTTGTGTCCTCGCCTTTTGCTCACTCCTCTCCACTACGGGATAATGCCACTAGCTTTCATGTACCTACCTCCGACAATCCTATCGGATGACCTGATCCTAGTTTTTGAGAGTCGACTTTGATACTATATGTAACAACCTATGTCAAATATCAAGTCTAAATCGAATCAAAGACCTTAAAGTTAGTGATCGATAGTATTTTCTTATGTCATCTTAGCCCACTACAAACTCACCCAAAATGTCATGACTGAATGTACTATAATTTTTTCCACATGTTTTGATGTGGGAGTGGGGTGTTACATTCGAGTTTGCAAGACGGGGATTTGGTGGTTCAAAAAATAGGGATTCAGTTAAGCACATATTTAAATGTTAAATTAAATTAATATTTATTTTCATATACATATATTAGTGATGATGAATTCATTAATTTCAAAATTATTTTCATAGATTCCTTAATTGTTTTTCAACAAAAATATACATATCAAACTTAATTTCAAATATTCCATGGGTTTTTTTGAAAAAAAAGAAAGAATATAGAACTTACATGAGAGAATTCCTGTTGTTTGGAAAAGAAAAACACATTAACCAACATAATTTCAAGATTGTTCAAAAATGAGCCCAAATCCCACATATAATATAGTTTCCTGTTTACTTAGTAATGGCCTAATGGGTATAAGAATACCAAATAGGGGAAGTTAAAAAATGTGTGAAGAGTATTACCAAAAGAAGGCGTGAAGGGAGAAAATAGATGAGAAGAGAGAAGTAGAGAGAAGCCAGAGAGACAGAGATGATATAGGAAGGTGAGGAGAGAGATGTAAATAGAGATCTCTTTGCCTATCGCCTATTGTGGTGGAAAAAAGGATGGTTTATAACGAGTTTCTTTTATTTTTTTGGTCAGAAACCCTCTTATGCAACTCACTTATCTAATTTTTTTGTCAAAATTTTGGGACTCTCTTTAATCGAATCTCCTAGGCGGTTCTAGGCCAAACTGAATCTCCGGAAAATCCCTTCGCCTCTTCATTGGTATGTTACCGAATACTTGCTTCATAGTTTAGAGCTAATTCCATCGAGGGGGAAGCGTAGCAGGGGCACCCTGTTGCACCCCTCACACAACGTTAGAGGCGATCTCAGAGAGTTGAGAAAACCCGTTTGTTAAATGAGTAAGGTCATGCATATTAGAGAAGATACTTACAAAAAATATTGGAGGACTTTCTACATACCAATGAGTAATGTGTAATTGCTACAAAGTTTTGGAAGTGTTGGTGCACCTTTTAAAGCAATACAAGTGCTTTTTAGTCGATTTCCCTTTTTGCTTATCTGTTAGTCTCACTGTTTTCATCTGAATCCCTATGGCTTAGCCATTGAACTTCAGGTACTTGTCTTTCACTCTATCCTTAAACTTTTTGCATACATGTGCATAGCGTTACATCAGTGCATCCCTCCCCCTCCCAATAAAAAGGTTTTTAAGTTTTTATTTCTCCAAATTTCCAACTGAATTATGCAATTGCAATATTCTTGTTTTCCCCAAATGTTGGGTTGTTAATGTTATTATTGTGCTTACGAAATTAGGATTTACATATTATTGTTGTTTAAAAAATTATGTGAAGGTGTAACTACTTTATTGTTGAATTTGTATTTCAGAATCATCCGATACTTGCCAGGGAATTTGAGAGAGTGAGAGCTTCAAAGCCGCCTGTGCCTCTCGATATGTCACGATATGGACTCGAAATGCCATCTATGAACAAAAGGAATGATGAAACTGCCTGGAATCAGGCACTTCAGAAAGCTCAACGTTTGCTTCAGCATCAAGTAATTAGGTAAAACCTGATTATTCTAGCATGGTTGATAATATTTTGCTTGCAAAATTCATATGCTAGGAGTATATTTTTTTCTATTTCAGAATTGCTAGTAGGCCAAGCTGTCAAGAGTTGTGTTATATTGGGACTTACTATGAAAGATGATGTAGTAGATACGAAGGGGCATTTGTTGGAGTTTTACATCTTTATAACTGAAATATGGTTCGCACTGCAGTGATACTCTTACTTCGTTTTCTCATCTTTCCAATATATGTTGCCTCTTTTGCTCTTTTATCTTATTTTACTGCTTCCCTGTTCTATATCTGTTATTGACATTCGTCTATCTCGTGTAATTTTGGTGGTTAATGTTGTAGGCTAGAAAATCTGGAATTAATGTCAAAGCATGGTGCTGATGTCTGGAAACAGAACAACCAACGGCTGGAGGTGTTCCTATCTAGGTTGTTTACCCACTTCTTTTGATTTGCTCGTCTACTCTATCTCTTGTGTAGTGCATCTTCGTTTTTAGAGTCATCTAAGATAAACTTACCCTATTCCCACATTGTGCATAAGCCTCATTGAATGGGGCACAAAAAATGCACACCTCAGACTAAAATCCACTATTTTGAGGACTCCCTTTCAATTTTTAAAGTCCCAGGTCTCTTTGCTATGTACCTCTGAGATTTGGCTCAACTGGAGTCAACATTAGGGGTGGGCAAAAGTTTCGATTTTTTCGGTTTTTTATCAAACCGAACTGGCCGGTTCAGAACAACTGATAACTGGTTCAGATTCGGTACGCAGAACCAGTATATACCGGATTTTTGGGACCGGGAACGGGAAGGGGTTTGGCTCGTTCGGTATATACCGAACCCAGCCGATTGTGCCGGTTACATTAATAATATTTCCTTTTTATTCTACTTTCACATTCTCACCTAACATCCTCGAATCTTCCTCTCCATCTCAGATCTTTCTCTCCATCTCAGACCATCCTTGAACCTTTCTCTCCATCTCAGACCTTTCTTTTTATCTCGAATTCGGCGATCCATCCTCTCCCACCGGCCAAACCTCTGATCCTACTACTGCATGATATACTAGTGGTCCACACACGCCGACACCTTGAATCCCTTAACGGCTCCTCCAAAATCAACTCGTTCGGCAGTCAGGGCTTCACTGTTTGCAGCTGGCCGTCGGCGCCATGATTGTCCTATCCAAAGGTGGGCTTTGCGTCAGCTGCCTCATCTTCGTAGCAACCACCTTAGCAAATATTTTCAATTTCTCAATTAACAATCCAGCCCCAAAATCTTGGGGTTTTCAGCTAAATCAGTTTACATATCATATGGTTGTTTTCCTTTCCAATTGGGGTTGTTTTCCTTTTGTTGTGTATTTTTATTTTTATTAATTGTGAGTTTTTTTTTTTTTAAGCCTGTGCTGGTATTTTATGTAGATTCGTAGAATGCATTCCATCTGTTTGATAAAAAAATCACATGAAAAGCCCTGTTTTGCAAGCATTTGGAGGATTCACTGTTTTGTTCTGTGGTTTAGGTGTGACAGTTTATACATTTGCAGGGATTGGTATGATATTACCATTAGAATCAGAAATGAGAGACAAATCCAACCGGTACAAAATTAGATAAAAATCGATACTGTACCGGTTCCGGACCAGCCAACCGGTTCTGTATACCGGTCCAACTGGTACCGGTATTGGTACCCAGTTCCGAGAGGATCCGGTAACCGGTCCGGTACAGGCCGGTCTGGTTTGGGCCGGTTTATTACTGATGAACAGGCCTAGTCAACATATTGGCTGGTTATGCTCAACCGTTGAATAAGCTGACCCAGTTGAGCCAAAGTGCTTGCAGAAACTGAGTTTTGTTGTGAAACAAACAGTGTTGCATTAAACAATGCGGCCTTCAAAAATAACAGTCATTCAAGAAATAGATGTTTGAATTTAATACAAAGAGCTGTTGATTTCTTAAAAAAATAAACTGATTACTCATGCATCTTGCTAAGTTGATACTTGCATCTATTTTTTAAACTTACATTATGTTTCCACTAGATGTCAAGCAGAAGCTGCTGAACTAAATAAAGAGATAGAAGCTGTGAATCGTGAAAGGAAATATCATCAGGTGATTTTAAATTTCTTAGGCACACTGTGTTTTGTTTCATTGCACCTGTAGTTTGAGCATATAAAATATAATGTCTCTGTAATGATCAGCAAAACACTGCATACGAGCTTAATGCTTTATCGGCGCAATGGAAGGAGCTTTGTGAGAAAAATATAGAAATTGAAGCGGCATGTGCTAAAATTGGAAGCCATATTGAGGAACTGAAGAAAGAAGCCACGGAAAGGTAATAAATGATTCTTTTTGTTATAACACCTTTACTATACATTGCTACTTTTGGTTTTAATCTTATTTCCTATTCAGGGGCTGGAATTTGGAGAGTAAGATGGAGAATGGCTCCATGCTGATTTCAGAACCATAAGGGTATGTTTTCTATTGGTGGCATCTGAATTTCTTGGGTTTATTATGACCTCTTCATAGGAAGGAGACAATTTAAAAAGGAAGGGAAAGTAGAATTCTGAAATCTTCATTTTTCTCCTGGTAACTCTTTAGCACACGAAGGATGAACGAGATTCAAATTTTATATCCTAAACTTCTGGGCATTATTTTTACTTTCTGAGGAATGGAAATAACTAGTAGCAGTTGTTAGAATTCTTCTAGTCCAATTGATAAACTCAGCGTTTGTGTAATACATTTATTACGAGAGCATCTAGAATTGCATAATTTTAATTTTAAAATTGGAATGTCGTAGAGATTTATACTTCAGAATTTCTTTATAGCAAATAAGTATAAATAAGCTTCTCCATTTAATCTTTTCTTTTTTTTGGTTTAAATGGAGAAGCTTGTATAAATAAAATTTATGTTGCCTAATTTATAACTATATTATGTAGCTTGGTTGGGCATTTGTATAAAATTATAAGGTTGAGGTTTTAAGTTCAAATCACGGAGGACAGTCGATACTTACTTGTCTCGTGGTATTTTGCATTGACCAATAAAAATGGGCACAATATCTAAATATACTAAGAGTCAATGTTTAAAAACTCGGACCGGACCGGCGGTCCGACCGACTCGATTAAAAACCGGTTGACCACCAGTTAATTGACTTAGTAAATCGGTTTGTGAAGTATTATTTTAATTTTTTTTGTACAAATATATTTTTATTTTTAAAATTAGTTATTTTTAGTAATATTGTAATATAATTTTACTATATTTTTATGTATTTATAACGTCACCGGTTTAACAATGGTTCAACCACTGGTTGAACTAGTGATTCATTCACTTGATACCTTTTTCAGTTTGCTAATCGGTTTGATTTTTAAAACATTGCTAAGAGTACAGTATTTAGTTTTGTATTTTACTTTTTTTGTTTTGGTAATCTAGTTGTATGTAGATCTTATAGGAATTGATATTTTTATTAGGAAATTTGATAATTTTATAAAAGGTTTTTCATATGAATGAAGAAGTAAAAGAATTTATATTTATGTGAATAAAATCTTGTGAAAATAACAATTCTCTACTATTTTAAGAGTTTGTATTGTTAACATTTGATGAGTTTTACTCTCCTCTACCGGTGTTTTAATTCAATTTTTACGATGATAGCTAGCGTTTCTGTATTTGTACTTTCAAACGTTATATTATTTTTGGTATGTTGCATTTAAATCTCAAATATTATATTTGTGAGTTAAAAAAGTTATATTTAAAATATGAATCTAAACGACAAGATTTTTATGTGCATAAATGAACTGGACTGTCTGCATGCCTGACTCGACTCGACTCAACTATACTCGGACACAAGTCAAGCTCGAAGAAACTCTTTTATTCTTTCAGTTAAATGAGTTGAGTTCGAACAGTGGAGTGTCCATTTTGAATTTAGTTCAGATTGTTAAAATCATAATTCTAAGCAGGATTGTTGTGGGTGTCACAGGGTCGGGTCAGATCGTAGAATCATAAGATTCTACCAAAAATAAAGAATAAAATCATGTTAATATATGATCAATTTATCAGGATCCCACGATCCCGTATGATCCTGTTCGATGCTATGCTATCCTACAATCCGGATTGTGATTTTAGCAACCATGGAGTAAATCCAACTCATTTAACATTTTATTAATAATTTTTATAACAATAAACTTAAACAAATTGGACTTAAATTTGAATAGGCTGAACTCATTTGAACTTAACGGGTTAATTTTGTACATTAAATTTTAAATTAATTTAAAATTCAATTCAACTCAAGTCATTTAACTTTTATACTTTGTTGATTGATAAATTATAACTTATAATCTTTCATGCATTTTAAAAAAAGAGATTATATCATTAGACTTCCGACCCTCGATCTCCTTTGAAAATTGAAATAATAAAGAAGATTTTATTTAAAGTCATTTCACCAAATTTCTGTTTTTACTTTCTTTGTTAATTTTTTTCCCTCTTTTTTTTTGGTAAATCATTCCACCAGATTTGAGTGGAGCGGATTGTAGGGAAAACTAAACCTGCCCAAGAAGATCTAGTTCATCTATTTATATAATATAAATGATAGTACTCATCTTCAAATTAGTAATTTATTTATTTATATATTCATATATTAATCAATTTATGTAATAATAAAATCTAAAACTTAATAATAATAAAGTATTATATAATTTAATAATATTGTTATAAAAAAGATGAATTTTAAAGAACACCAACTAAATTAGAAAAAAATATTTGAAAATAAGAGATAGTGATAAGTAAATAATTATGATACTAAGAATATAAATGAAAATATTTTAAAATTAAATAAAAGATGAAAAAATAATTTCTTTTCTTAAACTTTAGGGCTAAGTTCTAAATTTAAAGGCAGAGAAATCATTTTATTCTATTAATTATATATATAGATATAGATTTAAATAAAAATAATAATTTATCTGTTAATTAATTTTACGTCTAATGTGAATTGTGAAGATAAAATTATAATTGATAAAATAAAATAATAATATGCAGGTATCTTCTTTATACTTTTCTATATATATATATATATCATTTATAACAACACTGTTTAAAGAAAGGATTACAATAAATGATAAGAAAAAACAGTAATTAAACATAAGTTTTTATATTTTTTAATGAACAATTAAAATGGAGTACTAAACTTTAGCCAAGTGGATGAGATACTTATGGTTGGCCAAGAGAATCAAGAACTGAATGATACTAAAGAACCCCTGCAGCTGGACACCTGCAATGGGATCACTGGCAGCGTTTACACATATCTTCTCTTCTTCTTCATCTTCCTCCTTAGGAATAGTGATTTCCAGTCCATCTCAAACCTTCCCAAAATTCCCTCTGCAAAACCCTCTTCTCCTGAAAACAATTGGCACCCAATTTATCACACGCACAAATCACCATCTTTTTAAAATCCCAATCACAATAACCAGAGCTACCCTTGATGAAAAAAACCAGAACGTCACTACCCCTGTTGTTAAGGAAGAAGAAGATGAACAACCCAATGAGGCACGTGTTTTTATTTCTTTGGGTATATCTTTTATTTGCTCATATGACTAATTTACAGCCACCCCTTTTACTGGTTAAAGTTTTTATCTTGTAGGAGTATATAACTTGATTAATCAGAATATGTATAATATTTTGTTCTGCAACCAATTTGATTAGCAACTTCAATTGAGTATTGTTTCTGTGGGCTTGTAGTCAAGTGAGAATTGTGAATTATTCAGATATTTGATTTGTTGTTGGTAATGTCTTATCCGACGTTGATTAAGAGGTGATTGTAAAGTTACCCAAAAGTTATGTATGATTTTTGGAGACAGTGTGACTGATTTGCTGCAGACTTTAGAGTAACCCAACCTTTGGGTGAACCACGTGCGTGTGATTGTTTATCTCTTTGTTATTATTTTGCTGCATTGTTATTTTCCCAACATGATTCAATTTCTTGAGATTAATAAATAGATCCATGAAATTTGAATTGTGTGTGGCCAGCTTGATTGCTAACTTGAGGCTATTATACATTTATACTGTCTTCTTTAAATTAAGTTTGGATGGTGCTTAATGAGTCAGATACCTTGATTGTGTTTTTGATGGTGCTTGAATAAAGAAAAATGTCATATACCTTGATTGTAGCTCACTGCTCATCTGTTTGATAATGTGATTAATATAGCATTAGTTTTCAAATTTTTGTTTAATATTTATGCTACTTTTTGGAGCCATTTTATTGGATTGTCTTGTTTGGTTGCACAGGAAGTTAAGAGAAGCGTGGACGTGCTCAAGAATGCGGCAAAGACGAGAAAGGTTGCCGCTGAGGAGATTCTGTCAGCTTTCTCTGTGCTTGAAAAGGCTAAACTTGATCCCTCGGGATTTCTTGAGACTCTTGGTGGATTAAAGTCCCCCGGAAGAACTTGGATGCTAGTATTCACAGCTGAGGTTAGTGTTCATTTCATTTCTTATTCTGCCTCTTTATTTCCTTGTTATAATCTTATTAATGCTTTTTTTTTTAATCTTCTCTGATGCTTTTTGCTTAATGTCTTGTTCGGTAGAAACAATTAAAGGGTGGCAAATACTTCCCCATTACTGCTGTTCAGAGGTTTGATGCAGTCGTAAGCTTTCTCAAGTTTTTATATATGTATGACTTATCAAAAAAGTAAAAACTCTACGTCCTAAAAAATTGAAACATTATTAGTTGTTTATGAGAATTTTTTGAATCAATTTCATAGAAGAAAAACTCTCCAGTGGCTTTAAAATGGGAGTACATAACATTGTGATATTCTTGAGGAAAACCGGATGTATAATGCTTGGCCATCTTTTAACCTACTCTTTGTTTGGCAACCCAATACCAATTTTCGGAATTGGAACTGACAGCACATTTCAAACCCATGGAACTGAAATTTAGTTAAAATTTGGCGCTCAATTCCAATTCCAGGGTTTGGAGTTGAGCTGCCAAACATAGTTTTAGAGATATTTTAGTTTGGGAGGAAATAAGACTATATGAGTACTTTTTCTTCTGAACTACATAGAGTAAGGTATATGTACTTGGCTTGTCAGGGAAAGAGGATTGAAAATGGAGTTTATCTAGGACCTCTTGGATGGTTAGCTTTTGAAGGCAGATTATCATGGAAGAAGAGAATACTTGCATTTGTATTTGAGCGTATTCGGATAAAAGTCGGACCATTCAATCCATTTGACATAAATATCAAAGGAAAAGATGAAAGTGAACCGAGCACCAAGAATCCATTCTTCATCTGGTTTTACATTGATGAGGAAATTGCTGTTGCTCGAGGCAGAAGCGGAGGAATTGCATTTTGGTGCCGCTGTCGTCGTGTCATGACTCATGGGTTATTGACTTGATTAGAAGTCTTAAGTTTTGTGGTCAAAAACAGATATTCAAAGAAATTTTATTGTATACTCTGTATTCTAGAATTTTAGTGTTGAGACTTTGTTCCTTGCTGTTAGTAATTGACATTCATGAGTCTAGTAAATCATTCAAGTACTTTAGACTCTGAGCATTAATTATATTTATGAATGTATCAACTTTTGAAGAGTGTGGGCCCAAGTACAAAATTAGGCTTCACATATGATCTAAAAAAGTAAATGAACAAGACATAAATAAATGAACAAGACTTGAGATGATTGGATTGGTGGTTAGAAGGACATGACGATTTAGGCAATTACTTAGGTAATTAAGGTTATTTTTGAAATTTTCCTGTAATTAAGGGTATTTTTGAATTTTTTTTCATAATTAAGGGTATTTCAGAAATATTTCCTGAAGTCACATGCTAGACATATGATCAACTCCCAAAACACTATAAATACTCCCTCCATTTCATAAGGAGAGACATTTGATTCTCTGAAAACCCTAGACACCTGAGAAGGCTCTTAGACACCTGAGAAATCTCTTGGACCCTAAGAGTTATGTTACGTGTTATTCAAGTAATTTGTTTACTTATTCTTCTCCCCTCGTCAAACTCTCAATCAACTTCATACTATTTGTGAATTTCTCTAATCCTCAGCCAACACGAAACCTTAGCCTTAACAAGGTATAATTTTCTTGTCTATATTTATTTGACGACTTTGCTAGAGATGTCTAGAATTCGCGAAGAGTATGCCTACAACTCAAAATAGGAGAGTTACCGGTAGAATTTCACCAACAACAAGTATCACCTCACTAGATTTTGCTACAAGACAAGCAAACCAAGTTTTTCGAGATACAAATTCAAACATAGACAGACCAATTCTCGAAGACACTTCAAAAAATAGTTTTACTTTACCCCTAATGGCTGACCAATGACAAACTAACAACATGCAGGCAAAGACATAGAAGTAGAACTATAAGCTAAGAATAGAGAGGTTGAGACAAACAAAACTATACTAGTTTAACATATCCTTACATGTGTGCTAAAAGTGAAAGGTGTGCTCCTTCAACTAAAAGATAGGAGAGAGAATGTGATAGATAAATGCGAAAAAGTGACTAAAAGACCAACTTAGAGGAAACTCAAGTCCTCTTTTTTATATCTTGATAAATTTAAAGAATAAAATGAGAAAGTACAAATATTTTGAAATGATCTTGACACTAAAGATAATTGATAATTTTTGCTAAAAAGGGTGATGCTATGAAATCTACTCTGGTGCTGAAGAAGAAAATCCATATTGATTATGTAGCATACTTATTATACCTTTTTGAAGAATTATAAGTATATGAGTATATTTATGTGCACATTTAATATCACATCCAAAATTACACGATATAAAATAAAGTAAAAATATTTCTCTTTAATATTTTCTCTCTTCAGTCTTTATTATTATGATTTTACTTTAGCGTGTCTTTAAATGTGATACTTAATGTGCATATAAATATATATTTTTTGTCTATCAAAATTAAAAAGATACATTTTTAGTGACAAAAATGCACTATTTTTTTTTAATTACATAAAAAACGTAGGTAACTAGCTTGGTTTTTCTCAACAGACAACCCTCTTGTAAACTTGTAATGGATAAGGGATAATACAATTAAGTCCTTTAATCCTATGTTTATTTTAATTTGTACTATGGAGTATTAGCTGCTCCCTCTTTTTAAAATTATGAGAATAATACTGACTTTTAAAAATTAATTTTAAATATTTTTAAATTCAAAATTAATATATATTAATTTAATTTTAGATAATACAATTACAAAAAAAAAATATAAACTACCTGAACAATTATTACTAATGATTTATTGTTTTCAAATATTAAATGAATCATATTAATTTTGAAAAAATATCTCAATTTGATTTGTAAAGTTAAAAATTAAAATATATTTATAATTTTGAAATGAATTAAAATAAAAAGTATATCTCTAATTTTAAAATATAGTGATTATTTAACAATTTTCAAAATAATACAAAAACGAATAAGTCCATATTTATTACAGTATTATTTAAGAGAGGCATAAAAACTACAAGCCCACGCTTATAAACCAAATACTCCAATTGTTATATAGCCCAATCCACCAAAATTAGGGCTTGGACTCGATATAATACTATCTTAGTCTCTTTATATACCCTTTTAGGGATTTAGACTCTTTATTCACAATTTGCCTATCATTTTTGGACGGCAGCTTCTGGTTTCTCTCCGCCTCTCTCTCTCTTAACAAATTCAAGGTAAATCTCCTCTCTCTCTCTCTCTCTCTCTCTCAAGTCTTCATTATCATATTTTCCACTCCTTTTATGTAGATTGATCCATGTGTTTAATAATCGTGTATATATATATATATATATATATATATATATATATATATATATATATATATATATATATATATATATATATATATATTCTTATTGATATTGTATATTTGTTCTTGTGCACGTTTAAGCACATGGATCGGGTTGTACTTTTTGTCTCTTCGTGATCTGTACTCCTTTTATGTAAATCAGACGGATGTATTTTTGTAAACTGTTGAATGAATTTTTTATTTTAATTATGTAATAGAAATCGCATTTTTTTTCGCGGTGATTGTAACGAACTGGCTGCGGGTTTGATACAGTATTGTGTCTACTCTTGGATAGCTTAGCTAGCTTTTCTAAAGGAATAAGGGATTCAGGCCTATATAGTAATAGTAATTGCTTCCTTGTAACCAATTAGATTTCCATTATGCCTGTATGTTATGTCATAGTTATATAACCATGTTTTTTCATAGGATTATAGCTTTACCAAAAATAATTACTTGTAAATTGAATAAGCTGTATACAAAAGCATGGTATAGGAATCACTCTGTGGTATGAACTAGCGTCTTGTTTTTGGGAAGACTGTGTTATCCTTTTGGGTTACACTACATATAGGTCACATATGGATTAATATGTTTTCCCAATTTGATTTGAAAGAGCTATATATTTAATTTTGTTTAGGATTATATGTATTTTATTTGATTTTTGATTGTATCTATCTACGTAGGTTTGAATTTTTGGGTTTGAATAATGGAGGAAGTGTGTTATGAATTTGTTTTTATTAGTTGTTTATTTGTCTGTCTTGCCCTTTTAAATTCTCAAAAGGTTGCATAAACAATAACTGAAGTAGCACTTAGATATTTGCCATATATTGTGTTGATATGCTTACTTATGTATATGATGAGATTCAAGACTAGATGCCATATTCTCAATGTATGTTTAATTTAGTTCAATGTTGGTTCCTCTACATTTACAATAAATGTTTTCCCTCTCCACAGGTGCACAATGGAGTCTCAGCTTAAGCATGCCCTTGTGGTGAAAGTGATGGGTCGCACGGGGTCTAGGGGTCAGGTGACTCAGGTGAGGGTGAAATTCCTTGATGACCAGAACAGGTTTATCATGAGAAACGTTAAGGGCCCAGTCAGGGAGGGTGATGTTCTCACCTTGCTAGAGTCCGAGAGGGAGGCAAGAAGGTTGCGCTGATGTGTCTACATGTACTCCAATTGTCTGCTTCAGGTTTTTGTGGGCGGCTAGCTTTGGTCTTATTATTGTAGTACATTAGTGTGCAACTTTTTATTCAGTTTCCTATTTTTGGCTTTCCATATGGGTAGTTCGAAAAATTGTGAAATGTTGGTTTAAATGTGTACTATTTGAATTTATGCTTATTTGTTGAATTGATCATATTATTCATTTCTTGATGAAATGCTTAATAAGGAGAATTTTGGGCTGCCTGCGTGATATTTGATTGATGTAGTATTATTTAGTAACTGTTTCTTTATTAGACCAGAGGGTAATAGATATCCTTGCTTTGGGAAATGAACTTTCTGAGACACCTAAATATTTGTGACAAAGTTTTGTTTCTCGTTACATCTGTTTCAGGAGTTGACATACCAAAGACCTTGTTTTTGACTTTTAAAATGTGCGAAAAACTTAAATTTTCATTCTAATTTTTTGTTATTGATGAATGGACGACTAAAGAAAGGAGAAGGTATGTTGGAGTTAATAAAGATTTGAGACATTTGTAAACTGCCCAAGGCAGTACAGTGTTGTAGACGGATAATATCGGAGTGCTATTAGTAAGTACATGTGATCCCTCAATTTTTACATTGGTACATACTCTCTTCATTCTACAAAAATTAGCTTAGTTTGATTTTTTTAATTAAATTAATCAGTTTTATAATTAGACTTTATACTATTTTTTTTTATAAATATAGATAGAGAAATTATAATCAATTTAAATTTTTAATTATGAAATTAATCAATTTAACCTAATTGTAAGGGAGAGAGTATATAAGATTGTACACAGCACGTTACTACTACCTTTACAAACGTCACCAGTGACAGAGTTAAGATGATCTAATTGTACTCTTGAAATAATAAATTTCAGACTTAATTCAAGTTCAAATCGAATTAGGTTATTAAGTTCAAACAACTTTTGAGGATTATGATTTTGTTATTGCGACTAAAAAGAATGCAATCTTTAACTATGACGTCTAGAATTTAATCAATAATTGTCATTAATTTAAAGGTAAATATATAATAAAGATTATTATTTATTAAAAAAGAGAGTATAAAACTACATTACACAAATGTAAATTACAATTTCCCCCGAATGTAACTTTAAATTTTGATCGACGTCTACAACTAGTAACAAAATTAGCCATACCGTATTCACATGCAAGAGAAAAATTTATGGTGGAAATGGACATGATTTAACAGGAACAAATAACACTAGAGATAGGATTGTCAAGCCCGAAGGCTAGAAATAAACAGAATAAGACGAAAATGGCCGATTCTATTTCTTAAAAAAAATACACCACCATTTACCAACGAAGTAATGAAACATCCAAGCATCACTTTTATAGTGCCAACATCAATATCATTACAAGTAGCAGCAATTGTCAAAACGACAAGTTACTAATCTTTTACACAGTGGCAAGTAGGGCCTAGATTTTTTTTTATTTTTTTATTTCCTTTTATCTCAATCCAAAAGAAACAAAGGAAGACAGAAAGGGGGATTGCGATAGTTATTATGAATACATTACAGTATACTCACGCAGGTCAGGTCTAGGAGTGAAGGTTTCACATCACTCAACTGTTACTGCCTGTAGGCTTGGCCAAAGAAGTAAAACTTAATCTGCAAATATAAAATGATCAGACCATAACATTAGTTGCGAGAGCCATAGTACAATGTGCAAAATTTTTAAACCCAACCAAGTATAAACTTTAACTCAACATGTATGCAAACCATGAAAACACTTGGTAAAATAATTGGGGATGATTTAGGGTAAACATTTTCTAGTTAGCAACTCAATCATTCCACAAAAGAAGGCTCATTTTAACTGTAAGAAGTCGGTCGTCAATTCACGAAATCCTAACATTTAAATTTCATGTCACTTTATTTTAGTTTTAAAACAACAAAATTTGCAATTAGTAATCATTTTTGGATAATTTAAAATATTCACAATTGTATTTGACAAAAGGCAAATGAATTCCTACCAATTTTGAGTGCGAAAATACCACTGACTGACTTTAACATGGGAATCTTTTTCATAAACGGATGTAGAATTAGAAAATATTTAATGTATTAAACACTTTAGTTTTGCTTCTATATCATTATATATTTGTTGTTGTTATCAGTTAACAAAATTAGTACAAAACTTTGAGATTCAACCGTATGACTAAAACCAGAAGAATATCTTATAATCAATGGAAATTGTTGAAAATTTTCCAATTATATAAATAAAAATAATAAAGCATCAATGTAAATTTTCAAGTTGACATATTCCGGGAAATATTACCCTACTTTCACAGAACAAACATAACCATATGACACTTCCATAAATGGATATTAAACTATAACTTGGTAAAAGAATAACTACCCACGCATACACATATATCATCATTTGCTATAAAAACATTCTTCTAAAGCACTTTAAATAGCTCATTACCTGATAATAGGCTTCCTCTGTGCTGTAGATGTGGAATGTATGCCACTGGAAAATGGCACTGGAAGTTCACTAGCCTTTTGTTGAAATAATTAGAAAATTAAAAAAAAAAATAATGTAATGTTAGAAATCATCGACGACATAAAACCTTAACAATAGTAGAATTAGCAAAGAAGTATATCTAAATAGATAAATGTTTCACACGGTAAAATATAGGATACAAGAAAATAAAATGTTAATGTAGGATACAATATATGCACATGCAATGTGTGTGCGTGCGCACTTGTTGTGTATAAGAGAGATAGAGATGACAGATTCAAATACACCAATAAAATAAAAAGATTTGCAGATAAGACCTCAAGCTCTTCTAAGCTCCCATTAAAGGTCAAATGAGGGTTAATACCAGCTCCACTGCTAGTTGTTACAGAAACTACTGCTGCACCTTTTTCTTTTAAGGACTGCCCAGACCCTCCGTTTGGACTCTTACCAATATTGTTCATCTGGTTTTTATATTGAAGGTCATCTTCAAGCTCCTCAAGTTCTTCGGGTAAAGGTTGGTGCAAACCATATGGAACAGACGTGATATTCTCAATATCAAACTTCTCTGCTTCTCTAGAGCTTGATGGCTTGCCGTTTGCAGATTCAAGTCCAACAGGGGGACTGCATTTTACAGATTCATTTGTTTCTCCACCATTCCGAGAACATAGATAAGATGGATTTACACACCTCTCTGATCCTTCATTGATATTATTCTGGGCAATTTCCCTCCAGGCTTCCCCAGACCCGTTTGCATCTGTACTGCCACTACCTTTAGAACATGAATCCACAATCTCGACAGGAGAGACACCCATACTTTCGCTTGAACCAGCTGCACTAGCAAAACACTTTGTAGCTCTCAAGGCAGTTGCTTCACCACTATCGTCCAGCTTTCTCTTCCTTCCATCATTAGATCCATCGGTAAAAGACATGTCTTCACACGACTTTCCAGAAACTCTCTCTTCCAAAACCCGCCTCCTCTCTCCAGCCACTTTGGCTGGACCAGGACGAATCCCACCAGGAAATACGAAATTAGGTATGTTTCTACGTCTAACATGGGTTACATGGATCTGCATTCCAGGTTTCCACGACATGTAACTAGCAACAGATTGCTTGAATTCCTCAACAGTCAACCTAATATCAAACTGTTCCCCTTCACTAGCTGGAACTCCTTGTTTTCGTTGGAGACCCATGAAATAAGAGCAATGGAACGGTCTAGTTTTGTCAGAAAAGTCACCTGGGTGTGGATGGCATTGAAGCATGTTGAAAGTGTTTCTCTCAATCTAGATATTCAATTAAATAACAAAGCTTAGTGACACCATAAGATAAACACTGGAAAAATTAGGACAGCCTGGAACAAATTTATTGTGTCACCTTCAATGTAAGCTGACGCAGGCGAGACTCAACCCAACCTTTCCACTTTCTAAGGTCATCATCATTTGCTGCATAGATATCAATCTGCAAATAATTCTTATATGATTCGAAGAAAGGATAGGGCTCAAATAACTTATCCCAATCAGTCTTGTTTGTCTCCATTGCCTGTATCACTAGCAACATCCATATTTCAGGGCAGGTTTTAAAAAGATATATAAATCAAGAAGTCAAAGTAGTTTTAAGTTTAAAAGTACTGGCTTCTTCTAGGAGGGAAACCTATCCTATTTATGGAAAACCAAATCTTGAACATCCAAGTTAAAGCAAACCAACAAATAGGTAGAGCTCATATCCTAAAGATAGAAAATTTTAAACAGTTGCTCAAGCATCAACTCCCCATCAAACCTAGTTTTGAGCTCCCAAATAACCACTTAGAAAGCAACATATATAAATGATTCAGAAAAGCCTCTGATGTGCACAGAGACTAATATCATTAGACAATCAAAACAAAGAATATTATTCAGTCTTAAAACAAAACATTCACCACCAACATGTCCATGCAAGTAGGGGTGCACACAAAACCGAAAAACCGACCGGACCGAATCAAACCATTACTATTTCAAACCGAAAAACATAAAACCGAAAAAATCAAACACTATAAAACTGAAAAACCGAGACTATTTCGGTCGGTTTGGTTTGACTTCTCAAAAAACCGAAACCGACCGAACAATTTAAAATTATAATATAATTTATATACTTTTCTAATAAATATTTATTTTATATATTTATTATATGTTTTTATTGTGATGAATTTGCAAAACTTCTATCATAGTCAGTGAGTTAGGTGATTTTTGTTTTCCGAATTTAGAGAAGTTATATTCCTAATTTGTAGTTATTGAGTTAGTGATTTATTAATTATTATGAAAAATTGACAATATAATAAATATCAAATTATCAATTAAGGAACCGAATAACCGAATAAACCGATCAATTTAACCGAAACCGAAAACCGATTACGATGTAAAATTTGAGCGGTTTTGGTTTTTAATTTTTTATAACCGAATTAAATGGTTTAGTTATTTTTTTTTCTAAAAAACCGAGCAAACCGACCGTGTGCACCCCTACATGCAAGTAAATAACAAGTATTACAAAAGCTCTTATCCTTAAAAGCAAACCAATAACACAAAATTGTTGGGCTATTTCGTAATCTAACTATCCCCCCTGAACTTGGAAAAAATTTCATTAAGAAAAGAGGGAATATCTTTCTTTGTTGGATACGTATAAAGATTTAATCAAAATAGATATACCTCACAAATTTCATAACCCCTCTGAAACTCTTCCGACATAATCCGCAAAGTACTTGACGACACATTATAGCTAGAGTTCATGCAAGGATAAGCTGGGGTGATTATAGGCATCAAGTGAAACCTGTCTTTGTGATTTCTTCTAGGATCCCAAATTTGCAGTCCAAGTGATCCTTCTTCAAGAGCACAGAGCATAACAGGATTCGGCCATCGCCACTGAGTATATACTCTGAAGAAACGAGAAACTAGCATACTGGGCAGAGCATTGGGATATAGCTGGCATATGCGAGCAACAAGCAATGCCCAATTTATACCACCTAGAAATCCTGATACCTGATCATTCACATGGAGAAAATACCGTTAAATCAAGAATATAGCAAAATCCATGGTGTAATCTGACAATAAGAAACACTTCCCATACATTTGAATAAACACCACGCCGCTTTGCCCATAACCTCAGGCATCTAAGTGTTGTGCGGAAGCTCTGCACCATATGAAAAATAAGTATAATAAAAGTCGGACAATGCTACAGAGATTAAAAGCAGAAAGTTGCACATATATCAAAGGTAGCAAGACCTGGATTATAAGTATAGCAAGCACAATCAAAGTGGGCAGTGCTAAAGAGACCAAAATGCACTTATAGTACAGAAAGCAGTAGACACACCTGAATATTTGGTACCAATCGCAAAATTTGGTCAGTAACTCTACAACCATTAAGACTACGAACTGTCGCCTCATCAGTATTCTGTAGGATTGAGTCTTGAGAAATATCCAAATCCTGCAATATTTTAGCTCATGAGAAGCAGAGATAGTGATATTTTTTGAATCTGCAAATGATAACATCTCATCAACAATGTGTACTACGAAACAACACCAAATATGTAAACATAGAATGAGGTTTGCCTCTACCGTCTGTTCTCAATTGCTCACAGTAAGGTCATATGGGCAGCAGGAATAATATCAGACTCATCACGACTACATTTAATGGTGGAGCATCCCACATCCAATAAAGTCATACTTGAATGCTATCTAATTGCCATCAGATATCAGACTGCAAAAACACTTCATTTTCTTCTCTTTTTGTTCCCTCTTTTTATATCACTATTTCTTTCTGGGTAAGTAATCACTAAACAGACTGCATCAACCATTCGTATACAATGCATCATCTTTTAGCGATTGAAGTAAATGTTAAATAGTGGATCGGCATACACATTGATGTTCAAGGATGGCCAATTCTCATATTTGCAAAAGAAATTTTACTGAGTTTTAGTCTCTCATTAAATTTAAGATGATAAGGAAGTCAACAGATTACTTACCTACCCAGTAATCTACCAGATGAATAAAAAAAATATGGAAAAAGTTTAACAAACATCAAGTGCATCGCTGCAAGAATAAAACTAGCACTTACATCGGGAATGACCCAAAGCGATAGGTTTGCATAGAGAAGATCTATAGAAACACCACTGAATTTGAATCTTAATACTGGAACATGAGCATCAGGTATTGGGTTCAATTCTGTTACTTCAGGCATCTCTGACAGCATTTTTTGTAGTTCTCCAAAGAAATCTTCCTGATAGCCAATTGTAAAAGCACTGAGAAGTCCAACAAGTAGCTCCGTGTAACATAAATAAAAATGTGCTACAGAAGTTAGAGCCAACCATACATCTCGTCCTGCATGTCTAGGCCCCACACAAAGTGTATCTATATCTGCACCAGGTCCATGCACCTGAAGAATAAAACAGATATACATGAACCCCTGATGTATCAAGCACTGAAACACCAAAATAAATATATTAAAGAAAACTGAAAGGAATTCCAAGAAAACACAATGCTGAAGACGAACTGTTTAAATTTGAAGGAAAGCATTATAAGTTGGAACACTAAACTGTTAGTCTGCACACACACACATTTACTGGCAAATTACTCATATCACAGATCTCCCTTTCTCTGAAAAAACAATTACAAGGGAACAAAGGAAAATGGGATTCACTTTTTTTTTTTAAATCGTTCCATTTCAACCCCAAAATAGAATAGATCTTGCAAAAGATTGAAGATGAATAACATTCTAAAAACTTTAACATGCTTGACTAGTATTTTCCTATATTCAGGTTGAAATGGCTATGCACAAATATAGCTAATAGGCTATTCTCGTAACTTTAATTTCTAGCCTTCAAGTTTTTGTACTGCTAGAAACTCCTTCCCAGATTGCAGCTGCTCAAAAAGTCTGATGCACAGGTACAAAATTAACTCAAGACATCCCCTGGTGCCAAATTTTAACATTTTTAATATAGGTGTATGAAATGGTTCACCAAAATCAGTTCTATATCTCTCATGAATCACAACTTATCCTTCTGAAGAAACTTCTAGGAACCTTGCCTTCACCATTTGATGGTGCCATTAAATACTTCTGTAACTGTTTCTCTACTCGCATTTTATTGTTGTTATAACTGATTTATTGGTGCTATACTGGTGGTCATCAGTTAAAGTTAAACACCATACTAAACCTGATTCAGACACTATGGTCGATATGTTCTGTCACATTTACTGAACTCAACAGCTATGTGAGAAGGTAATAGATAGAAAAGGGACGTCCCATTCAAAGAATGAAACCCGAGTTACTAAACCTTTTTCTTTTCGTTAATAAATAAGTACAATAAACTGATAAATTGGACATATTTGTGTTAAGTTGTGCAAACAGCAAATAATTTCTCAAATAAAAACAAGGCAACATGTAAGTAGTGTTGTATATCCAGAAATTTGATGAACCAAGGGTTCAAAACTGAGTTGTGGAAGACTCCTATCAGATGATTTCAAGTACAAACTGTCTTTAGGGTTAATATAAGGCCAGTATTACAAAGGTGGTCATTATACTAATATACTGTATAGAAAGGTCCTTAAGACACCAGAGCGTTAGAAACTTCAAGTTTCAGGCTAAGTAGCCAGCTTCTACGAGGCTCAATTTGGAGATTGTGGTTTAGGAGCAGCATCACTGTCCACTAGTAATCAATATACCAATAAACTAATAAAACACCCCTTTCAACATGGCCAACATTCGCCAAAATTTTCCTCAACCAATGAGTAATTGAGGTATCATGCTAAAGTAAGCACAGAAGACAATCCTAGTTTAGCTCAGTCCATGCCAGTAATTACTCAATAGGAGATTTGTTCCGGCACAACCATTTAGGTAATGCGCAAGATTTCGGATCAGGAAAACAAAGAGTAAATAGATAGATAAACTTTATTTTGCAATAAGATTCTAAAAAGATACGAAAGGAAGGAGCAAAGGTATGTGGGGACAAAAAGACAAAGAAAAGGAAAGAATTTATGATTGTTCACCAAACAAAAAGAATCAATTTATTGAGGTTCTCGTGGCATCACACAACAAGAAATGTTGTATCTCACCGTAACAAACAAAGCTGTGCATAGCTGTTTTTCTTCCCAATATTGCATACTTGCATCCTTATGTAGTCTAAAAAATGCAAGTTGAGGGTTAGTAATTCATTGCTAAGGAACTCTAAGGAGGCTACTAAGCACTTGAGTATGTAACAAGTTGAGAAGCAACTAGCTGACCACTAAGGATGTTACCCCAAAGTCAAGTAACCTTCCTTTTCGACTTTGAAATAAGAGTTAAATAATAACCTTTATCACAACTAATAATTATAAAATAGTCTCACTTCATGATAGCTTCAACTTCAAGCTAATTGTTTTCAGTTTCATGCCAAATAGGAGTTGCTTTTTTCTTTTTTTTTCCCCCGTTGTACACTTTTATAGTTATTAATAACTCTATGATCTATACCCCCAGTATATAACAATACAACACTCAACACACTGACTAATGAAAGACAATGTATTTCTCAAACATCTGGAAGGAACAATCCTCACGCTTAGAAACAATTGGGGTATTTGCACATCTTCAATCATTTGGCTTGCTTTAGAGTTGCCGAAAGGTTAATTCTGAGCCAATGATCTTCTTGTGGTTCTCAATAACTAGTGAAGTACTCCACATTTAAATAAAGTGTTCTAAAAATCCTTCTACACCCCGCCTAGGCCCTAGGCGCTTCTCTACCCGAGTACCTGTTGATTAGTCCTCTACTGATTGATTTAATGAAGGTCGTGAGCGATGCTTGAAATGAAATTGTTGTGCCTTAAAATATTTTCTTTAGAGATATAAATTTTAGTATCCTTACATCTAATATATGCTATATACAATATACACAAATACATAAACAGAAAGGTAAATAAAAGACAACCAAAGAAAATGCCTAGGCAGCCTAGGCGCCCCCTAGGTCCACCAAGAGATTTTTAGAACACTAAGTATAGAGCGGGTTAGTTAATCAGTTATCCAGAATCTGCAAGACATAGTATTTGAACTGAATTTCTCCACTATCTTGAAGATGCAGTAGTAAAATGTATCTTCTTATAACCTACTCTATGAAAGATCTCCAGACTCCAATCGTATGTCACAATTGTGCATCACGGCATCACCTACTAGAAAATCTAAAAAAACAGCAATCTAGATCAAACACTGGTATATTAAATAATTACTCAAAGGAATCTTTTGAAGAATTGCATCATAAAGCACTCGGACGTGTCGTGCAAATCCTTTGGCTTCAACAACAGTCCTTGCCTTGAGGGGAAAAAATAACAAGATCAATGGTACAATTAGCTTAATTACATTACGACTTCAAGGGAGAATAATTTGCTGACTATTCAGTATTCACAGTTGTATGCAGAATTAGCCAGATGTGGAGTCAAATCCCACAGCCTGATCTCCCATCAATTAACTTAATAGATTAATAGGCGTCAATTCATGGTTAAGTTCCATAGTACCTACATTTGAGCGATAACTCTCTAGTATGTTTAAAGATTATTCTGTTGCATTCTTCAAATTACTAAAATCCCTAGCACTGAAAAGTGTCTCACAGAATTAAAGGCTAGGAAGCACGGACAATTCCCAGAGGGCCACGAAAATCCGTGTCGGACATGTGTCTGATACGAATTCGCTCCGACACGCCTTGGACACACACCCGACACGCACCCGTGAATTCCTCTTTTTTTAAAGCTTAGACAAGTTCATACACGTAGGGATATGCTAAGTAACACGTCGAGACATGTCTTTTAAGTTTGGACATTATTATGCAATTTTAAGATATTTATTATGCAAGGTGTTTGTGTTTCTTATTATTTTGTTTAAGTTTTTATCATGTTCCATTAAGAATTAAATTTATTTCTTGTAAAAAATACATTTATATGATATATATATATGTATGTATATTTGAACGTGTCCACGACGTATCATATCTTTTTTTTTTTTTTTTATAGAAAATGCCATATCCAAAGTTGCGTGTGGTGTCAATGCTTCATAGGTTGAAGGCCATCAGTAGTTCCATAAGCCTGGCTTCCGGAAAAAGAGAAATGGGTTAGACACTAACCAAGCCTGCATTTAGATTCACAAAAATGATGCAGGCCTCATATTTAAATTCACCTATACACCACCAGACATCTTGTTTCTTGACCTTTGTCTCAAAAAATCGTCCAGATGAAACTCAAGCATATTGGCATTTATAGTTATATTTAGTGTTCTAAAAAGTGGCCTATGCGCCCCTAGCCCCCCCCCCCCCCCCCCCCCCCGCCCCGGGAGGCTCGTCTAGGCAGCCAAACAGGAAATTAGGCAGGGACTAGGCAGAAAAATTAAGGCTGTAATTTTTTATTTTTTTTAATAACTATTCTACAAAACGACGTCCAATGAAGACATTATCTTGTAGGGATATAGAGACAAATAGTTAGAGATATAGAGGGATATGGAGATGAAAACTATTAGTTTGTATTTTTGATTATTTGTTTTTGTTTGAACTTTAAATAATTGCATGTTTGTGTTTGAACTTTGACATTGACAATATGAATACGTGTTTGAACTTTAAACAAATGCCTTTATTATCTTTATTATAGATTATTTTGTTTTATATTATTGTTTTGTTTGGATAAATGTAAGATAAAATATTAAAATTGACTTAGAATAAAAAATCCCGCCTAGGTGGGGCCTAACCCCCTCCCCCGGCTGCCCGCCCGCCTCCCGCCTAGCGCCTTTTAGAACATTAGTTATATTACATTACTAACTCTCCCCAGACATTGCTATTTGAGTGAGCCTTGGGTACAATATTTTTTGCTTTTCAGTTAAATGTAATTCTTTTTTAACAAAAATAAAATCTTGATCCCAAGAAATCCTTTCTTATAAGAACATTGATGCAAATTACTTCACAACACTAATAATGTTGCAACACCAAAAGTGAACCTTAGGCTTCATTAATTTTAATAATGAATGCACCCAGTTGTTGTTTGTGACAGCAATCACTAATATCAAAATGAAAAAGAGAACCCACTGTCTTGCCACAAAACTTCAAATATATATACATATATATATAACTGGATCTACCCACAGTTCTACTAAACAAATAAATAAGGTTCTTTACAAGCTCATCCTACAACAGGATGCCACTTTGAGTATTGAATAAATTCTTAACAGTGATCTTCTTATTCACTTCTTTTTTTTTCTCTCTCTTCCCATTTTTTTAGTTTTCTTAAAATTTTAAACAATCTTAAAAATAACATATGCATATAAACCTTTTTTCAGAAAAAAGTTCAAGCAGAATGTCCTACCCCAAGACGATAAGAACCAAAAGTGAAAATCTTTGCATTCGCTTCTTGTACCATCCGCTCATTTAACCCTTTCCCACGACTTATAGATTTTACCCAGGTCTTCACAATCTGTTCAAGTTTGTAAACACCAAAAAAACATTTAAGTATTACTATCTAAGAACTACAGGCATCTAGAATATTAACAACAACTAAATAATACATATTAACAAGTGAACCTGGTCTAGTCTCCCAAGCACTTCCTCCCTAACAATGGCTTCCTGCTGACTCTCATACAATCCCGCATCAGCTAAAAACTGAACACACCCAATATTACTCTCAGTGTAGCACAATTCTCCATTGAAGACACATAACTGAAACAACTTTGAATTGAAATATAATAGAAACCTTTTCGAGTTCGCGGGTCTTGATAACATCATACTCAGTTGGTCCCCCTAATGAAATTGGTTCTGTGATGCCTAATCGTTGGCCTTTATTCTGATTGTTAAATCCAGCACTACCCATTTAAAATAATATCAATAATACACGATTCTTTTTTCTCAATTATAAGAATCTGATATACACAAAGCTATTGACAACACAATTCACAATGTTCTTCCCATCAGAAGCCCAGGACAGGAATACTCAAAAATACTAATCACAGCCAAGAAACATGGGAATCAAATTATTCTCAAAAGTACAGTAATGGGCTAGAAGTTTCATCAAAATTGATCCCAAAGCTATACATATAAATAAATCATGAAACTAAAAACGGAAAATTCAAAACCCTATAACTGATATTGGGAAAAAAACTGCTTACAACACCAATCTGAATTTATTTTTTTCGAAGAACAAACCCAAACCCTAGAAATTAAAAAAATAATGAACTAACAGCAAATATAATCAATTAAAGAACTAGGAACTCAAAATTCTCTCTCTTTCTTTAGCTGTTTACTGAAGCTTTTGGGCCATTATTATCAATTCTGAGCATCAAACCTGTGTATAAAAAACAAATAGTGTTAGAAGAGAGAGGATGAATGAGACACAGAAATAGGGACGGTGAGAAGACTGCTTACAGTGGAGAAGGGAGAGTACCTTTTTTCCGCCATCATATTTTCTAGCCGGTTCGTTGTATGTATGTATCCACTTGGACCACTTCTACTCTATAATCATCTGATATCATCAGCACGCAGATCAATACTCTGACATATGTTGAAAGAGTTGCAAGGACAGGTGTTGGTTTGGCTAAATTACTTTTTGAAAAATCAATTAAATATATAATAAATGTTCGATTAGAATTTTAAAAAGATAGTTGTATTTAATTATTAAATACATATATGAATAATAAATTATTGAATTATAGTAATATATCCGCTATAATTATTCAATTAATTTTATATTTTTTATGTTTTAAATAATTCACAAATATTATTAATATAATTAATCAGTTATTTGATAAAATTTTAATGAATTGAATTTAATTAGACATTAATTTAATAATAAAATTAGCTTTTAAATTATTGTAATCAAATTGCATGATAGTTAAAAAAAAAATTGATTAATTATAAAGATATTTAGTTTGATGTAATATAGATATATTAACTTTTCGTTTTCCTAAGAAAATAGAGTTATGAACTCTTTTTTGTATGTTCGTGTCGAAAAAAATTTATAATAAAATTGGTAGAATTAAAAATAATATTTTTTTCTAAAATTTCTTTTTTCTATTAGAGATATGAATTTTTTTTATTGGTTGTGATTTAAAAACAAAAGTATCTTTCTTTTTTTGCAAGAGGCTGAGATTTCTTACGAATACTTTACAAATTTATATATAATTTAATTGTTATAATTTGGATAGTAGTTACACTACTTTAAATAAGAAAGAATAAAATTGAACAAAAAAATTATGAAACTAAATTTATATTTTTAATTATATAATTTACTGTAGAGGAAAAAAATTAATTGAATTGTCTCTCACTTAACTTTTTAGATAAATAAGTGCTTCTTTCAATTTAAAATTCATATTTGAGTGCACTTAACATGCCTTAATCTCCTTGAACTGCAAATAAATCATCCAAGTTTAGACCACGATATTGTTCTTATCACAAAAATTAAAAATAAAAGTTAAAAAATACTGCATGAGCCATAATCTCTTATTTTGAGATTAGATCTTTCAGTTTTACTTCATTCTTGTAGGATTCAATTTTCTCTTATTGGGAGCTTGAATTCTCTCTATGTAGAGTTATTTTTATTTTCGGTGATATCAATTGCAGATATGCTCCATTGAATGTGGGATGCAGCATGTCTCTAATGATTAATTCCTAATTATTTTATTTTCTGCTTAAATCATGAAAAATTGTAATTCAAATTTTATTTTTAGATATGATAGATATCCCTTTAACTCTGTTATACATGTAATTCATATATTTTTGATCGAATGAATTAATATTCCTTGGTATCGCTCTCAGAGTTTGTCAAGAAAATGTCAACCTTTTTTTGCAGTTCTTGAAGATTGCACAACACTATGTAACATATCGACTTTAGCTCTTTGAACATGAAATAAAAATATAAGGTACGGGATAAGAGACACCTCATATTTTTGTACGAATTATCTTCAAAATAACACAATTTTAAAAAATTATAAAATACTATTTTGTGCATATTATAGGAGGGAGTGTATCTCGAAAGAAATAGAAGATGATATATATTTTACTTGAGAAATATGACTTTGGAAAATACTTAAGAACACTTTTCATTTCAGTTGTTATAAATGATCTAAGTACAAGGCTATTTATAGATTTTAAGATCCTATCTATATGCTTTCATGTATGAATTAGAACATGAATCTAATTTAATGAATGCATATACATGAACACTAATATTCATATATCAATATAAATGTATGATGTATTTTCAAATATCATGCATATATCAAGTAATACCAAAAGTCGTTCATATATCTTGTTTAATCTCTAACATATTTTATATATATTCAATTACACAAAACATGTCGTTTTCATACGGTAACACCTAAATATATGTTGTGTCTCTCACCTGTCTTTTTATTATATAAATATATTCTTAAAATTTATAAATTTTATAAAAAGTATCTCTTCAATAACTATATACAATTAGGCATTAACTAAGAGATCTTATTACTATAATTTTACCGAGTCATTTTAGTTGGTCACTAATCAATTCCGAGTTAATATCTAGTCAATCATCAAGACTATTTTTTTTATATACAATCTATAAACTCTTTATATCCCGTAAAATATATACAATAATTGTATATATGTACATGTATGTATGTATGACATAATTTGGGAATTATAGATATGGAAAGACAACTAATTAGTTCAAATCTATATAATAAAATATAACTTATTTTGAATCTAAAAGCACAAAAATGGTTCAGATTCTTCTAATTTAATCTAATGGCTCACATTTCATCTCACAAAAAAAATTTCGCCCAAATTAAATTCACCCATGTACTATAATAATAATAATAATAATAATAATAATAATAATAACAACAACAACAACAACAACAACAACAACAACAACAACAACAATAATAATAATAATAATAATTTTAAAATAGATGGAGTATTGAAATGATTATAACTATTAAGTTTCTTTGATAAAAAGATGTTGTTTATTAAAATGACTTTCTAGTCTCAAGTCTCTAACATTTACCAAAATTGATCCAATATTGATATATTTGGTTCGGTAATATATCAAAATATATCAATGTATCATTATTACATCATATTGATACTTGATCCATTATTGATATATTTTGCTCGACAATAAATCAAAATATATTAATATCTCTTTGTTGCGTCATATTGATACATTTGATCAAATATTGATTTATTTGGCTTGACAATATATCAAAATATATCAATATATCGATGTTGCATCTTATTGATACATTTGATCCAATATTGATATATTTGACTCGACAATATATCAAAATTATCAATATGTCGTTGTTGCGTCATATTGATACATTTGATCCAATTTATTGATGTGTATTGATTTTGTGCTTGGGAATTTCAGAATTTTATGTTTGCATGCACAACTCCATTTCAACTGCATCAAAATTAATGTAGATAATTAATTTTATGCAAATATATCAATATTGGAACTAATGTATCAATATGATGCAACAACGATATTTTGATATATTGACGAGTCAAATATATCAATATTGGATCAAATGTATCAATATGATGCAACAAGAATATATTGATTTATTGTCGAGCCAAATATATCAATATTGAATCAAATGTATCAATATGATGCAACAATGATATAATGATATATTTTGATATATTACTGAGCCAAATATATTAATATTAAATCAATTATGGTAAATATTGTAGAGCTTGGGACTAGAAAGCCATTTTAATAAACAACATTTATTTATCAAAGAAACTTAATAGTTATAACCATTTCAATACTCCATCTATTTTAAATCTCAACCTGTTTCACAATCCCAATCAAGTTTTCACAAATATTAAGAATTATATGACTTGCCCGTTCTTATTCAAATTGTAAATCTCCTAACCAAACATCTTCAGTACCCCATCCCTAATTTTTGAGGTAACACTACCAGCCATAACTTAGATGAAAATTTTCAGATTACCCAAAACTAAAAATAATGTCCAACATATTACTAACAAAACTTTCATTCATCACTGAAAAGTAGTTCCTAAATTTGAAATTCCACACAATCACATTTAGAGAAATATAAGAATAAAATCAACACATAATACAAGTAAACAATAAGAATTAAATGGAAACTATGGAAGACCAAAATAAAATAAAATACAAAAATAGAAACAAATTGACAAGTTTGGAGAGCACTAAAATATAGTGAAACGTTTCATTCATTTACTCATTTGCAACCAAAAATTACAAGATTCCAATCACTGCAACAAAAGCGAGATGTTTACAACTAGTAAACCCCAAATTCCAACCACAATCCCCAACTTCATCTACCCCAAAACAAAATCACAAACCCCAGAACCCTCATAGGCATTTCATCAAATACATTACCCTTCACATGCTCATATTGTTCTTCAACTTGATTATTGTGTGGGGTTGGGTCTCTAATTAGCCTTCCTCGTCTCTATCATCCTTAACAATGTATCATTTGGTTGAATCTGCAATTGGGTTTAGACGATCTCTTCATCCTCATGAAAGGCTTTAAGTAGTTTTCTTCTTCTCCGTTGGCTTCTTCTTGGCGAGTTTACTTGAAAAAACACATATCTTTGCTTGGTTTTGTTTTGAGTTTAAATAGGTATGTTACTTAACAAAGTAATGTCATTTAACAGGGTATGCTCCTGATCTTTGCTGTATATATATATATATATTAACGCCAAAATTTGTATCACCCGTTTAAACCACAAAATAACGAATAAAACTACACGTCAAACACAAATAAAACTACCGCATCCTCCCCGATTATTACATTCATCTTTTCGGTCCAGAGACCGTGTTGGGCCGCATCCTCCCCGATTATTATAACCAATGTGTGGAGATCTAGAGTGCCTTCATCGGTTTGAATAAGTTGACTATTTATCTCGATGGGGAGTTGGTCTCCTTCTTGCCCGCTCTAAGTGTGGTTTCGGCAGACCATAGTATTCATCGAATTTCTCCTCTAATTGTGATGTGGGCAGATCATTCACTTGTTCTCGACCCGCCTTACTCTATGGAATGTGCTCTTTAGATCATCGGATAGTGTTCTGCTGTTCTTCATCCCCCTTCAATTCTGCCAATAGAGTGGCACACTCTTCCTGCTGATGACAAAGAGATTGTAAAGCCCCTTCTGCCGCCTGAATCCTCTGCCTCTTAATAGATTCCCTCTGGTCTCGAAGTTCTTTCTCCCCGAACGGTCGCTCTCGAGCCAAAGATGGATGGTTGGTTCCCCTATCATACACCAAGTTTGGAGAATTAGAGGAAAGGAATAACCGTCTCCTAACCGAATTGGAGTGTGATTTCGCTGATCCTCCCTTCTGAACAGACAGACCTAGCTATATGAGAAGAAACTGGTATCGACGAACCAGTTCTGTCCACCCGATCACTTTGTTGCTCCATGACCAGATTCGCTCATTCGCCTAACTCACGTTGCGATTTTCCAAACAGAACCAGGGCCTTCTTTCTAGCGCCAATGTTAACGCCAAATTTTGTATCACCCGTTTAAATTACAAAATAACGAATAAAACTACACGCCAAACACAAATAAATCGAAAGAAATTAATGCAATAACACAAGGAATTTACGTGAAAATCCAATTGGAAAAAAATCACGGGGAAAAGGAAGAATTCTCTAGTATGATGTTTGTGTTTACAAATTTCTTTAGAAATAATGAAGAGCCTAAACGCTGAAAAATAATGGTTCTGTAAGTAAAGAGTAATAATAATAATTATAATAATGTGTTCCCAACACTTTCATGCAGCACTGTATATATACAAGTGAGTAACCATCCGAAAATAATTAGGAATAGTAGTCTATTTTCAAATCTTCTTGTATTTCGCCAGTTAATGATTTGATAGATTCATCCCAAAAATAAACCTTCTTTTCTCCTCCAAATAAAAAAACAGAATCTCTCCCGAATAAAGATTTTAACTCTCTTAACCCACTTCGAATAGATATAAACATACCAAGGCACGACCCAACCTAACAAATAAAACGGATTGATCCATATTCAAGCTCAAATATTTATATCTCAAAAGTGTGTATATATACACACACGTCAAGTACTCCTCCATTTGTCTGGAAATGATTCAACTTTTTGACCTTTTCTTTTTTTGCAAAGTATATTTCGTACATGACGTGTGTGTGTATATATATATATATATATGATAATGTTCAATTATCTATGTATGCTCAAGGAATAACAAATATATTAGCATGCGTCATCAAATGGATTACGCGAGTCTCACAACACTCCTCCACGCGATATGGGAATTTTTTTTCCATTATCAATTTAAGAGTAATTAATCTTCTTTTGTTCCATGGTTGTGTTTACATGCATGCATGTTGTAGATGGGAGAGCTAGCAAGATATATAGGAGAAGAGTTAGATGTAGATTTCGTGATCTCTACAGGTGATAATTTTTATCATTTACAAATATTGAGACTTCAAAAACGTATAGTCGTGGTAAGTCTAATAATCCACAATCAAAATCTACAATAAATTTATTTGATGTGTCTTTTTTGCTTCGTGTCTGTTTCCCTTGTCATGTGATTATTTTTTTTCTCATCACATGATAAAAAAGATAAACACAATATTACAGTTCAATAATTTTGATAATATATATATATATATATTGCTTGTGTTTATTTTTTATTTTATTTTATTATTATTATTTTTTTGACAGTTATGAGAATCACGACTTATAGGGGCAATGCCGAAACATAACTGAGTTCATATCTCAAGGAGCTTGACAAAAGATGGCATTGCCAAAGATCTTTCATTCTCAATACGAGTATAAGTGCTAATTTTAATTTCCCCAAGTAATCCTAGGACATTAGACAATAAGTATGTAGACCTACAACCTATGAATGTTTTGTTTAAGTAAATTAAGCAGTTTTTATCTAACTACACAATTTTTGCTCAAGTACATTTTTGCACCATCCATGCATGTGAAAATCGAATATTTGAACTCTCGTTCAAGAAATCAGAATCTCAAGTTTAATAATATTACAAGCACTGGGCAACTAGTGTGAGATTGATTTTTTATGCATATCATTTTAGTCCTTATTTATATATTTTTCTTAAATATCATCTGTCATATATTTTTTTCATTACGAACTCTATCTCCACCGGTGGCAAAACCAAAAATATATTTTAATGGGGTTTAAATTATTAATAATTTGGCGAGAGTTCGGGGACAATGTCCCAGAGCCAATTTTTTTTTTTAATACTTTTATACTTTTGAATCATACACACATACAATATATATATATATATATTATAATGACAATATAATAATTAATAAAATATGATATATATACACTATATTGATTCTTAATAGAATTTTCTATTCACAAGTACTATTCATAAATAATTAATTCATTAACTATTTTGAAAAATAATACAAATTAAATTATTATTTAGTTTTAAAATATTATAAATATAGAGAAAGATACATATATATATTGAGATGATATGAGTCATATGTGATTAAAATTTGATTGACAAAGTTATAAATTTTTAATTTGACCCCTTATAATAAAAAAATTATAAAATTTAAGTGGAGTCAATTTATATATAATATTTAAAAGATTTAAAATTTATCATACATTATAAAAGCAATTAATTTTTTCAGTGGATTCAATTGACCCCACTCCAATACATGTTGCTTCGTCTCTGTTCTCCACCACTGTAATTTATTGTTGATTTTAGTAATTTATATTCAATTGACCCCACTCCAATACATGTTGCTTCGTCTCTGTTCTCCACCACTGTAATTTATTGTTGATTTTAGTAATTTATATATTAATTAAAGTTACAAATAGTGATAAGTATATTATTGTTTGAGCTTACAAATTTTTTTGTTATCATATTTCTTATAAAAATGTATAAAATTAATGAAAATTGTATAATATATATTAAAAATTATAAATTAGGTCAATACAATTATTTGTTTGTATGTATTACTCGGGGCCGGGTGAAATTATGGTTGAATAACTTTTCAAGAATAGGTTTAGGTTTTGACACTTCTTAATTCTTATTCTTCTTAAAGGTCTAACATATAAATTAAAAATATTTTGTTGTGGTCTTTATGTAATTTATAAATAATTTTTTTATTACTTTTTGATGTTGTACATTAAAATATTATTTATAATTTTATTACGAATTCCATTTAAAGGTCAATTTCATGATTTAAATGGGTTTTAATATAAAATTTGGCATTTAAATATAATTTATAAGATTTTATTTATATTTTTTATTTAAATAATATTAATTATATATTAAATTTTATTCTTAAATACTTTGATCCGTCCCAAGTAAAAATTCCCACCGATTTAGTAGACGATCTAATAATAAACTAAAGTAACGTGGGAAATTATTGGTCAAAACAATGATTTTTATCCATAAGAAAGGACAGCTGCCAGTCAGTAAGGACATGCGTACAGTCGGAGACTTTAATCTTTTTCAGGCAATAATGAGCAAGTGATGTAAAATATTGTACGACGCATTAAAATAATTGTAATATATTTATATTTTGATGTGTTGTTTATGATTTGATTAAAATGTATTATTATATTAACTCTGTCGGGATGCAATCATTATCGATCATTTATTATTTGTATTATTATATTAAGATTTATATATATACATAAAAAAAATAATCTATAGCAATCGCTTGTTATATTTATTATTTTAACAAATACATTTGGTATCATTTAAATAATGATCTGATAAAGGAGATATATCTCTAATTGCTAACTAAGTTAACGGAGAAAAAAATAAAAATAAAATAAATACAAGCTACTAACTAAGTTAACAGATGGAAGATTTTTTTTATTGTTACAAGTTACTAACTAAGTTAACGGGTGAAAGAAAAAAAAAATTCTACAAGCCGCTAACATAGTTAACGGGTGAGATTTGAAAAAAAAAAAAATAATTTATGTGCTACCCGTTAACATAATTAGCAGCTGGAGAGATTTTATTTTTTTTAAAGTAGCAACTTGCATAAAAAAAATATTATTTTTTCAACCCGCTAACTATGTTATCGGGTGGAGAGTGAATTAATAATTTTTATTTTTAAAGTACCAACTTACATAAAAAATAAAATTTGCTATTCCAACGCGTTAACTATATTAACGGATGAAGAGAATATTTCTTTTTTAAAGTACCAACTTGAACTTGCATATAAAAATAAATAAATAAATAAATTTCAACCTGTTAACTATGTTAGCGGATGGAAAGAATTAATTTTTTTTTAATTTTCTTATATTTTTAAAGAACCAAATTGAACTTGCATTATTTTTTTTTTTTATTCCAACCGTTAAAGATGTTAGCGGGTGGAGAGAATTAATTTATATATTTTTTAAAGAACTAACTTGAACCACAAAAAAACAAAAATTAAATTCTAACCCGTTAATTATGTTAGGGGATGAAAATAATAATAATATTTTTTTTTAAAAAACCAACTTGAACTTGCATTAAAAAAAAAAAACAACTCTATTTAAACCCGTTAACTATGTTAGCGGGTGGAGATAATTAATTTTTTTTTTCTTTTTTTAAAGAACCAACTTGAACATGCACGTGTTGAAATAGATTTTTTTTTATGCATGTTCAAGTTGGTTCTTTAAAAAAAATAAATTTAATTCTCTCCACCAACTAATATAGTTAACGGGTTGGATAGATTTTTTTTTTTTAATGCAAGCAACTTTGTTCTTTAAAAATAAAATAAAAATTTAATTCTTTTTATTCGCTAACATAGTTAACGGGTTGAAATTTTTTATTTTTATTTTTATGCAAGTTCAAATTGGTACTTTAAAAAAAATATATTCTTTCTATTAGCTAATGTAAGACCCCGAATTTTATGAAATATAAAATTTAATTTTTCTTCGTATATATTTTTCTTGAACAGTAAATGGTTAAATTGACAAAATTGAAAGTTAAGGATGTTATGTGCAAATTTTATTTTGTCGGACAATATTTGCTTTGTCGGGGAATATTCGTCTGGTCGGGGAATATTCGTGTCGTACGACGGCGCCGAAATAACAAATTATTGGTGGACCCCACAATGGAATATTTGTCGGATATAGAAAACGACAGAAGTAACCTTTTTAAATAAAAATAGTCAACGGTGTTAACTGTTAAAATACCGGTAATAAAAGAATAGTAGCATACGGTAATTTATGGTATTTTTCTGTAGCACACGGTATTGCACAGTGTCTCATATTATTGGTCTGATAATTGACATCGTAACTGTTGCGCATCATTTCATCAATAATTATCACTGCATAATATTTTATGTTATCAATTCAATAATTGTTGCTACACAGTATTTTGCATTATTGTTACTACACGACATGTTGCATTATTAAACCAATAATTGCCACAGTAACAAATGCATAGTAATTCATATTATTGATATGATAATCGACACAGTAGTCGTTGCATTATTTTGAATTATCGTTATCACTGTGGTAGAATTATTTTAGTTGTCATATTACTAATTGGTATTTTTGCTTTATTAAAGAAAAAAAAATTATTATTATTTTTCAAAAATTACTATTCACTACCGGAGTTTAATATTCATTCCCGGAAAATGTACTATTCACTGACGGAAGTTACTGTTCATCTCGGGAAAGTCACTGTTCATCTGTCGACAGAAGTTACTGTTCATTACTGTTCACTTTTTGAAAATTTTAAAATTACTGTGCAAGTATTGAAAATTTTTAAAACGTTTGCGCAGCCTCGGCTGAAAAAAATTTCAGCCACCTACCACGCATAGTAACTTCTTTTCTCCTATAAATAGCTTGCTCAGCTGAATAGAAAAATCACACCTAAAACATAGAATTTTTCTATAAGAATTTTATGAGTTTTCTCTGAGAATAGTAAGGTTATTTTGAGAGTTTGAAAGCCAAAAGGAGTGCAGGAATTTTTCAAGTAAGTCTTTTATAAAAGAGTAGTAATTTTATAAATTCCTATTTTTCACGGTATTCACAAATCTTCCTTTAGAAGACTCTTCTATTAGAAGATTCATTTTTAAAAGCTTTCTTTGGAAGATTTATTTTGAAATATTATTTTAAAAACTATTCTAAAGTTATTATATTATACTACAAAAATTATGTTAAATATATATAATTTTGATAGTTCATAATATACGAGTTATCATACACTTTGAAATTTATATGTGGTAATTACTAATTTATATTATAAATATATAGGTTGATCAACCTCATTTAAATCAATATCCAGTCACGTGTTAAGGTAAGGAATATCATTCTTTTCACACTCTTAAATTTACTGTGGTAAGGAATATCATTCTTTTCACACTCTTAAATTTATTACAGTAAGGGGTATCACTCTTTTCATCATCATAAATGGATATTATTTTCTTTCTTACTTGAATGGATTATCATTCTTTGATTCTCGAAAATAATATCGTTTCTTTCTTGTGCCATTTATTTCCATGTATTAAATTGTGGGAATAACCTTACGGCGCGGTTTACCGCCTGTTGGTGAATAACCTTTTGTATTCATTCCTTATTAATCTTTGAGAATAACCTTACGGTGCGGATTAACGCCTGTTTGGTGAATAACTCTTCGTATTCAAATTGATGGGAATAACCTTACGGCGCGGATTATCGCCTGTTTGGTGAATAACTCTTCGTATTCAAATTGATGGGAATAACCTTACGGCGCGGATTATCGCCTGTTGGTGAATAACCCTTTTTATTTGTCTCGTGTGGAAATAATTTGTCTACACGAATTATCACATGACACTTTTATTCCATATTCGTAAGTGATATCATTTTCCTTTATACTCATAAGGGATACCATCTTTTTCATCTTCCATTATTCGAACTTACTATGGTAAGGGATATTAATTCTCTTCACCTTTTGTTAATCAAACCTGCTACGGTAAGGGATAGTATTTTCTTTCATACACCTAAATCGAAACTTATTATGGAACTATTGCTTCTATAACTCCTGAAAATATTATATGTTCCATAATAGTTGAATTTCATTATTTCAACTGAACCTTCCTATTTTCTGAACATTTCTATTGAACTGTAAACGTTATTCTGAACTGTGGATCTTGAATATCATTTTTAAATTTCACTCCACATCATGTTGGCAATTTGGACATTATTTGAATCTGCACAAAGTAAACTTCCGATACTTATTGTTTATCCTGTTCTTCTGTTCATCATTTGTATCACTGCTATTTATATTAATCATCAAGAAACAAGCTGTTATGAATATCTGTGGCCGGGGGCACAGATGTGATATAATTGTTGAACAGATGATAGGTTAAAGGCGATATACTAGGTTAAAGGCGATACATCTGTTCGGTGTCTTTTATGACACGTGGTGAATGTTCTCTTTGGCCCGTAGTGCAAAGATGAACGGTTGGTTGGTATGATTATGACCAAAGGCTGAATCTGGTATAATCATGACCGTTGGTGTTATATTGAATGTCTTTGGCCCGTAGTGCAAAGATGAACTGTTGATCTGTATGATTATGACCAGGAACTGTGAAGTTGTATTATCTTGACTAATGGTATTTCAGATGATAAAAGTTGATGATATTTTTACTAAAAAGAGAAGCGAGTGGACATTATGGTCTGCATTATTCTTCTAATAGATTGCTCATTCCGCTGCTATTATTGATCTGAACGTTGTTTAAGAATTTAACTACAGTTTTTGTTATAAACCTTGTAGTCTATTGTATTCTATCAAGAACTCAACTGTTGAAGGCTAATGATAATTTATTCGTCATTATCTTAGTCATGATATTTCTTACTGGGCTATTTGAGCTTACCCTTTCTTTTGTTCCATTGTTTTCAACAGGAGATGAAAACGTAACGGGGTCTAGCCGGGGGATGGAGTGAGAGTCCGAGGAATAGCTGTCCTAGTCTTCACGTGTTGTAAAATAGTGTGACAATAATAGTGAAGACTTAGTTGTGTATTATTATTATACACTGTATTGTTGTACGTTGTGCTTTGTTGTAATAATTTTGTTGTAGTCTTTTGACGACTCAAGTTTGGGCTGTGTAGGGCTAGATTTGGGGACGTCACAGTTGGCATCAGAGCTTAGGGATATGGTCTTTAATGGAGATCTGGGGTAGAACTAGGAGGAGAGAGACGAATATAATCAGTCATTAGTGTGTCCCACCTAAATTAGATTTTATTATCTAATGAGTTGATTTGAATATAGGGACATGAAGTGATGAGTCAGTTTATTTGAACTAACAATTATTTTGTGACCACAGTTAAGTATGGCATCTGAAAATCAAGAGGTTAACTATGGAATACCCGAAGCAAATGTAGCCGAGAATCAGGAGGCCCCAAACAATCCTCCTGCCAACTCAGGAAATAATGTTCCTGATAACATGATGAACGATGGATTCTTTAGGAATTTCATGCAGTTCATACAGAATCAAGCAAGAGGAAATCCAGTCAATAATAACGGTAGAAACGCTGGTAATTTGAGGATGGTCACTGTCAAGCAATTTAAAGAATTGGGACCCCCTGAATTCCACGGGAAGCCTGACCCACTCAAAGCAGAGGCATGGCTGAAGCAGACGACAAAAATACTTGATGTCTTACAATGCGCTGATGATCAAAAGGTGCCATTTGCCACTTTTATGTTACGAGGTGAGGCGGATCATTGGTGGGAAGCGGTAAAACGTATCCAACCTTCAGCACTCGAAATGTCTTGGACAGAATTCGAAGAACTGTTTAACGAGAAGTATTTCCCAGAAAGCATCCGCCATATGAAAGAGGTGGAATTCATTAAGCTGGAGCAGGGAAACATGACAGTCTCCCAATATGAAGCTAAGTTCGCCGAGTTATCTCGTTTTGCCACCCATCTAGTGGATGACGAAGCACGAATGAGTCGGATGTTCCTAAGAGGTTTGAGACTCAAAATTCGTCAACAACTTAGCTCTCATAAATTCAGTTTGTATTCAGATGTTGTGGATAGGGCTCAAAGGGTGGAGCAAACAGATGAAACATTGCAGCCAAGAGTTAATGATCAGCATAGAGAAAGGAATGACAACAACCACAGGAACGAGAACCATCGAGGAGGTAACCAACACTTCGGTGGTAATTCTACATCAAATAACAGAAGAGGAGAATCCAGTGGGAACAATTTCAAAAGAAAGAGATTCCATAATAATTATGGAAGGGCACCAGCACCAGTACCAGCACCAGCACCGACCCCGGTTTCAAGGGGAGAAGATCGACCACCAGTGAGATGTTATAGGTGTGGTCAGGAAGGTCACATCAGCCCAAACTGTACACAACAGTCCAAAAAGTGTTACAGTTGTGGGAAAGAGGGTCATCTTGCGCGGTTTTGTCCTGCCACAAAATCAAGTCCAGCTGCAATGATGATACCAAAAGCTAGCATAGATAAGGGAAAATCTGTAGTTCAAGGAAGAGCTTTTGTTGTGACGTCCCAAATGGCACGAAACTCGAACGAGGTGATAACCGGTAAGCTATTCATAAATTCTCGTGAAGTCTACGCTTTGTTAGATACTGGCTCTACCCATTCTTTTATCTCACCTGCATGTGCTCAGCGTTTAAACTTAACTCCTGAAAATTTGGACTTTGACTTATCAGTTGAAACCCCATTAGGAGAAATGACCATTACATCTACTGTCTATAAATCTTGCCTAGTTCAAATCAACAACCTCACATTACCTGTTGACCTTATTTCTTTGGAGATGCATGAATTTGATGTGATTTTAGGAATTGATTGGTTGACTACCCATCATGCTAAAATTGATTGTTTCATAAGATTATTAGTTTTCATATTCCTAATCAACCTGTCATGCAAATTCAAGCAACTAAACCATTGAAATCTATAACTGTTATTTCTAGCCATAAAGCCATTCGTTTATTGAAAAACGGATGTCAAGCCTTTTTAGCTCATGTCACTGATTTGAACAAAAATACGTCAAACTTGAATGATATTCCCATTGTTAATGAGTTTCCTGACGTTTTTCCTGAGGAACTTCCTGGCTTACCCCCAAACCGAGAAATTGAATTCTGTATCGATCTTGAACCCGGTACTAAGCCCATTTCCAAAACTCCATACCGAATGGCTCCCATTGAACTTCAAGAGTTAAAAGTCCAACTACAGGAATTGTTGGATACTGGTTTCATTCGTCCGAGTGCATCACCTTGGGGTGCTCCTGTTCTATTTGTGAAGAAGAAAGACGGGAGTATGAGATTGTGCATTGACTACCGAGAATTGAACCATGTCACCATCAAAAACAGGTATCCGTTACCTCGAATTGATGACATGTTTGATCAATTACAAGGTGCTCAACATTTCTCAAAGATTGATCTCCGTTCTGGATATCATCAGTTAAAGGTTAAAGCTGAGGACATTCCAAAGACTGCTTTCAGAACTCGTTATGAGCATTATGAGTTTTTAGTCATGCCTTTTGGACTAACCAATGCTCCTGCAGCTTTCATGGACATGATGAACCGAATATTCAAGGAATATTTGGATCATTTTGTGGTTGTCTTTATTGATGACATCCTCATATACTCCAAGAGTCGCGAGGATCATGAACAACACCTGAAATTGATACTCCAAAAGCTCCGTGAGAACAAATTATATGCCAAGTTGAAGAAATGTGAGTTCTGGCTTGAGGAGGTCACGTTTCTTGGGCATGTGATTTCTAGTCAAGGAATATCAGTCGATCCTGCGAAGATTGAAACGGTACTAAATTGGGAACAACCCAAGACAGTAACCGAAGTCCGAAGTTTTCTAGGCCTAGCTGGTTATTATCGGAGATTCGTAGAAGGATTTTCTCGAATCGCCACTCCATTAACTCAGCTTACTCGGAAAAGCACAAAATTCATATGGAGCGAGCAATGCGAGAAAAGTTTTCAAGAGCTTAAGAGGAGACTTGTTTCAGCTCCTGTTCTGACCATTCCATCAGGATCGGGAGAATTTGTCATATACAGCGATGCTTCAGGCAAAGGTCTAGGCTGTGTCCTTATGCAACATGGAAAGGTTATAGCCTATGCCTCTCGACAACTCAAAGATTATGAGAAAAATTACCCTACTCATGATCTAGAGTTGGCAGCAGTCGTTTTCGCGTTGAAGATCTGGAGACACTACTTGTACGGAGAGAAAGTGGATATCTATACGGATCATAAAAGTCTCAAGTATTTCTTCACCCAGAAGGAACTCAACATGCAACAACGACGTTGGCTTGAGCTGTTGAAGGATTATGATCACACAATCCAGTATCACCCGGGAAAGGCGAACGTTGTAGTTGACGCTTTGAGCAGAAAATCTTATGCGAGTACAAGTGCACTGCTGACAACACAAAAGCGTATTTTGTACGACTTGCAAAAGATGGAGATAGAGCTAAAGACACCAGGGACCCACTCGAAGATTGCTCACGTGCGAGTAGAACCGGCTTTAATCGATAAAATTAAAGCTGCGCAAGCTACCGATCCGGAACTGATGAACATGATGAAGAAAGTACGAGAAGGTGCCATTCCCGAAGCAAGAATTGACGAGAAAGGAATACTTCGAGTCAACTCTCGACTCTGTGTTCCTAACGATCCTGAATTAAAGCATAAAATCATGATGGAGGCACACAACACGCCGTTTGCAATCCACCCAGGAGGTACCAAGATGTATCGAGATCTTCGACATACATTTTGGTGGAATAATATGAAAAGGGAGATTGCAGAGTTTATCTCAAGGTGCCTAACTTGTCAACGTGTCAAGGCAGAGCATCAAGTACCTAAGGGTCCATTACAACCACTTGAAGTTCCCGAATGGAAGTGGGAACACATCAATATGGATTTCGTGACGGGTCTTCCCAAAGTTTCTCAAGGCTTAGATGCAATTTGGGTCATCGTAGATAGATTGACCAAATCTGCTCATTTCTTGCCCATACGAGAAAACTTTTCACTTGAACGTCTTGCCGGTATGTACATAAATGAGATTGTGAGATTGCATGGCATGCCAGTTTCCATAGTTTCTGATCGAGATCCTAGATTCACTTCACGATTTTGGATCAGTCTACAAAAAGCTATGGGCACTGAGCTACGATTCAGTTCTGCATACCATCCTCAGACGGACGGACAATCAGAAAGGACGATCCAGACCCTCGAAGATCTTTTAAGACTTTGCGTACTAGATTTCAAAGGAAGTTGGGATAAGTACTTGCCATTGGTGGAATTTTCCTACAACAACAGTTACCAAGCAAGTATAGGTGTGGCTCCATTCGAGGCTTTATATGGACGCAAGTGTCGCTCTCCAGTATGTTGGAATGAGGTAGGAGAAGCAAAACTGTTGGGACCCGAGTTGGTACGCTTGACAACAGAAAAGATCCAAATGATCCGACAACGAATACAGACCGCACAAGAACGACAAAAGAGTTATGCTGATCTTCATCGGAGAGACGAAAGTTTCAACGTTGGAGATCATGTATTCTTACGTGTTTCTCCATGGAAAGGGATTACGAGATTCGGAAAGAGAGGAAAGCTCAACCCTCGATTTGTTGGCCCATTTGAAATTCTCGATCGAGTAGGAACCGTAGCCTACAGACTAGCCCTACCACCAAGTATGTCTCGCATCCATAATGTTTTTCACATATCTATGTTACGTAAATACGTGAAGGACCCAAACCACGTCATTGAGTTAGAACCAGACGTTATAGAAGATGATTTAACGTACGAGGAGGTACCTGTTAAGATCCTTGACAAAAAGGAGCAGATTCTACGCTCAAAGGTTATACCTCAAGTTAAGGTTTTATGGAGGAACCAAGATATTGAGGAAATGACCTGGGAGCTAGAATCCGAGATGAAATCTAAATATCCTTACCTTTTCGAAATGCCAGGTACGTCAATTTCGGGGACGAAATTTCATAAGGAGGGGAGGTTGTAAGACCCCGAATTTTATGAAATATAAAATTTAATTTTTCTTCGTATATATTTTTCTTGAACAGTAAATGGTTAAATTGACAAAATTAAAAGTTAAGGATGTTATGTGCAAATTTTATTTTGTCGGACAATATTTGCTTTGTCGGGGAATATTCGTCTGGTCGGGGAATATTCGTGTCGTACGACGGCGCCGAAATAACAAATTATTGGTGGACCCCACAATGGAATATTTGTCGGATATAGAAAACGACAGAAGTAACCTTTTTAAATAAAAATAGTCAACGGTGTTAACTGTTAAAATACCGGTAATAAAAGAATAGTAGCATACGGTAATTTATGGTATTTTTCTGTAGCACACGGTATTGCACAGTGTCTCATATTATTGGTCTGATAATTGACATCGTAACTGTTGCGCATCATTTCATCAATAATTATCACTGCATAATATTTTATATTATCAATTTAATAATTGTTGCTACACAGTATTTTGCATTATTGTTACTACACGACATGTTGCATTATTAAACCAATAATTGCCACAGTAACAAATGCATATTAATTCATATTATTGATCTGATAATCGACACAGTAGTCGTTGCATTATTTTGAATTATCATTATCACTGTGGTAGAATTATTTTAGTTGTCATATTACTAATTGGTATTTTTGCTTTATTAAAGAAAAAAAAAATTATTATTATTTTTCAAAAATTACTATTCACTACCGGAGTTTACTATTCATTCCCGGAAAAGGTACTATTCACTGACGGAAGTTACTGTTCATCTCGGGAAAGTCACTGTTCATCTGCCGACAGAAGTTACTGTTCATTACTGTTCACTTTTTGAAAATTTTAAAATTACTGTGTAAAGTTACTGTGCAAGTATTGAAAATTTTTAAAACGTTTGCGCAGCCTCGGCTGAAAATTTTTTCAGCCACCTACCACGCATAGTAACTTATTTTCTCCTATAAATAGCTTGCTCAGCTGAATAGAAAAATCACACCTAAAACATAGAATTTTTCTATAAGAATTTTATGAGTTTTCTCTGAGAATAGTAAGGTTATTTTGAGAGTTTGAAAGCCAAAAGGAGTGCAGGAATTTTTCAAGTAAGTCTTTTATAAAAGAGTAGTAATTTTATAAATTCCTATTTTTCACGGTATTCACAAATCTTCCTTTAGAAGACTCTTCTATTAGAAGATTCATTTTAAAAAGCTTTCTTTGGAAGATTTATTTTGAAATATTATTTTAAAAACTATTCTAAAGTTATTATATTATACTACAAAAATTATGTTAAATATATATAATTTTGATAGTTCATAATATACGAGTTATCATACACTTTGAAATTTATATGTGGTAATTACTAATTTATATTATAAATATATAGGTTGATCAACCTCATTTAAATCAATATCCAGTCACGTGTTAAGGTAAGGAATATCATTCTTTTCACACTCTTAAATTTACTGTGGTAAGGAATATCATTCTTTTCACACTCTTAAATTTATTACAGTAAGGGGTATCACTCTTTTCATCATCATAAATGGATATTATTTTCTTTCTTACTTGAAAGGATTATCATTCTTTGATTCTCGAAAATAATATCGTTTCTTTCTTGTGCCATTTATTTCCATGTATTAAATTGTGAGAATAACCTTACGGCGCGGTTTACCGCCTGTTGGTGAATAACCTTTTGTATTCATTCCTTATTAATCTTTGAGAATAACCTTACGGTGCGGATTAACGCCTGTTTGGTGAATAACTCTTCGTATTCAAATTGATGGGAATAACCTTACGGCGCGGATTATCGCCTGTTTGGTGAATAACTCTTCGTATTCAAATTGATGGGAATAACCTTACGGCGCGGATTATCGCCTGTTGGTGAATAACCCTTTTTATTTGTCTCGTGTGGAAATAATTTGTCTACACGAATTATCACATGACACTTTTATTCCATATTCGTAAGTGATATCATTTTCCTTTATACTCATAAGGGATACCATCTTTTTCATCTTCCATTATTCGAACTTACTATGGTAAGGGATATTAATTCCCTTCACCTTTTGTTAATCAAATCTGCTACGGTAAGGGATAGTATTTTCTTTCATACACCTAAATCGAAACTTATTATGGAACTATTGCTTCTATAACTCCTGAAAATATTATATGTTCCATAATAGTTGAATTTCATTATTTCAACTGAACCTTCCTATTTTCTGAACATTTCTATTGAACTGTAAACGTTATTCTGAACTGTGGATCTTGAATATCATTTTTAAATTTCACTCCACATCATGTTGGCAATTTGGACATTATTTGAATCTGCACAAAGTAAACTTCCGATACTTATTGTTTATCCTGTTCTTCTGTTCATCATTTGTATCACTGCTATTTATATTAATCATCAAGAATCAAGCTGTTGTGAATATCTGTGGTCGGGGGCACAGATGTGATATAATTGTTGAACAGATGATAGGTTAAAGGCGATATACTAGGTTAAAGGCGATACATCTGTTCGGTGTCTTTTATGACACGTGGTGAATGTTCTCTTTGGCCCGTAGTGCAAAGATGAACTGTTGGTTGATATGATTATGACCAAAGGCTGAATCTGGTATAATCATGACCGTTGGTGTTATATTGAATGTCTTTGGCCCGTAGTGCAAAGATGAACTGTTGATCTGTATGATTATGACCAGGAACTGTGAAGTTGTATTATCTTGACTAATGGTATTTCAGATGATAAAAGTTGATGATATTTTTACTAAAAAGAGAAGCGAGTGGACATTATGGTCTGCATTATTCTTCTAATAGATTGCTCATTCCGCTGCTATTATTGATCTGAACGTTGTTTAAGAATTTAACTACAGTTTTTGTTATAAACCTTGTAGTCTATTGTATTCTATCAAGAACTCAACTGTTGAAGGCTAATGATAATTTATTCGTCATTATCTTAGTCATGATATTTCTTACTGGGCTATTTGAGCTTACCCTTTCTTTTGTTCCATTGTTTTCAACAGGAGATGAGAACGTAACGGGGTCTAGCCGAGGGATGGAGTGAGAGTCCGTGGAATAGCTGTCCTAGTCTTCACGTGTTGTAAAATAGTGTGGCAATAATAGTGAAGACTTAGTTGTGTATTATTATTATACACTGTATTGTTGTACGTTGTGCTTTGTTGTAATAATTTTGTTGTAGTCTTTTGACGACTCAAGTTTGGGCTGTGTAGGCCTAGATTTGGGGGCGTCACAGCTAACATAGTTAACGGGTTGAAATAACAATTTTTTTTTATTTTTTTTATGCAAGTTGATACTTTAAAAATAAAAATAATAAAAAATTATTAATTCACTAACCACCCTTTAATATAGTTAACAAGTAGGAAGAATAAATTTTTTTTTTAATGCAAGTTGCTACTTTAAAAAAAAAAATAATTTTTTTTTCTTCAGCCGCTAACTATGTTAGTACATAATTATTATTATTTTTTTTTTTCCAAATCTCATCCATTAACTGTGTTAGCGGTTTGTAGATTTTTTTTTCCTTCCACCCAATAACTTAGTTAGTTGTTAGAGATATATTTTGTCCCTCGAATTGTTATTTAAATAGTATTTAATATGTTTGCTGGAATAATAAATATAGTAAGTGTTTATTATAAATTATTTTCCATATATATATATATGTATATGTGTGTGTGTGTGTGTAAACTGCATCTGGATGTGAATTACGGAATCCACTCAGCACAAAAGTGCATCTGGACTTGATTGTGACCCAGCAGCGCACTCAAAATAATATTAAATATTCAAATAAAAGTTATATAATTTGACCGAAAATTAGCTATAAAAATATAAATTCAAATATAGATATAGAACAACACATAGAGTTAAATATTTATAAATGAACTAATTTTATAAAACAAAAAGATATTATATTTAGTTGTAAACATGAAACAAAATATATTTTTAATCTTTGCAAATAATGCAAATGAAAGTTATTTTTATTGTCATTATTTTCATTAGGAAAGAAGAGAGTGACAAAGAATAGAATATATAATATCAAGAGTCTTAAATAATTTTTTTTATCTTGTATGATATTAAATATTGTGAAAATGGGAGTTATTCTCGTTAGAATCTAACTAGTATACTGTATACCCCATAGGAAAAATAGGTCAATTTTTTGAGTTTTTTTTATAGATAGATTCTACCGTATGAATATAAAAAATATACAAAAATATATTAATTTTAATATCATTTGGTGATTTCTATCAGCTACCTTATATTGATAAAAAGTTTAATAAATTTCACTCGTAAAAAATATAATTTATAAGATTATAATAATGATACTACACACTTTTAAATTAAATAAAAATTTATGATATCTCATTTTTTTTTACACAATATTTTTATCCACACGATTAAATTTTGTTAAGAGATTAAGGTATATAACTTATAATTATATACCCTAAAGGGTATCACAAATCACAATAGCGAAAGTAAGAGCAAGTGAGATAGAGATATTTTTTTTACTATACAACGTCTACATCAAAGTAGAATTCAAAAGAAGGCAAAATTAATCAAAATGATTGCATAAAAAAGAAAAAAAATCTCAAAATTCTTCCCTAATTCATCTTCTCACCCCCTTCAATTAAAAAGAAAATCACAGAGCACAAAACATGCATAGCATTACCACCTTTTTTTCTAAAGAAAAATAAAGTTTATTTATCTTACAAATTGGTTATGACCAACGAGTACACATTCCTTCTAATTTTATCTAATATATTATAAATTTTATCTTAATAATTTTGTTAATAATAATCAAAATATGTTAATAAATAATTGATGATATTAAAATTAATTCTATTAAAAATTAAAATTATTAAAAAAAATTTTATTTTAAAAAAATATTTAATCAATAAATTTTTTTAATAAAAAATTCATATGTTCATCAAAATGATTGGAACAATCATTTTAATGAAAAATACATGATATGCCCCTCCTTATCATAATATATACTGCGAGAGGGCATTTGTCTTCTCATGGTCCCAAATTCACCCCCAAAATATAAAATTATTCATATTTTATCCTTCAAATTTAATTATATTTTTATGTTGTCCTTTACATTGAAATTTTAATTTTTAAAATTAATTGTAAACCTGCACACAATTCCACTTCCAAAGGCGATTTCCTCTTCCAGAACAGCATTCGGTTAGACGTAGGAGAGAGAGATTCAGCTTGAAGAGAGAGGATCGATGAAGGAGCGGGAATTGGATTCCATACTGATACCAGTGGGTATTGGAGTATTGGGTACTTACCACATATGGTTACTCTACACTATAAAGCGCCATCCCACAAGAACTGTAATTGGCATCAATGCTGAGAGTCGCCACAAATGGGTTTTCAACATGATGGAGGTTAGTATTTCATATTCTTCTCTCTCTTAAATCTAAGTGTATATAACATACCCTTTTGTTAATTGTTCAAAATATGCATTTGTTTACAATTTACAAGTAAAAAATTTATATGGGTAAAATAATTCAAATTGATCTGATTTTGCTCTACCTTATCTTATTTCTTAATGATAATCGTGGGTTTGTTATTTATATCTGTTTGTTTTCCCTCTATTTCTGGTGGGTTAAACACATTAATTATCTTTCTGGGTCCGTTAAATAGATTTCATTGGTGGTATGGTGACTATAGTCTGTCTGTTGACTTTAGTGGATAGATAGATGTTTAGTCAAAAATTGTATTAGTATAAACCCGAACTGTTCATCGAGAATTTTGAAGTACTTGTGAGTATGAATACATGTTATTTATTTATTTTGACTGAAAAACTAGTTTTATTTATTTTATTATCAATATTGATGTTCTCTGTATCCAAGAGGATGGAGTCAATGAGCGGAACAATCTGCTAATGAACAGAGTTCCAAGATTTGACAAGTGTGTGACTATGTTACATGGAAACGGCAAGTCCTAGAAGCATCCTTAAAAGGACGCTACACGGACACACCTATTTTATTAACATTTTGGTTCATTTTCTACCAAGCTGAGGTGTCCGACACTTGCACCTGTAGGCTGTACTCGTGTCCTGTGGTTGACATGAGTACTTGTGGATTTTTGAAGAGTCCGTGTATCATAGGTGTAGATGTGTGGTATGATAGTTGTTTTTGCTCTTTGTTGGCAAATTGCTCTTGGTGATAGATTTTGACTAGGTAATAGTATCAGTATAGAGATATGTTTATACTCATGAATGATATCAATTCATTTAATGGGAGCAGATGAAAGAGTGAGAGATTTTATCAACCTAAGAAGGAAGAATAGATCATTTCTTCAAACCCCATTTAATCAAAGATGCCCAAAAAGATCGCCTCGTGTATGAAAATTAGACAAAATTAATCCTAAACATACAAAGTCATATAAATTAGTCGACTATGAACTCATGACAAACTCACCTTTTTCCTTAAAAAGGGAAAAGTAGAAGAAGTCAAACCCATCATCCTAGAAGAGCAATTTTACAATTTCCTCTTGTTCTCTTCGACTCTTAATTTATCCCTTTCTATTCTTCTTTCTACTCTTTTCTACTCTTCTACTCTTCTCATGCAAAGCAAAGTTTTGAAGTGTTCCTTCTTCGTCTGGTAAACTTCATAGCAATGAGTTAGGCAAGTCAACAAAAAAAATGCTACACGAGCATTCAAGCCAGTTGGTAGGGGTAATAGTTTTGCTAATTAAAAAGCAAAGCAGGATTAAACTTCGGCTTTTGACACTTCTAATGCACATAATGATGTCAATAGCAACCAGGATCCCAGTACAAGCAAATTGATATGCCAGGAATGCCAATGTTCACTGAAAGATGCAAAGAAAGAGTCCAACAAAGACTCTCCAGCAGGACCAGCACCTCACTCTACAGGTGTCAGTCCCAAAAGCAGCTCAATTAATGGGAATTATGTTGCAAGCAAATTAAACTACATTTTTTATGGCCAGCATTGTTGCAAAAACTAAGAAGAACCCAAAATCTAGAGAAAAGAGGATTTCTCAGAGAACTCAAAGATTAGCATGGTTGAAGTCAGTAGTGGCACTAGCTTCAATGAAGAGAGCAATTTATCCATAACTGTACTTGGGTTCTTTGAATGTGTAATTGGATCACTATATATATAATCTAGGCAACATTATGCTTTTAGGCATCTGAGACAATGTCCTTCCTCAAGGCTGATTATTTTGCTATTATAGATTGTCCCCCCTCATTGTTTAGCTTTTATCTTTTAGCTTCTATGGCAATAATAGCTACAACAAATGCAGTAGCGACCCTCTTTAGAGTATTTGATTTGTTGTATGTACTAAAGTTATCCACTCCATTCTGCAGATAATTTACCGAGTTGGATGTCCCTTCTACAAAATTATAATTTACGCATTGATCTGACTTGTGAAGTTAAACCCTTGTTTAATTTTTTCAGGATCCACTAAAAAATGGTGTTCTGGCTGTTCAAACAATACGCAACAACATAATGGCATCAACCCTTCTGGCAACAGCAGCTATCACTCTCAGTTCACTAATCAGTGTTTATGTCAGCAGCTCATCAAGCACTACCAGTACATCATTACAATTAGTTTATGGCAATAAAACCCCAGTCATGTCTTCAATCAAGTACTTTACTATCTTGCTCTGCTTTCTTGTCGCATTTCTTTCTAATGTGCAGTGCATTAGGTATTATGCTCATGTAAGCTTCTTGATTACTCTGCCTAGTTCTAGAGATAGTGCAGAATCTATTGAGTATGTTGTGAGAAATTTGAACCGAGGAAGCTTCTTTTGGTCACTTGGTCTGCGAGCATTTTACTTGTCTTTCCCTCTCTTCCTTTGGATTTTTGGACCCATACCCATGTTTGTTTGTTGCTGCACTATGTCATTTGTGCTCTATTTCTTGGATACGACTTCTAGTTTCACAAGGCAACTTCACAAAAATTCCATGAAAGAGCAAACAAAAGCCGTGGATGTTGAACCAGGTTGCCAGACATTGTAAGTGCAGTTGAAAGTATAAAGAATTTTATTTGTTTGTGTTCAGTAACAGTGTAACTTAAATAAAGTATCTTTATTTTTCTTTTTGAGTTGGTTGTTTCCAAGTATATGGTCAATGCTTGAATTGCTGTCTTTTAGTAGTAGTGATGTATAACATGCATATGTATATGTTTTTGCATGTATGAGACGTGTAATACTCCCTCTACTCTCAAACATGGGATTATTGACTTCACTTTTTGAAGTCAATTCGAGACATTTTTTGAACTAAAAATTGATGTAGTTTCATTTAATTTTATTCAATTCAATGGTAAATATTGTGAACTATTAAGAAGTAAAACTAATTATAAGAGTTAGTTTTGTAATTTTTAATAAATCATATCAATTTTGAGTTTGAAAATGTCTCCAATTAGTTTTAAAAAGTCAACAATGATCGCATAATTTGGAACATAGGGAGTATGATTTAGACATTCTAATAGCTAAATTCCCCCCATTTTGAGTGTCGAAATGCTATTTAATTTTGTTTTCTTTTCTTGGAGAAGGGGTGCTGGTGAGGGAGAATGGTGTCATATAACCCTCATCCCCCCTTCCAAAAATTAGGCAAACCTATTTTTGATTAACTGAATAGTGAGATAGTTGATTGGAGTTTGAAGTATGTAAGAAATATTGAAATGTATAATGTATGAGAATTGATATTTTCACACGTGAAAATGATAATTTCACAAGTTCTTCTCTCACACGAGGGTGAAACCTACTTACTATTTATGTGAGGATCTTGTGGAACTATCATTATTACTTGTGAAATTATCAATTCTCATAACGTGTCCATAAAATGAGAGGTGTCAATACAACAAGCTTTATTTGCAATTGATGTGCGTGATTAATTACTTAATTGGTTGATTATAGCATTCTTAGCCATAATACTAGGTGTGTAACTTTTGAGCTAGTGTCTTTTTGCTATTTGAAAATTTTAATTTTCCACCACCTTTTTTACTGTGATTTTCGTTCTATTTATTCTTTGGAATTGTTCTATGAAGGGATCTTGTTCATTCTCAGGATAATTGTTAAGTTTGAGGACTTAGACTGCTACAGCCCTTTACTCCCTTTACTCGCAAGCAGCTTTTTGGTTTGATGGCTGCTGGTGCTGAATAGCCTGTCGTATCTTTTGTTATACTGTTCCAGGAGGCAGCAAGTTCTGTGATGGGTAGTTTATTCTTGGACAAAACGTAATGTTTTTCATGTTCTCCAGTTTTAACTGTTTCTTACAAGTAATATAATTGGTGTGGAAAACTTCAGGTCAGGTGGTTTATTCTTGTGATTGTTGTTGAAATCTTTCACTTACTACTTTGTTTTTCGAACTGAATATTCATATCTCAGACTCTCTATATATTATCTTCACCTTGGTTGTCGTCAAATAACTAGCTGTCTAGCTACCCATCAATTTGCTGGTTATTAGTTGGTACTTGTGGAGCCATGCAACATATTCCCTCCAGTCCAATATGAATATAAGATACACATTTCTACCAAGAATAATTTTATATTCTTTATATAATCTTAGTATTAAATAAAATTTTAGTAGCGGAGATACATGTGATGCCAAAAATAATATTAATTTATTTAATAATTTGAAATGTCATTTCATTTTATAGTTTTAAATTAAAAATTGTTGGAATAATTTTAAATTATTCTTAATAGTTACAAAATAAATTCTATTGAGCCAATTATAATTAATTTATTATATTAAATGAATGTTCTTTCGTTACCACCAAGGCTTAATATAATTGGTTAGCCTTTGTGGCAATTCTTTCTTTACCATTAAGGCGCCTTATATGATTGGCAAGCTGTTGTGGCATTCGTGGACAGCAAATAGACACAAGGGTGATACAAGTTTTCAACTTACCCTTCAAAGGTCTAAACCGTCATGCATGTCATATAAATTGAAGGATGCCATTCCATTCGGGGACGAGGAAAAATAAAGAAAAAAGTAAGGAAAAATAAAAAGATTTTTGACAAAATATATGATTTGCTCACCGAAGTTGACGCGTTTTACTTAATACATCACTGAATTTTTGATTTTATAAATTATCCCATTAAACTAATTAAAAAATATTAATTGGACCATTCTGTTAAATTAGATGGATGAAAGTTAACCCTTTTTCTACGTGGTAATTTAAAAAAAAAAACAAAAAATAGCAAAAAATGACAAGGAATTTTTTTTAAAATATAAAATTAAATTTAAAAAATGCAAATAAAATTAAAATAATCTTGAAAAATAATAATATAAAATTCAAAATAAATAAAATTCAAATAAACTTGAAAAATACAACAAAAATTAAAAACAAATTAATAAATTATAAAAAATACAAATTAAATTAAAATGAACTTAAAAAATTACAATAAAAAAAATAAAAAATAAAAAAATAAAATTTTGAAAATAATTTTTTTTTTGAAACGTGCGTTCATTTTAATTTAATTTGTATGTTTAAAATTTTATTATGTTCTTTTAAATTTTTTGTTGTAATTTCCAAGTTATTTTCATTTGATTTGTTTTAAAAATTTATTATTGTGTTTTGATTTTTATATTATAATTTTTCAAGTTTATTTTAATTTTATTTGTATTTTTGAAAGTTTGTTTTAAATAATTTTAGTTCTATATTCTTATTTTGAATTAATAACATAATAATGAATTATTTTACTTACTTTATTGTAATTTTTCAAGTTCATTATAATTTAAATTGTATTTTTAAAATTTAAATTTAATTTAATTTTATATTTTAAATTCTTTTATTATAATTTTTCAAGATTATTTTAATTTTATTTGTATTTTTAAAATTAATACTTTATTTTAAATTCTTCTATTGTAATATAAAATATTTTTTTTTTGAAAATATAATTTTTCTGAGAAAATATAAAATTTAATTTTTTTTTCTGTATTTTTATTTTATTTTTAAAAAATTATTAGTTTAAAAAAAAATTATTGTCATTTTCAACTTTAATTTAATTTCATTAAGTAGTTTTAATAATTTAATTTAATATTTTCAAAAAAAAGATCACATTTCAAAAAATAATAATTTAATTTTCAAAATTTTATTATTTAATTTTTAATTTTTTATTGTAATTTTTCAAGTTCATTTTAATTTAATTTGTATTTTTAAAAATTTATTATTTTGTTTTTAATTTTTTGTTGTATTTTTCAAGTTTATTTTAATTTTATTTGCTTTTAAAAAAAATAATTTTGTTTTTAATTTTATATTATTATTTTTAATTTTTTTGATGATTATTTTAATTTTATTTGTATTTTTAAAAATTAATTTCAATTTTATTTTATATTTAAAAAAAAATTCCATGTCATTTTTGACATTTTTTTTTAATTTTAAAATTGCCACGTTGGAAAAGAGTTAACTACCATCCATCTAATTTGACGGAATGACATAATTGGTATTTTTTTAATTAGTTTAATAGGGTAATTTATAAAATTAAAAATTCAATGGTGTATTAATTAAAACGTGCCAACTTTAGTAGACAAATTAAATGTTTTGCCAAAGATTTTTCTTACTTGACATAAAAAATATTATGAGAGTATGTATTGAGTTTCTTTGTGATTCTCAATATAGTTAAAGTTTTATTTTAAAATAGAGAATAATTGTCTTGTTACTTTAGTATTTGGTAAGTGTACATCAACACTCAATTTTTGTTCCCAGAGATGGTTCGGTCGACAGATCCATATACCGAAGTAGGGCCGAATAATATCTTAAGTATCATGGTTAACAAATGCATAAAAGTTTTGTATTTCGTGGTTAATAAATTTGGTGAGATTTTTCTTTGTTAATTTAATTTGCAGTTGTTTATTAGTTATTTTGTCTGATTGCAGTAACAATTTTAAGACGTTATTCAATAACTAATATGGATACTGCAAAGGCTATGGGACTTGAGTGCATAAAACCTTTGAAGGTTCTGATTTTAGTGCTTTGCGATGTAAAGTTGTATTTGGAATACAACTATTAAAAATTTATTACACAGTTGCCAAAGACAAATCCGACTTTGAAGATGATCGTGTAAAGGAAGATCAATGGGAACAAGATAATGAGTTTTGCAAAACCTATTTGTGAAACTATCTTGCAGGCCAACTTGCTAAAATTTATTCTCACAAAGGTGCAACCAAAGAAATTTGAACTGCCTTGGAACAACATACAAAGAGGAAGATAAGCTATCAAAGACGCATCAGATAGACAAATTTATAGATATAAGGCTTGAAGACTGAAATGTCATCTTGCCCCAAGTAAAGGAGCTTGAGGTTTTCGTGATCAAGCTAAATGATAAAAAGATCAAACTTTGGCAAGACTTTCATTGCAGGATGCATTATCAACAAACTTCCACCATTATGCTTGAATTTTGCCACAGAGATGCATAAAAAGAACTTAAAGACTTGAGACGGTACATTCAGATTGAAGATGAGTCTCAGGTTAGTTCCCAAATTGAGCTGCTTGTACAACAAGAAACTTCTACAAATTTGGTAGAGCCAACTGCCAACTCTCAAAACTGAAAAGAAACCATTCAAAGGTCATGAAAAGGTGGACTTTAAAATTTGAAGGTAGAAAATAAAGAAACGAAAAAGAGAAAGAAAGGCATATATTATAACTGTAGCAGGGCAGGTCACTTTGCTGCCGAGTGAAGAGAACCACTGAAGGATAAGGGAGCGAAAGACAAAAGAATAATGGATCAGGGACCGAAGGAGTCAATTAATGCCATCCAAAATTTTGTTGCTATGATATCCAATGTAGAGAGTGCTCCAAATATCCCTAATTGATAACTTGACATTGGAGCCACATGTCATGTTTGCACTAATCAGACATTAATGTTTTTCACCTACGCTCCTGTTAAAGAAAGTGTTGCTATGGCTGATCGTTCTGTTGCTGATAAGCTTGGAAGTGGGACTGTGGTTCTAACTCTTACTTCCAGGACAAATTTTACAAGAACATCTATCTGGTGATACTTATTGTTGGAAAACACGAACTATAATTTTGACTTTGAAATATTCAATATTTTATTAAAAAAATACTACACTTATCACACTAAAGGAATGTACAAAATGAGCGTGGTACTAAATATTATTAATAAAATATCATTTTTTGAGTATTTTCTTGAGTTATTATGATGTCCCCAAATTCATGTACTCACTACAAGAGATTTGGTGTTAACAATCTAGCCACATTCACATTATTAACTAATAAAATAAATTAATTACTTAACTCATTACAATAATTTACGTAATAAATCTTACAATCTCATGTTGTCCTAATTACTTACATAATGGTATTACAACTTTAGTTCAGAACATCATAAATAAAATATATTGAATACATCACTTTTATCTATCCCTCGGAATTATACAACCCTTTTCTTTAGTCTTTATTGTTTAACCTTTTTGCTCTTTTTGCTTTAGCCGTAACATATATATGTAATACAAGAGTGAGCAATAAGTTTGCTTAGCAAATTTAAAATATTTAAAATTTTCAGTAATATAAACTTTTATACGCAATGAATGAATGTCATTAGAAATCTCAAGGTATTTGATTTAAAGAATTAAAAATTTCAAATTGAAACAAATGATTTTCAATAATTTCTGATATTTATTGAGGTAACTGAGTGGTTGTAAGAACCAAACTCTCCAAAATGTTCAATAGTCACAAATAAGGCTGTAAGCGAACCCGGATGGGTCGGGCTCAGATCGGAGTCGACTTGATAAAATTCGAACGGGACCCGAGTTCGTTTACTACATGTATCGATTCTTAGCAGAATTTTGGATTCGACATTTCAATCGAGTCGGATGCGAGAGACCACATACTCTACTCGATTTCTCCGTGAACAGGTCGATGACTTCCGAATCATTCGTCATGAAATCATTCGAATAGGTTCGTGTATTGTTCGCGAGTATCATTCAATCGCTTCGATGGCCAATTCCATCTCAGTCTATTTCTCTTCCTTAGTTCTGTAATCCTAATACATTTGGCGATTTCTCTTCCCTAGTTCATCATTTATACTCTGTTGTCTCTTTAAAACATTATTTTTTCATCATTATTGTGTAGATAATCTTAAGATTTGCAGATAAATGACTATGATTTGAGAGAATTCAAATAGATCTAGGTTTGCTTGCCTGCTTAACTTCACTTGATGGTAACTTGGTAAGTTATCACTTATCAGTCCCTGATTCCCCAAATTTATGTTACATATAACCCTAATTTTATTTTTCCCAAATCATTCGAAACCTTGGTTTTATTTTATTCTAAACTCTCAACCTAAACTTTTTCAAAATGTCAAACTCTGAGTCTGCTACTTGTAGTGGTACTTAATTGACAAGTGCTACCGATAATGGTATTAGCTTTTCAATTTTGGTTAATGTTTAATTTGGGTCATAGTTTAATTTTTATTTTCATTTAGAGTTCTTAACTTCTCATTATTTATCTATCTTTTTTTTTTCCAGATGGCTTGGTCAATAAATCACCACAACCACTAGTAGTTAATCTTTCACAAGCCTCTGATAATGGCAATACTTTTACCATCAATGATGCTATCATTGTAATTGATAGTCTTAAGGGAGGATATAAAGATATTGTTGATGAAGAAAATGGAGAACAAAGAAAGATGAGAAAAACTTCAAAGGTTTGGTTTGAATTTAGCATCATTAAATTACAAGATGGTAGCTAAAAAATACAATGCAATTACTGTTTTGCTAAACTTGCACATCAAAGCACTGGTTCAACTAGCCATTTAAACAGACACTTGTTAACTTGCACTATTTATTTATCTAAAATTACTGGAACAAAGCAGAGTGTGTTGGTTTACCCTACTATTGAAGATGGTGGCAAAATGAGTAATTTGAAAACATTTAGGTATGAAAAAGAGAGGACCAGAGATATTATGGCAAATATGATTATGGTGCATGAATATCTCTTTAGAATGGTTGAGCATGAATTTTTCAATCTTTTTTTGAAATCTCTGAACCCTAAATTTGATCCTATTTTTCATGTTACTCTGAAGAATGACTGTATGAAAATTTATGCTTTAGAAAAGAAAAAAGTGAAATCTTTGTTGGTTGGCATTAATAGAGTAAGTTTAACTTCTGACTTGTGAACATTTAATCAAACAATTGGGTACATGTGTCTGACTACACATTTCTTAGATTCTGATTGTAGGCTTCAAAAAAGAGTTCTGAATTTCTATCATTTGCCACCTCCTCACACTGGTATTATGATTAGTGATGCCATTTTTCTTGTTTTAATGAATGGGGCATTGAAAATAAGATAACCACAATCACTTTAGATAATGCATCTTTTAATGATTATACAATTAAAAATCTTAAAAATAGTTTTTTATTAAATGGTAATTTATTTTTTGGCGGAAAAATATTTCATGTGAGATGTTGTGCTCATATTCTCAATATTATGGTACAAGATGGTTTAAGTGTGATTCAAAATTTTATTGTGAAGGTTCGTGATAGTGTGAAATATTTTAAGAGTTCCCTTCTAGACTTCATAAATTTTCTGAGATTGTAAATCAGTTGTAATTATGCATAACTAAAAAATCTGTTTTAAATGTGCCAACTCGTTGGAACTCCACTTATGCCATGCTTGAGTCTGCTATGTAGTTTAGGAAGGTATTCCCTAGGTATCAAGAAAGGGATCCACATTATCAGTCTTGTCCATCTTTTGAGGATTGGGAGAAAGCTGCAAAGGTAATGGAGTTGCTAGAGGTGTTCAATGAAGTCACAAATGTTTTCTCAGGTTTTGAATATCCTACTTCAAACTTATTTATTCCTGAAATATGGAAGATTAAAGAGTTGTTCCTTAAGACCTCAAATGATGATTTTCACTTGTTGAGAAACATGACTTTCAAGATAAAAGAAATTTTTGATAAGTATTGGGGATAGTGTAACATTCTAATGGCCATTGCATTTATCCTTGACCCAAGGTATAAGATGCAATTGGTCATTTTTTGTTTTTCAATTTTTTTTACAACTGTGTTTAAAGTTGACAAAAACATTGAGCCTGTGAAAAGAGCAATTTATGAGCTCTATGAGTACTATGTTGTTGTTCACTGTCCAATGCCTAATAGTTTGCCTAGTATGGAGGGAAGTTCTGCCAATGGTAGTGGTAGTTCAACTACCACTAGTACTAAAACAAAGAGTAGAGCTGAGTTTGATTCATGGGCTCAAGGTATGGACACTGTTACTCCTATTAACTATGATCTGGATGCATATCTTGAAGAGGATAGATATATATGTAACGATGATGAGTCTTTTAATGTTTTACTTTGGTGGAAAGCAAACACCTTAACGTTTAGAATTCTTTCAAAAATGGTAAGGAATATACTATCAATTCATGTCAGCACTGTGGCATCTGAGAGTACTATTAGTGTTGGTGGAAGGGTAGTAGATTAATACAGAATCTCTCTTAAGCCTGAGACTGTTCAAGCTCTTATATATACTTTTGATTGGCTAATGTGTGATTATAAGCTAAGTAAAATGAGTGCTGCTATGGTATGATTTATTTCTTATGAACTTTTAGTTTGTTGTTTTATTATTGTTGTTTATGTATGTAACAAATTGGTATAACACTTAACAGGTTGATGAAGATGGTGTTAATGAAATAAATTTGGAATGAAGCTGTGTTGCTACTGTTTTGTCGGTTGCTGTGTTGTTACTGGATTACTGTTTACTGCTGCTTTGCTAGTTTGCTATGCTGGTTGTTGTTTTCTGCAGTAATATTGTTATCTATTTTTTTCCTTAGTGAAATTGAGTGGTTGTAATCTTTGTTAAACTTGAATTGTTGTTGGTATTGTTATTTAGGTTTTGTTGAACTACAGAATTAGTTGTGTTTGATTGCAGAACTGGTTGCATAATTTGTATTGTTATTTGGGGTTTGTTTGAATTGGTTGTGTTTAAATTTTGGTATTAGATTATAAATTGTTTAACTTATTATTTCTTTTAATGATTATTAGATGCTTACTTAATATTGAAGACTTGAGATAAGCAACTAAGAATCTAAATGTTTATTCTCTTGTATTTTTAAAATTGTGATATTGACTACTGTTTCTTATTTTATTTCAGGAATTGAAATATACAAAGCAACATGATTTGACTTTGTTTGCTTCTTTAATCCAGAAGAAGCAAATAAGGCTATCAAATCACTTGATGGTAAGCTAAACATCCTGTAATTCCCTCAGACCCATGTGTAATCAAGTGGTGCTTTCTTAATTTTCTAATTTAAGCCTGATTTTGCTAGGAACTGTTATCGAAGGAAGGTCTCTCTATGTGGCTATTGCTCAAACTAAAGAAGAACACAACAAGAGTTTACAGATGACACAGTACCCACTGCAATCCTTATTTAATTTGAGCTTGATTTTGTTAGGAACTGAAATGTATAATGTTCAGACAGCAACCACCTGTAGAAGATCTGAGTGCCAATGGTATGTCCTACGTTCTATATATATATATATATATATATACTAGGTTAAAATCTTTGTTAAAAATGACGAGAGTTCCTTGATTGGATAAAATCTTCATATGTTTTGCTCCAAGGGGAAAAATAAGTTTTGGATAAACTAAAGAAGCAATATTTGGTTGTGTACCATCATCTTTTTAAGTGGAATATTTAGTAAGCTGCAACTTTATGAGTTTAACAGGGTACTATGATCTGATGCTAAACTTTTCCAGTTTAGAACTATACCTTGATTATGGACACTCACAATTGTCATGGGATTTAGTTATTTGTTACTACTGAGGAGTGATAATATATTTCATGAAGTAGCCGTTCTTGTAGTGGAGTTGTCTAATAACTTCTATAAGTTTTTGTTATATTTAGAATTTTGAGTCATTTTTTTTTCTTTTTAGCTGGTATTATTGTAATTAAACTTGTGAAGCTCAGATCTTTATTAGATGAAATTTGATGCATTTTTTTCCTGAGATATTAAAACTTACAATGGAAGTAACTTACAAATTTGAGATTGATATAAGATGTTCATGTTCATGCAGTTATCTGCCAAGAGGAAGCATGGTTTGGTACAATCAGCATCTTCAAGATTGCTCATTCACTGTAGGCCACAACCTCTGGGTTGTAATGCCATACTAAGCTGGGGGATTATGCCTTTATATTATGAAATCTGCTTTTCCAGACGGTTTGGAAGATCATCTTATTGCTACATTATTACGCGTGGTCCTTAAAAAGGCTAAAGCTCTTGTTTATCTTCATGCTCATGGACACATCCATACAGGATTCATAGATTTTGTTCTCAGCATAGTGACTTTTGCATTTCTTTAAATTGTCACGAACAATATAGCCAATTCACATAGAAAAACATATATGTTACATATCAAATTTTTGGTGGAATTTACTCTTGTTGTTTTATTGTTTATTATTTTATTGTTGATTTTAGACATGTGGTGTTCTGTATTTTCAAGGATAAGGAAATTGTTGCTTACTTTTGATGTCTTGTATGTAGGTAGGGATGACAGCTTTAATATCCAACTTAGTTAAAAGGACCAGCATCAATACCAACGAAGAAGACCATCCTTTCTTGAAATTTAAACATTTCTGCCAGAATTTGGAAGCTTGGAAATTGAAGTTGAAGAATGACTGTTTGAGATTAACAATAACAATTTGTATAATTCATCATTCATATATAACTTGAAATCATTAGAATTCAATGTACTAATGCACTATAGTGTATATTGAAATTGTAATTTGTTATTTGTATAATGTATATTGAAATTAACAAAATCAAAAATATGTTAGTAGTTCGAATTTACTCAAGTTTGAATCAAAACAAATAATTCAAACATTTATTCGAGCCGAATACGAGCACCAATTTTTCTAGGCGAGTCGAATATAAGTATGTCCAGTAATTTAGTTATTGAACTCGAACCGGATATGAGCAGGCATGTAATAAATGAACTCGGATATGAAGAGCTAAGCATCTAGATCGATCCAGATCGATTGCAGTCTTACTCACAAAGACTGCGAACTCTCCTCAAAGTATTATAGGGATCAACCTAATAATACACTATGTTACTCGTAACATCATCATCACGTCGTTTTTACAGTGTAATGTCGATAATCCGACCATATCACAATATTCCCTTGTATATAATAGGGGTGCTCACCTTAGTTCTAAACATCAAGAATCCGCTACAAAACAATTTGGTTTGGAATAATAATTATCTCCAAAGAATTTATAACAATTTGATATTTCAAAGAATAATAAATCAATAATAGAATTATTTCATCAATAGTGTTTAGCCGAAACAAATGACATTTTATTTTAAATCTCACAAGATTATTGTGACGACCCCAAATCCAGGTTCTTTAACCTCGGGTTTGGTTCTCACTGTACAATACATAACAACAATGAAATACATATATTGTATTCAAACTTCGCGGAATAATACAAAAGGTTCCTTAATCAAAAGGCTACACTTCCCAAGGTCTATTACCTTAATCTTAACATTACATATCTTAAGGGAAATACAAAAGATTTACAACAGTAATTACATAACAGTAATATAAACTAACATGCAATTACTAAAACTAAACATTCGCTTTCCCCTTGCCTTTGTCCGATTTAGAGCTTTCGGGAATGGCTGAAATATAGTCATGATATAGCAAGAATGAGCAACTAAATGGCTCAGCAAGTTTATAAACAACAATCATACGATATATCATGATGAAGGGAAATAACTTCAATGTTTCAACAATAGCAATTGTGAAAGATAACAAGAATCAATGTTCAATAAAAGAAGGAATTGACTCTTTACTGCTGAGTGGTCTTTAATGACCCTGAACTGCTACTAAGGTAGAACAGACATACAATGTCTGACTCCTTGTTAAAAATAACGGGACACTTGAGGGGATCAGTCCTCTCATGTCCTATGTATATGCATCACATTTAGTTTTCTTGCGCGCTGTCGGGTCTCCGACAAATAAAAATCCCCTATAACTAGGGTTGTTCTATCTCAGTCTTACTGTAAGAATCCGCACCAGCCAATGGTTTGGATAAGCTTTTATAATATTCAACTAAATGAATTTAACATGCATTTGTCTAGCCGAAACAATTAGCTTAGACGTTCTTAAACAGTTTACAAAAACACTATGTGGGAATACAATAATCAATAACGATGTGAAGTAATTTTCGATAATTAATTCACTTAAAGGTCTGTCAAATATCTACGAGTGTAGATACTTGCTCAACAATAATTGAATTGCTCAAAATAATTAAAGTTGAATAATAATTGCAACAATAAGTACAAGTTAAGGGTAGAAGACTTGCCTCGTGCGTCGTTTACTGCTAACCAACTTAATTTAACAATCCTTGAACGGACCTAATAATTAAATCAGTTTGATCTTAAATTAGTATCATATACTTGTAAGTATAATGACCTTTATAAACCTTACGAACCACATAATTATATAATTATGGGTATATAAACACATAGGAAACATTATCATTAATTACTTGATAATATTTCAAATACAAGGAACCTATATTAATTATTTAATATAGTTCATACACTTATATAATATTATTAACAATTTAATAATATTTTATTAGTCTTGTAGTATTATTAATCGTTTAATAATACATTATTAGTCTTCTAATATTATTAATCTTTTAATAATATTTTATCAATCACTTAACATTATTAATCCATTAATAACATTTTATTGTCCTTATAATATTATTAATTATTTAATAATATTTTATCATCCTTATAATATTATTAATCATTTAATAATATTTTATTCACCTCATAATATTATTAATCCTTTAATAATATTTTATTTATTATTTAATATTATTAACTATTTAATAACATTTTAAATCATTATCTAGTATTATTAATTATTTAATAATATTTTATTAATTATCTAATATTATTAATCATTTAATAATATTTTATTACCTCATTAATATTATTAACCATTTAATAATATTTTAAACATTATCTAATATTATTAATTATTTAATAATATTTTATTTAATATCCAATATTATTAATCATTTAATAATATTTTATTATCTTATTAATATTATTAATCATCTAATAATATTTTAAATCATTATCTAATATTATTAATCATTTAGTAATATTTTATTTATTATCTAATATTATTAATCATTTAATAATATTTTATTCATTATCTAATATTATTAATCATTAAATAATATTTTATTCATTTACTAATATTATTATTTATTTAATAATATTTTATTGACTTATTAATATTATTACTCATTTAATAATATTTTAATCTCTTACTAATATTATCAATCATTTCATAATATTTGATTACTTATTAATATTATTAACCATGTAGTAATATTTTAATACTCTTTAAATAATACCAAAAGTTAACTTTTAAATTGGGTTAACCTTAGTATTTAATTTAAACATTTATATAGCATTGATTTACAAATAGACTCCATATAAATTTGTTTAATACCCAAATATATTCATTTTACACCTATTTCAACTTAATTTTTCAAAGAAAACTCGACCCGGATCGGCCCGACCCGACCCGGACCGACCCGACCCGGAGCACCAAAAATCTGCTTAGCAGATTGTTCTGACGCGGCTGCGTCAGCCGTTTTATCCGAAAGTCAACTGTTTGACTGTTCGACCCTCCGACGCTCCGACAACCATAACTTCTTCATACGAAAATATTTTGGGGTGATTCTTGAGTCCATTCTCATCAGAATTTCCCCCTCTACAATTTCTCTTTAGACCACAAATCCAAATTCCAAACGTAACTAGACTCAAAATGGCTCACAATGCAACATAGGGTTTTAAAATCAACATCCTTTGCGGTAAAAGCCATAACTTCTTTGTTATTCATTATTTTTGAAAAGTTCAAAAAGGTTTTATCTTTAAAACTCATAGATCTAGCTTTCTAGCCATAAAAATCCACTTTCCAATTTGTACATTTCAAAATACAACCATAAACCTAGCATGCATAGTTAGGGTTTACCGGTAAAATTGTGTTATGAACTTTTCTACCATTTTTATGTATTTCTAACATACCAAAACATTTTATAAACACATAGATCTATGAATATACATATATTACATAGTTAAATACTTCTAGATCATCAAAACGAGTTTTGATCGGTTAAAAATTAATTTTAACCGATCAAAAGCTTTCTAGACTACAAAAATGAAATAAGATGAAGTTGAGAGCACTTTTAAACCTTGAGGTCTTGGATGCTCTTCTTCTCCTTCTACCAAAGTAAGTTGTGTAGCTTGAGGACATCCACCAAGACCTTCCTTAGCTTTTTCTCTCAACACTTAGGTGTTTTGCTCTCAAATGCTCTCTCTCTTTTTCTTTCTAGCAACTTCAAATGAACTAGCAAACATTGAACAAGTGTGGAGTGTTTCTTTTATAGCCAACCACTAACACACCATTAACTCACTAATTCACCCATGTTGGTCAATTTAATTGCTAATCATGCTTACTATTTGATTGAATGACCATTTGATTGACTCATGGAATGACTAGGGTTGTTCAACCACTATATGACATGGATGGATTTCCAAGCAATCTAAGAAGTCAAGTTATCCATGTGGGGCCCCCAAGAATTCAGCAAATTGGATTATCCAAGCCATTTTTCCTTTATTTTTAATGCAAAAATGTGCATATATACATCTATATATATATATACATATATATATATATATATATATTGACCAAAGTTTGACCCTTAATGGACTTCACATTGGGCTTGGGAATAACTTCTATTGGGCTCATTTAATTAAATTGTTTGGGCTCAATTTAAATACCACATTGGGCTAGCATTTAAATAACTATGCTACATTTAATTAAATCAAGCATTGGGTTTGTTTAATTAATTACATGGGCTAGTAATTAAATTAATTACATGGGCTACTAGGTTAATATCTTTAACCTAGTTTATCAACTCATTTGAATTTAAAATATAATCCAATTAGATTTGCTTTAATTAATTATACACTTTGCTTTAATTCTTTAAATAAATATACAAGCACATAAGTACATTTATTTAATTATCTAATGCACAATTAATTAATGAGAAAAATTTAAATTCATTGCTAAATATTTATTAAGTATATTTACAATGACTAATGAAATTCGTGGTCATTACAATTATAATTGAATTTTTAGAATCAACTAAGAGTAAAATATAATTTATACAATTATAACAATATGTACAAGAGCACCTAGTACAAAAACTTACCTGACTTGTTTGTATCTTATTTGCTTAAATTAGTTAATTCCTCTAAAGTATAACCTACATTATTCATGAGGATTTATATATTAACTTCTTTGTTAATATTAATTGTTACTGTCGGTAACTTCCCGTAAACTCATTTTGGTATTTCGGTTATCGTAAACTCATTTTTGAATATCTTTTTACTTACTTTTTATAATTTAACCTTTAAAACTTAATTTTTATCATTAACTTAACTTATACACTTTATTCAACATATATTAACTGGTAAAATTTTATTATGTATAGTATTTTTCGGTTTACTTTAATTGTTTTTTCATAATTTTTCAAATCTTATTTTCTATATCAGACCTCTTTAAAACTTTTATTTTATTAATTACTTTTAATAGAATGTGTATATATATTTTAGATTTTTTTTGTAATTTTTTAAAAATTTTCCAATTAAGTTTATTGTTTATTTAAGGGTCATTTCTCTTTAAAATTGTAATATTTTTCATAATTTGAGTTAAACTCCAAAATTTTTAAATTTTGGATAGTATATATGTCCCCTAGATCATAGAGTCTCCTATCAAAATTTTAGGCCAAATAAGTAATGACAAATTAGGAATATCATGTCATTTTATAACCTAAAAATGGAGATGTATCTATAGTTTTAGAATAAAATAAAAAGATAACTATATTTCTAATTTTGGAATATAGAGAGTATTGTGTGTATAGTTAGAGATATGACAAGTCTATACACATAACAATCAAACAATACATCAAATATTACATTCATCTACATCATTAAAAAATGGTGCATGACACGAATTTCAATGCTACTAGATACACACTCGCGCGTTGCGGCGGGATTATTTATTTTATTGATTATAAATTTGTATATACAATTAATAAATTAAACTATAATTAGAAGATGGTATATTTATAAATTAAAAATTTATCATATAAATTTTAACAAAAGTAACTCATATAATTTTGTTTCATTGCATACAATTACGTAATCATTTAATTTTGTCAAAAAATACTAGATAATCAGCAATACATTGAATTTTTCGACTCCATCCAAGCAATACATTTTAAACGACAACCATAAAATTTTTAGATCTATGAAAGAAAATTAAAATTACGATATAACAGAAAATTATAAGAAGGAAAGAATTATTTGTGGTATGATTTGTAATGAAAGTATTAGTCTCTATTTATAGGGTGAATAAAGAACGTGTTTACATCAATCACCCATTAATTTAGGATAATATCAATTTTAAAAAAAATTAGTTGTAATTATCTTTTAAAAAAAAATTGAAAACCCAAGTATAGGAAATAATTTTTTGTGTGAGACTGGGATTATAATTTTGTGTGAAAATTATCTGTAAATAAAGTTCAAAAGCCCAAGTAATAGATAATAATATGGGATAATACCAAAATGGGATTGTTGCAATTGTGGGATACTGTTGCATTTTTTTTTGTGCTAGTATGGAATTAAAAAAAATTAGCTGTAATCATTTTTTAAAAAAAATTAAAAACCTAAGTATCGGAAAGAATTTTCTGCACGAGAATGAGATTATAATTATGTGAAAATTTTCTGTAAATATAGTTCAAAAGCCCAACTATTCAATAATAATATGGGATTCAAATTTTATGCGTGACATATTTACGGGATAATACCAAATTTGGATTGCTGCAGTTGTGAGATAATGTTACATTTTTTTTGTATAAAGAATTAAAAAATAATAATTAACTGTAATTATCTTTTTAAATTTGAAAACCCAAGCATGAGAAAGAATTTTATGTGTAAGAATGTGGTTATAATTTCCTGTGTGAAAATTATTTGTAAATAAATTTCAAAAGCCCAAATATTGGATTCAAATTTTATGCATGACATATTTATGGGATAATACCAAATTGATATTGCTACATTTATGGGATAATGTTACATTTTTTGTGTGAGTATTGAATTAAAAAAAATTAGTTGTAATTATCTTTTAAAAAAAAAATTGAAAACCAAGTATGACAAAGAATTTTCTGTGCGAGAATTAGATTATAATTTATTGTGTGAAAAGCATTTGTATGCGTGACATATTTATGGGATAATACCAAATTGGGATTGATGTAATTATAGGATAATGTTATCTTTTGTTGTGTAGGTATGAAATTTTAAAAAAAAAATAGTTATACTCTTGCTGAAATTGAAAAGTTATTGCAAAGCAAATTAGTAAATCAATACAAATGTGTAATTTTTTTTTTGTGGGTAAAACAGTGTCTGACTCCCAATGTTAAAAGTTACGAACTCCCAACGTTAAAAGCTACGGAAGAGTTTTAGTAGGTAACTAAAAGATTTACACATCAAATTAGTTAGGAGAATGATATAAATTAGAAATGTTTACTTTTAAAAGCACAAGATTAATAATACTATGAATAACAATTTAATTTAGAATAAAATCATTTTGGATTTGGTGCAATGTTGGGATATAACTATTAGATTTTTATATTCAATTATAGGATAATTTTTTGATTAAATACTCATACAAAAAGTTAAATAAGTTTTTTATGGGATAATATTCAAGAATAAAATTACTGGAGAGTATTTTAGATATTATATAAATAATGTTTATTCTTGAGATGAATAAAATATTTTATTTTTAAAGACCAAATAATCAGGTTTCGATGTAGTTGTTGGTTTATATTATTTAGGATGCCAAAATCAAGTTGAATACTGAATCATAAAATTAGATTTCATAATATCCAATAATCAATATTAAAACAAAAAAGTTTCATCTAAATAATCCTAATTAACAACCCAAGCATGATTATGCTAAAAGTTATTAGAAATTAATAAATTTTAAAACCAAAAAATCATCAGTAAATAATAAATTTTAAAACTAAAAAGTTATCAGTAAAATGATTGAATAGTTCAAATAATTTGAACCAGTAAAGCTGTCATCTTTCTCGACTTTGATCTTCTTTTGCAACTTGTTAGTTGATATTTTAGCATCAATTTATGATTTTGATATTGTAATACTGAGAAATTAAATTAGTTGATAATATCATATTAGTTTAGATTTGTAGCGATTTTGAAAATTATAAAATTATCATATTAATGTGGGATTGATTAAAATATTAGTTTAGATTTGGATAATGAGAAAGGAATTAAAAATATTAGAAAAAAATTCAATAGTTCAAGTATGAGATAATAATAGAAAAATTGGATGCATTGTCGTTATTATTTGTTTATATCCAAAAAAAATTAATTTGGTAGTGCTTCAAATTTGGATATAATTTTATATTACAGATTGATGTTGTGTGAGTATGGAATTAAAAATAGTAAAAAAAAATTAGGCGTGAAAATTATATGTAAATGATGAGATAATATGAGAAAACTGTTGTAATAGTTATTGTTATATTTGTTGAATATGAGAAAAATACTGTATTATTAGTATTTATTTAATTAAAAAATATCAATTTATGTTTTTGATGTTTTAATATTGAGAAATTAAATTAGTTGATAAATATCATATCAGTTTAGATTTATAGTGATTTTGAGAATTATAAAAATTGGATGCGTTATTGTTATTATTTGTGTTATGAAATTTTTTAAATTTGATATGGGAGAGATGGCGAATTGTGTGAATGACACTTATCAATTAACGGTGTCAATGTACTGCATTTTAATTTATATAATAGACGTTATAATATTGAGAAATTAAATTAGTTGATAAATATCATATCAGTTTAGATTTATAGTGATTTTGGAAATTATAAAAATTGGATGCATTTTTGTTAGTATTTGTGTAAGAATTTTTTTTAAATTTGGTATAGGAGATGTGGCGAATTATGTGAATGACACTTGTCAATTAATGGTGTCAATATACTGCATTTTAATTTATATAATAGATATTCCATTTTTCAATGGTAAAAATTTATGGATATAATGTTTGATATATTATTTGATTATTGTGTGGTTATACTTATTCTTAGAGATAATGTATTGGAACGTTCAAAATTAAATAAATTCCAAAAGTTTGATAAAAAGAGTGCCAATGCATGTGAAATATTCACCTAGATATGGTCAAATATTCTCTCCTAGATCATCGACTATTTTCAAATATTCACCTAGATATGGTCAAATATTCTCTCCTAACATGGAAGAATAAGAAAGAAGAGGACCGAAAGTGAAAGGAAACAATTAATTAATTGAGCTGTAAAATAAATAAGCAAAAAACTTAATACAGTTACAACTTTCAACAATTATATAATTATGATATGGAATTCAAAAGTTAATTCATATTTTTGAAGATAAGGATTCAAATACAATAATTAATTGCATACATGTCGACAAATAGAGATTTGGCACTAGAAATCGAGCGTGGAATGCATGCAATCGTCAGATTAGACTAGGTAAACTCATTACAACAATAACAAAAAGTATATTATTATATTAGAGACTTTTATAATTTATATATATAAAAAGAGACTTTTATAATTTGAAACTTAGCGTTATTCATATAAAACCCAGTGAAAAGTTTGCGTCCATAAACTCTAAATTAAATGATACAACATTCGTTTTAAATTATTAGATTAATATTAATTTTTTAAAAGTCAATTTTAAATATTTTCGAACTCAAAATTGACTTGAATACATTTAGTTTATATCAATATAATTATAAATATCATAAACTACCTAAAAAGTAGTATTAGTTATAAAATTTAATATTTTCAAAAATAAAATAAATAATGTTAATTTTAAATCTAAAAATGTTTCAAATTGACTTTTAGAAAGTTAATATTAATCTTATAACTTGGAACGGAACGGATTGAGTGTTAAATTTTACTAATGAAAAACCTAAAAGAATTTTGTCATTGCAAAAGTTCAATTAGTCAATCAATCTCATCAAAACCACAAAACCCTAAGCTTAAAATTTCCAGTTAACACCAGCCAAAATGCTGATTGCAAAGTATACAAATAACCACCAGAAAAGATGTTTTGTGACGTATATATATGAGAAATAATTATAATATAATTTAACAAATAAATATTATGCAAATCTAAGAATTATCGTTACTCTTTAGGGGAACAATATCAGCAATCACCCAACTTTTAATTATTGTCTTTAATACCGAACTTCAAACATTCGGTTTATAATTTTAGTCTTCTCTGAAAATTTTCTAATAGCGTCAACTTTGTAAGGGTAGACTTTATGGTATTGGAAATTTGTTTCCTAATTGGATAAAAATTTCTAAAGTTGCATTTGTTTTTTCTTTTTAAATATATTAATTAGTGGGTTAATTTTTATTATTGTTCCCATAATTACTATAAATCACAGGTAATACTTTCAGAAACAACATTTGTTGATGAAAGTATTAGAGAAAATCATTAGGTGAAAAAAAGGTGAAATACTTTGAAAATGTAAAAAGCTTTTGGCTAAATCTCATTTTAATATCAATATATACCAGATAATCCATCATATAATGACATTATTGAAATATTAATTAATCAACTGTTAGTAAGTAATACTTTCTCCATTCTAAATGATAAGATAACTATTGATTTTTAGAAGTTAATTTAAAATATTTTTAAATTCAAAATTAAAATGATTCATTTATAATTGTACGGCTAAAAATCTTACAATGAATAATATTTTTTTATATAGTTTATAATAGTTATCGTTTTATTGACTAATATTAATGGAATTCATGTCTATTTTGAATTTGAAAATTTCATAAATTAATTTTTAAAAATTAATAATGAACTTATATTTTGGAACGATGGGAGTATTTTGAAGTCATATTCTAGAGTTTGATTTGGCATTTGTGATGTGGAAGCCTTGATGATTTTTTTTTTTACTTGTCTCTTACAATTTAACTTTTTTCAACCAAAACTAATAATAATAAAAAAGATCAACTTTTGCATCTAAAGTGAACAAGTGATTATCAAATAGGGTTAAAGAATGTTTGAGATCGCTTATAAACAGTCAAACTTACTTATAATCAATTTTAAAAAGAAAAATATGTCATTTATAATCATTTTTTAAGAAAATAATCAGAGACTCCAATTTAGAGTTTTTAATTATTTGTCAAATCTAATAATTAGGTTTGACCAATTATATTAATAATGTATCCTTATTTATTTTAGTAATTTCATCTATTACCTATATTTACTTCTCAAAATATTTCTTTTTAGGTATTTACACTTCAAATAAGCTTAATAATCCGTGCAAAGCACAAATAAGCTTAAAACCAACTTATTTGGTAAGTTTCAAATATGACATATATTTGAGCAACATTTTAGTTAGTCCCAATCGAGTTAATTAACTCACCCGTCCAAATTTAGTGACCCGATAGCCCAAAAGTGTTTTTTTTTCTTTGTTGAATTCTTAGTAACAAAGGATGCATTGTATCTTTAATATTGTTTTTATTTTAACTCAATTCTTAATAACAAATGATACATTATATATTTAATAGTAAATGTATTACAAATTTTTGTGAAAAACATAACTTTTGAGCTTTTGACTCAACTTTGGAGAATACCAAAGTTTATGACAAAAAAGGCACGAAATTTTTTATTTTTAAAAAAACTTTTGGGCTACCAAGCATCAAATTTGGAATGTTGAGTTAATTCTGGACCAACTAAAATAACTTGGTACTTGTCTTGTTGTATTTTGGTATAGATAAGTATTTAGCAAAATTTTATATACCAACACTTTTGACTAGTTTAAGTGTTTTTATTTATCAAATACGAACTACTTTTCTAAAACTGAAGTAATTAGAATCAGTGATCTATTTTCTTTAGTAATCTCAAACATACTCTTAATATAGAAAAGAAACCTATGTTTTTGACCAATTTCACCTTTCAAACCCAATTAAAATACCGAGTATTTTACATGTTAAACCTGAGATAGGTCAAGCGGAAGTTTTGGTGAAAATCGAGTTGATAAAGATTTCTAAGATTACTTGGGAAAACCCTAAAAGAGATTAAACGAATTAACTACCTCAGTGTGTGTGCGCATATATATTCAAACGCCGCAATAAATTAATTCATTAGTGTTAAGGTTGATCAACTAAAAAAACAGCAAAAGAGGGTTTTACTGCTATTGTTTATCAAACCACGTGGTCTAATTTATACTAATATTCTTCTAAGGGGTTTAAAAGTTGGCACAAAACAACCAGGATTGATTTTGTATTAATTTCTTATCAAATTAACTTAATTTATTATCAGTTGCAGAGATTAAACAATAGCTTTTTGTCAAGGTCAAATGCAAAATTATGACAATGTACGGCATTAAATAATAATTTTGTTTATAGGAAAGATACAGTAGTACTAGCACACAAGCATATTTATGTGCCCCCATTTCTTAATTTCTTCTCATTGATCTTATTGCAATAAAATTCACCAGAAATTAAACCCCTTTTTGGATCTTGGTATATTATCTTTTCCGTCAATGGATTATGAGCATTCAAGCCTCGTACATTTTCCAACAAAAAAATTAAGTAAAAAAAATTACAGAAAAAGAAAATTAAAATTAAAGGTCCCTCAATCCCTAGAATTAAAGCCCTACAAGGCAAGTGGTACCTCAGTTCAATTTCCAAAGGCATCGTCACTTTAATTAGTTGAGATATAGCATCAGAATTCTGTCAGACTGCATTTATCATCTTGCTTAACAACAAGCTAGCAAAAGGTCCCTCCCAAGGAGAGAGATAACATAAAGAACAAGAAGCACAATAAAAAGAAATTATCCAAAGGCATGCACCCCAAACAAAATTTTTAATTAATTAACAAAGTATAATTAAATTAAGATTGATATATCAATAACATCAATTTATGGGATGAATCTACATAAAATTTAAAGGAGTATTCATTAATTGACCAACTATATGAAGGACAAATACAGAAAGAAAATGAAATTGATTACATCTTTTGCACCATCAGATTGACTTGCGCCAGCTGCAGCTCGGATTCGATTGCCAAGAACCAAAGATTATCTCATACTGAAAATACTCCTCTTGCTCCAGTTGATCTGAAAGCTTAAAAATAAACTGTAAACTTAAACATATATAAAAGGTGCATGAAATCATGTTAATTTTCGATAAAGAAATTAAGGTCATAATTGAATAATTAATACAGTATATACAAAATTTGAACTTACCCTATATTTCCAAATGATTAACATATAACTATAATTTTTTCAATGGAAATGTAAAATGCTTAAAATTAAATGAAAGAGTGTCGGGCCATAATCAATTATTCCCAAAAAAAGATTAGTTGCCCTGCCCTATCCACAACTTATGGCCTGATTGCCACATATGTAATTCTTGGGTTTTAATTAAAATTTTCGACAAAAATAAAATATAAAAACAGTTACATTATATGAGGTCGTTTAAATTTTGAAACAAATCCTGATTTTAAGAAATCTAGCATAAAACTAAGAAATGGAGCTAGCTAGTTAGACTTGGGAGGATTTGAGGTTGAGGGGGTGGCTGATGAATATAGAATTAAGGGTGATGACAGAAGCCTAGAGAGCACAAAGGAGTGAGATGCATATATGCATGCAATTCATCATCTGTGCTCTCTATCTTCTGTCAACAACATCACCACATCCTCCCCTTTCTCCCCCTTAATAATTAGTCCCGAATTCCTCCTGCAAAATAATGGTAACTGGTTCATCTGAAAAGCAACTAAAAAGTAAGACTACTTTAAAGAAATATATATATATATATTGTGTGTATGTGTGTGTGTGAGAGAGAGAGAGAGAAGGAAAGGTTGGGGTGACCAATTTTAGACTCCCTGTGGCTCTATTTATAGGAAGAAGAAAAGAAAAGATGAGAAGGGCTGTTTGTTTCTAAAATTCTACTGGTCTAAATGGTACAATATGCTAATATATCTGCCAACAGTCTCATGCACTCCATCATTGTAACAGTTCTCTCAGGGTGTAAGAAATAAGGGAGGCCCACTGTAACTTCCCAACAACCCTACAAATCTGACACACACACGCATATATATATATACGAAAAATAATTTATAATAAATGATTGTTATAAATATTATTCTATCAAATTAATCTTAAATTATTTACATAATGATCTAAGGATGCCAATTAAAAGTAACTTTTTTTGCAGCCGTTAGTAAGAATAGCGGTTGGGACACTCAACCCGCCACCATCGCCGTACAAAATTAACCGCATTTTAAACGGCGTCATTTTCAGGCCGCTATTCCCGCTAGCGGTTGGTACCATACAACGTCATTTTATCTCTTCTTCTCCAGCCACTAGTAAGAATAGCAGTTGGGAGATTGATCTAAACAATGTTGATTCCAGGATACTACTCCTACTAGTAGCTAGGAACAACGATGTTGTTTTGTCAATTTTCAATCGATCATATGGTATTATATACATAATCGAACAGAAAATGAAAATTTTGAAGGTAGATGTCAGTTACTCAGTTATATCTTATATCTAGCCATTATTTTTTTAATTATATTTATTTTTGGATAATATTCAAATTTAAGATTTAAAGATAAGAAGTTATTTAACAAAAAAAAATAAAATTGTTCTTAAATACTAAGAAAAAAGGAGGGAGGGGGGGGGGTGAAGTACTACTTTATTTTGAAAATTAGATTAGATTAGATTTTTTTTAGTTTAAATTTTAATATTCAAATGTGGTATCATTTATTTAATTTTAATTCAAACAAATATAATTATTGTATACTAATTAAAATTATACTATTAATTATTATATTTGTTACTTTTAAAATTATACCAACTTTGAATATTAAAATTTTAAAAAAATATATAATATAATTTTCAGAACAAAGTGCGTATTACTTCTTAGGTATTTTTCCCTTTTTTCTTAGTATTTAAGAACAATTTTTTTTTTTTGTTGCTAAATAACTTCTTATCTTTAAATCTTAAATTTGAATATTATCCAAAAACAAATATAATTAAGAAAAAAAATGATGATTAGATATAAGATATAACCGAGTAACTGACCTTTATTTTCAAAATCCCCATCTTCGGTTTGATTATGTAATACCATATGATCAATTGAAAATTGACAAAATTAAGCGACGTCGTCGTTCCCAACCGCCAGTAGGAGTAGCGGCTTAGAAACGACATCGTTTAGATTAATCTTCAACCGCTATTCTTACTAGAGGCTGGAGAGGAAGAGATAAAACGAGATCGTATGATACTAGCTGCCAGTAGGAGTAATGGCCTGGAAACAAGGTTGTTTAAATGGCGGTTAATTTTGTACGACGACGGTGAAGGTAAGCAAGTAATTGCCTTTAGTCGCTACTCCTACTAGAGGGTTGAGTGTCACAGTCGCGACTCCTACTGGCGGCTGAAAAAAAGTTACTTTCAATTTACACCCTTAGATCATCATGTGAACGGTATAAGATCAGTTTACTAGAATAGTGTCTATAATAACTATTTACTATAAATTATTCCCATATATATATATATATATATATATATATATATGAAAAAATATGGATGTAATTGTCACAATTATTTGGTTGTGACAAGTACTTTTAATTAAATCATGAAATGAATAGTCAGGTGACCATATAAGAATTTAACCATTGCCATAAAAAATGATATAAAAAGGATGTGGTAGAGATAAATTAGGATGAAACAGTTTATTTTATGGCAATATGGCATAAAATGACAAAATGAATTTATTGATAGAGAAAAGGGCAATAAGATATTGAAGGGAAAAATAATAGGAATAAAATAATTTTGAGACCAAAAAATGATCAACTCGGATATACCCTCCCGATGTGAGTGACGAATGGGTTCCCTATTTGACTAAAATAACCCGCTCATAAGATTAATCACAATTATGATGTGAAAGCTTTTAGGCGTCCTTGTGAATCTTCATGTAATATTAATAACCTTACGACTGTACAAAAAATCATGCATGTAATATATATAGGCAGTTACAGAAGGGAAGATATTCTCCTAACCACTAGGGTTTGAATAATTCTGTGGATCTTTTACTGTGCCCACAGTTTGATTGTTCTCTATAGCATATTCATGGAGTATATGATATTGTACTGTATAGTAAGATTTCAATAATCTTTTAGTAGTTGCAATATGCACATGAAGGCCGTGACTAAAATATACTCCATTCCTTTCATATTATCTAATTATTATTAATTTTTTAAAATTAATTTAAGAGATTTTTAAATTCTAAATTAACATAATTTTTTTTAATCTTAATTAATTCAATGATGAATATTGTTGTAGGACCAAAAAATGTAAAACACAATTAGATAGCAAAATCAACTAATTAACAAATGACATTTTATTAATCATTGATCTCTTTAATTAACTTTACAAGTATAATAATTTTATATACTATTTACACTTTTCGTTCTGATTGGATTTGTGATTGATTGGGGTGAGATAAGAATTCCACGAAGGCATACAAGATTGATGGAGTGTTGGATGAGGGGGGGAGATTGTAGGCGGACTCTTCAAGGCAATATATGTAGAACCCTTGTGTTAGGCATACGTTTATCCAAAGTAATTATCTTTGATAGTAATCCTTTATATTGGCTCAATCGAAAATAGTCAAAAAGGATAAGTCTTCTCGGTATGACATCATCGTTGTTTTGGTGAAATTGCCCATGACATCATCATTCTTATAAAGAGCATCACACCTTGAAGTCTTGGCATATATACACCTTATGCTCATGGTGCCAATTGATTACTTGAAATCTTGAGTTGTTTAATATTTTCTTTTCGGGCCTACTTGCTCCCTTCAAACCTACTTTTAAGAAGTGAATCCTCCTTTTTTTCTCATTCTTTTCCGTCGTATAGGGCCTTGCCTCGATCTTTCTTTGAAATCTCTTAAGTCGGAACACTTTGAATTTCTGGGTAAGTGTTGAAACTACTGGTTAGTAAAAGAGCCTTCTATGAGGGAGTCCCTTTAGGGCCCACCTCCACCCTTGAGGCCAACCCTAAGGTGGCCTCCCACCTCATGGTGGAATCTCCTTGGTTCCGTCACACTTTGATGTTTCTTTGTATAGCTTTCTTTAATTTAACTACGTGTTGAAAGAAAGTCATGATGAAAGAGTATTTTGGCAGCCTCACCATAAGGGGGAACCCTTCTTAGGGCCGACCTCCACCCTTAGGGCTGACCTTAGGGTGACCTCTCTCCTCATGATGGTCTTTTTCTTGATTTCTTATCATTTTGATCCTTTCTTAAATTTGATTAAGTGTTGGAGGTGAGATATGATAAGAGAGTATTTGGACAACCCCATCATGAGGAGGAGCCCCCTTAGGGCTGACCTCCATCTTTGGGGCTTTCCCTAGGATGACTTCCCACCTCATGTGGGTGCTTTATTTACTAATTTTGCTTTTTTGGTTGCACATCTTCATGCATTGCTTGTTTGACCTTCCTTTCATTTTCTCTTACTTGCTTGTGAGTGTGAGGGGATTAATATATGTTTTGATCACTGTACTATAGCCTAATTTTTATTGTGGTTGCCGACTCTTTTTTTTTGTGACAAATGCATTCCTATAGTCGTTAAAAGTTACAAAATGATCACTCCGTTAAAATTCCGTCCAAAAAAGTGACAGAACTTACTAAGTGACTAACAACTAACAGATGTATCTTATGTGACATGTGAGACCTAGCATAAGTGGATTCTTTATTCTTAATAAAATCAATAAAATCAATGAGGGGTCATATTGACATTTAACATTCATTTTCTTCCTAAATTTAAACCTAACTTTAATCCTTTCTCTCTCTTCTTACCTTCTTCCATTAACGACTCCTCCGCGAAAGATCTCATTTGTTCAATAACCCTAATTAATTTCAATAAAATTTATGTAACTTTCGATCATCAAATTTCTACAACTTTCAATCTAAGTTTAATAACCCCAATTAATTTCAGAAGCAATAAACCCAAAAATCAACTGAACAAACTCAACTAGTCCCAACAAAGAGATTAAAATCAGAAAAATCAATATTCAAGATCTAACAAAAAAACCCCATAATCATTGTTCAATCAAATTTCTACAATTTTCGATCTAAGTTCAATAACTCCAATTAATTTCAGAATCAATAAACCTAAAAATCAACACAACAAACACAATCAGTCCCAAAAAGGAGATTAAAATCAGAAAAATCAATATTTAATATCTAAAAAACCCATAAACAGATACCCATCAAAAATCCAAATTTAAGATATTAAAGAAAAAACATCAATTAACTAGAAGATAAACATGCCAATAAATTATCATTTTTTCCCAACAAAAAAGTTATATAAAAAAAAAAACTAGAAATTGCCATAAACTTAGGCCTAAAATCCACTCCCAGTTGTGGAATCGCCGCTAGCCTCAAAATCCACCCATATCCGATTACCATGTTTATTAGAAATAAAAAAGAGAAACGATGAGAGAAGGGGGAAAGGATGATGAGATGATGGCGGTGGAAGGGGAGGGGGACGACGCAGGGACGATGGGAGAGGGATGACAGAGGAAGATGGATTATTAGTTTTAGTTTTGTTATGTTTTTTTTGTTTATAATGCATATTTTGTTTAATTGTTATTTTGTATTATTTAATTGTTGTTTTATTTTGTTTAGTTGTTGTATATATATATATATATATATATATATATATATATATATATATATTTATTTTGATTATTTATAAATTAAATTTATTATAGAAAAGGTAATTAAGAAAGAAAGAGAAAGAGTTTGACGTATAGGGGTTGTTTAGCTGTTCATTTTAGTGGATTTAGCATGTCACGTAGACATGTTAGTTAAGTCAGCAAGTTCCGTCACTTTTTTGGATGGAACTTTAACGGAGTAACTATTTTGTAACTTTTAACGACTATAGTCATGCGTTTGTTACAAAAAAAAGAGTCAGTAACCACAATAAAAATTGGGCTATAGTACAGTAACTAAAACATATATTAACCCGAGTGTGAGGTGTGCACCATGCATGTGGTGGCATAAGGCATCTCTTCATAGTGGCTCACATAGTGAGGTTCTTAATACTTAGCCATTTTCTTGTCGGTTTTCCATATTTAGCCAATTTTGACCTGTTTCGGTGGAAATAACCAATGCTTTTGCTTTGGCTTCTTCTTGGACAACCATTATGGATGTTGAGGGATGTCAATGAGTATGTTGAGATTCCCAAACTTGACACGACAATATGGATGCCTTGGTTGCCCTATAAGTGGGGCCCTCCGGGAGCCATTTTTTGATAGAGACCATATTTTTTGGTACAGACAAATTCGGGGAAGGGTTTAATTATCACTAATAATGATTTAGTTAAGATAATTATCCCCTTAATTTATACCCAGAATATAGTTGTAAATTATTTAAAAAGCATTACTCATTGTAAGTTTTAGTGTTAATAATTTTTAATGATTAATCTCATTTTTGACTTTGAAAATATTTCAAATTAACTTTTAAAAATTAATAATGTTCATATAATTTGAAACAGAGAGAATATTATTTTGTCAATTATGATTTTGATATTATTGACTTTGTCATCCTTACTTACATGACTATTAGACAACACAAATTCTACTAATACCCCAATTAGAAATGTCAATTCTAAAACTGCATTTTTTTTTTGGCATAAGTTATTTATTATATATTCTTATTACAAGAATAGTAATTAATAAATATTCCATCCACCCCCCCCCTTCGAAATAAGATGATCAATCTTCACTTTTTAAAGTTACATGGTATATTATCAAATTCAAAATTGATGAGCTTTCTTTAGCAATTTTAAAACAAATAAATGTTTTAATTATAATTGTAAATACTTTACGATATCATAACAATATTGTAAAAATAATTTAATTTATATTAATTTTTAATTTAAAAAATATCTCGAATCATAATGTATTTCAGAACAAACGAACTAGCATGCTGAAGATATATTATCTCATGGCTAGGCTCGCAGGAAGTCATATAACAGTAAAATTTGACAATTATGTTATTACATATGCTAGTATTTCTTTTTCCATTAGCTAGAGTTTATTAATTACGCATCTGTTTGATTGTATCTCAGCAGATTTTATTTGTTTATTTAATTATTTTTGTAAATAGGACATATGGATGATCTCTGAGAAGAACTATAAAGGACTTGTTGAAAAACTTAAAAAGTGTTTCTCAAAAGGGAAGTTGTGTGGATGCCAAAAGCCTGGTTTCCCAAAATTGGTAGCCGGACCGGAACATTTTTCATAAAGCTGGAGAAGTGCTCAAGTGCATGTGCATGATGCTGCTATATGTCATTTTATGTCGGTTGTATTATTATTTTCTCCACCTGATAAAGCAAAAAAAAGAAGAAGTGATATTTTTAAATTTAAAATAATCATCCATTTTAATTTATAAAATTATTATTAATTTTTTAAAATTTAAATAGAGATATTTTTAAACTTAAAATTGATATGAATGTACAATTATATTTTAAAAGTATTACTAATTAGAAGATTTATTGATTTGTAATTTTAAAAGAATTTATATTAATTTTATATTTAAAAATATTTTAAATTAATTTTTAAAAAATATAAGACAATAATAAGTACTTTTCACCATAGTCTTAATAAAGTTAACACTAAAGCTCTGTTTGTTTTAAAAAATATATTTAGAATTAGATTATTTGTATTAATTTAACGCTATTTTGCATTATTTTATTTCATAATAGGGGATTAATTTAAATAGTTTTATGGACTATTTTTTTTAAAATTATTTATAAAGAATTATATAATTTCATGATGAATGTGGAATATATTAATAGTCCAACTTATTTTAACTTATTAAATAACTTTATGTGACTAATAGTCTAATATTAAGAGACTAATAGTTTATCGTCAAAATATTAAATAGTACAAAGTATTATTAAATTAAGATAAATAATTAAATTTTAAATGTATTTTTTATAAATAAATATAATTCAAAAAAATTAATACTTTTATAAAATAAAGATAAACAAAATTCACATATACGTTAAAGAGAACATTTCTAATAAAAATAATAATTCTCTGACATTAATTAATTCTCAAAATTTAATATCATAAACATGCATGCTCGACTCTGTAACATGCGCTGCCAAATGATAACAAAGTCAACAACTAATATCTGATCGATGGCTGAGCTAGCTGATCGAATACTAGCCACTTGTACATTAAAACGAACGTAGATATATAAAAGGTTGCACCCAAAAATAATAATAATAAAAAAGATAAAAAGTCCACAAGGGTTTCAATCAATCATAACAAATCTGTGGGTTAAGTCACAAGTATATCTGTGGGTTAAGTCACAAGTATTTAGGGAAGTTTTTTTATAGTGATTTTGGAAAAATTATATTATATTTTATTAATATATTATTATTTTAATATATATAATAATTTTTTTATTATATGTATTAAAATAAGAGCATATAAGTAATTTTAAAATATTCTTGGATATAACTATGTCTTAGGACCATAAAATAAAATTTCTAAATATATGACCTTATTGTCTTTTTCTCTTATATGATTTTCTAAATATATTAAATGATTCTTGACTGACATGAGTTGAAAAAATTACTCCATATTATTAGAATAAGTGAAACTATACTTCTCTTTCACATATATCACATACGGGTCCTACATATATGTGAGAAAGAAGAATATACAGTTCTCTTATCTAAGAAATATAAAATAATCTCTCTGAGTTGAGAGTATTTAACTGGCCAACTCACCTCTTAATGACACGTTATGCAAAGGTGACTCAAGACAATTTGAGCCTTAAAACAATATTTTTAAATGAGATATTCTATATTTGGTACGTCATTCATTAACTTTTATAGTCAAATTGATCATTTTTTAAATTAATATATCTTATTATTTAATATATATGTAAAAAACCTATAAATATTATATAATTTAGTACTAATGTCAATATTTATTTTTTAAAAAATTTAAATATATATGTTTAATTGTTAATTTTAAAAATAGTCAATTTGACTACAAAAGTCAATTGAGAATTTTTATCTTAGTGTGGAGCAATATTAATATTTTCTATTTAAATGAGACTCTATTTTTTTTATACTGTTAATTTTTTTTAGATATTTAATAATTAAATTGGACTATATATGGACCATAATGAATTAATTGAGCATATATTTTTATAACATATTTTTTACATAGGTTGTTTATAATATTTAAAAATTTGAAACTTTCTTTTAAAATAGAGCCTAAAAATTTCACGCTTTTTTTTATTAAGTTATAGGGTCGGCCCTGACGTTATGATCAAAAAACAAAATTAAATATATTACTTAATAGTCAATTACTTTGCGAATTATATAAAAAAGAATGGATTAAAATGAAAACAATTCTATAAAAAGCAAAACAATTAAAAGAGTCGATCGTTTTACTATTAATTGTATACCGTTTACCAAACATACTGTTAAACGGCCTATTAAATAACTGTTGAGAAATTAGTTGGCCAGATAAATACTCTCAATTAACTTTATTCCGGAAGAATCATTTTCGACATATACATATATATATATATATATATATTTATTAAAATAACATCATTTTAAAAATTATTTGATGATATTTTTATTAAAAAAAACAAATAAGGTTAAAGAATGTCACAATTTTTTTTTAATATTATTTTAATTTTTTTTAAAAAAAATATCATTTTAATAAAAATATATTATTTAAAAAATATATTTTAAATTCATATTTTATATACATATAGAGAGAGAGAGTGAGAGAAAGAGTGAGAGAGGTTATATATGTTTGGTTGGGGGTAGGGTTCAACGTGACTTGCAACTTGCCAAGAAGCATGGAGAAGAAACTAGAGGCCAAATCAACCCTCGACACGCGTACCTTATCCTCCTCACCTTTAATGCTTTAGTGGTAATATATACGCCAATCATATCCCTTTGCAGCCCCACCCCACGCCATATTGGGTAGTGGGGGCTCCTACCTGTTCTACCCCCAAAAATTTCACGCACTCATCCAAATCAGAACGTGTCGATACCCCACAGCTCCACTATCTCATCTTGATCCCATTCGTGGGACCCTGACCTCTTCCTCTTGGACAACGATATGACTTAATTTGTTGAAAACTGATATTTTTATAATAATTTTTGATATTTTCTCACATTAAAATTAATTATATTTTTTATAATAGTTAATATGTAAGTTTGACATATAAAAATTATTATAAAAATATCCGTTTTTAATTTATTTTATACACATTAAGCTTTTGTATGATATAATAATTTTTTTTGATATTTAATTTTTAATATCAAAATTTTAAGGGAAACTACTTATTTGAACTCTTTTCTTTTGTATAATTTATATTTATTAGTTTATATGGCATATGTGTTTAAAAGAGAAAGATAGAATATACTAAAATATAAGAAATGAGAGATAATGAAAGAGAAAAAATGAATAAAGAACATTTAAAGGGGAAAATAAGAAAGTTAAAAAAGTTTTACATTTTTGTTTATACCAAAAAAATTGTCATTTCTTCCTTCCATTTTATAATATAAATATATATAAAAAAGTAAATAATTAAACAAAATTCTCAAATTCAGATGGAAGATTATTATTATTATTATTATTATTATTATTATTATTATTATTATTATTATTATTATCATCTCTCTTAATTTTTTGATGCTATCTGTCGAAAAATCTTAATGAGCTATCAATTATTTCTCTTTCTTGATACTATCTGTCGAAAAATATCTATAAACTACCAACAACGTGGATCCAGAAAAACTACATACACCGTAGGGCGTCATTGTTAGAATCCATATTCCAGTAGCATAGCGACTCCCTATGATTATATATATATAATTTTGGACATGGTACAAGTATTTTAAGATTAATAATAAAAATTAATGAGGATAAATTATGGGAATTTTTTTCAAAATTCATATACATTTAAATAATAATAATAATATAAACTTGAGTAATGTTAATAATTTTATTTTTTTTATATCTAAAAGTGTCTTAAATGATAGAACGTTGATTCTGATCTAATTCATGGCCTATTAAAAGTAGAAGACGCGCAGATAAAAAAAGATTATAGTCAATTTGATATATAAATATTTACACTACAATCCTAACAATAAAAATACAAAATAACCTCTACAAAGTGTCTCAAAAATTATACCAAATTGCATGACTCACGTCAACTAGTAACCCATACACATAAGATGTGTACGAATAATGTTAGGTAATTAGATAATAATTATTAAAATTTTGAAATAAAATATTGATAAATTATAAAATTATTTAAACAAAATATTAATGGGTATATTTTATTTAAATAAATTATACAAGTTTTGACTAATCATCTATAATTTAAGATATATCTCAGCGCTAGCTTTCTCCATCCCTACGATAAAATAGAGTGACTTTATTTATTTATTTATTTATTTTTGTAAGACTATAAGAAAAAAGATATTGAAAAGAGTGCGTGATAGACTGATCATGGCCTGTCCTGCCGTTTTTGGAGATGGGAGAGTTTTGAATTTATGCCCATGCCTTTTTGGGCTATATGTGATAACGATGGCCTGGCATCTTTCCTAATTTCTCTCTCCTCCGTGAGGTCCAATTAGCATACATCATCAGCCTTAGATATAAGCTAGCTAGGTCCATTTCCCATTTGACTAGTCTGGTCTGGCTCGAAGAAATATTTGATGTAACACTGGAAAAAGTTGGGGGATAGTCATGCTGTGCGAAGTGCAATCTTATCTTGCAGATTTACTTGCAAGTGGCAAAGCCTATATGGAGAATATATGTGTGAAATCAATTATTAAGGGGAATTTATTCTTCATTCTTCCAATATATATATATATTGGAAATAAACTAGTTAGTGGACTTTCAATTATTTTTTAGATGTGAAAATTTTAATTTAAAAGTAAATTTTAGTTATAATTTTAAATAAACTATTTACTAGACTTTAAAAAAGTTGTTGATAATGTATGTCAGGATAATAATTATACTGTTAGAACAAATATGTATATCAAACTTTATACTTATTTTAACAAGATTTTTCACTTTTAGAGATATATTATTATAGCCCCGACAATATAATTGCAGTTTTGATAGTATTAATCGCCTAAAAAACATAATATTTTTACTTAGAAAATAGAATCCTAATTTTTCATCAATTAACTACTTTATATAAAGCGAAAAAGGGAGAGACTCTCTAGAATATCTAAATAATATACCCTATTCATAGGGTTGTTTACTTTTAAGAGTTTTTCTTTAGACAAATCCAAACCTAAGAATATAAAGAACATGCGAAAATATTTGAAATTAATAATTTTTATATGATTTAGTAATGTCCATCAACAAATTTATATTAATGAAATTCAATCAATCTAAGTCGTAAAAATTACTTATTTTATAAATTTATAATAATAGTGTTGCACAACCTCAAATTAATTTTTTTTTTATATTTTCTCATGTTTTTACATGCTCTTTTCATCCATATGAGTAAACTATTTGTTGGTTCTCAGTGGTACATCAATACGATCTAGAAGGGGGGTTGAATAGATCATAATACAATAATGTGTGACTTTTCATTCTTAAAAATATTTTTATCAAATAATTAAACGATTATATACGCAGTGAAAATTAACATATATGATAAACTCATTTCTAATCATTTCAAATACAAATATATAGTTTTGTCCATAAATTTACCAAAAAAAAAAGCAGTAAACACGAAATGCTTGGCATAAACATGAAGTATAAAAAAAGGGGGGTAAAGAGTCATTGATAACACAGTGATTTTTAAGAAGTTCGGAGCCTAAACTACTCCTACATCCTCTCTTCCACTCCGTTGAGCAGGGATATTTCACTATGGATAAATGGACACAAGATCCTTACATAATCTTCAGGACATTTAATTATCTTCCCTTCTTGGGGCAGATTTCTTTGAACATGGCAGGTCACTAAGTCCTGACTTTGATGTTGTTGTAGTTGTTGTTGGTTGAGGGGTGTTGCCAAGTTGACGTTAAGCTTATATCAAATGAACTTGGAAGTTGTGTTTTTATCGATCCTCCAAAGCGTAGAATGACTTTAGGTTAATGATATTTCTTTACAGCAGATCGATCCCCTCTATGGTCTTAGGTAGAATGGTCTTTTCATCTTTATAATTCTTTAGTGTATGACCCATTCTATTTATTTTTGTTTTGACCATCTTTTATCTACTATTTTATCTTTTTGGTGAGTTTTCTGAATGCATATCTTAAATATCCCTCACTAATGCTATACTCACTTTATTCTGCTCTCTCTGTTATTGTAATTTCTCACCTTTTTTTTTTTCTTTTTGTTTATCTCTATGCTTTTTCCTTTGTTTTGTCTAAAGCTTTTATAGTATAAGAATTTTCCGTTGAGATTTGCTTGTTGAGAGTTTTGTCCATTGACAATCTGTTCGTTGGGATATAGTCGTTAATGAAAGTAGTATGCCCTCAAGCCAATCACATTTGATGTGATAAGCATATATTTTGTAATCTTGTTCATTTATTAATAAAAGTATCAAGGCATTTCTTTATTCATGATTAATTACTTGAAATAATCAAATGGATAAACCCATAGTTTTCGAGCAATGCTTTTAGAACCATGATGAGGATCATGCTAATGAGATCTAAATTCAAGATAGCTCAAAACTAAAATTGTTCCTAATCTTTGGATCACTAAAAAGGGGATTAGTAGATCCGGATAGATTGGTACATACTATGCTTGCTCTTATGAAGAGGATGATTGATCTCATAATCATTTGTGTAGAGACACTAAAGCAAGTATGTAGGTGCTTATTAAAGAACAAGTTCACTGAACGTGACTCGCTCAAGGAACACCTAATGGAGTTTTACTCGTCTGTCAATAGGAGTTCCTTATGTAATAGTCATACAAGTGATCCTTAGACTTGAGATCATCTTAGTATCTTGTGTGTACTAAGTTATACTTTGACATATTCCTTAAGACCTATTGATATATCAAAGGATGTGATTGGGTATAATAAGGTACACATGGAGATAGATGAATGATCAACAAAGGATTTACCATTTCCAGTAAAGGGAGAGAATGTCTTATGCGATTCAATAAGTGACAACTCAGAAATCCCTGGCCAGGGTTGAATGAAATTAGAAAGGAGTTTCTAATTTACATTAACTAGAGTTGTGTATTTGTGAATTGAAATGCATATAATCAAATAAATAAGACTTGACAGAAATTCCGTGTCTTATATTTGATTGGGATATTGTATGGTAGAAGGATTGAATTGTACGATAACTATTTGCTGAAAGGTTCTTTTACGATTAAATGTTGAAATCTATATTATCTGAAAAGTCGACTAATCGCTAAGGGGGCTTACTCTTATTGGGGAATAATTATTTATTCTGAATTAAAGAGTTAATTCGTAATAAATGAATTAGAATTGTTCTAATTTATTTATTATACAACCGGTTTAATATGGAGAACCTAAAGGGTCACACCGCAAAAGAGTAATATTTATTTTAGAAGTGGATGGCATAATTGTAATAATAAATTAAGTATATTTAATTTATACTATGGTGATAGAATAAATTAAATAGCTTAATATTTATAATTTAGTATTTTAGAAATACTAATTATAAATTAATAAGAGGAGTCTTATTATTATTATTATTACTAGTATTATTATTTAGTTCCTAAATCGTTTAGGAATTAATTAATAAGTAGTAATATTATTATTAAATAATTAAGTTCCTAAATAGTTTAGAAATTATAATTATAATAATTAATTAAGTTACTAAATGATTTAGTAATTAATTAATAAGAAGTACTCTCATTATTAAATAATTAAGTTCCTAAATAGTTTAGGAATTGTAATTAATTAATTTAGTTCCTAATTAAATTGGGAATTAAATTAAAACCCTAATCCTAAATAGTTTAGGAGGGTTGTCTAGATCTATAAATAAGAGGAGTCTTATCATAGATCAAGGTTACACACTCTTTCATTAGAAGAGGGAGAATACTCCATAATTCTCTAGATCTAAGAGTTAGAGAGAGAGAGATAATTAAGGCTAGCCACCCATGGTTTGGAGAAACCATAATCCACTTCTTTAATTCATAGATCTTTTGGTGGATCACCTCTAGAGGCTTTACACTTGGGGAGCTAACATTAATCCGTGGAATCTAATCGGTGAATTTGAAGAAGAACGTGAAAGGATTAAAGGGAGATGAACTTGTACCCGTGGAAGCTTGGTTCTACAAAGGTATAAATTCTTTTATCCTTCCTCAATTAATAATAGTCGCATAAGAAAGATCCGGGTTATTGGTTTGTACAAAAATTTTAAAATCTGATTTTCTTGCTTCCGTTACGCTTATATAATTTGATTATATGTATGCCATAATTTTTGCAAACCAACAGTTAATGCCTTTATTCACTACTATTTCTGAATCTTTGACATGGACATTTTCTTGTGGCATCAACTTATTTTCTATCTTTGAGTTGTCGCATCATTCAGCATGTAGAGAGTTTTATAACATTGTTTGCTCGTTGGGTATTGCACATATTAGTTTACTTTTTGCTTTGGCATTTTATCAAATTTCTAAATAAGGAAACCACGTGACTGACTTTACCAAGTCAAACTAGCTAGTAGACACAAGCATAAACATTCGTGCTTTGCAGTATTCAATTATGATCTATAAATATTGCATCGAGCCCTTCAAACTGAGACATCTTCATCGTCAGTCTTCTAACATCTTCTGATGGAATTATTGTATAGTAGAGGCTTTGCAATATGATCAGAGTTTCAATACGATTTGTGTCCTTATACGATAAAGTCTTCACAATACAATTCTGATTTCAGATGAGTTGGATTCGATCTGATCTTTCACTACAATTTAGTACTTATAATACAATCTCTCATTGCTTTACGATTTTGTAGTTTACTTTACGTTATTATCTTTTTGTAGATTCCAAATTGACTTCTTCAGATCATCATCTTTAAATCTGTTCTTTGTTATGTTGAGTCAGTTTAGTCTTCTTCTGGAGTACTTCAGAACTCATTTCTTTCTTATCTCCCCCTCAACTTGGTGTCTCATTTGTTTCATTACTTGTGACCTTCAGTTGACCCTAGCTTTGTTTGTTTTCCTTTTCTTTTTGATAAAATAACTCCCCCTCACTTGAGCACTTCCATCTTCTGTTTATTTATCCATTATTTCTCTACTCAGTGTTCTTCAATGATTGTGGATGTTGTTCATTTTCATGCCTCTTTATGAGCCATCTCTAGTATTCAACATCTATATTCATTTGCTAAGTTATCACCATCTACTTTTACTGGAGAGTTCTTCTGTTGGACCATCCCAATCATGTGTTGTAGTGGGTCTATTTTTCACTGCCATTCGTTTCATGAGCTCTGACAGTTAAGGCACTGTTGTATCTCATCCTTGATGTAGCTCTGCGTCTCGAAGTAGCTTTATGAAAGTTATTACTCAACAATTTGATGATATAAAATTCAGCTTCGTTCTACGATCTTGAGTACATTAATCTGTTAAGTCTTTGTGAGCTTTTGTTTTTGACTTGTTGTGATGAGTCTACTTGACAGGATTTTACAAACTCTTCCTTTGTATTGATCTTGTGTGATGACTTCTACTTTGTTCTCATACTCCATCTCTTACTGACTTCTTATGTTTAACATATAAAACACCAATGTGTAATATACAATAATTATAACAAAAGCTATAATTTAATGATCTGAATTGCATGCAAAAGATATAGTTAATGTAATTCAACGTGTTACTATAAGAAATCATTACAGATTAAAAATAATATAGCAAAATCAATGCCTCCCACTAAACAAACACATCCCATGATGCACATAAGTCCATGCTAGCAACATACCTCTCAAAGACACAGAGGTGAATTCCTTTAGTCAACGGGTCATTAACCATATCATCTGTACAAATATAATATATTGTAACGTCACCCATTTAGGCCTTCTCTTTGATGGTCAAATACTTTATCACCATGTGTTTAATCCCTATGATACTTTTATTGTTATTAATGAAATCAATGGCAGAATTATTATCACAGTATAACCTTATAGGCCTAGACATAAAATCAACAATAATTAAATCACTCATGAAGTTCTAAAGCCAACGTGCTTGAATAACTACTCTATAGCATTTTACAAACTCTACCTGTATAGTTGAAGAAGCAATCAATTTCTGTTTCTTAGTAAAGTGAAAAACAGATATTTATCCTTATCTCCAGCGAATTAGAATATGAAAAATTCACTAGTTGCAAGTCCTTAACCCACCTATAAGTTAGTATGTAATCTTTTGTCCTCTTTAAATACGTGCCTCAAAACCTTCTTGACAGCAACCCAGCGATCGCAACCATGGTTCGACTGATATCTGTATAAAAGACCCACTATAAAAATAATGTCTAGTCTAGTACTACACATTTGATGTAAGATCCCGACTTTTATTGAATAAAATTTAATTTTTTTCATATATTATTTTATACAGTAAAGTGTTATATTGATAAAAGTTAAAAGTTAAGTATGTCATGTACAAATTATATTTGTCGGGAAATAATCGATTTGTCGGGAAATATTTGATTTGTCGAAAAATATTCGTTTTGTTGGAGAATATTCGATCCGTACGACGCCGTCGAAATAACCAATCATTGGTGGATCCCATAACAAAATATTATCATATATAAAAAACGACAGCATTAACCTTTTAAAATAAAAATAGTCAATGATATTGTCACTTTTAACTGTTAAAATACCTGGTGATAAAAGAATAGTAACATATGATATTTTATGGTATTCTACAGTAGCACACGGTATTACACAGTAGTACACGGTATTACACAATGTCTTATATTATTGATCTGATAAAGTGACTATTGCACAGTATTCATCAATAATTATTGTTACAGAGCATTTTACATTATTGAATCAATAATTACTATTTCCTTGTAGTTTATTGAACCAATAATTGTAACAATAGCTTAAGCACTGTATTAAACTAATAATTATCATAGTAATATTATTTTTGAATTATTGTTATCACTGTTGTATTATTACTCTAATTATTGTATTCCATTAATAATTGATATTTTGGATAATGATCTTAGTAAAAGAAATTGGATCACGTGTGAAGAAAATAAGATGACAATACCGCTCCTAATTAGTCTATTTTGGAAGCTGTGGAATTTTGAGGAGAGAGAGATAATTCTCAGGAAAAATATAAGACATGTGGGAGAAGATATTATTAAAATTAAAAAAAAGGTGATGGTGGGGGAGGTGGTGGAAATTTAGGAAAGAATGAATAAAATAAGGAATTGTGGATATACGGGAAGAATAAAATTAGGAAATGGTAGGTGAAGGCTTGTACTATAAAGGGGGGGGGGGGGGGGGGGGTTTCCAGTAATGAATTACTCACACATTTCTCTTCTCTTATTGACATATTGTGATTATATTTTGAGTACTGTAAGATTATTCTAAAATTTTGGTAAAACCAAAAGGAGTGCAATAATTTTTCAAGTGAGTCTTTTCTTTAAACAGTAATATTTGCATAAATACCCACTTTACACGGTATTTACAAATATTCTTTTATAAGACTCTTCATTTAGAAGATTTATTTTAAAAAGTTTCATTTGAAATATTTTATTTTAAAATATTATTTTAAAAACTATTTTAAAGTTATTATAATTTATTTGTACACCACATAAATTTATATTATATAAACACTTTTGATAATTTCATAGTATACGAGTTGTTGTATACCATAAAATTTATATTTGGTATTTACCAATTATATTATAAATATATAGGTTGATCCACTACATTTAAAACAGTCTCTTTTCACGTGATATGGTAAGATATATCATTTTCTTTCATAATTTTAAACTTATTATGGTAAGTATTGTTCGATAAAATTTTTGAAATGATTAGTAATTTGCGCTTTCATTTAATATTATTTCACGTGAACCTTCATATTTTACCAAAAATTTCTATTAAATTTTTAATCATTAGAATATCATTCTTGGATTTGACTCCACATCCTGTTGACAAGTTGAACATTATTTGAATCTGTACAAAGTAAAATTGTAAACTTTCGATATCTATTGTTTATCGTATTATTCTCTTTATTTTATCCATAATTTATATCACTGTTATTTGTACTAATCATCAAAAATTAGGTTGTTGTGAATATATTTGGCGTGGGTGTAAAGATAATATAATTGACGACTAATTGTGGCCTAGGGCACAAATGATATGATTAGTAAATGTCTTTGGCTTGAGGCAAAGACGATATACTTGTTGAGTGTTTGTTAGGACACGTGGTGAATGTTCTTTTTGGCTTGGGACAAAGAGGAACTGTTATTTGGCATGATCATGACCATCGGTGTTTTAAATGATAAAAGTTGATGATTAATATTTATGAAAAAAAGAAGTTAGTAGACATCATAGTCTACATAATTCTTTTAATGAATTGCTTATTCCGCTGCAAATATTTGTTGAAGATTTATTGTCTATTATATTCTAACATTCTGCTACAGTTGTTGATATAAAATTATTGTCTATTGTATTCTATCAAGAACTTATCACTGTTGAAGACTATTGATAATTTATTTATTATTATTTTAGTAATGATATTTTTTATTAGGATATTTGAGCTCACTATTTTTTTTTGTTCCTTTGTTCTTCAGTAGAAGATGAGAGAGTAGCTGAGTCTAGTCGGAGAATAGAGTGAAGGTCCGAATGATAACTATAGTAGTTTTCACATGTTGTAAAATAATGTGGCAATAATAGTGAAGATTTAATTGTATATAATTAAGCACTTTATTCTTATACGTTGTACTGTATTATAATAATTATTATGTATTTTGATGACTCAAATTTTAACTATTTATATTACAAAAATAAATAAATAAATAAACCTCAAATTATTGTCTCCAACTTTAACCCATTTTTTTTTAAACGGTCCAAGAATGGACTGGAATTAAATATGTTAAGCTTGCAAATCAGAAAGAACAAAAAGAAGAATAAAAAAATGAATTCCTTCTGTTAAATACAGAAAAGCTGAAAATTCAGTAGAATGAGATAATCTAGTTATTTCATGAGTGACAACATTGATCTTATCTCAAACATATAATTTTTTCAAACATATATATATATATATATATATATATATATATATACATATACATATAATTTAAGAGTACCGCACACTCATTCCAAGGTTCCGGTGCAATCCACCAACGATTCAACGCAAAAATACAAAAAGCTCATTCACCGGCCCATTCATTTCACGACAAGCCATTGGTTCAGAAATAATAAAATCAGGCCCAATTTTTTCAAGTTTCGGTCGGTCTACAAATCATGTCATGGAAGATATATACAACTCACAAGTAAATTTAAGCCGATCAACTCTTAGCCTAGTAATTAAGAATAAGATACTGTAATTTTTAAATTAATTTTTTTTATTTAAGTGAGTTTATTTTTTTATTTTTATGTAAAACTTGTTTCCTTGTTAATGATGTACTCCCCAAAAGTGGGGCTTCAAAAAAAAAAAACGCTTTAATACATAACTTTGGTAATGTAAATAAAAGCTGAAATTTCACAAAAGAAGAAGAAGAGCATAATAGTAAACTATGAATCTCGTTTTAATTATCTTTGATGAAAACAATTGATAATAACGTATAGTGAACTATTTATTACCTTAAACACTTGTGTGATATGCACATAATTTACTAATTCCGATCAAAATTAATCATAGGAGATAATTATACAAATAAATAAATAAAAATTGATGAAAACAATTGATAATAGTTCACAAATTAACTATTCGTTAACTTAAACACTCACTCATGTGGTATGTATATAATTTATTAATTTTAATCAAAATTGATAAGAGGAAACGATTCTACAAAAAAATTGAAACATCTACTGTCATATTGATATTGCAAAAATTAAAATATTAACATTTATATTATAATTCAGTGTTAACATAAATGAAAAGTTTTGCAATTTGACCCTCTGGTAACGCAGACTAATGTCAAAATTTCATAAAGTAAACAATGGTAAATTATTAAAATACTGTTTTAATTATCTTCAGTGAAAATAATTGATAATAGCCTGGTACAAATTATGCATCGATCTTTGGACCATGGCACATAAAAAAGCTATAGCTAAAATTTATATCCATTTAAATTTCATTCAACAAGGGCAATATTTCTGACAATCAACAAAAGTGTCCCAGCTACCACCACAGCAAAACCACTTTTCCTTCCCATTAAATAGTATCTTTCCAATACAACTATGTATCACCACCGTTGCTAAGACATGGAGATCAGCTCTTGAGTCCAAACTAGCACCATCAACTTCTCTCTCATTCTTAAGATCTTTGCCTGCGTATATATATTCAAACAACAAATTAGTTTGACGGAGAAAACTACGTACATGCATGCATGCACCATCAACCAAATTAGCCTTGAAGGATTTTGAAACTGCCATGGATATCTTTGATCGATTGAGAAACTTGGGTGATTGAGATATCTTCTTGCCCATATGAAGAGATATAAGCTCCCAAATATAATTTTCCTTGAGAGTCCATCACACATTGAATTGAGTTTTTTTTATGATTTATCGCTTTCATCCATGTGCTAGGGATGCAATAGGAATATATAAGAAAAGATCAGAGACTGATTTGACCTCAGGTAGCAAACTAGGTGGCCCACTACTAGTAGGATCACCAAGCAAACTTTCATGTTTTCCTCAGTGGAGGAGTCGCATAGTTTACTTCAAAGAGCTAGATTCCAACTCATTAAAAAACATATCCATAGACCAGTCTTAATGTAAGGCGTTGAGTATAAGCAACTGTATCAAGTGTAGTTCTTCAGAGCTACTTGGCTTTGCTACGCTTGGATGGTAGTGCAGTTCTCAGTGCACTAGAGTCTAGCGAGGCATTCATTCTAGGCACTGATCATTGGTATCGGATGTATGGTTAGGTTGGACGTGGTGTTGTTAAATTTTTTGGTGGTGGTTTTTATTCCTGGAGGACTGGAACAAGATGGGGAAAATTCTACTACGGCGGTCAAGAGAGTTGCAGTAAGGAAGAGTTCAACTTAATCCATTAGGACATGGGCCTTAAAAGAAAGCAATGTAAGGCCCGGCCGGGTCATTAGTTGTATTAATAAAAGTATGGGGACTTGTTAGGTAGTTAATGAAGAGTTTTCTAGTAGAATAGATTCAAGTGGAATAGGAGGTCGTTGGGCCTTTTATATATAGGATGGTTGGTATAATTAAATTGAGGAGTATGAAATGAGTGGTCCCATATATATGGAATGTTGTAATAGAACAAGGCTTAGTCCATCATTATCTATCAAGCTATATTTTTCTCCAAGTCTTTTCATCAATTTAATTCCTAGTTTCTTAGTAATTTTCTCCAAGTCTTCATTAATTTTAGTATTAGGACAAAACAAAGTTATGTCATAATTATATTAATAAATATTTTATGTCAAACATAATAACATAAAATTAAGAAAAAAATATAAATCACTAAATACGTTGGAAACCAGACCTATATAAAATAGACAAATTTATATTTATGTGAATAAAAAAAACCTATGAAATATTGAACAATATATAAATATAGTGGGGGCTCATAAACAAAAATATATATAACCAAAAAAGGAAAAAGAAAAAAAATACTAATAGGGACGGCCTCCCCTACGAGGACACCCTTTATCCATCCACGCCTAAATATATCATCCTGTGATAATAAGAATTTAAAAATAAATAAATATATGTGTATATATATATAAGACTACATGTATATACACAGTTGTATAGTGCACAATCGGCTATGACAACAGTTTTTTTGAGCTACGGCGACGGTTGAACCGTTGCCATAGACCAGAAATAGCTATGGCGACGGTTGAACCGTCGCCATAGTCCAAAAAACCCTCCGCCATAACTGACTGTTGAGGAGAAAGTAAAGAAAAAATGAAAGAAATTTAAGAGAAATTTCGTACAAACTTTACACTTAACTATTATCAAAAAAAATAAAAATGACTTACATTCATTAAGAGCCCAAAGAGAAACAAGGACGATATAAAATAGAGCCAAATTAGCCTTGAAGGATTTTGAAACTGCCATGGATATCTTTGAGTAAGAAACTTGGGTGAAAGGGATATCTTTGAGTGAGAAGCTTGGGCGAATGGGAGTTTGGTTGCCCAGTTTTTATAGCAATTCAAACTTAAGGATATGGTAAGCTAGTAAGTGCAAAATCTTTAATGCTTTATTGGCAATTAATGTTATTCAACGTTGAAAACCATGTAATACATGGGCAGCTTTAATGTATATACATTTGACGTATTTGCAATAAATATGTTAAGTTACAGGCTTTAACGCATAACAAAAATCCTAATTTTTTTTCTTAAAATTGCTTCTAAATTGTAAAAATAAAATTATTGCACACTGGAGCCTACATTTAAATCAAAGACCTTTTGCATGTTTGCCATCACAATATCTGGCCTAAAGATATTGTATTCTTCTACAATAAATTTTATAATTATAGCAGCCCAATAATTAATGTGTAGATATAAAAAGCGAATAATCAACTCAATCATAAAAAAGATTACAATACATTAGTAATCTTTTTCTCATTGCACATTTGATCCTTATATTTAAACGGGTTAAAGACCCTTTGTATCTTTGATGTCACGACATCTGCCTTCGAGATATTTGTACAATTCTACAATAAATTTTATAGATTATAACAACCGAATAATTTAAATAGTCGAGTAATTTATTCTATAACCATAAAATAATGAATTGTCAAATCGTGTAAAATAGTTACAATAATTTATGGTAATCTTTTTCTTATTACACATTGGACTGTTATATTTAAATGGGCCATTGAAAATTTATCGTGTTTGAGGGCACAATATGTGCCTTCGAGATATTGTACCGTTTTATAATATGTTTTTTTTTTATTATAACAATTAATATATACTTTCTAATCTAGAGTACAGTATTTTTAATATCTTGTAAATCCCAACCAACGGTCACAACTAGACCTGACAAACGGGCGGGCCGACCCAAATTTTTGGCGGGCTGGGTCAAAACGGGTCGGGCCAAAAACGACCCGGCTTTTTATGGGCAACATAACCTTTGGCTCGTGCGGGCCAGGCCGGCCCGCGGGTTTTTTTGTGTAATTTTTTTTATTATGACTTATAATTAAAAATATTAAGTAAGACATAAAATATTTTTCATGTGTGTCATGATTTCTTTTTCTAACTCACGAAAAAGCATACATAACTGATTAACTTTTTATATTTGGAATAAATATTAACACTAATTATTTACAATTATAACATATTATTTTTTATATTCTTCATAATTCTCTATTTGATTCATTTTCTAAGTTAATTTTTTTTTTTGGTCAACAATGTTAAGCAGTATAATTTTTTTTTTTAAAAAAAAAATAAAAAATTTAACCCGCGGGCCGGGCCGGACCGAACGGACCAGGCCAAAAATGGCCCAGCTTTTTTTGGGTTGTATTTTTGAGGCCCAAAGCCCGTTTTTTTTGGGCCGGCCCAGCCCGTGGGCCCCGGGCTCTTTTGCCAGGTCTAGTTACAACACATGGTATAAGGACTTGAATGTTATGTTTTGTGCTTAAATTTTATAAAATATTCACAAGCGTACGAATTTATTGTAAAATAGTTTAATGCAAAGTACGAGTTCGATCCCACGAGGATTATTGAATAATTAATTAAATTTAAATTATATTCAATTCTAATCTAGTTAACAAAAAGTAATTTTTGGAATAATTGAAATTAAAAAGTAAATATAATGAAAATCAAAACTAATAAAATAATTAAACTTTTAATCAATGAGAGAAAGTTCTGAAGTTCGGAATCCACAATATTAATTATGTATATCTGACTATTCATTATCAATTCGAAGTAGTAATTTGAAAATCAATTCAATACTTGCTCAAGATTTTTCGTTTAAGTTCATAAAAATATTTCTTTTATAAATTCTTATTTTTCAAAGTTAAATGTATAAGACCAAAGCATTAAATGTATCCACCGCTTTGAAAAACAAATAATCTTAGTTCTTAATTTAGATTTCAAATCACAACCCAGATTAAATTAAACTAATTGAAACTATTCAAAATACATGATATTATGAATGAAACAATTTAATTTAAACTCAATCAATAAATAAGAATTATTAACATTAAAATCAATTTAAAAATTAATAATGAATTTCAGAACATTACATATTTAATAATGTTTCATCCTATTCCTCAAAAATAATTTTAACAACACATAATAAACTTAATAACAAAAGCTGAGATTAAGTGATAACCAATAATTATATGCTACTTTCTTCTTCGAATGGTGCTCTGTTATTTGCAACGTGATGCACTACCTCCCCCTCTGTACCGGCTACCCCTCTGTACCGGCTTCAGTTGCAACTGATATTCTTTCTTCAAACTGTTCTTCTCGCTTATCTCGCAAACGTTGCTTTGCTTTATCTTTTTAAAGTCCCGCAGTTTTATGACTTTCTTAATGATGAGGGTATTACAATCCCTTTTTAATTGAATTAAATTTGTTGGTACAGAGTCATCACCGTGAGGTATTATACTACTACTAGTATTGATTACGTGATGTTTCCACCTGATTGCTTATTGGATTTTCAACCACCAACCATTGAATGAGCCAAGCCTTGCCGTGTGGGTCTACTAAAATATTTCTTCACATGGGATGAACTTGGATCCAAAATTGGGCTTTATTTTTATTTATGCAACTTCTTAACCTGTTCACCAAAATAAGTACAATTAAAATAAAACTAACATAAAACTTAACTAATAAATATATTTTTAGAGAAAATAAATATATATATATATATAATATGCTCATCAGTATTCATCTTAGCAACAGGAGTAAATGTCTACTTATAATCATTGGTATTGAATGTATGATTAGGTTGTGGCCCTTGTGGGCATCCCGAGGGCTTGAGGCCATTTGTTCCTCTCCTTTATATTATAGTCCTTTAAGCTAACTCCCGTTCAATAGTCCAATCGGGACGCATAAAATCTTCGCGAAGAAATGTTATAACACGTACCTTAATCTTATTGGTTAGCATAATAACCAAGGAAAACATACTTAGACTTCTTGGTTCTAACTTACAGTGAATTTGGTGATTTTTTATCAATAAAAACAATCAAATATTTTGTGTTGTGACATAAAAGAATGTTAAGTCGTTAAGATTGTAACATAACTCTTATTATTTTAAAACTCGCATACAATGTATTAAATATACAGTTGTGAAAGTCACCTTTTTGCAGTAACATGGAGGAACATCTATCTGAAACAGTAGGGCGTGGGAAACTTCAAGATATTCATGTTCTTGCATGTGGATTATGGACATGCTTGGGACATGGTGTTGCTAATTCTCTTCGTTTTTGGTGCTGGATTCTTATCCTAGAGTAGTGGAAAAAAAGAGGAGAAAACTTTAGCTACAACGACTGTCAAGAGATCGAGTTGCAGTAAGGAACATGGACCTTCTTAATTGAAGGCAATGTAAGGCCAAGGGCCATTAGTAGTATTAATAAAAGTCTTGGGACTTGTTAGGAAGTGAAGAATTTTCTAGTAGAATAGATTCAAGTGGAATAGGGGATTGTTAGGCTTATTATAGGAAGGGTTAGTATGAATAGAAGAGCATGAATTGTGTGGTCTCATATGGAATTTTATAAAAGAACATGGCATAGTCCATTGTTATCTATCAAGCTTTATTTTTCTTCAAGTCTTCATCCTAATTCGTTAGTAATTCTCCAAGCCCTCTTAAACTTTTGTATTACGACAAAACTAAGTTATTTTTGTTCAAAATATCACTTTGGCTTTAATTTATGATTTGGATCGTATTTAGATATTTTAGTTAGTTACTGAGGTTAATGCGAATCGACTGCATTTGGATGACCAATGCTCTTGCACATTTGGAAATTTTTGAATAACAAAGGCTATGTTGATACACTGGCTTTTTTTTTAATCATAAGTTTAAATTCTGCAAATCCATTCGTGTTCATCTGTGTTGCCATCAAGTTAATTATTTTTTTACCCTATTGCTGTGGAAGTCGTTGCTAATCTTTAGTCCAAGCAAACTATGCAAATCAAAAACATGATTACATTAGACAATTAATTCTGTGAAAAATCATAATCCTGTTTCTTAGAGTAGTGCCACATGATTGCTATGGGGCTTCTAACAATGTGCGTTTTACTTACCCAAGCAATACTCCCAAAGACCATGTCACTCACTATTTCACTGCTGTTATCAGGTATCAATCTGCTTTCAAATCTAACTGTGTAATTTAACCTTTCATGCAAATAGTTGAAAGTTAGTCTCTTTGGCTCTACTGTTACGTTGATATTATCAGTTCTGCTGTTTCCAATTCTACCTCGGTACACATCTGGCAGCAGCTCCCCGACATTGGTCAGTGTTCTTTTCAATTCTTGAATTTGATCTTTCGGTTTGAAAACCACCAAGGCCGGTCCTAAGGATTTGGAGGCCTTATGCGGAAAAAAAAATAGGGGCCCTTTCGCAAAAAAAATTCGTCCTCTGTAAGAGTCGAACTCGTGTCGCGCGCTTTGAACTTAAGAATTTTAGCCAGTGCCTCCAAGGTAAAATTTGTTTATATTAGCCACATTTTCAATATTTATATAAAGTATACATATACAAAAAAAAATTCCGGGGCCCTCCGAATTTAGGGGCCCTGTGCGGTCGCCCATCTCGCACCCCCTCAGGGCCGGCCCTGAAAACCACAAAGAATGATGGATAATTCAGATCTCCGTGAGAACCAACAGGGCCTGAACAAGGATTCGAAGCCTTCACAAATCGCTTTATCTGCTCTTTTGTGTACTTCAAACTACACAGAAAACTTATATATTCTGATGTAAATCAAACCGGGATCTGCAGCCAATTGTGGATTTATATGGCCAGCTCCAATGCCAAGTGCAGTTGTTGGCTCCAATCCTCATATTGGGAAATTTGGTGATCCTGATTATCCATCACTCCAGCTGTTGTCATTAGTGCAGATCTGAGGGCTGCAGGGGACCACTTAGGATGAGCGGCGCGCAGTAGTGCAGCAGCTCCAGCTACATGCGGACAAGCCATTGATGTTTTAGATAGTTGGAACTTGTGGCTCATATCTGGGAAGCTCAGAAAAGGCCAATACTGAGCAAAGCAGAGCGAGATCGCAAACCCATCACAGATTCAGTAGCCTGGGCTACGCTGAAGCCCACAGGTTTCGGGGGGGTGCGGGGGGCTGCGCCCCCGGTATGGTACGGTAAATTAAGGTTGGAATAGAAATAACGCTTATATATATTCTCTATTGTAAAACCCTATATACCTTGAATCGTAAATAAACATCTTCTCTTTCCGCTCCCGTGGACATACCCGAGTTTGGGGAACCACGTATATTCTTGTGTTAATTCTTTATTGTTGTGTGCGTGTGTGTGATTTTATTCTAACACAGATAAAATAATAAAATTGACTCGTCTCGAGTCATATGGAGACTGAGAGAGATGCGGTCGGAATATATGCTCCTAAAATATTAAATCCTGGGCCAATTAAGTCTGGTTTTAGTATGTTCAGGACTGTCAATTAAGTCTGGTTTTAGTATGTTCAGGACTGTCGGATTTGGACCGCTGGAAGAAATGGCTGCTAGTATTGTGGCCCTATCAGTATGGTTGTAAAAGAAAAATCTCGCAGCTGGGCTATTTGATGTACGGATATAATCTAGAATAGCCTCGCCGTCTTTGAATCCCACTAAAGCACCAGGCAACGGAAAGGCTACTGCCATTAATCCCTCACCCTTGTTCTTTTTGTTCAGTTGTATCAATCCAACGCCGCCGGCTTCATGCATCATGATGCCATTGTTATAGGCATTTTCTTCCAGGCCGAAGCAGATAACAATATTCCCCGTCAGATTTTGTTTAAACGCATCGATTGACTCACAAGTGCCGAGATAGGGTAGAGGAAAAGATTGGCTCAGACCAATACTGGCTGTGTACATGGAGGAGCCAATATAAGAAATGTCATTCCCCAGCAGGACTTTTGCTTGCAAAGAGCGATCGATAGAGCCTGCCCCTACAGTGGTTATCCATGGCGCAGTGTTCCATACTGTATATGGCGCAGGCCCCAGATTTCCTGCCGAACATGCGACAAAAATGTTGTGTTCCATTGCAGCAAAGGCCCCTCTAGAGATAACATCCATGTAAGGAGGAGCATCTTCGATGCCTATTGAGAAAGACAGTATATCTACTCCATCTACTATAGAAGCTTCTATAGCAGCAAGAACATCTTATCCAACACACATTCCCCAGTGGCACACTTTGTATACTGCAAGTCTGGCTTTTGTAGCTATTCCTCTCGCAGTTCCTTCAGCGAAGCCGAATAGACTGTCTTTGCCAACTGCAATAGAAGCAACATGCGTACCATGTCCTGTTCCATCGCGGGGAGCTCGATAATCTCCATCAAAATCTTCGTTCAAATTATTGGACTTGAAATGGGCGTACCCTGAAACAAAAAGTCTAGCCCCTATTAACTTTTTGTTGCATTTTTTCGAGGAATTGAATTCACATAATCCATTCCATCGGGAAGGTGCAGGGCCGATTCCCCGGTCGCTGAAGCTTTCGCTTTCTGGCCATATACCAGTGTCAATGACACCAACTGTGACATTCTGCCCAAAGTTTGTCTCTGGCCAGAGTCCGTAGTTGGCGTCAAGTCCTAGAAAACCTGGTGATCTTTTTGTGTGTAAAGTGTAAGCGGCTGTCTTCGAAAACACTTGTGACACCGAGCATTTTGGCAATTAGCTCAGCTTCTTGAATGGTCAATCTTACTGCAAAGCCAGTTAGGACTACATTGTAATGGTAAAACACTCGGGAACCCGTGTTTTGACTCTCAGTGCTGATCGTTAAGCTTTTTATCATGAACGCGTACCAGTCGCCTTGAGTCAAGAATTCTGACGGCCTCGAGTGGTGATCAGTCAAAAACAATGTGGCTTGACAGAGGATAGTTGGTGGCTCTTACGGTATTCAAGGTTGAGACTAGGAAGATGAGGACGAGCGAACAACAAAAGAAAGAAGGAACCATTGGTGAAATGAAAGGTATTTGTTTTTGGAAATCAGTTGATGAAATGAAAGTCTAATTGGGTCAGATGTTTGTTAAATGTAATGTATGTGTAACAAGTGATTCAAGGTGATTATATAGAACTGAAACCAAAGGCTGATGAGATTATAGCATTATTAAGATCAAAGCAACTTTATAAAAGTGAAATAAAATTCAGAGGTTATATGTTCAAGTTTGGATGTTGTGTTACACATAGTTTTGTTTGATGATGCATGTATCAGAGTCCCAAGGTGTACTACTCTTTTAACTTTTTTTAGTTTGTGTACAATTGATGGAGAATGTGATAGGCTGCTAATTAGGAAAAAGGGAATATTAATGTATTACAGAATTATTGACTGATTAATAGGCCTGACATGGTATGATATGATCTTGGTTTACCTTGGAATTCTTCTGCAAGATTTAATTCTCAGGACTAGTGCAAGAACGTTGTTAAACTTGGAATCTACAGGGCTCTTTAGTTAGCAGGAGGTGCAAAAGGTTAAAATGCAAGATGTATCTTAATTTAGAGGACAATCATTTTGATAAACTACATAACATGAAGAGAGTTATACGTGCTTATTTGTGCATACTACACATTTTTTGTTTGCATTAATCCATGAATATTGAAGACTTGACTATCTTTCCTTTGAATAAGATGTTACTGGTGAAAACAAATTCAACTATGATTCAGAGACGATATAAAGCTACCTAAAAGGTGGTAAATGGGCTTGTTCCTCGGATCGTGCACTGCATTATATAAGATTTCTTTAAGATAGTGAGATTGACTTGCCATCGATCATGGAGTAACCCACCCAACATTTGGACGAATTATGTAAGATTGTGTCTTGCATGATTGTTTTTCTTTAGATATTTCTTTGCTATTGTTTTTGCTTTTCCAACAAAAAGTTCTTCCTTGTTCTAGAAAGGGATCAGAATAATAATCATATTGCATAGGTTTGGTATTAGCCTGCATAATGGATGATCTCATACTATTGAAACTTCATATATTTCTCAAATTAACCGGCAGCGATATGATACTTATGAAAGGTCAATGAGCACCCTACGTTTGATCAAGTGTATGAAATACTCCCTTACTATAGGTTGATTCTTTCCTATTTTGAGACCAGCTTTCCATTTTTTTTTTCTTTTTCAGTTTGATTCTTTTCAAGTTCAGGAGACGCACTCTCACATGGAATGAGAACCTGATCATCAAGTTTATGAAATGTAGACCTCATTATCCAATTTAAGGTAAGAATGCTTTTCTTTTCTTTTCTCACTTTGATGCTATTTTAGCTGTGCATCACTTTGGAACAACTTGTTGGTTTCAAGGTGGGAAGTAACTTCATCTCTTTTGAACAAACTAGTGGGTTTTGCACTAATTTCAGCATCTCAATTTGTGAACTATAAGGGGAGGGAGAGGGAAAGAGGAGCTATTTGGTTTTAGTTAGGCAATGTTGTGCCACCTAGCTATGCATTCATCAGTTGACGAATAATTCTCCCAAAGATATTTGGTGAAAACTAACTATTTATGCTCTATTTATTACCCTCTCTGTTCCAGAAAAGAGAAAAATACGACAGGTGATAATGTCAAATCAATATTTATGCTGTCAAAACAAATATACATTTAGCAACATATTTTAATGACACTTAGATTTTTAGCGGCACTTATTGTTTTATCAGCATAATTATTACTCTACCATTACCAATAACCAAAAATAGTCTTATTTGCCTCAACAAAAAAATATTATTTCACAAAAATAATCTTCCTTTTATCTATAGTAGTACAAAATGACAATAATGAAAGCTATGGATGCTCAATAATTGTTGAATGGAACTTGCGAAAATTGAATATTGGTTGGTATATATAGAAAATTAGGAACTAATTCTGTATTTCTAAACTTTCTAAAGCACATGCTAACTAATATGTTATATTCCTCACTTTTTAAAGTACACGCAGATTGGAAAGCAGCAAGTTACTACATCGATCATACTAGTGGACTGAGTTGGAGTACTTTATAAGATTGTCATCCCCTCCCCCGGTACACCTTTTACCCTATTTTCCCCGATATTTATTTATCAATACAAATATTACTTAACAATGTCATGAACGACATAATTATTTACGGAAAATATTATTATGTCGTTCAAAATAATAATTTTATTGCTAAATTTGTAATAACAAATTTAGACAGAGATATCTTCCATTACACTTTTTTCCTAATTTCTTCAAAAATATATAAAGCAATATAAAAATTATTTTAGTGGTGACTCCAGTAACATAATTATTTATGACAAATATTGTTGTACCGTTAAATGTACTATTTTTAATACTCTTTTTGTTTTAAATTAAATGCCTAATTTTAAATTTTTTAGGTCAAATGGACTATTTTTAGAATTAATAATTAAGTATATATAAATTTATTTTTAAAATTATCAAAATTGGATCTAGTAATGAATTATATATGCTTTCTTTTGGTTGTATCTTTTCGCCTATATTTTGTTTAAAAATAAATAGTTAATTTGACTATAAAAAGTCAAAACTAGACATTTAATTTGAAACAGAGATGGTACTAAACGTGTATTGAGAGAAATTGAATAGTAATTCAAAAAATTTGATGAAAAAAATATAGTGGAGACAATAAACAGTTGTAAGCACTTTTCACGATGCCAAAAATGGCCAGAATCTGAGGTCTTGAAACCCTAATTGCAACCAAACTAGACACTATAATTTGAACTTTTAAAATTGATGTGAATTATTGATTTCAATCAATGCAATAATAATCAGGGAGCGTAATATTCTAAATTATTTAAAAATTATTATTAAGTTTAAAATTATTAACTGAAAATTTAATATAAATTCACATCAAAATTATAAAATTTCACATATTAATTAGAATTAAAGCTAAATGATACTCTTTTTGTAGAACAAATAGAGATATGGAGTAAAAATTTTTTTTTAACAAAACAATACACTCAAAAAACAAAGGACCCAACCCAAAGTACAAACGGGCCCAAACCAGCACTTGACAAAACCAAGGTAAAACATATCTAAAAATTTAACCACCAAGCCCATCACCCGGTCACGAATCTATCTCTTATTCCTCCTATTCAACATCTTTTTTTTAAAAATCTATCCACTCACATTTTTTGCCCAAATCAAATTCACCACTATGCTACAATAATAATAATAATAATAGAAATAACAACAACAGCAACAACAACAACAACAACAACAATAATAATAATAATAATAATAATAATAATAATAATAATAATAATAATAATAGAAATAACAACAATAATAATGCTAATGCTGCTGCCACTACCACTACCACTACCACTACCACTACTACTATTATTACTACTACTACTACTACTACTACTAATAAATTATAATAATAATAATAATAATAATAATAATAATAATAATAATAATAATTTTTCTTCTTCTTCTTATTATTATTATTATAAAAAATAAAAAATTTACACGTAAATAACACGAGTCACCCTTTTAGCATTAACGCCCTTTTTCTTGTTTTTCAGTTATTGCGGTTGTTATGTTTCCACATGCAAATTGATGTGGGCGGAAAATCATAGGGACGGTTCAGATTCATTCTGTTTGATTTGTAAGTTATTTTAGGCTGCAAAGAGTTTTTAGGTAATAGAGTATTTTTGAAATTTTGATCTACGCCGTGCCTTCAGACACGGGCAATTACGTGTGTATCTCTTTGGTGTTTTTGCGGACTATATCGAGAACAACTATTGTAGTAGACTTTGACTCATGGTATGAGAGTCTTTTGTCTAATTTCAAAAAAAAAATATAGAGAAAAAAAATGTTATAGTGATGCAATTTAGTTGGTGTTGTGACAATACTTTTTTGTTTGGACTTAAAGGACTCATTTTATACTTTTGGGTATACATGCAAAAGCCTCTTTTTTGGATTTTTACATCTTTTTTTTTTCCTCATTGGATCCCACCAAATGGCTTGCAGTACTACCCCTTTTTTCACATAAAATACTGTTCATGAATCATATTGATTGATGGTTAGAGATATTAGAGGCAAATAAATGCTGCCAAACTTTTCATTCTGTTTTGTCAATAAAGGGAAGGTGTGTGGGATATCCGAAAATACTATATTACACAAATTTGAGTCTGCTAGAGTCAATCAACTAATTGCTCAAACTTGTCAAGAACTAATTTTAAGTTGGAAATGAGTAGCACACTAATATTTGTTTCAAAAAGAAACTATGACTGAATTGAGTATCAATCTTTTTATATTAATGGTTAGACTCTCAGTTCTATTATAGAACTGATAGTCCACAACGGTTTTAGATTTTTCAATCTAAAAATATTGGATACAGTATTCAACTGTTATATTAGTTGTACCGTATCTTCAGACACGGGTTATCTCAAATATTAGTATATATTCCGTCGTCTGTCCTTCAAAATAATGTTTGAATTATATTTTCTTACAATTAAGAAAGTCATTTCAAAATAAATATTAGTAATAGTTAAATTGTAACAATTCTTCTTGATTTGGGACGATGAAATTTGAAATTTATAGTTCAAGCATCGTTGAACATCTTGACATACTACAAACTTATTCAAAAAATCATGATATTGGTGTTGTTGGCAACTTGGCATTCACAAAATCACATCCCATCACAAAACAAGAGATTATGTCACTTATAATTACGACACGTTCTAAATCGAGCTCAGACCTAACCTCATATTTACTGCTCTAAAGTATCATTAGATCATCTTTGGACAAAAGGTTTAGTACTTTAGTAGTACCTTAGCCTTATACACACAATACAATATGTTTCAACGTAAAACTAAATTATCACATAAATAATAATAATAATAATAATAATAATAATAATAACACTCCACATTTTATCAATTGCGCATCAATGCATAGCAAAAAATTTCTCCATTCTAACCCTAGAGTGATCAAAAACATTAAGAATCAAAACTCTATTTAATTTTCATAAAAAAATTATACTTGAGTCATTCTTTTAAGGATCGAATAATGATTTCTTATATATATATATATATATATATATATATATATATATATATATATATATATATAATAAAAAACAAAAGCTTTCATAAATAGTACAATCATTCTCATGGTTGCTGTACAGTGCACCTTTGTCTCAGCTAAATACACTCCCTTGGGTTCCATGTGAATTTCGCAAATCTTAAGAAACACAAAGCAAAATATATTGAAGTAAGGACGACTACTTTAATTACTCGCCACTATACTCCAGCTAGCTTCATGCATGCACAAGAACACGTATTTTGGTCCTTTAATTATAAAAAAAAATAAAAAATCAGAATCTGATCAGGTGAGATCCACGAGAATTGCAGCCAGCACGACTACCACTCCTACCTCACGTGTATAATCTCAAAATCCCAGCCCTTTTAAGGCTTTATAATATATATAATAGGAAATCGAAGTACTTCTTACGAAGATTAGTACGTGCTAATAACTTAAAGCACTACTTCTTTTTTAAAAAATATTTATTATTAAGTAAAGTCTTTGAAAAAGTTATTTCTAGCTAGCTAGGTTTGTAGAGGAGGGTACGTATAACAAAATCTTAATATTCATAATTAATGAAAAAGTATTTATGGAGGTGAAATGGGATTATTATTTTGAGATATATAGGAAGTGCTTTTTTAATTATTCCATAAAGTAAAAATAGTATAGGGAGGAAAACTGGTTATTTAAAAATAAAAAAAGATAGATATTTGAGATATATACTAGCTAGCTAGGATCATTCTTCACTCCAAAGTTATACTAGACGACTTTTACTACTTTCGTAGCTCATAATTGATCTACGAGATACTGCATCAAATAACTAATTTCAGTCAAAATTCAAACTCTCTCTTGTTCGTAAAATTAATAAGAAAATGTGTCATATATATATATATATATCAGTGTGAAATTGCCAACATGATTTCAGAAAAGGTAATTATTTAAAGGACAACACTTAAATTTTTATAATAATTGATGCAGGTTTTTTGGTTTTAAATTTATTTGAAATATTTAAAAACATGTAGGGGATTTTCAATTAAAAATTACTGTATGCCATTGGACAAAATGATGAAGATTATAATCTTAAAATGTAAGCCAAGGTTTTTTTAAAGAAGAATTAGGGAACTCTATAAACTTTGTTAGACAGTAGTTATATATATACTAAAAGCGAACATTCTACCTCCCTTAAACACACTTCTCCATTATAAGCAACCATTGCGTTACTATCCCCCACCAATGGATCCACCACCCCATCCCAACACCATTCCCAACCCCACCTCCGCCAACTACCCTGACTCATCCGACTCCTCCCCAGGCTCTCGTGACAGCTTGGACGATCCACTTCAGACCGTCCCAGGTGCCAAGCTGCGTTTGATGTGTAGTTACGGGGGCCACATTATCCCCCGTCCCCACGACAAATCCCTTTGCTACGTAGGCGGCGACACCCGCATGGTAGTTGTCGACCGTCTTTCCTCTTTCACCGATCTCTCCTCCCGCCTCTCCGGAACCCTCCTCCACGGCCGCCACTTCAACCTCAAATACCAACTCCCAAATGAAGACCTTGACTCCCTCGTCTCCGTCTCCACCGACGAGGACTTAGAGAACATGATCGAAGAGTACGACCGGACAGCTTCTATATCACCGATGAGAACTTCTCGCCTTCGCTTGTTTCTTTTTCTAGCAAAGCCAGAAACGGCAGCTTCCATGGGTTGCCTACTAAATGATGCAAAATCCGAGACATGGTTTGTTGATGCACTAAATGGAACTGGAATAAATATTCCTAGAGTCCTTTCTGATTCAGTTGCCAGTGACAATTTACTAGAATTTGATGATCAGATCGTTAATAATAACAATACCGATCATTGTATGGCTCAGAATGAGCCTCTAAATGAGAACAAAATGCTGAAAAATACACAAAATGTACAAGATGCGCAATCTAGCATGCCCGATTCACCTATGGTGGAAACAAATTCATCCTTCGGGTCAAGCTCTTCGTCTCCTTCCATGTCGAATTTGCCTCCAATTCGGGTCGGTGTTGAGACTAATGCTGCCAGGTTGCAGGATCAAATGGCGGGAATAGATGAACAATTTTCGCATGTGAATACTAGTGTTGCTACAACAATGCACAATCAAGGTGATGGGGTTGTAATGTTATCTGCTCCACCAGTACCTCTGCCCGTGGTTATTTCTACAACTGTTTGTGGTGTGAATCCGAATCGGGTTGTTTCCGATAATGAGAGATCGGATCAGGGAGCACCAACTGGGTGTCGGAAGCCACCACTGCCACTCCAGCATGTACCAAGAAGGCTTGGTCATGATGCTTATAATTTGCCTTCACCTGATTCCGTTGCAAGGTATATTTTCCCTCAGTTCTGTTTGCATTAGTACTTTATTCTTTTATGGATTATTGATTTGGAGTAATGCTATACGTACACAGAAAAGTTAACATCAAATAACCCACCAACTGCCCAAAGTACTGCAGATGCAACTTTTTTCCCTACACTTGGTATAGGAAAAAGTTGAATTGTTAGTTTTGTTTCGAAATATACTCTCAATGCTCCAAAATTATAATATATATTTCTCTTTTTTGTTCATTTCAAAATTTGAAATACGTTTCTATTTTTAGACTATAAAATAACATATTTCATTCTTAATTGATTAAGTACTATCATGTCATTACTACTGTATTATAGCCAATGTTAAGGATAAATTTGAAAAAATAAAATTTTCCTTAAAAAGTCGGCGTTATATAAATATATCTCTAATTTTCGAACAGATGGAATATATAGAACATAATTGCAGTGTATAGGAAAAACTTCCGTGTTTGCCTTGAGGACTATTTTCTCATGTTGTTGTTCTGTTAGACCTTTCGAATTTTAAGAGTTGTACTCATCAAATTTTGAAAGGTAATAAATGTCATCGACTCTGTTTCACAGTGATAGTAGCATTGCATCTGCAAGTTCTCTCTCGAGAAACACATATTATCAAGATCCAACTCATGTTCTTACTAGAGAAAACACTAGACCTCCTTCAGCTGGTGAAGTTAGTCCAAACAACATAATTTCAGACCCAGATTCTCAAATCCCAATGCACCAAGTCCCGGATCAAGTTTATATGCCGCCGCAACAACAAAGTCAACAGCAACAACCACCACCGCAACAATATTTTCATCCGGGCACGCATTATATCCACCACACAACAAATCCAGTCCCAGTCTCATCGTACTACTCAATGTATGCACCACCTTCCCAGTTTCCGTATCATCAACAGGTCGACCAACAATACTCAATGTACCTAATGCCCGTCGCACAAACTCAACCTTATAACATGAATGTGCAATCAAATGTAAATGATTCAAATGTAGCAGCCTCAAATTATCAGCAAAATCCCCAGAATCCGCCCGTTGTTAATTCCTCTGGTGGTAATCCGCCTCTGGTTCAAGTTTCTACAAATCAGTTTCAACAACAGTATTTGAATTTGTCTCAGATGGCTCATCCGTTGCAGTCTCCGACACATGAGCAAGTGTATTATTCTCAGCACCGGCTTGAAAACCTGCCTCCACCTCCTCAGAATCAAACTATGACACCCGCGGCCGCGGTCCTGTTGTCACAAGCTTCAGCTCAACAGTCTGCAGACAATGCACAACAGCAGATGAGATGAACACAACAACAATTATTTATAAATTTATCAAAAAATCAAAAAAAAGGAGAAAAAGAAGAATTAAAGGTCTGATTGTTTCAAGTTTCGAGTATAGGCTATATCTGGAGTTAAGTAATAATGTATAATGTTGTCTTCTTTTTGTGTTTATGGTTTTATGTATTAGTTTATGGTTTTATGTATTAGTTTCTTAGAAGTTTCCATTTTTTTTCCCTTTTTTGTTGTAACACTAAATTTGAGTTGGGCGTACCTCGGGGTGAGGACATCTCCAGCAGGTCGGAGAAACAATAATCTTAGATTAAATATAGTGTAGGATTTATATTTCACTCTAACAGTCAGATTAAATTTAGTCCGTGAGTTTTTCCGGCGCAACAAATAGACTATATCAAGGAACAAGAATTTGTTGAACTATACTTTTAAATATATTTAAATAGAATGGTGAAAGGATGATTCAAGAAATACGAATTCATTGATTATTTTAATTTTTTTATATTATAATTTATGGGATAATTCATGAGATAGTCTATTTATTAAAAGAATTGAACACTAAAAAATATCTACCATATCATATAGAGTAAATATAGTTCATGGGTAGTCAGTCCACCTTCCGAAGATGGTCCGATTGCTCTTGTTCGGGTCTCTCCGATCCAATATAAATTAAGAAAGTCCAAGTTTGAGTTTTGATCTTGCAAGACAAGGGACAGGTTAGAAGAACCCTAAGGATGGTTCCTGGGAGGTCCGTCCGTCATAGGAGTTAGTATGGGTCTTAAAGTGATGGGAAGTGGGTATTTCTCTCTCTAAATTTCTCTCCAGTCTTCTATAAAATGAGATAACAGATCCCTGATGTTAGAGTGTGATGTGAGGTGAATTACTGTTATGCCCTTGATTAATGGGAGAGTCCAAGACGTCTCCAAGTGAAATGACTATGAGTCGGTTTTTAGTTGATCATTTATTTATATATTCACAAGTTAAATAGATTTGTTGAATTTGCTAAAAGAAAAGTACACACTAGATTGAATTGAAAATTGGTATATAGAATTTTTTATTTGATTAATATCATATAAGACAAAAGAGTCCCCCTCCCCCCTCAAGGGTTGAAGTGAAGATTGTTTTACATAGAATTTATTTATTTGATAGATAATTATATAAAATAAAAGATAATTTAGTCATTTATATTAAACTCAAACTTCCTTCTTGCATGTATGCGTGTCACACCTGACACCGCGCAAATTGCATATTCTAGAATATCGAGTACAGAAAAGCTATGTTGCCTAGGAAAAAGTATGCCCGGATATGCCCGAATTGTACATTACAACGCTTCAATTCATGTCTGGACAATTTGGACATTGTAGCATTGCCCTATAAAGATCACGATATGAAGAAACTGCAACTACAATAATTCACTATATGGCGATGATTCAAGTGATTGGCAATTCCATCAAGGCAGACGTGGAAATCAACAATTGTGGATATGCCCATTCTGGTTTGGCATGCAGTAGCTTGCTTTTCCATTTTAAGATGTGAATCTGGACTGTAATAATTAAAATATAGTTTGGCTAGATACTGGATAAATCCCTCTTGCCTAATTTTCCAAGCATAGTACTAGTGCTAGTGTCTGATATCTAAAGTTGTTATTACTAAAAAAGATGATGTGAAAAATCTTTCTGAAATTTCAAATTTTGAACTTTCAGATTTCTGTGATCACTTGTCAGAAAGTAGAACACACAAATGTAATTGCCCGAGCTTCCTACTTTTTACTTTGACCTTCACTTTTAGCATTAATGGCTGCCATCTTTCAATACTTCCTCATTCCCGACAATCCAATTCAGCAAAACTACCCATCTTTGCCTACCCTCTCCCCAAAGCCCAGGTAATTAATCTCTCTCTGTATATTTCTGTATTTATATATATGTACATATTGTATCCATGTGTTTTTTGCTTGTCTGTCTGTCTATGGGTATTTTTTATCTTACTGAATTCTCTCTCTCCATTTCAGGAATTTCAGAATTACTTACTGTTTATCGTTAAAACAACCAAAAAATCAAAACCCAAATGCTGAAAAATTACCCAGCACGGCCAATGACCTCCGGGTCATGTTCGCCGCCGGTGGAACCGGTGGTCACATCTACCCGGCGATCGCCATTGCCGATGGGCTCAAATCCCTACACCCTAACACCCAAATCCTCTTTATTGGATCCCCAACAGGAATGGAAAGCATTGCTGTGCCATCAGCTGGCTATGATTTCAGCTCAGTCCCTGCCAGCCCATTAGCCCGTCCATTGCTCTCTCTTCAAAATTTCTTTATCTTCCCTTTCCATCTAATAAAATCCCTAATTTTGAGTTTTCGGGAATTGCAAAAGTTTGACCCCCAAATTGTTATTGGGACTGGTGGGTATGTTTCATTCCCAATTTGCTTAGCTGCAGCTCTAAAAGGACTAAAAGTTGTAATCCAAGAGCAGAATTCAGTACCCGGAATCGCGAATTGGGTTTTGTCATTTTTTGCAGATAAGGTGCTTGTTGCATATCATGGGACTGTGGAGAGTTTTGTTATGAAGAAAAAGTGCGTGGTGTGTGGGAATCCGGTGAGGTTATCGTTTCTCCAGTATGTGTCTAAGGCTGTGGTTAAAACGCATTTCTTTCCCAAGGCGGGGAATCCAGATGCTAAGGTTGTGTTGGTTCTGGGAGGGTCTTTAGGTGCCAATGCTATAAATATTGCTGTGTTGAATTTGTATCATCAGTTGTTGGAGAGGAACAACTTGTTTATCATTTGGCAGACGGGTGTGGAAGCATTTGATGAGATGGAGAGTCTTGTGAAGAACCATCAAAATGTGATTCTTACGCCGTGAGTGTTGTTCTACTTTAAATAAATATGTTCTGCTTGATGTGTTATTCTAAAACTCAGAACTGTTTGGAGTTCATTATGTTACATACTCATATTGTACAATGAGGCTAGAAAGAATTTTTTCTTTTTGCTAAACTAAAATGGTAGCGTATATTCATTTTCTACATGGATTTAAGCACATGTTTACAATAAAGGTAGAACAGAATCATAGATCAGAAAGTTTCTGGCATTGGCTCTGATAGGCTCCCTAAAACCATGTGAGAACTGAGAACATTTATAGTTACTTTCACTATAGGTTCCTTGAAAGAGAAAACAATTAACATATCAGATTGAAACTAGAAAATAGGTATTTTAAGGGCAAGTTTTCCTGTTCAATTTTAATCATGACCTTATAATACATGGCTTTTTATGTTATATTTGCAAATACTTAATGCTAGTTATTTTTTGATGTAATTGCTAACCTTTTGCTTACCATTTTTATTCTAAGAATTTAGAGACCATGTACATTTTAGCAATATATACAGTTGCCTGCCATTTTGCTAGTTTAAACTGAAAGAGGACTCACTATAAGGTACTGGGAAGGCCTTCAATTTAGGTGAATTGCTTGCTGAGTTTTGTATGGCAACTTAGATTCTAGAACGCTCAAGTCCCAACATGACAAAATTTTATATTCTTGCTTTTATAGCTGAAGGAAGCCTAACTTTAAGTTTAAGCAAACAAAGAACTTGCTTTGCAATTGGCATTCAATATATAAGAACAGACTACTCAAATTGGTGTCTTTTTTTTGCTAGACCTTATGAGGATTTGTTTTAACATAATAGAAATATAATAATTATATTCATCGTTGCTGAATCACACACTCAAAGACCATCACTCTCTAAAATTTCTCTTTCTCTGTCTCTCTGTCCCACCTATCATTAGTTGAATTTTTTGCCTTCGTGTTTGTCTTCCATGAGAAACAAAAGAAAAGAATGAGTAAAATTACAAAGTTCTCATTGGAGGACAACCACAATCCCAAATGTCAAAAAAGTCCACAGCCAGAAAATCTTCAAAAGAAAGCCCAAATGATGCTAAAAAGACCTATCCTAGATAAGAGGGGAATGCAATATCATTAAAATATGAGGATCTCTCTCTCTCCCCCCCTACCCCCCCTCCCCCCCCCTCCCCCCCCCCCCCCCCCCCCCCCATATACCCTATAAAATCGTGAAGCATCTACACTATTATCAAATCTTACCATACATAGAACCTCAAAATTCTAAGTCTGATAATAAAGCTCGACCAAATTGTAGGACAACGGCAATCCTCATCGAGAAACCTGAAAAAGTACTCTAAAGGTACCAATTTGTTGGAACATGAAGGAATGAATTATAATGTGCCGCATATACACCTTAAGCATATCTTTGGTATTGAGCATTCTGAGAACTGAAAAGACCACATAAAATCATTAATCTTAAAAGGGATCTTTGCTTTCGAAGCTATAGATGCTATTTGGAAATGATTCAGGGGCTGAATGCCAATGATGGAACTAAGTATGACTTGAAATATAAGGTAATTGAGAATTCCAATGTCCAAGAACGCCTATCAGGAGAATTGAAGGAAAAAATGTTATGGAGGAGAAGGAGCTAAGACTAATTCTTGGTCTCTCAATAATTTAGGTTAGAGAATGGGTGGAAGTTTCATTAAATTGCCTGAGATAGAAACTAGATATCAGAGATCACAAGCGAAATACAGATTGAGAAGGCCCAGAAGCAAAGAGAATTGTACTGGTGGTCTTTTCTTGATGTAAATGGGGTAACACCCACATAAGCACTATTATAGTTGATCTTGCCATTTATTCACATTGTCATTGCATGTTGCAGTACATAAGAAAGTGATATGGAAACAGTGGTGACCGCTTTTATAAAACTAATTTTAACTTGAAAATGTGACAACATACCTTGAGGATAAATGGAGTGTCATTTCTTACCTAAAACTGAAGTATGGTTCTTGTAGTACCCCCCAAATATATATTGTTGTTGATTCAATAGTGGAACATGAAGCACATCTTTAAGTTAAAATCAAATGGAATTATAGAACAGGGAATTAAGGAATTTCATCTGCTAAGCTCAGTCATTAACTATCTCAGAACTGAATTATGGCAGTTCTACCTTTCATAAAAGCAAAACAAGTTGCATATTTCCTGAACCAAGTAATCAAACTTCAAAGGCCAATCATGCCTATGTGTAGAGAATAAAGCCTGCTTCAACTTGGAAATATGTTTCTTTAATTACATTTATATCCAATTTCAGCAAAATGAACTCATCTTCTGGACATCATTAAGTTAGAAAAAGTATTTTTAGTAGATTTTGCTTTATTTATATGATTTAGACCTTCGATCCCTACTGAGTATAGTTTAATAGGATTTTAGATTAAAATAAAATAAGAAAATCCTCCTGTTTATGTCTTCTGCATTATCATCCACAATTTTTCCCTGCAATGATACATAGTTCTGAAGACAGTTACGAAGTTGATGTAACAGACAATCTTGTGACTTCTGCTTGTCCTGCCAAGAAACAATAGAAAATGATAACTTATCTGAGTAATCCATTTCCAAACCTGACAAGGGGGGCCTCTTCTAGCTGAAAAAATTAACATTCTCGTGTTTATTGCATGATTTTCTTACCATTTGCTCCTGATATGTTGAAATTTATATCTTAACAAGTTGTATTAACATTTTCATTGTGTATCACTACTTGTTTTTGTATCTGATTTGGCTATGAATTTGTGAAGGTTCTTGATGTCTATGGATTTGGCATATGCTGCTGCAGACCTTATTGTTTCAAGAGCTGGAGCAATGACTTGCTGTGAGATCTTGGCCACTGGAAAACCTTCCATTCTGGTAAAACGTGTATTTTGACATGTATTTATCTTTTCCACAAGTATTAGGTTACAATATTAAGATGAACCTAAAAAAGTTTCAACCCCTGTACTTGAGCTTTGGTTGATAAGCATTAGTTATTTGAGAACTGAAGAAGGGTTATTTCTATGTTTTAGTAAATATTATTATCAATGTATAAGTAATCAAAACCAAGTGATGGAATAAAATATTAATATTAACTGAGATTGAGGCTGAGGTTGAGGTATCTTTTAAATGCTTTATGAAGTCATATTGATTTGAAATATTCATGTGAGGAGATTTAACGGAAAGACATTTGCCATCACCTAGAATAAATTTCTTCCCTTAATGTCCTACTAAAGTTTCTTAGAACTACCTTATGTTCAATGTTCCTTGTAATTTTTCTGTCCCAGTTTAAATGTAATTTCAGTTTCTTGTAGTAAAACTTGGCTCAAAATTTTCAGCTGAGAGGATAAATCAACATGCTTGGTTGGCTGTAGCTTCTAATGTTACTATAACATAGCTTGGTCTTGTATTTTCATTTTGTACATTAGACTCAGACAGTAACTAGCCTATCACCTGTTTCTTAAGTGTTTCAGCTTCTTTGTTATATATCATTTCCAACATGTTGCCTATGCTGCTTATTGTGTGAACCATAGTTGTAAATACTACTGGAAATGTACCCTTTGGTCCATTAAAACAATATACCGGTCCAGTGTACCATCTTGGATTTACCTCTATATATGAATTTTCCAAGTATATATATACTTAAACAAAATCAACATGCATAATTTCTTTAAGAAAAATAGATCTCTATAGAAGGTGTTCTATAATATTTAGTCTTGTCATGTTGAACCTAGAGGATAAAGTATTGATTTTCCAAAAATGAATCACATTCATTCAAAACTAGAGTGGAGTGCAATTGTTTTTTAATGGGTTACTGATCAGCATAGTTGTCAAATCGTAAATCGTATCATGTATCGAAAACCCCCATATTGTGTTTCATGTATCGTATTGTGAATCGTATCATACGGTATGGAAGTAAAAAAATACTGTAGTACTATATCTAAACATATAAAATACAATTTATTGGACAATAAAGCATATTAGCTTGGCTATATATAAAATTAGTCAAGTAAATATTATTATGGACTAAAAATAAATTCTAAAGTTAAATAGTAGCCAAAATACTCTAAATTGATTTATTTTCAGATTAGCCTTTAATATATAAAAAAAAAGAAAAAGAATAATTCAAATTAACAAGTAGATATTTATGTATTTACTTATAGAAAGTGACGTGAGAAAAATAGAGTAACATTTTGAATAAGATATAATACTCTAAAAAATGATCAAAGGCTCATGAAGCAATATAAAATATTAACTTTTTAAAGTTGATTACTTTTAAAAAGTATCGTGTATTGTATCGTAACGTAAGAATCGTAATTGAATCATACGATATGGTGTCATTTTCAATTCACCCTGCGATACATATCAAATTGTCTCCGTATCGTATCGTATGATATGTTTCGTGTATTGTACGATTCTGACAACTATGCTGATCAGATGGTGGGATGTGAAGTTAAGTGAATTTTTGTCATCTTCTTTTGTTTTTTCTATTTTGGGATGTCCAGTTTAAGTGGCCACCTCTCTCAGTCATTGCACGATGTAATTAAAGTAGTCTAATGGCTATTTACAAGTAATGAAGAGAAGTTTGTGAACCCCATCACATACGACAGGAGGGAAATTATGGAATGCAATGGTTTAACTTTTCCCCTCCTAAACTATGTCCCCAATTCAAGTAGCCACATCAACTTGGACTGAGGGAATATCATATATCTTTTGTGCAGAGGAAGGACTGTGCTTGTCCTTTCTGTTGTATATGAATTGATGAGCAGATTATTTTGAAGAAGTCAAAAAGGAGAGATGGATTAAATCATAAATCTGCAATATCCCTTCTGTGGTTACTGTACTTGAGAGTTTTCATTAAGTATGATATTTTACTTAACTGATTACTCCTGGTTCTGTTTTCTGCTATGTAAAATACTTCTGCATGTAAAACTACCAGTCCTGTATTTTATTTTGTTAATTTTAAAATTCTTAAATTCCACGTATATGTTGGTTGGCTGATTGTTTTGCTTGGCTTAATCGTTATCTTTCTTTTGCATTTTGTAGATACCATCACCAAATGTGGCAGAAGGGCATCAATACAATAATGCCTCTTTAATGGCGGATTTAGCAGGTTCAAGGATTATAACTGAAGATGAACTTGATTCAACTACACTTGAAACTGCAATAGTGGAAATCTTGGGTATGAGGATCTCTGTTACTTATGTAAGATACATTTGGTTTCTGCTAGTCATGAACTCAAAGGGCATGAGGTGCTTTTTGTTTGTGTGGTGTGGTACATTATTCAATGTGACACTAGACACAGTTCATGCACTTTAGAACATTAGGTTTACATATATTCCGTAAACCTTAGCCCTAAACTTGAATTAGTATAGCCGTAGTCTAAACTGTGGATTCAGTATAATTGGTGCTCACTGCTTACTCCATCAAGAAAAAAAAGTTGAGGATTTTTAGCCTGGCTATATATATATAGCTAGAGTTTTAGTATTCTTTTTTTTCTCATTTAGCCGCTTTTAGAGATTCATAGCTTGTATTCTTCACTTTGATGTATTAATATCTTTTGCCTCACACGTAGTTTTTCCCGATTTGGGGTTTCCACATAAATCTTGTGTTCTATTCTTTAATTTCCTTCATTAATTTCTGTGTTTGTCATACTTTGTTGTAACAACAGTCATGTTATAGGCCTGCCATGGTGTTATTGTTGTAAATTTAAGAAGAGGCTAGCCTTTACCAATATGTTCATCTAAATACTCGTTAAATTTTGACCCAAAAAACCATCCATTTACATTAATCCTACTCGCTCTCATCATTTGTAAAAGTCTAGATCTTGTGAAGCATGAATTTGGCACTGTTTTGCATGGCTAAAAGCATCTAGATGTCTGTTTATCTGTTTAAGTGATCATAAAATAAGGGAATTGATATTTCCATAAGCTAATTTGATATTTCCACAAGTGGATCCCATTTGATCTTGTGGAAATATCAATTCCACACGTGTGAGGTAAGATTCTCACATTAGAAAAATAATGCAAGCAAGTAATACATGGGATGGATCCACATCCTATCAATGAGTAGGATGTTCCAAACATGTGTATTAGGCCTACCCTCGTGTGTGTAGGTAGTACAGTCTCACGGCTGTCCCCTAACTAGTGTTTAATATCGTGCTTTTCAGCTTGTGGTTTAGCAGACAATGTAAGCTTTACAGTGATCGATACTATGCACAGACTATCTGGTAGAATGTAGTATTTGAAAGATATTCTTGATCATTCATTGATTGCATCTTAATTTTAGCTGTGATCTTCAATATTAGACTGTTGCATAAACCAGATATATACACAATTTACCACTGTGACAATGAAATACTGACTTTTCTTCATATATTGACAGACAATGAGAGTTTAATGGCTGAAATGTCCGAGAGAGCTCTGAAGGCTGCAAAACCAAATGCTTCTACTGAAATTGCAGAACAGATCCTTTCTCTGGTCAAGCTATCAATAACAAAGTAAAAGGCAACATGTGGAGAGTAATGCATCCAGATTCATTGCCGGACAGAAATCTGTGGTGTGAACTTGGGTCAAAATCGACTCCAAATTTATTTGAACACGGGATATTCCATAAAAGGCTAAGTGTTGCAATAAGTTGCGAAGAATGCTCATTTTGTTTTATTTTTTTCCATTTTAAAACAAACACAATGACCCTTAAGACTTTTTTGTTGTATAGGTAGACCAAGTGTTTGATGGTACTTGAGACTTGGCTTGATAGCTTCTTTTTTAAAACAATGCCATTGTATGATTTATTTGGTGGCTGAGTCCAGTCTATTAGTTTTGAATGTATTGTTCGCATGTCATGTAGTTTACATGCCCCAGAAGGGGCTCCGGAGACATGGTTGGATTGATTCTTTAGCTTTGGTAATACTAGCTGTTCACGTCACGTGCCTTGCACGTAGAAATCTTTTCCTGTTGTTACAAGTAAGTCACGTGCCTTGCACCTAGAAATCTTTTCCTGTTGTTACAAGTAATACAATTTAGTAGGGTAATTTGTATATACGTAACTAGTTTTGTAATTAGATTCAATTACTGTCATCATCTTATTTATCTAAATCATGTTTGCTCAATTTTTGACTTCAAAATTGCAAACCAGGGCAAGGGTTCTGCTACTGGTTATAATGGACCTAATGGGCACCAGGGAACTCTTATTGCCATGTGTACCCGCACCAAGGAAATCGTGCTAAGAAAGCTAAATGTTCATATGCAGTGTTTTTTTGTATTCTATTTTGTTCTGCACATCCAGTTGATTAGTGTTCTTGATATCTTAAGGGGTCAGCAGAAAGTTTATTGAAGGTATTAACAATCTTCTGAAATGTTTCTCTGCTCCCTGAGCAAAGCATTGGGTTTGCAGGGGTGCCATTTTCATGGCCAAAGTTTTTCAAGTGCTCAAGTAAAGTCTCGAATCCAACTTTCAGAGGTTGGTCAAAGCTCTGAATATAGAACATCTTTATATTTTAGTTTGACTTCTTAGCTCAAGTATATAAACTTAAATTCTCTATATAGAATGTGTGATATATGATTTATTCTCCATCTCTTGAGGTATCTAGCTCACAGCTAAACCTGTCTCTCTTTCTTTCCCTCGAGTGGCCACAAAATATAATTCGGTTGGTTCAAAAGTTGGATTCGAGACGCATAAATAATAATGTTCTTCTTTGAGATGATCATTTCTGCCGTTTATATTTAGAGAATTGATATTTTTACAAGAAAAATTGATATTTTCACAAAGTTCTCCTTACATGAATAATAAGTGGGGTTCATGTCATATGAGTGACACCTGTGAAAATATCAATTTTCCTTGTGAAAATATTAATTTTCTATATTTATTTGACCATAGAGGAGTTTCTTTTCCAAGAGAATCTCAGGCTAACATTTGTGTTTGTATGCTCCAACTTCATTGATTCCCTACATGCATGTGTATGCTGCTATTCTAGCCTATAATGTTGTTTCCTTCCATGCCCCATCAACCAGCATCATCTTAATTTAGTAGATGAGTTTCGTGTCCTTCTGCAAGGGCAGATGAGTTGGTTAATGTCTTAACAGTACAAGTACAACATTCAAATTTCAATACCCAAATTAACTAAGAAATTTGCTAAGCCTGCTTTATATAAATTAATATAAGAAAATTCTGGTACGTATACCAGTGGTTGTTGAAAGGAGGAGTGTAGATAGTAGGCTCACAAGCAACATTTGCATAAATTATAGTAAGACGAGTGTGACGGCTAGATAAGCACAGTCAATAACTGAAGTTAGGGGCATTGTAGATATTGTTGGGTACTTCTACCCATTTTCTCATGTACAGAGCCTTATCGAGCTTGAAACATGAAAAACTTAAAGCTGTGCTCAATACCTTTTGTTAAATTTAGTTTCTTTTGGAATTTATTAAGTTTGAAAGCTGTGAATCACTACCATATTAGTTATATGAGTGACTACTTCAATGATGCTTTCCAAAATGGCGACAGAATATATCCTTCCGTCGGCCTTTAGAGTAGGAGATAAAGGAGCAAAAAAACTAAAAATAATTAAGTGGCTTACAGTAGTTTATGAGGGGTTTCTAGACTTATCTTTCCATGATACCCTTGAGTCGCAGCTTGAGTTTGGTAATAACCTAGACATGTTGATGAAGTCTGGATAGCCTTTTTTATTTATAATTTTTTGGATACAAAAATAAATATTATTAGAAGAATAAAGAGATTACAAGAAAAGAAAGGAGTTCGCCCACCCTACAACAAGTGGAAATAAAAATATAATACTCAAAAAAGGGCAGCTCTCCAATCTCGTCAAAGATCAAGCACAGAAATGCCCAAAAAGGCACCCATGGTGGATGCTCAAGAAGGAGGGGAAAAAGTCCTCTCTCCGAGCAAAACAAACAATAGATAGTTGTCCCTAAAAACGGAGCATAAACAATGAATCAAATAATAAAAATAGAAATGCAAGTACTTTACAAAATGTATATTCGAAAACCATGATTTAAAGCATTGGATCCGTCAACCAAGCAGTTCACATATGTCATCGTACTACATAGTTTGGCACTCCAATGATACAGGAAATTGCGTAAAGTGAATGCTACTGTGCCAGTAAGAAATATAAAAGAAGTTTTTGCTATGTTAATGTGGACAAAATAAAATTTGTTTTTCTTAATTTTAAGTGGGACTGTCTCATTAAGTACGAGATTATTGGTGATGGACCATATAACAAGAATCTTTTTCATGGTTGGTGTGTTATTGCATTTAGATTCTAAGACGATACCTAAGTAACTATAAGCACTCATATGAACCTACCCTAGCAGATTGTGTTTTACCTATTAGCATACTGTGTACTTATATCGGTTCCACGAATCAAAACAAACCTCATTCCAAATAACACTGATTCTAAATGCGGGAAGGAGGTGATTAGCAGGTTGAGGATTCTGATACTTAAGTTAGCTCGAGATCTTGTTAAGTTTCTTCATGTTTATCAAGGCCAAGCACAACGATGAAATCCAAATGTGTGGTAGGTAAGTAAACGGAATACTGTACAGTGACAGTTGAATATAATAAGCACCTTTCATCTAACAGTCAGCCTGCTCAACAGCTTGCTCTATTTAAGTGGCTTCTTCTGCAATCAGACACATCTATCATAAGCTACAACCTCAACCTCGGTTTTCCATGACTTTCCTAATTTCGCTGCTCTACATCGCAAGACACCTTTTCTTATGTGACAATTTCTCAACCTGCTAGTACTGTTAATATGTAAGCAATTGGTGGAGATCAATAGGATGGCCTTTTAACTCTGTTGGTTATCTATATGATAGTTGCTAGCCCTTCAATTTGAGTGGTGGTAATTCCTTGTTGATTGTAGGATGATATATGAAGTTGGATTGAAGATAGCAGTGGTTGTCACTTTGGCCAGTAATATATTGTGGTTTTTGTATATTCATGTAGTCAATATTCTTACTTTTTTGGTCCAATATGGTTTTAAATCTTCATAGCATTAGTAGTTACGGTGGTTCTGCTATTACAATTTGAAGATTATCACTGCATGTTAGTGTGGAATCATAGTCCCATTTTGTTGAATTGTGGAGGCTCTTTGGGCTGTTTAGGTTTGAAATATAATGTGGCCGTTTGATAAGGCTTTTTTGGGTAAATGAGGGGTTGGTTGCTTCCATATAAGGAGGAGGTGTTCCCGACTACGTGATTCCAGAGAAGCTGAATAAGGAGTATTTTGAGATTGATCATATCAGTATTAGTTGCATACTTGAGCACATTTGAGTTCTTGATAACTGAAAACAGAACTATCAGAGAGTAATAGATACTGTGGTAAGAAAAATAAAGGGAGGAAGGTGGGACGAGAGATGTTGGAAGAGATTTATTGGAGACAGAAACAAGGCTTTGTGGTTTCGAGAAGGGTTTCCCAATGCTCCGTTTTTTCACTTCATCTCCAACTCATACAGGTCGAGGAGGCTGAACAAATCAGAAGCATGGCGTCAATGGTTGAGGTGGTTGATGTCATTGTTCAGTTTTATGAGCGTTCTTCCATGGAAGATGTAGAGTGGAGACCTAAACTTGATCATGTCCATATTGATTTGTTATCAGTTGAAAATAGGGAGTGGTTGGAGGGTCCCTTTAGGGATGATGAATCTTGGAGGCTCTTCAGTTGTGTAGCAGTGTGATTGCACCAGTCTGGATGGAGTTACTTTCCTAGCTTCTATATGTGCTTCAGCTGTGAGTGCTTTGCGTTGTTTGGTGTGTTGTTTTTTTTTTGTTGGGCGGGGGGATTTCTCTGTCAGATTTACACAGGGACTGGAGGCATTCCTATGCCAGGATTTTGTGATTTTGTTTATTTATAATTGGAGAATGTCTAGTTCTCTGTTCCTCTTGTGTATTCCTTTTTCTCTATTAAAATACTGTTCTTATATTTATAACAAAATTGGATTATATTGAACATGTTGTACCATACTTCTGTGTTTAATTCTCTAACTCCTCTTCTTTCCATCAATTATGTGCTCGATCAGGTACAGTACCTGCCAAGCTTCTCTTGCAGCTTACTACAGCCTTCCATGAAGGTGGACTATGTGACAGGAGCGGGACTTTCTTTTATAAGGATCATCTGCACAAAAGCAACATGCCTGTTTTAGCGATCGCCGGATACAAAGACTTAATATGTCCACCAGAAGCTGTACATGGTAAAACATCAATTGATTTATAAGGGTCTATGTTTTCTTATTCCTTGTCTTCATTTTTTGTCCCCCCAATAGCTTTGCATGCATGTTAGTAGTCAATAAACTTTATTTTGTTGTTCCTCTTTCTGAATATTTATCACTGAGCAGAAACTATTAAGCTGATTCCTGAGCATTTGGTTACATACAAAGTTTTTGGCAAACAAGACGGTCCACATTATGCTCACTACGATCTAGTGGGAGGTCCTTTGGTATGTATTCTGATCTATATGCTTATATGATTCAGGTTCTTCTACTAAAATGCAAACAGGATGAAGTACAATATTACTAGACATGCATCACAGTTGCTTCTCGTTGATTATCTATGTAATGCAGGCGGCAGATCATATTTATCCAGATATCATTGAATTTCTCAGCCACCATGATCAGATTTGATTTTCTATGAAGGTCGTGTATTTTACATCACACTTCCTTACCATCAGAAGTTCTGCTATCTCGTCAAGTTCTGCTGCTATTTGGGAAATAGAAAACTTGCAAAACTTTCTTCTGCTGCGAAGGGCGTTTAGCTTACATATCTCACTTTCTCCCCATCAGAAGTTAAGGAATATATGGGGATGATCGTGTACATGTATGTACATTGCTCTTGTAGCCATTTGTTTTGTATTTCGTTTACTCATTGATCCGAAAGCAGATGCGACTGCAGCTCATAATTACAGACAACCTGGAGATTAAAAAGCGTCTTCAGGAAACAACCTTCAAAGGGTAGATTTGGAGAATTGATGAACTTGTACAGTAAGGTGAAAATTTATAAGCAATACATCTTTATCCATTTATCTAATAAAATTTTAGCATGAATATGATTACTGTCAACTTTTTGTTGTGTTCAATATATAATTGCTATGTTCAAGATTATTCGGAGATTATGATTCTAATTCATAATGTGGAACATGTATCGGAAAGTAAAAATGGAGATAATGTCGCATGCTTTACCCGAAACTTCCATTTGACCCCATGTGGTCCTAAAACTTGCACATAAATCCGTCCAAACTAAGAATATTGGATAAAAAGTACATATAAGACTCCTGAGATGACAGCTGAAGAAGACAGACCAAACCTAAGAATATCTAGATGGAAGTAAATATAAGATTTTGGATTACTGCTTCGAGTCCTGGCTGAGCCCTGCTATATTATGAAAGTCTTCTACTGAATTATGATTGTAAAATATATCAATATATATGAAATTGGAGGATTGTATAGGTGGCCCACCATAACATATACCTTTAAAAGAGGTGCCACTAATAATTATCCACCTAATTGTCAATAAAAAAAAATTGATACATAAATTCACAATATATATCATTTTCCAAATTGTTTTATTTCGTTATAAAGATTCAAGAAGCAAGCTGTCAGGTGTGTTCTTCTAAGAAACAATCCGGACAATCTCCGATGAATTCCAATTTATCAGATGAAGAACACAGGTAGCATTGTAAAGTGGTGAAATTCCCCATTACACAGAAGCCATACTCCCAGCCAGTAGGAGACAGAATCGTTAAAAATTTACTACATGTTTGTGATTTTAATGAAAATTATAAAACCTTGCTACAATCTCCGTGCAATTCAAGAACATTACTTCAATTAAAATGGGTTGTCAAACCACCGAAAAAGTGCCACAATATCACATTTAGCATGTAGTGATGGAAATGTCAAACAAAAAGAATGATTTTTTTGCTTGCCAAGATGAAACCTATACACAAAAGGAAACGGATTCCATAAAAGAACAGGGTAGATATAGAGTGTGCAGCGTTTCGCTAGACTATTGTTGAGATGCAACTGCAGTTTTACATATTGGGCAAGCATTTTTCTGCACAAGCCAATTCTTTATGCATTCCATGTGATATAAGTGTCCACAATCCAGCTTTCCCATCTCATCTTCTGCTCCGTATTCCTCCTGAATGATCAAAATATTATGAATATATAGTTACTTCGATCCAAAATTAAATACACATTTTCCTTTTAGTCACACGAAGTTCCTAACATCTCATTATAACTGAGTATGACTGACTATATTGCCACTACTACATTCGTAGCAAATATAAGGGATATAGAAACAAAAATTAAAATGTGATAATATATAAATACATATATAAACATATAGAAAACATAATTTATTGGACAATAAAACATATTAGCTAGACTGCGTGATAATGTAAAAGTATTCAAATAAATATTATTATAACCTAAAGATGAAATTTAAATAGTTAAATAGCAGTCGAAATACTCTAAATTTGACTATTGATTAATATTTTATTTATTGAGTAACAAGAGAATACAAAAAATTAATTAATTATGTTTCTTTGTGTGAAAAGTGGCTTGAGAATAATAAAGCAACATTTTGTATCAGAAGATAAGAAAGTCGAAAAAGCGTTTTAAGCCTCACCACCGTGTATAGAATGTGTGAACACTGAAAAATTTTCTTCTTAAACTGGTAGAAGTACTAGGCTCCAAAGTCTTGTTTTAACCCTTTTGGATCTCTAAAAAATATTTTCTCGTCTGTTCCTGAACTTTAGAAGTTTGTAACTGATACACTGTGATACGCTGCCATTTTCAATACAGCTGTGATACCATATCGAATTGCCTCTGTACGAAGTGTAGTGCGTATGATATTGATAACTATGGATAGCAACTTTAAGAACAAGTTTTTGTGAACCAACCTGACAAATACTGCACTTCCATTCCGTGGGGAGATCTGATGACAATTCATCCACAGTCGAGAGCTTAGTTTTCCTGAGAGAGCGAATTATCTCATCTTCTCTTAATCCAGTACTTACATACCCAATTCTATCACCAAGATCAAGCAATTCCTGTATGTGGCACACCAAATCAGGAGAATTGCAATGATATGAAGATATAATTCTTTCAAGCATAAATGACTTATATGAGAAAAACTAGCTCACCTCATATGACATGCTATCCACATCTAGTCTCAAGTCTCTGTATCGGTCGAGTCCATCTGACCTTCCTCCCATCAGCAAACTACTTTGAAGCATGACAATCTGCAGACATAGGGCAAATTTGAAAATATATAAAAAAAGTCTTCAGAAAATTAACTTCATCAGAGATTTTATAATCTTCCTCTTCCTTCTCATTAGACATGTATGGTATACAATTATCATGATTAGAAGAACATTCAACACCGAATTTCACTTACATTTGCCGAGTGAATAATGACTGTTCACCTAAATCAGTCCTAATAAAAAGAATGTCACAGAAAGGAAGTACATGACAGTTGCCAGTATATAATGCAAACAAGGATTCAGTGCTTTCACTAGATCTATGAATAGAAGAAAAGCATTTTGGTGAGTTTTTGGTTGTGATGCAGTTACAGACTAAGTGTCGATTTCAATCAATCAGCAGATCTCTCATTTCTTTCAGTACTAAATTTATTTACAAGTGACGACTACCAGCTTTTCTACCTGGATTTCTCTTTTCTATTTTGTTTCTCCCTTTCCCAAGTAAAGAAAAAAGTTGCAAATTATTCTGAATTCAAGAATGTGATCAAGAATAAGTGAATCCTTCAAAGTGTACAACTGAATAATTTACATCCCTGCACTTGTATAAAAAGGGAAAATCTGTAAGTGTAATCAAATAGCCAGATTTCCTGAACTTTTCAGAGTGATGAGATGCACATTTTCCCTCCATAAAATCCATTTTGGTCTCACTTTTTCACTCTTTCTTTCACTTGTTACAACACAAAAATATTTCTTAATGCTGTCTCTCAATATCCAAACAAGGTTCACAATTAGTACGCAGTCATTTCTTGCCTTCAACACAAGGTAAGCTACCATGATTCAAGATACGAAAACTGAAAACAATACAATCAATTGGACATTCTGATCTGGACAATTCGGGAAGAAAAGCTATGCATAAGTTTAACTGAAAAGCAAGCTGCTTAGAGAATATAAACCATAGACTAGTATGGATAGAGAAAGATTAGTGTGTAGACAATGGAATTTGGTTAACATTTCTTTTCAATAATTTTCTTATCAAAGTCCAGAGCCTGAGGGCAACCACAATAGCTGAACCTCGTTCCACTGTATAACAGAAAAAATGGTAATTTCTTTTTACAGTTATGCATCTAAAAGTCAATTTATCCACCTATCAGATGAGAAGATTTGTCCCAATTGCACAATTGGCCACATTTTGAGAGGTTTGGGAAACTTAATGAGTGCAGCTACACTTGTTTTAAGACTGCTTACCATGATTCTCCATCCTCAACCTCCATTCTGTCTCCAGGTTAAAGGATTTCGGAAGCTTCACAGCACTAAAACATGGTCACTAATTGTATATAAATAAACATATGCCCTTATGTATTTGTTATGTTAATGCTTTAACCAAGAACCAAATATATTGATCCCTCTTCCTTGAAAAGGGAGTCCTTTCTTGTAGATTTTCTCGAATACTAAGATTTGCAAATGGGCAGCTAGACTTAGTTTTTCTACAATAAATTTAGTACTTAAGTTTCTGACTCTTTAAATTCTTATTTGAATATCAGATTCTAGATATATATAGACATAATAATAAATAATAAATAATAAATAATAAATAATAAATAATAAATAAAGAACATTCACACCTCAGTGACTTGACTAATGTGTGCGTAAAAAGGGAGTATATTTGTAAGCAAACCTCCGCAAGCCCTTCAGGAGAACGATGTCGAACATGACGATGAAGCCGAGAACCAAATACATCTAATTGAGGGCGTGACATTCCAAATTCAGGTTCAGCATCAAAAAAGGAAATGCCTTCAGAGTTCACCATTCTCCTCCCACCATATGAAGATTGCTGCCACAACACAACTAATTAGTAAAGTTTAAGTAGAACCCTTTTCCTTTAACATTTACTCCATAAGAGTTGATGAATAAGGTAACAAAGTTTGGTATATCACTTGAATACAGAAGGGAATTGCAAGACATTGCTGATATAAAGAAGGCGCCTACAAACAAAAGAACCTATTAAAACATTAAGTGGGTGGGATCCATAATAGCTTTATGTGGAAAGAAAACAAAAGTTACGAAACATACCAAATAACATTTCAATAAAGGAACTTGCAAATTAGATCAAGAAACTACTTAAGATACTACCTCTGGTACAAGAATTCATGATTAACACTCTCAAAATTCTAGCTTAAATTGCTGAAACATAAAAGGAGCGAAAAAAATAATAATCTTTATTTAAAAAAATTAAATTAAAATGAAATGAAATGCACTGTGCTACAACAGAAGGCAGTGAATCAAGGCATAAAATGACAAAACCAGATAAAATTACAACCTGTGGCAATCATATAGATTGGCTAACAATACTTGTTCGAAGAGAATCTTCCAGTTAATCATTAGCATCCCCAAAAAAGGGAGGGAAAAAAACTCAGCCAAGTTCATAACCAAAAATCCAAATGATTTATTGGATTTTTGGCTATGAATAAATTCATAACCAAAAATCCAATAAATCACGACCATCTCAATTCTCACAACCAGGAAATCATCAAAAATCACATAAACATGAAATGAAAAGAAAAGTTAGGAAACAAAACAAATATGTAGAATACAAGAAAATATTAGTTTTCAGCAAAAAAAGAAGGAAATATTAGAGAGAAAAAACAATGGCAATTGGTCTTATTTGTATTTATATTTTATACCTCTCTTTGATTCATCTTCTCACCGTCAATTTTTCCTCTTCCAGAAACAGGCCTTCTTACCACCGTACAATCAACAGAGGCAGCAGCATCAGTATTGAACCCAATCCCTGGCCCACACCAAACATCAGGAACAACCACAGAACTTGATGATGATGATGATGATGATGGGTTACTATTTGCCATTGCCACAGCTTGAATAGGTGCCTTATTTTTCTTTTGCTGCAAACTCCTCTGCTTCTTCTTCCTCACCTTCTTTGTTTCCCAATTTGCTGATGTTCTAATCACTGCTGGCACTGACACTTGTGGTGATGCAGCACATCCCAATCCCCTAAATGTTGCAGATGTGAAATTCTTTTTTTTGGGGGTCAGATTTTCACTGCTGCTTGTGGGGTTAAAGGAAGAAAGAAGAAGAGATGAAATGGTGGATTTACCGCGAGAAGATTGAATGATTGAAGGGATTTGTGGTGGATTTGGATCTGTTTCATTTATGGGTTTTCTGTATCTAATCTGTTCTGCTATTGTTGAGCCTTCTGCAACTGTAACAGGCATGATTTGAAAAGGATTTATAAAAGAAAAAAATTAAAGTGGAAATGAAGGAATGACTGGAGTTCTTGGTTACAGTTACATGAAAGAAGTGATTTTTGAGGGGAAGAATGGAGAAGGAACATATATGGAGATTTTAATATGGTGGGAGAAAAGAGAAGAGGAATAGTTGTTAATTGATGGGATTATTTTACTTTATTGGGTTGGTTAGGTGGGCTCTATTTTGTCTTTCATGTTGGTTTTATGGGGGAAAATCTGACCACATAGCCATACAAAGTTATAAACAAAAGAAAACACTAGTCTGAAACACTGGAATTTGTATGTTCAAGCTCTTGCTTTTAATAATTTCATAGCTTTCTAAAGTAACTTAAATTAGGGTTTTTTAAGTGACCCCTAAATGTACAGTTTCATATTTAGTGCATTCAGGAGTAGTTTAAAATAATTTAAGGGTTAAAGCGATATTTTTAAATGAAATTTTTTATATTTAGTATGTTCTTTATTAATTTTTATGGTCAAATTTATTATTTTTTAAATTAATATATCTTATTATTATTTAATATATATGTAAAAAAACCTATAAACATTATAAACTACATAAAATTTAGTATTAATTTTAATGTTTATTTTTTTTAAAATCTAAATATATATGTTTAATTGTTAATTTTTAAAATAGTCAATTTGACTGCAAAAGTCAATTGAGAACTTTTATTTTGGGACGGAGGGAGTATTAATATTTTTTATTTAAATAAATTTTTTTTTATACTGTTAATTTTTTTAGATATTTAATATTTAGATTGGTTTATGGACCCTAAAAAATTAATTAGACTTATATTTTTACAAGATTTTTTTTATATGAATTATTTATTGTGTTAAAAAAGTTAGGACCTTTCTTGAAATGGAGCTTAAAGTCCAAACTTTTTTTTGTAATGCTTTAGGGCCGGCTCTGAGTGCTTAGATTTGAGCTCTAAATATTATATTTTTAAGTTAAATAAATTATATTTAAATTAAATTATTTTTATATTATCAAATTTTCAAGTTCGCTCGAACTTTCAAGTGTGTAACTAAATATGCACACTTAAAACTGATTCAAAATTACCAAAGAGAGGTCTTATATAACTTTCTTCTTTACTCTCTTGTATGTTTACACTTTTGCTTTAATTTCATAGCTCTTTTAAAACAAACCAAATTAAAACTGATGCAAAAATTTCAAATAAAAGGGGTCTCATAAACCTTTCTTTTTCTACCTTGTGTCCGAGTAATTATTCAGTGATTCTTGAAGCACAATTACATAGTATTTTAGATCAATCACATCTCCTTATTTTAGTAGGTCCATCTTTATTTTAGTAGATCCCTCTCTATTTTAGTAAGTTTAGAACTATATATAGTAAGACACAATTAAAATAAAAAATATATAATTAATCTAAAATATCACATAACTGTAGTCCGAAATTACCGAATAATTTCCCCAAATTCCCTCTTAAAAAGGTTAAAAACCAGAACAAGCAGGTCCTCTCTCTTTTTTGATTGTTTTTGGTTTAGTTGTTTAAGGTGACAGAAACTATTTTGCTTTGTCTGTGATTGTCAAATTTGTTTTTGAGTATAATGTGTATATATATGTATGGTAGCATTTGCCATTTGGAAGGGCCTGATGCCATGAGATAAGAAATTTCAAAGCTCAAAAATCATTTACTTATAACTTAGTGATGTAAGACACTTTCATATTTTAAAGAGGGATAATAATAGCATGATAATAAATATATATTATTAAAATAATCATATATTTAATGATATTTTTATACTTGTTTCAAACGACACTTCAAATTTTATAGTTGTTATTTTAAAAGTATAAATGAATGGCCTTTTCAGACGGTGGAAAGAATAGTTTCAACTTTCAATCATGAGGGGAATTCTATTTTGAGTCTAAGCATGTTTTTAATAATAAGCATTTGATTTTTGGTGGGAGCCTATATTTTTAAATTATTGGCTTTCATTATTATTTGCCTAATTATTTCTTTGAAGTCTTAATGGAATGAGACAGCTTACTTGTTGCCAGGGTGGACAGAATTTATAGTTTTGCTGCTTTGAATTAAATGTAATATTATCCAAAGTCATATAAAATGAGTATTAAGCATACAACCATAAAATTTGTTCAGTGTTACTAATTTCTTGTTTTGGACTTTGAAGTGACTTTAAACCCCAACCCTAACCTTAATCCTAATCCTAACCAACGTCTAGAAGAACTTCTTGAAAGTCTAGAAAGTCAAGAGTGACAATAAAATGCATCAATATAATTATGCACCAATCTGATCAAAAATAAATATAAAAGGCAATAATTTCATCCTCTAAGATACCTTAATTGATCCCTTATAAAGTAAGTAAAATATATCGGAAATTAATATTTTTACAAGACTCTACCCATATGAAGATGAGTCTCACTTATTATTCATGTGAGTAAAGTCTTATAAAAATATCAATTCTTCTCGTGAAAATATCAATTCTCTATATATTAAGAGAATAACTTAACTAGTTATCTCTTATAAGTATAATGGAAGTTAAATTTGTTAAAAAATTGATCAAAATAAAAAGCAAAAATTCATGTATCCTTTTAATGTTATCAAGGAAACATCATACTCTTTAATTTGTTTTGTTTTATTGGTGGTGTGTTCAAGATTTCTAGATTATTCTTTGGCTAATTTGTAATTTGGATATGTAAATGGAAATTTGTAATGTAATTGTGATGTGCTATTATGATTATGTGTATTTGGTTCATATTTAAAAATTGTGCTCGATTCATGCATTAAATTGTGTAGCATGGTATCTAATTAATAAAGTTGGAGAGATCTCACCTTATGTTGATTTGTTTTATTATAAAGTTTAAAAAGATTATATTTTAATTAAATTATCTCTTTATAACAATTAACTCATAACAAACCCACTCCATTCACTACATATCACTGGTTTTTATCCCTATTTTATCTTATTTTCGATCCTTATTTTCTCTCATATATTTTTTCATCCATATTTTTTCAAATATTTTAAATGTTTTTCTTAATTACACACACATAATATATGCTATATAGATTAGTAATAATAATATACATGTCAAATTAAACATAATTAATATTTTTTGTGCACGGTATATCTTCTTCTTTTTTTATTTTTTTTATAGTTTAGACATAATTTAAATACACATGTCCTATCTTAACTTTGTCAAAGTTTGAAACCTCAACCTCTTGATTATCAAGAGATGAGAGTAACCTCAACCTCTTACATAAACGGAAGTAATAACATTGCACATAAACTAGTGTAACAAAAAAAATATCAAATACATAATCTTAAAACAGTATAATTGGGACGTTAATATAATACTAGTTTATATGACACACATTATATGTGTAATTAATTTTTTTTAAATATTTGAATAAAACTCGAAAAACATGAATGAAAAAAGATATAAGAGAAAATAAGGATAGAAGTGAGAAATAAGAGAAACGTGTGATAAGTCATAGTTAAAGTGAGCTTGTTATGAACTAACCGTTATAAAGAGATAATTTAACTAAAAAATAGCACTTTAAACTTATCATAAAATTGATCAATATAGGATAAGACACCAGTCCTCTCTCGTTTTATAAATTAGATAATAACTCATTAAAATAAACGATTGATATTTGTAAAATTAAAAATATTATTGCTAGAATAATAAATATCGTTAAAAATATTGAATGTTATTAGAATAATACTGTTAAATAAATATTTATTTTTATAATATTATTTTTATTTTAATAATATCAATCGTTTTAAAGTATAATTAAAAAAATTATGAGCCAACCAAACCACCTCCTTGGTGTAATGTTGACCAAATTAAAATCTTCCAGTTTGAATGCACATAGTCATAGAATATTGGTTTGGTTCCATATCTGATACTAGTATTCTTGTTTCTTATATACAGTCCGCTAGCTAAACATAAACATACGCGTTTTAAAATAGCCATGTAAATTGAAAGTGACAATTGATTAGTAGTATTGTGTTTAAGTGCATAGAAAAGTGTGACATTACAAAAAGAAGGGAAGTTGATTGCTACTTTTCCTTCTTTTTTATATTACTCCACTACTATTGGGCAAAAGGCCGAATTGCTGGTCCGGCACCTTTTGACTTTGCTTTCTTTACTTCCACTCTTGTTTCTCGAGCTTTGCGTACATTTTGAGTAATAAGTTGAACTCAACTCAATAATAATAATAATAATAATAATAATAATATAAGAAAAAAGGGCACCCTTTTATAGCTAGTGATAAAAAAAATAGTTGAGCTTTTATGTCACTATGTTACTATGAATTATATATATTAAGGGTGTAATTGTGTAAATTGGTTGGTTTATCCAAATTATGTAACTTAAATTAAATTCGTATTAAATACGAAAAAAGATCATTGACTAAATCAAATTATATATTAAGTGAGTATAAATAATAACAAAAAATATAAATTCTTTAATTCTGCTTACATCAAACAATACGTGGAGTAACTATTAATAAAAATTAAATTAAATACTACATCAAGCCAATTTAAATACGTTCTGTTTAGATTGAAATATAATCTTAAACTCTTTTTTTCTTGTTAAAAAGATATAAAATACATAAATAAAAATAAAATCCAAACTTATAATTACAATAACGAATAAATCTTAAATAATTATCGAATCATTTTGTATACAAGTTAAGTAATTTTCATTTATAATTACGAATAAAGAAATTAAATTTTTTGACAAACTTTCAAGTTACAAAAGAAAAATGTCTAGAACTGTAAGAGAAGAGAGGATCAAGCCATCAATCCATTCATGATTCAACTGTCAAAGCTAGCAAAGAAAACGTGTGGAACTCTTGCTCTGCGCTAAAGGGCTGCATGGAATACAATGGACACCGGTAGTGTGATACAGCCATATCATCGTTGTTATTTTTGTAATGATCTAAAGGATGTAAAGTCAGAGGAGGAGTTTGTGTTAGCAATTTTCGTAGTCTTTTTGGCGTGCTAAAATATTCGTCAACTTTTAAGTAATTTTTATATTATCTTTATAACTTCAATTTTACTTATTCTTTTTATATTTAATTTCAAAGTTTAAGTAATTTATGTTTAATCCTCAAAATTTTTACTTTTTGAAACTAACAACATAATATAAATTATACACGCAACACGTGTACCTCAGAGTATTAGTTTATATAATTGTTTAACTCATTCATTAGGTGGCGAAACATTTACAAATCTGATTTTGTTCCCTAGTTTTCTTCAAGAATTGCAGATTTTTTTTTCCAAAGCTTCTTGTATTCCTTCTTCGGTTGGTATTCTCGAAACTTAATATCTTTTATCTTCCTTAGTCATTTAGAAACCCAAACCTATGACTTTCCTAAGAAGACTTGGCTCTTTCTCCCTTTTTTAAAAAGAAATTGTTTATCTGTAATTAAATACTTCTTTGATTAAGCAGATAGATAAAAAAGTTAGCTTAAATATGTCAAATATTGCAAGATGATAGATTCAGATTTAATTTTTGCAAACTCTCAATTAAATCAATAATCACAAATAATATGATAATTTATGTATATAAATCAAAACACTTTTATGAGATGAGATTAACTTTTTTAAATAAAGGTCAATATTCGTCTACTTTTTATAAATAAAATGTCTGTAAATTTTGCTTATAACTCTAAAAAAGAGGACTATATATGAATTGATTTTTCATACACAAAAGGACAATGATTTTTTTATAAGAATTATAAAGATAAAATTATTCAAGTTTTGAAAAAATATTGTTTTATATCACTTAATTAGAAAGAACTACAGTTCACGATTTTTAACTGATACCAATCCTTTTAAGGAAAGTTACTGAAGACATGATCACTTGTTTTTCACTTTTCAGAGGAATTATATATAAAGCTCAAATTAATATGTATATAAGTTGTTAATTCAAGTATGTATAGATATAATCAATAATGATCAACTTCCATACCTCTCTCTTCACAACGTAAAAAGTTTGGAACCTGCATTCTAAAAGCATTCATGAAATTAAGGTTAGTCTTTGGAGAAAAAATTGCTATAATATCCCTGAACCAAGCCTTAACTTTCCTATAGTCAAGTGAGCTTCCGTTGAAGTAGAGTCATCAGGTATTGCATTGTTTCCTGACTTACCTATTTCCCAGCAGTTGCAATAGAAATCTGGGCAAACCTAGTTGACTTCGAACTTTATAATACTAATGCTAAGGAGTCATCAAGTCAATAAGGCAAGCCACCTGAGCATTCACATTGAAACTATTCTCAAACAACTGACAAACATTTTGAGCTAAATATCTAGTTAGAAACGAACGTATCACTGTATCAGGGTATCCTGCTTAGGGCCAAAGCAACACCTGAAATTTGAGACTAAAGGAATTTTCAGTTTTGCAATATTTGAATTTACGACTAGTGCCCCATTACAAATTTCCAAATGAACAATCCTATTTTGGTATGCAACCATTTGTTCCAAATGTGAGAATACCACTTGAATTGAGGCAATGGGGCTCAACATAAGAAGGATCCTTTTGTGGTGGGCAAACTGGAGAGTCCAGTTCGCCAACTAGTCAGATTTTTTGTAATATTGTCAAAAAAAAAAAAAAAAAATACCAATTGAATTTAATCAACATGTGGAGAAGGTGAGAAGTTGGAATTATTTAAGTAAAATGAAAAGAATTGAACCCTCAACGTATGATTTTCATGTCTGCATTTTTTGTTGCTATACGATCTGGATTTTGTATAATTCAAAAATATTTGTTTTCTTCAATATGTTTACTTTTTATCATGAATTGTTATTTATTGGTACTTGGCATTTTATCGTATATGTGTACATGTATGTTGTATGCATATAAATAAATTTATTTGCTGAATCCCCTCCGAAATCAAATCATCACCGAAATCGTAGGGTTTTGTGACCTCACTTTTTGAGTTCACTGCTGGGCTACTTATGAAAGAAGTGAGCTCAGTGAGGGGTTGTGACCTCGCTTTATGGCTACGCTTATGCCTTAGATCTTCCATAGAATTGGTTTAGTGTCGATGAATTATCTAATTTTGATAAGACCTGGTGTCGATGATAAACTGATCATATAGAATATGACTGCCTTTGCTTCTTCCCTTTTGAATTCCGTTTGTATGGTGTTCAATATGTGCAACTGGACATTGACTTGTTTGAAATTAATTTATTTAAATCCTCTATTCAGTTTTAGAAGGGGTATTGATTAAATAAAGTTGATGCATGTTATTCTCCATGCGTCGACTCCACAGTCATGTAAACTATATAACAACCATGTATTTCATAATTTTAATTTTGTTTTTATTCAGGTTTGAGCATCGGGAAGAGAACAGGAAGGACTGCCTAAGAACTCTATATTCACTACTTGAGGAGGCTGGAAAAGCTGATCAGCTTGTACAGGACGCCCGTGTTTCATATGTAAAGGAAAGACTTAGAGCTAATCCACACTTCATGGAGAGGTTGCATGCCAAGGCAATGAGAACCGGAAAATGTAGCTCATTGCCTGCATGATCCAAGCAGTTCTACCAGATTTTGTAGAAAAATAAACATCTAGGTTAATCACAATTACTTTTACTCTTCATCCTCATATAATTGCGCCAGTTTTCCTAGAACAGTTTAACCCAATTTTCTATCGTTGGGGGCAAAGCAACACTCTTCTGTTCGTTCTTAAGAGCCAAGCGATCTAATTTGCCTTGCTTCAAACACGTCCAGAAAAGAGCTTAAGATGATCGACTTTTGCTCCTTCTTGTTTCTCTCTCCAACGGGCATTCATTACTCAGCTGTTCATAACGAGCTCAGTTTTTGATCTATCAAATGTTTCATCTCACAACTGGCCATTGTAGATCTCAATACTTGGTGATTACTCGACAAGCTTTTTTCATTTCTGGTGCCCGCAGAAAAGGAATGTTTTGTTTAGTTATATTTTGATACTGAGGCGTATTCCTTGAAGTGTTAAGGCCTTTATAACCTTTTCCCTTTTTGTTAGAGGGGGGATCTTTGTTAGGAATTTTGATAAAGTGGTTCACAATGTTTGTTATCATCCTTATTTATTATAGGACCATTTTCCAAAGGACTCATTCATCAATAGTTATGTCACAATATGCTGTGAAAGTCGAGTTGGTTTGCAGAGATCAGTTCTCACTATTTCTCGTCGGGTTTCTTTAATTTTGGTGCTCGTGGAAAAGAATTGCATCCTCTAGTTTTATATGGAAATTGAGAAGTACTATTGCATGAATTTTAAGGTTTTTTTTTTTTGCCTTCTGACAAGCTGTGGCCTTGCAGTTTGTATTAAGCCCTGCCTTGTGGACAATGGAACTGCCTTTTTCTTGATATTGAGAAGTATTGCATCAACTATAAACTAGAGGGTACTTCTATAGATCAATATGATGATATTGCGAAACTCGAAATTCCCTTTTATAAAAAAATGCAAGGATAAACTTAATACGCGATTTCAGTTATGCGACAGTAATAGCGAGTAGATGAACTTTGAACTCGTATGAAATTTGACTCAATTTTGGAGTTTTACATTACAGATTAGATGAATTTTGAACTTGTTTGGAAGTAGAATCAGCCAGACACCAAATCCTGGTGTCCTACCCGGGGTTGACGTGAGCCCAAACGGTTGGTTTAGAGGCTTGCACTAGTTGAAACACTTGGGAATCTGAATCAACTTGCATCTCCGCCATTACATCTTTTTTTCAACACCGGTGACAATTATTTGCAACGAATATTATTGTGTCGCTAAATTTAATAATTGTGTTGCTAATGTGTTTTAGGAAAAATTGGGTAGATGATGTAGTGTAAATGATCCTAATCCAGTGTGAAGGGAATCAATAAATTTTATTATACCTTGTGAACAAAGTGATAAAAAGGTAGAAATGGCGGTGGAAAAGAAGATGAAAGAGGTGAAGGTTAAAGTGTCTTGTAAGGTCCACAAAAGCAGAAGACGAAAAAAAAACCACTACCATTTTTAATCGATCAAGGAACTTTTTGAGTGTAGCTCATCACTAGTAGTATATTTTTCTATTTACGCTTGAGAATCGTGCAACAAATTTGTTCTACAGGGGAAATTTACTGTGGTAAAATTTGTTCTATTTCCCCTTCCTTTTGTTTTCCTTCTTGTTCCGGGGCAACAAACTAACCAAATTTATGTGCAAAACCTGCCTTTTATCACGTGTTTGTTGCCGTCTATCCATCTTGTTTTAAGGTACCCGGAATGCTCATGGTGAAGCATGCAAGACACGAAGCTTGTTGCAGACCAGAGGAGAAGATTTTTGCAGCTTATTTGTTGTTTTCCGATGATAATCAAATAGGGAAAGTGGATGCAACCTTCCTTGAGAAGTAGTTTGTGTTCTGCTAAGAGCAAGGTAAGGATTTCAAGATTTTGTGGTCCTAAAGATAGCTAGCTAGGAAGCCTTTCAAAGTGACAAAATTGTCTAAATTGTTACATTTTTAGGCTATTATTGTAAACGAAGCAGCAGATTGTATACCAGAAGATTAACAATATGTTTTACTAGTGATGCAATTGGTAACCTCCGTTTGTGCTCTACTTTCTTGAAATTCCGGAGTCAAAACTTTTGCATTAGAGGACCGGATTGAGTCGAAACACTTGGGGACCAGGTGCCAAGACCTTGTGAACGAACAAAGTGAATAAAAAAGAGCGGTGGAAAATAAAAGAAGAAAAGATGGAGGTGAAGATAAGCTTAATTAACTAGAGGTCTTACACACAAGGTTATCCCTCGCCTAGACACGTACGTTGTGCTTCTAAGTGACGAGGGCATGCATTATAACAATAAGGGGATTGAGGTTGAGGCTGGGTTTGGGGTTGGGGGAGGGTATCAGGGTGCCAGTTATGACTGGAACTAAGGGGCCTACTTATTAGAAAAAGAAGAAGAAATAAGGTTAATATTTAATACGATATGCAAAGGTAGTGATTTTTTTTTTTTTTTTGTTATTTTTTTAAAATTTTTTAAAACAACTTTTTAATTCAAGGAACTCTTTAGTGTTGCTTATACCTTTTAGTACATGTTGATATATATACTTTAGAATTATGCAGCATATTTGTTTTATTGAAGAGAAAAAAAGGTAAATATACTTTGGTAGAGGGCCAAGGTACTGCACATGCTCCCATGAACCCAAAACATTCAACCTCCTCTTTTTCTTCTTGTTCCGGGGGCAACAAACATTCCACGCGCTGCAACAAAGTTACTGAATTTGTGTGCAATACTTGCCTTTTATCTGTTTGTTGCCCTCTAGCCATCTTGTGGTGCAGTATCAAGTTACCCTGCAAGATCGGATGGTGCGCGTTGAAGCACGCAAGACCCAAGGCTTGTTGTGGATCAGAGAAGAAGGTTTTGGCAGCTTATTCTTCATTTTCGGACATTGACTCCGATACTCAAATAGGGAAACTAGGCAAAAGCTCATGGAGTTTGTGTTGCGCCAAGAGCAAGGTGACATAGAGAGAGCTAAGGATTTCAATTTTTGTGATTACTAGAGCTATAAACGATTCGGGCTGCGTGCGAGTTCAGCCGACTTGGCTGGCTAGGAAGCCTTTAAATTCAAATTAACGAACTTATCTAATTGTGAAAGACTTGGCTACGGTTTCTGGCCGTCACAATTGTGATGGACGGGAATGATCTAACTTCGTGCAAAGTAACTTTGGTGACGGCAGAAGACCGTCGCTAGTGCAACTATACAGACCATGGACGATTAGCGACGGTTTGGTTAATACTATCTCATTTTGTTAGCGACGGCTACAAAGCATCTCCAATAACCAAACTGTCGCAAGGTTCTGCTCTCATTTGAGACAGTTTTCTCCTCGTCGTGAAAAGTCCTATTTTTTGTGGTTGATCTGCTATTTTTGAAAATATTGACGAGTATGGACATGGAAGCTTTAGGTTTTGTTAAGGTTAAACTTTTGACTTAGTTTTACAACTCTAATAAAAAAAAAAATTATAGAACAAACTAAGATATAATTTTAAAATTAAAATTAAAGCACTTCTAATTCATATAGAGATAAATATAACCGTACTACTGTTTGGTAATTCGTTCTAACTTAAAGTTGCTACCTTTTTTTATATTTGTTATAATATGTTTCTACTTTCATTCACTTTTTTTAGTGAAATAGGAATCAACAACACTGTTTGATAAACATATTTTACATGTTAATTTTATTTCATTAAACAAAGTTTTAAATTATATTGTTAATAAAATTTGATGAGTTGCTGAACCTTATTAAAGTAGTAATGGCTTTGTATAATATTCTTTCATTCCAAATTATAAGATCAATATTGAGTTCTTAAAATTCAATTTGAGATATTTTCAAATTTAAAAGTGACATGATTCATTTAAGTTTTGAAAATAATAACTCTTATAACTAGTAGTAGTTTTTAGGTAATTTATAATATTTATAATTATATTGACATAAATTATATGTAATTTTGAGCTTGAAAATATTTGAAAAGTTAATAATAATTTTATAATTTGAACCGGAGTTAGTATAACTTTTTAAGTTAAAAGAGTACTTTTAACCCACCTAATAGCTAAGTCAAGCATATATACTCGAACACATAAATATTAAAATTCTGTAATATTATCAAAACCTCTCAAATCAAAAATCCATTAGGCTAACCACTACACCAAACATGATCTTAATTCCTGCACCACCCCGCCACAATGTTGAGAATTTCTCAATTGAGCATAAAGAAAGCATAATTAATGGAAATCTTCATTTGCAGATTCGGTGGAGTGGAGGATCTTCACAGATTTTTATTCCTATTAAGGGCCATATAGTCACAAAGTGCCAACTTTTTCCTTTTTGGCAAAATATATACACATTTGGAGGGCACTAAAAGACACATCTAAGTTTGTCTTGACCTAGGGGCATCTCAATTCAAGCCGGGAATAGCCTTTAAATTTTCCTTAACAGCAATTGGAATGACACTTACATTTTACTGGAAAACCTCAAAATTTCTTAATTTATAATTAAGATGTACCAAAAATTTATTACCTTATTATTTAACTTACAGTTGTACGTACTATTTTACTCTTACTTAGAAGAAACAACTAAATTTAGGATAATGATGCTTATAGCGCCAAGAATAATATTCGAGTGTGACAGTTATTCTGTGTGCATCAAATTATGTATTAATATTCTCAGCATTGGAAATATTATTTTATGTACATCAAATTAAATGTGCATCAAATCCACATTAATTGTATGTGCATCAAATGCTGTATAAGAATTGTATGTATGTTTTATGTGTTACGGAAGATAATAAATGTACTTCACTTTGTATCGATTGTACTCCATTTGAAGATTTAAAAGATATTTTTGTTGTTGCACATTGGAGTGGAACAGGTGAAATACGAGTGCATTCTTAGAATTTTAATTAAGCCATGGAGAAGTATCTGTACATTTTATATAAATATGTGGAGAATAACTCATAGTAAGGATTTGTAATGTATCATAATTAGCATCCAATATATCAAGTAACAATTCAAATTAAAACTGTAAAAACGTCATTTGCTACTAATAGTAGTAGTTTCTGCTACTATTAATAGTAGATGAGAGAATTAGAATTTGCAATCATCTTCAATATACGAATAGTAGTGGATGTAAACCATTCACTACTAATAGTAGCGAAGCAATTCCCCCAGAAAGGGTAGAGCCTTAGTGACCCGCAGGTCATAAGCTGGTAACCAGTGGAAGAGCAAGAACGGAAGGCTTACGAACTACTGAAGTGAACCTAAAGCACCAGCAAAGGAAAGTGATTCTCAAGTTACTATTAATTAATAGCGGATGATGGGTTCGAATTTTTTAATTTGACCGTATGGATGTTATTTGTCCTATAATAAATCATAACAAATATTTATTATGGATCATTCCTAATCATATATATATATATATATATATATATATATATATATATATAGAGAGAGAGAGAGAGAGAGAGAGAGAGAGAGAGAGTAAAGTTTAAGAGCATACATTTTTAAAAGATATACTTAGCATACCCCATTTAGCGATAGACCCAGTGACGGTTTGATTCGTTGCCATAGGTTCGTCCGTCGCTATATATTTGTCTATCACGATATGTTGTCCGTGGCTAAAAGCTTTAGCGACGGACAAACTTATGACGACGGACCAAACCGTCGCTAGGTCCGTCGCTAAAAGGGGTATGCTTGATATGCTCTTTAAAAAGGTATGTTATATATATATGTTACACGGTAGGTTTTTAGCGACGGTTTTAATGGTTATGACGACAGTACTATCAAGAAAACTATTGTCATAACAATTAAAAACGTCGCAAAAAATCTACCGTATAGATATACAGTTGTGTACCTACATATACCCTATATATATATATGTGTGTGTGTGTGTGTTTGTGCACGCGCGCGTAAATTGTGCTTGCTTAATCAAGAAAGAGAAAACAAAACGAGAATAATCGGATGGACCGGTTCAGAAAGATGCATATAGATTATTACATTAAAGCTTACATTAAAATATAATTAAGAGTTCTTTGAACTCTCATATCTAGTTAACATAAGTAATCGATCACCTAAATTACCTAATTCCTCCTGGCTAGGGTGAAGGAATCAAACTTAAAAAGTAAGGTCCTCCATGTTTTGGCTGTGAATAGCCATCCTGTCATAGACTTAAAAACACTTTCGACCCTGCAATGTTTTTAATTTTAGAAAGTGAACAATCTATAAGACATTTGAATATTAATTTTTTTGAATTTTGAGACATAAAACCTTACATTTACAGGAAATTGATGTGACAATCTCATATAAACTGACATTGCTTGACATGACAGTCTCGTGTTAAACCACCACATCAATTTCGGGAACGGTAAGATTTAATGTCTTAAACATTAAACATTAGGGTTCCCTTACTAAATTTAAGAAAGTTAAAAGTGTTTTTAAGCCACATCAATTTGAGTGTGTACGTATATATAGAGTACTACCAGCTGCTTTGTTTTAGTAGCAAGGGAGAGTAGGGGCCGGAGTAAAACGTCATCCACCACAGCCGGCACCACATTCTGCAGCGCATCCGGCGCCGCCATAAACACTTGAATCTGATGCATCTTTGTCCCTTGATGCACCTTCTGCACAAAAGAAAATTACGGTTGAAATCATGGAAATAATTACAATAACTCCCCAAAACACTAGGAAAACACCACTAGCACCACCACCACCATATTCTCTAGCCATCCTAATTTAATTTTATTCTTCTTATCAGTTGACATGCTCTAATAGAGCCATCCTCTTATAGGGTCTCCAAAGGTCAACCAACTTACTTTTGTAGTGAAACAATATAAGAGCATCTCCAACAGTAGTAACCAAAAAAAACTCTTCAAATTGAAGTCTGTTTACTTATGTGGCAATTTAAAGAGCATTATTTGCTACTTTAATATTTTGTATTTCATCAGTCTCTTCAATTTAATTAAGACAAAATAAATAAAAAGAAATGACATTAAATTTTAAAATGAGTTGTACATCAAACCCATCAAGCAAAATAAATATTTTTAACTTTTTTCATATGATTTTGATTATGTCAAAACAAAATAAATATTTTGAAGAGACAAAGTCAACTTACCAATTCTGAAGAGAGAGAATGAAATTGCAAATTTGATGACTAAGGTTGGAGAGGTTATTGGAGATAATTTTTCTGATGTGACTTACTTATTTGAGTATCCCAAAATAATTGAAGAGGCTGTTAGAAATACTCTAAGGGGTCAAATTTAATTCAATGATCCCTTCATATTTTCTTTTAGTCAGTGTCTTTTTTTTTTTGCTTTATAGTTGTTGCCATTCTTCTCTTCGCACTAAATTGGTAGACAATATGTCAACTTCAATAACTAAAGGTGGCTCAATAATAACATCATGAATGTTGTTTATTGGCTTTGCAGATTTCACTTTTCTTCGTCATTTTTTTAAGGTGTGGGAAAAGATAGCATGCGTAAAAGTTATGAGCATTTTAGCTTGTTTATTAAAGTCAGATTATAGTGATACCAATTAATTTAATCTGCTTTCCTACGTCAAAATACATTACCTTAATTCACATCTTTTACTATTTTTGACCGAGTCTAAATATTCAGTCTCATTCTTTATCTCATCTTTTGTCTCATATTATATATTGTTAGACGGTGTAACATAGTTACTTGTTTGTAATTAATTTTTTAAATATATAAGTATTATCTTATATATATTAATTATACATGAGATGAAAAAATGGATGATCCGGCAGGAAAAAAGATAACAAATCTGATTTTTTTTTTTTTGTGTGTGTGACTTGGGTAGTAGTAGGATTAGAACAGGTGCAAACCTTATCCCTTGCATTAGTGGCCAACTACCCATAAAGCCAGCACAATTAGCATAAACACAATTGTTTAACCAGAAAAAATTAATGCTTCCTTCTAATTAAGTCTCTTCCAAATCTAGTTTTTATGACCCTTCTTCCTCTTATTATTATAATTAGTTATAGATTGCTTCTTGTTGTTAATTACTAATTCTAAATTGTCAATCTTTCTTTGATATCATACTTATAAAAAAATAGAAAGAACTCGCAGTTACTGCCTCGAAATGTACAGGATAAACCACCGGTGCAAATACCACAAATAAAGCACGCACATACACAGGGAAAATAAATAGTATATAATTATTTTGCCAAGTACTCTTTTTGTTCCAAATTATATAATTATTATTGATTTATAAAAGTTAATTTCAAACTTTTGAAATGGACTCATGCTTCTGCGGAATTGACTAATGACCATTATGATAGGGTAGTCAGGATTCTCACTTCCCACTGAACGAGTGACTGCCCAGCTCGCCGGTGAACTGACGGGGATTACAAGGGGATAGCATCTCTTAGAAGCCGAGCATAAGATGTAATTGGGGTTGAAGATTTATTAGTAGCCCAGAACTAGTCAAATTGATAACTCTAGGTATATCGTATGTTTTTTTTCCCCTTCTGTTTTTCATTTAATTTCTGTGTGATTGTCAATTATTTGTTTTTAAATTCTAACATATATTTTCAAACTCAAAATTGAGATGACACATTAAAAATTATGAAATAATAAAACTTACAATAAGTAATATTTTTTAGATAATTTAATATTTTCATCATTATAATGATTAAAATTAAAAGAATCTATGTTAATTTTAAATTTAAAAATCTCTTAACTTAATTTTAAAAAGTCAACCATAATAAAATAATATTAAAGAAAGAAAATGTTATTAAACCCATGAATTAATTACAAGGGATCCATCCGATAATATGTATTATTATTCCAAAGTAAGAGTATGGCGTACTAATGGGTCTCTTCTGTGAGGCCTGCTGAGAGTTTTATACTTCTTGGGCACGTTTGATACAGATTGAATCTTTGGGCTAAATATCTTTTTTAGTCTAGTCCTGAAATAAACGTGACCCAACTCCATATCATGTCAAATTGTCAATCAAAAATTATATATGTGCGTGCCGGGTGAGGTTTTATAACCTTCATTGCTACTTTAACATTGTTATTTTTCTCGTTATTACAATCTAAAACAGGAAACAGAGTTGGGGCCACTATCAATAATTTTCTACTAATTATTGTAAATTTTTTTAATCAAAGTGTACTAAAAAGAATGTATAATATTAATTATGTATTAAAATTTTTATAGTACCGAAAGAATTTATATATTATTGTTTATCAATAAAAATGGATAAAACATTCGAAAATAAATTCTCATGTTTCATTTTTTCTCATTTTTCATATTGTTCGTGCATAATTTTTTTTTAGTATAATTTGCATTCATACCATTCCTCTGAAAAATACTATTTGAAGGATAATTATAATTGTGTTACTAATAGTTATCAGTCAATATTCTCTTATTATTATTAGTTTTTAATTTTTTCTTTATACCGTGCTTCAGGGGTCAGAACAGAGAGATCGGAATTTCAAATTCATATGATCCAGAAAATCCTTCTCAGTATTTTCCCATTCTTCTTTCTATATATATATACACAAATTATATCTAAAATTATTCAAAGATTTGAGCTGCTGATCACATAAAGACGGCCCCATTTGTTTCCTTTCGACCAAATTCTTCTGCGGCAAAGAATTGAACGCTGGTGTAAAAGGTCTGAGATCTACCCTTTTTGTATACATTAATACATTTCTGAATGCTATTCTTTTCTAATTTGTTTTACTTTAGTCTTGTTTTGGGTTTATTAAGAATGTCATGGGTATTGTTAATTCAACATTTTAATTTGATTTTTGCAAAAAAGTTTCACTTTTGATTTCTACTTCTATTATTAACTCATAGTTGGGCGCAAAATTGAAGCTTTCTATGTGGTTGTGAAACAATGTGTATATTTGATTATAAGTATGTGATATATAAGCACCCATTTCAAGTTTTTTTCTTGCACTTCGTAATTCTTTCAATTTGAATAATTGGACTTAACATTATGTGTTTCTTTGATGTGAATGGAATGCAAATAAGTAATCGATGGGGGTTTTCAATTGTGTTTGTTTTGGTGAACAAAGCTAAAGGCAGATATGTCAGAAAGTGTATCAGCAGAATCGGGTCAGCTTGGGAATGATCCGGCGGTTCGAAAACTCGGTGCAAATGGGGATTGCATTGAAACAAATGCAGTCGAAGTAAAATTCGATGAGGGAAATATTCAAGAGGCAGAATCTGCCTTACGTGGGGGTTTATCACTCAATTTCGAGGTTTGGCTTTTGTCAAAAAATTCTTTATAAATATAAAGTTCATGCCTTTCTTTCTTACATCTTGATTTATCAGCAAATGTAGTTTGACTCTAAAAACGTGGGATTAACCAGTGGCTAATCTGTATCTATAACCTGCTAAGATTTGATATTTTTGCTTCAGTTGAGCACTGAAATGTCTAAAATTGAAATGGATGGGTTTATATGTTATAAAGTTTTTGTATTTGAACTATAAAACAAACGGAAATGTAAACCGACTTCTCATGTAGCTTCAAAGATTTTGCTCTGCTAACTTGGTTCGTTTGTAATTCTATTAAGGAAAAATAGCATGGCTCTTGTTGAACAGTGTGTGCATGTTGGTGAGGGATCCCTTTACACTGTTTCCTTCATTTATAAGTTCTGTTAATACTCTTAGGCATGTTTCGTACTGGTCCTACTGGATCTCAGATAGAATTATTGGTAATTATACAGGAAGCACGAGCTCTTATAGGAAGGTTGGAATATCAAAGAGGAAATGTGGAAGGGGCTCTTCATGTTTTTGATGGAATTGATCTTCAAGCTGCTATACAGAGAATGCAACCTTCTCTTACCGAGAAACAACCTTCCAAGAAGGGCCGCTCTTGCAGTGAATCTATGCACGCAGTCTCCCAGCATGCTGCTAGTTTGATACTTGAAGCCATATATATTTGAAAGCCAAGTCTTTGCAAAAGCTTGGGAGAGTAAGTGGTATGAAGCTATTCCAATGTTCATTCTACTGTTTTGAGAAAATTAGTCTGTCACTTTCTATGACCTGCTTTCATCACCTCAAATATGTGTGGCGTAGAATTTATTAGTTTTTTCCCCCTTTTTAATTTGCAAGTCAAAAAAAAAAATAAAATATTTTGTTATTTTTCCAAACATTGATTTTATTTTCTTCTGTGGATGCTGCTAATGAATGCCAAAGCGTGCTTGATGCTGTAGAGAAGATATTCTATCAAGGCATACCTGATGCATTAGTAGATAATAAGGCAAGAGACAGTCAGTCGTGCTGTTGAGCTCCTGCCAGAGCTATTAAAGTTGGCTGATTGCTATCCTGAAGCAATGTCTGCTTATCGGCGTGCTCTGCTTAGTCAATGGAATCTTGACAATGACTGCTGTGCAAGGATTCAGAAAAGATTTGCAGTGTTTTTACTGTACAGCGGAGTGGAGGTCACCCCTCCCAATTTAGCTGTTCAGATTGATGGCTTATATGTTCCTCGAAACAATCTCGAAGAGGCAATTTTACTTCTGATGATACTAATGAGAAAATTTGACCTTGCTAAGACTCCATGGGATCCATCGGTTATAGAGCACCTTACATATGCTCTATCTTTATGCAGCCAAACTTCTGTTTTAGCGAAGCAACTTGAGGAGGTCATGCCTGGACTATTACATCGTGTTGATTGCTGGAAGTTATTGTCTCTTTGCCTTAGTGAAATAGGGAGCAATGAAGCTGCCTTGAATATACTGCGGAAATCCTTACACAAACATGAAAATCCTGATGATGTTATGTCATTGTTGTTGGCTGCGAAAATCTGCAGTGCGGATAGAGTGGGATATGCCCAAATGGCGATAAGTAATGCTTGTGGAGGAAATACACATTTAAAAGGTGTTGGTCTTTGCATGTTAGGTCTCTGCTTGGGAAAGCAAGCGAAAATCTCTTCCTCAGACTTTGAGAGGTCACGTCTTCAATCTGAAGCATTGAAATCATTAGATGGGGCAATTTCTTTTGAGCCTGATAATTCAGGTCTGATTTTTGAGTTGGGTGTTCAATATGCAGAGCACCGGAATTTAAATGCAGCTTTGTGTTATGCCAAGCAGTACATTGACGCAAATGGAGGGTCCATATTAAGAGGTTGGAGACTACTTGCATTGGTTTTACCTTCTCAACAACGCTTTTTGGAGGCTCAAGTGGTCCCTGATGCGGCTTTAGATGAGACTGCAAAGTGGGAGCAAGGACCACTTCTCAGGATGAAAGCAAAGCTTAAAATATCAGTCTCTACACAAGGATGCTATTGAAACGTATGGCTACCTCCTTGCATTAGTTCAAGCCCAAAAGAAATCTTATGTGCCTCTCCAAGTTACACATCAGGCATCTACCTCACTCAGCAATTTTTTATTTTCTCTTGATGTTTTTTTAATAAAGTGGATCTATTTTTTACTTTTGAATTCATCTGTAGGCTTCTGTTTATGACAGGTAGAGGATGAATATGAAGTTTGGCATGGTCTCGCTAATTTGTACTCCAGCCTTTCACAGTGGAAGGATGCAGATATGCTTGGAACAAGCTAGTGCGCTCGTAGAGTATTCTGCAGAAACACTGCAAACGAAAGGCAAGATCCAATCTTTATTTTCTACAAGAATAGCTTTGACTATTTTCATTTAATACTTCAATCATTATTAACCTGGGTTATTAATCCTAGACTTCCTGAATTTGTAGTCTTTAGATTTGATTCTTAGTCTATTGGAATGGTCCGCAGGGTAGACCAGATAAGCTAATTGTAAGGGGTAAAACCTATAGATCTTATAGGGTAGACCAAATAAGCTCATTGTCAGCGGTTGAACCTATAGATCCTAATATGAAAGTTTGGTTATGTTTGTTTGCAAGGATAACACTTGGCATTCAACTATTAATCCTAATTTTCTTGTTTGTTTTAAAAATTAGGCTGGGGACTATTATTCCTGGGATAACAAAATGACTTGAAATGGGAGACTATTTAATATCATGTCCAACTAGGTATTATAATCCCTACCATTTGGGACTAAAAATTAGTGGACAAAATTAACCTTTACCTTTTTATATAATGACTTATGTATCATATTCTATCCATCTATACTCACATTACTGAGAATACAATTTCTTTGTTATTACTGATAATGGTATAATAGTCCAAACGATAAATTTTTATCTATTCTTTTAAATAATCCTGGACAAAACAAGCATAACATGGGATTAATTCAAGGTATCCCACAAATAATCACATTCTAAACAAACATATGACTAGGACTATTTAATCCTAGCATTAGTCTTTTTGGGATTATAATTTATGAGAATATCCTTGCAAACAAACATGACCTTTATGTATAATTTGATGTTAGTTTACTTTAAACAATTATGAATAATAAAATAGGTATAAAGGACTTACTAATATATATTTTTTCCAGGTCTCTTAGAGTTTGATTGTACTCTCACATATTTGAGATGAGCTAATCAATTTTATAACTTTTTCAATTAGTTATCCTTTTGGACCTTTTAGCATATAAGTGTAGATGAGTGGTACATGTTTATATACAAAAGTGACACCGGTATAGGTTCATTTTCTTATCTTGGAGAAAAAATGAGCCGCCACATACTTTCTTTCTTAGTTTCATTATGTGCACAATTTTGATGTGTAACACTTAAAAATGAGCCATAGCTTGAAAACTAATTTGACTGACTATTTCTTTGATGAATGAAATTTATGTTTTATTTTAAACTCTTAGCAAGAAGAAACCCTAAAGTCTACCCGTTCCCTGATATTTAATGTCGGCAAGCCAACTATTATGTTGCTTTAACCTTCAGTTATAAATATTTTAGTCATCTTCAAATATTATCTCTTATAAAATCAACTTGTAACTAATAGACTAGATCGTTACGTGGGAGATGGAATGACCATAGTCTACACAAGATTCAAAGGTGTCACATGAAGTATGTTGTACATGTTTACGAGTTGCATTATTGTGTCAAGTAATTGATACAAGGGACATAGGAAGTGAACGACTTGCATCAAAGTATAGCTTTTTGGATATGAAATTTGAATTTGGTTTAAGTTGGAATCATATCTGAACTATGAGCTTATATTGTTTTATTCCACAAAAAGAGTGTTCCTTTTCATTGATAATAGCATAGATCAAAATCACCCAATGTCCTTAAGTTTTCCATCTTAATTTCATTATCATGCACCACAACTAAACTAACAACTTATTATTTTAGGGGTAAACAAGGGGAAAAAAATCCATAGTATTTGTAAATTTTGCAAATAAGACCCTTTTTTGTGGAACAATGGAAGTATTACTACACTATTCGCAGTATATTGCTAAAATGATTTTAAAGTTTCTTTGATGTGCAACAAATACAACAAGGTTTACTCTTTTAAGACTAATATTTCAGAGGACGATAGATCATGAATTGATTTTCCAATTAAAAACTAAAAGAGTTCTGAATTACTTAAAGATTTGGAGGGCTGTACACTATCGAGGGTTCTATGGTTTTCCCACTCGTTTGGCTTTGCTTTATTTTCTCATAGTGGACTCATTGGCTGCTTTTGCATTGTGATCTCTCTTTTTTCTAATATTTTCCCCCCGTTTATCTCTAAATTAAAGAAAATCTAATTGCACTTTGTTAATTATACCATCATCTTTGACTACCAAATTAACTGAATAGAAAAGAAAAAAATTGTCTTACAATCTTGGTTTTGTGTTGTTACATTGTCAATTTAGCGAACATATTATGTCTGTAGTGTGGGATGAGGTTTCTGTTAGATTATGGTTTGATGCATGATGCACTGAGGTGGAGTTGAGGAGGGCTTTCCCTCCACTGTTCAGCATTGCTAGGATAAGGGTTTGAAGTGCTTCTTTGTCAGTTCAGGGGGAGAAAAAGACCTGGAATTCAACTTTAGAAGAATATAATGATTTGGAGTTGAATTCTGGTTAGCATGAGCTTCTTTATTCAATGCTTCGAGAGGAGGGAGGGACGACAGGCTGCCAGTTGTCTGTGTGTGTGAAAAGTATGGATAGTTCTCTGTTGAATACTTCAACTGTCGGTTATCTGGGGGGAGAGTAGATCCTTACCTTGTTGGATGCCTATTTGGAAATCAAGCCGCCAGTTGGTGTGTTTTCTATTTTATTTTTGTCCGTCTTTGGAGGCAATTCGGGTCAACTGTATATATGAAGAGGAAAAGAATATATCAACTGGTTTTTTCTGCAAAAAAGACGGGTAAAGGTTATTGTTTGCTGTTTGCATTCTCTAGGGCAGGTATGCTGCGGGACTTGTTACTCGCTTGTAGTTTCTTGAGTCATGCTTGTTTCGCTTCGTTTCCTTTTTCTGAGTTAATATTTGTGGAAAAAAGGAGGAAGAACAGTATTCTGAACACCATTCTATGTTAGACGAAAGAGTGTTGATGGGAAATGCCTATAATTGCATTGTTGAGGATAGATTCTAAGTTGGGTTTCAATTTTTTTTCTTCTGTTCCCCAAATTTATATACTGTTCCATTATATGATTTGTTAATTGTGCGCCCTTAGACATAATCTTATTTGAATATTTAATTTCAATACTAAAATTTGTTATTGGGAAATATTGTTGGATAAAGTTATGAGCAAGTGTTCCCTGAAACCTTTAATATACGTAAAAATGTTTAAGAATTCAAATGGGACGCTCATTTTGGGATGGAGGGAGAATATCGTAAAAGGGTTCTGTTAACGATTATAAGGATTGATGTTTTACTTTCCAAAATACTAAATATGATGTTCTAATTGTTTCTTAAGAAAGGGATGTACTACTATTTGTTATCGTTAATTTCTACAGTTTCCCAAAATGTAAAATTTGGAAATAGAAGATTCTAATTTTCATTATTATTTGTTGCAGGTGGTGTTATGTGCCAAAGACGTGGACAAACTAATGAAGCTTTGACTGCTTATGTGAATGCTCTTTTATTTGAGCCTAGTTACGTACCTTGCAATATCTTGCTTGGCGCTCTCTTGTCTAAGATGGGCTCAAAGATGTTGCCGGCTGTAAGAACCTTACTCTCAGATGCATTCAGGATTGAACCTACCAACCGCATTCAGGATTGAACCTACCAACCGCGTGGCTTGGTATCACTTGGCATTGGTTCATAGGGATGATGGACGACTAGCCGATGCTGCAGATTGCTTCCAGGCAGCCTCCATGCTTGAAGAATCTGATCTGATTGAAAGCTTCAGCTCCATTCTTTGACGTATCACATCAATCAAGGTTACGAATTTTAATTCTTTTATTCTTTATATTTCTTAGGTTCGTGTATGCTGTTTAAATGAGGATTCTATGAGATCAATTCTTGCGAAGGGTTTGGGTATCCCTTTACTCTGATGTTTGGAAATACTGCTGTAAGATCTTTTGTTTTCCCCATGATCATTTTGAAAAGGATATAAAAATTACAAAATAAATATGAAATTGGAATTTTTTATAGAGCTGAGCCAGAAAAGAAAATTTTCCATCAGGCATGAGCTCCTTTCTATTTTTTGATGTACGAAATAAACAAAACAAAAAAGAAAAAAAAGTACGTGTAGGATACATACAGATGGTAGAGGGAAAAGGCTATGTGGAACTCTCATCTCTCAGTCTTCGTGAATTAGATACTATCGAATTAGATACTATCATTCTAAATCATGGTATGAGAACTTTAAAATGTTACTTTATTATCGTTCCAAATCATGATAGAGGAACCGTAGAACGAAGCAAGACTGAAGACGTCTTGATGGAAGAGACATAATTTCTTTTCCCAAAGTGGGTCATTATTGACATTAACGTATTTCTCTTCTCTCTATGGACCACACTAATTTCTTAAAGTGTGTTATTAAATTCTTTATATATAATATAGGAAGCTAACAGTTTGAATAGTGGTCCGAATAAGTCTACACATAGTTTTGCATTTGATCATAGGTAACGTTTCTCATATCCTATTTTGTGTATCCAATTGGTTCCTGTTAACTATGGTTAGGCTGATAGAGGTTTTTAACACGAGTATTGCTATGGTGACAAAAGAATCTTACAAAAATTAATTTACAAATAATGTGGCAGTGTTATTAGTAGATAATCAACCGTATATACGGGTCTAGTGATAACAACCAAGCACATCATTTTGTGTCCATCTTTTGTCACCAAAATATTACGGTTTTAACACATGCATTTATTCTCTTAGACTGCTTAAATATGTGATATCAACTGATGCAGATTAGAAAAAGTTACCATATGTAGTAAGACTTCATCTGATACATTCATGGTATTATGGTTTTTGTGAGTTTTTTAGAGGTGCAGGATTTTAATCAATGATATATATATATATATATATATATGTAAAAATGTAGGTACACAGCCACCTACACGGTAGGTTTTTAACGACGGTTTGAATGACTATGACGACAGTACTATCAAGAAAACTGTCACCATAACAATTAAAACCATGGAATATATATATATATATATATATATATATATATATATATATATATATATATATGGTACTTCTCGGGGGTTGGTGATGAAAGGAAGTCAAATTAGTTGGAAGGAAAAAGGTGTGTTTATCCAAGTAGGAGGGTTTGAGACTTTGTAATTTGATCCTTAAAAATGTTGTTCAGGTTGATATGCTTGAAACCTCCCTGCTTTTAGCACAAGGTTATTAATAGTATGCTCGGTATGCAATTGAATCAATATCAATATAATATATAATAGTCGTAAAAAAGAAGTCTCTACACTCTCACGAAATCGAACATTCTTATGAACTCTAATATTTTTAAACTTCTTCTATTAATACAAAAAACTAATAATAAAACATACATAAATCTAATAAATAGATTTCTTTCTTTCAACTTATCCTTCCATCTTTTGCAGAGTCCGAAATCATTAAAAATATCTACCACCTATAAATTAATAAAATATAATATTAATAACCATTAATATTATGAATTTAGATCATAATATTTTTTTCCTCTTCCCTTTTATTAAATACCACATTCTTTTATTGTACAATATTACTAGTCTAAATTTCGTAGGGCTATTTTAATATATATTTATATAGAAAAAAAATTAGTTATTCATAAATAATGATAATAACATTAATATCTTGCAACAAAATGGTGCGATCAATTGATTGAAAGAAGTCGTGAACTTTCGGACTTGGAAACTCTACCTCAAATGGTACGCTCTTTGAGAGAGATCAATGAATATTGTGATATAGCACTTTTTTGTTGTCATGAACCTCAGAATTTTGTTAGAGCATCGAAGGAGGATGTTTGGTTCAAAGCCATGAACGAAGAAATAGCTTAAACTGAAAAAAATTTAACTTGGGAGCTTGTGGATCTACCTAAAGGAAAAGAAGTCGTCGGACTTAAATGGATTTACAAGACTAAATACAAAAGAAGATGATTCTGTTCAAAAGTGGGAAGCACGGCTTGTTGCCAAAGGTTACTCTCAACAGCCTGGAGTTGATTTTAACGAAACCTTTGCTCCCGTTGCAAATATGGAGACCATAAGGACCGCCCTTGCAATTGTAGCTCAACTTGAATTGTTCGTGTTTCAACTAGATGTGAAATCCGCCTTTTTGAATGGGGAATTGGAAGAAGTCTACGCTGAGCAACCTGAAGGTTTCACTATAAAAGGGGAGGAAGACTGTATCGTTTGCAGAAGGCTTTGTGTATATTAAAGCAGACCCCCCAAGCTTGGAATAGCAAGATTGATCATTATTTTTGTCAAAACGAATTCAAAAGAAGTCTGAGTGAACTCTCAAACATGAAAATGGTAATGGAGTTCAATAAAAATGATTGAATATGAGATGACGGACATGGGACTTACGAAATATTTTCTCGGGATTCCAGTTAAACAAGAAAGAGGTTTGACTTTCCTTTCCTAGGAGAAATACATTGAAGACTTGACGAAAAAATTCCACATGCAAAACCGTATACCAGTTTCTAAACCAATGGCTCAAAATGAAAAGTTGCAGCAAGATGATGGATCCAAAAAAGCAGATCCTAAACTTTATCGAAGCCTGGTTGGTTCTTTGATTTATCATACTAATACAAGGCCAGATATTATGCATTCGGTGAGTCTGATTTCCAGGTACAGTAGTAAACTGAGCAAAACTCACTACACTGCAGCAAAACGAATTTTACGGTACCTACAACGGACTAAGAAGCATGGAATCAAGTATGGCAAAGAAAAACATCGGAAGATGTTTAGTTTTACTGACAGTGATTGGGCAGGATCACTTGACGACAGAATGAGCACATCAGGTTATATATTTTCCTTGGGAACAAATGTGATAGCATGGAGTTCAAAGAAGCAAAAAACTGTGGCATTGTTTTAATGTGAAGCTGAGTATGTATTTTAAACTGAAGTCGCATGTGAGGCTGTCTGGTTAAGAAGAATATTAGAGAATTTACAGCAAAAGCAAGAAGAGCCAACAAGAATTTATTATGAAAACATGCCTGATATACTAACTAAAGCTGTCACTATTGAGAAATTCCAGAAGTTCAAAGAGCAACTAAAAATTGCAAATTAAGAGGTGGTGTTGAAAATATAATTTGTAATTTTCTAGATTCGCATAAAAGAAAAATTTTAGTCGATGAGTCTTTTGTTATTCGAAGAAGCATTTATGTTTCTACAAATATCTAAAGCTCTATAAATAGTTTTGATTCATTCATGTAAAACAAGTCTTGTATAAAAAAAATCATCAGCAATTTAAGTAATCTGCAGGAGCAGCAGCTCTACTACTACTTAATAGTACATATTTAAAATTAATAAAAACTAAATATATGCATGTGCAATTATTTTCTACGTCCATCACAATCCCGAGCCCTAAAATCAACAAAAATATCTAATGAAATTACATACGATTAATTGGTGACCATCTTTGACAAGCTTGCAAAGAAAATTCTAAGCAAGCTCACTAGTATTCCTTTTACAAGGTCTTCTTATTTTTTTCTACATAACTATACAGAAACTTCCTATGATTTTTCCTCGGTTGAACATCATTATTTACTTCCATTCCTTAATATCTGTTCCTTCTCCTTGTACAAAATCCCCACAACCATATCACTTTTTCCATGAGCTAGTATTTACAAATGCATGCTCTACTCTTTTCACCCTTCATCATCACCATTTCACTAATTTTCTTTTCGCTTCCTATATATCATGCCGAAGATTATGAACAATATACTGAGTGCGCTCCTCCTTTCAAGTGTGGCCAAAATTATCAAGATTTAAAGTTTCCTTTTTGGGGAGAAAATCGTCCCTTGCGTTGCGGCCTTGCAGGGTTCGAGATCAGCTGCGAGAACGACGGTTATACCGCTATAGATATCGGTTCTGATCATAAATTTCGCCTACTTCACATCAACGAGTCTACTCAAGAAATAAGAATTGCCGTTGATTATATGCCTAGTGACTTTTGCCCACGAGGACAAAAGAATAACACGTTAAATGGAGACCTCTTTTATTATAATCCATACAGCACAAAAGATCTTCACTTATTCTACAGTTGTTCTTCCCCTCAGCTAGATTTACCAAAATCCATAGACTCGATTCGAATTAGTAAAAATCGTACATGTAGGGGAGATTGGATTCCAAATAGCAGGGCTCAGATTCGGAATCTTGAATCTCGCAAAACTAAGATCAGAGGTCTAGTTAATGTGTCGGCTCTTCAGGAATTCAGGTATACAGGAAATATGAGCCTGCAGCAAGTATTGAACCAGAATTTTCTTGTTTATTATAGAATTATCTATAAGGAATCAGCGTGCTCAGCGTGTGTGAATTCGGGTGGATTCTGTTGGTCTGGCACATATTCATCACCGCCTACATGCTTTTGTGGTCATGGAGTTTCTCCGGGTCAGTGTCGAAAGAGAGGTGCGTTCATCTTCTTCTTTGTTATACATTTATCTTCCACATACCTCTTTCAAGTTTGAGAATTATGTTCATGCACAGAAAATAAATGGATTATTAAATAAAGGAAATTGATATTTCTATAAGTTAATTTGATATATATTTTTGCAAGATTAAATGGGACTCAGAAAAAAACATTGTGAACTAGTAATCATGCCTTTCGAAAAGAAGTTGACCATATACTTATTCACCAAAGAATATATCTCACAAAGGAAATAAACTAGGCTGGTTGTGCCAAGAGTTTTGCTCTCTGTGGAAGACGTTGGACATTGAACGTTAGGGATTTTAATTTTCTTCTTCTTTTTATTTAAAATAATATGTTGTTGTTACCACAATCATTTAAAACATTATTTGATAGTTTAAAATTTGAGACCCTTAACATTATTTTATAATAAATTTAAAGTGTCTAGCCATTGAGTTTATTTAGGGAATTGATATTTCCACTATTTTCGCAAGTGCGTCCCATTTGATCTTGTAGAAATATCAAATTAGTTTGTAGATGTTAATTTGATATTTTCGCAAGTGAGTCCATATTGGAGTATGGAATATGGGCCGGGCAGCATAACTTACGCTTAGTTTAGTGTTAGAATTAGAACTCAAAAGCACATTTGTAATACTTGGAGTGCGCTCAACTCTTGTTATTTTTATCTTTTTCTATCTTTAGTTTAAAAAATAGGCTTATCGGAAGAGGAACATAAATATACCAAATCAAGATAACAAAGATTATATTCCAAATCAAGTAAGCTACCCCTTTTGGATTCCTCAAAAACAAGAATCCTCCTGTGGTTCGCCACAATTCAATAAAACTTGCAACCCGATTCTAAAAATCTCCGGTGATGATTACATCATAAAGGATATAAACTACACATTAAGGATATAAACTACGCGAACAATTCAATTTTTCTTGTGAATGCTGAGGTTTTTATGAAGAAAATTCATGCCCAACTCCTCTACATAATTTTAGCATTAGTGGGATTCCCTTTAGCTATGGTCCTAACTTAATTCACTGAGCACTACTTGTTTTATAATTGTTCTTTTCTGGACGAACGAACAGTGTATCCACTCGACTGTGCATGCAATGTTTCGCATTATTCTTTTGCTATGTTTCATGCTGAACTTTTGAATAAGGATAACTATTCCGTAGATTTATGTCAAGCTACGGTTCACGCCCCTGTGAGTACTTTTGAGATGAAGATAATCATGGAGATGAATTATTTGGATAACAACAACTTTATTTTAATGACAGGAGGAAACAAATATCATGGAGCAAAGATTGGAATAGGTAATGTGCAAATGTTTATTTTTTATCATCTTTGTCAATTAATTTAAATATTAGAAGTAAGAGATTTTGAGATGGACAAGTCTGTCGCAAAATTCTTAGTTCGCCAGTGTTGGAATTTGTGACAGAACATTTGGTTGCAGGATCCGTGGCATTAGGTCCCATAGCAGTGAGATCCGTCGCCTGCTATATCTAATTTGCGACAAATAACTAGAGACGGATATCCGTCAATGTTTACATCGATGATAGACTGTCCGTTGCAATTGCAGTCTGTCAATTTTGAATAGGCTTATGTGCGACGGAAAGTCCGTAGCTAATGTGAAAATTTATTTAAGAAATCCAATAATTTTACTTTTTTGGTATGTTTGGACCTGTTTTTTTTCTTATAGATATTTCTTTTATATAGCTATTATGAACATTATGTGAAAATAAAAGGATGAAAGTTGTTTTTGACAGAACAACTAAGATGTGACTATTACAGAAAAATTGTGTTAAAACGGTTGCTTGTAATATTCAACATGAGTAATGCCAGATCAGTTAACAGTTTATGATCCTCTAATTTTAATCTAGGATAGAGGATGTGTCCTTCTACTAAGGACGCGGAAGAAATTAAATACGGCCGCTACTCTATTAATTGTAGGGATCACAAGGATATGTCTTATGATCAAAAGGATGTCTAATGATATTTACTAAATACGTCTTTCCTAAATCCTATTATTCTGGAGCATGGCTTTATATTCCAAACTTTTCTCCCGGTACTCGGCAAGAAAATGAAGCAGTAGAAACAGAACAAAGTCATTTGCTAGATGTTATATAAATTGTGGTTTGATACAATACGTGAAACAAAATTGGGTGAGTTTTTTTTAGCGTAGCGTCACAACAAACATAATTTCAACGATATTATGTCATCTCATTGCTTATTTAACACTCATAAAGAGCTCATTTGGCTATATTAGTTGGCAATTCCTAGAATCTTACTAATTTTACATCTTAGAGTTTTTGATAGATATAGATTTACTCGCGTGATAATTATACTTTATAAATATTCAATATATGTTATAAAGTTATTCTAGATAATCGTCCCTAGACTTCTATTGGATTTGATCTTATTCATTAGTTGTATATAGCCAAGAGTTATATACGATGATATTCCTGATTTAAAAATCTTGTGCAATATAAGTTTAAGTAAATGGAGGGAAATCTTTTTGGATTTTCACATTCAATGTTTCAGAATGAAAGTTTATCACATTTTGAAATGTTCATACCTAAATTTATCTCTATACCATGCGTTTTCTAGTTTTCTAATAACCATGGTTCCTATCCATCTTTGAGACATTTTCTTTTGGTTGTTACATGATCGATACATTAAGTTATAAACTTTATTTAATATTATTTACTAATTTGTGTTAGTACATGAATGAGTGAATGTACAAGTTAATAGTACATGTATGTACATAAATGTATTTAAAAGTGTCTTAAAATATGTATTGTTAGGTTAATGTACATGTATTTGTTCAAGTTGAGATTAATAGTCTCTAGAAATGCCCAAGAATCCTATATATAGTCTTGTAATTAATTGAGTCATTTTATGTAATTGAGTCATTTCAAGAATTGTTTCCCACTTAGTTCTTTATCTACTTATCGATTTTGAAAACCAATAAATGAGTAAAGATTCGACCTAGATCTTTCTAACAAATATATCTATGTATATATCCAAAGTATATATCCAAAAACACACTTAAGTATAAAATACTAGTAAATGAGGAGAGAGAAAGCGTTTAGAAAGAAGATGAAAATATTTTACTGTCATTTTGCACTTATGTGTCTTCGGATATACAATTTGGGTGTATACATAGATACTCCTTACCTATTTCCTTAAAACAATAATTCACCATATTTTGGATATTTTTATTAGAATTCTTATGGTAGATATCCTGAAACTAACATATTATAATTTTTAATAGGCTTTCTTTTCTTTTTGCTTTTTTTAACTTTTAGATGAAGGTTAATTTATGGTTGTTCATATATTGTTGGAAGTAAACCCAATGTTGAAATTTTTTTTCCTCCTATATATATTGATAGGCATTGGAGCTGCTTTATTTGGGATACCACTAATGTTTTTCATATACTGGATTGGGAAGTTATCAAATTCGTCATTGACCTTCTGGAGAAGGAAAACAAAGAATGATAGAGTAGTTGAGGCCTTTATTGTCCAATATGGATCCTCAACAACGAAAAGGTATTCATATAATGATGTAAAAAGTATTACGAATTCATTCAAACATGAATTGGGAAAAGGAGGTTATGGGAATGTTTTTAAAGGAAAGTTGTTAGATGGCCGCGCGGTTGCAGTGAAGGTCTTAAATGTATCCAAAGGGAAGGGTGAGGAATTTATAAATGAGGTCGCCAGCATTGGTAGGACATCTCATGTTAATGTGGTTACCCTCATTGGATTTTGTTATGAGGGTAAAAAACGAGCTCTTATATACGAGTTCATGCCGAATGGATCTCTAGAGAAGTTCATTTATGGTAAAATTTCTTCAACTGCAAAACAAAATCTCAAATGGGAAAAATTGTATGACATTGCACTTGGTATAGCTCGAGGACTTGAGTATTTGCACCGTGGCTGCAACACCCGTATCGTACATTTCGACATAAAGCCACATAATATCCTTCTTGATGAAGATTTTTGCCCAAAGATATCTGATTTTGGGCTTGCAAAGTTGTACACTAAAAAAGAGAGCATCATTTCTTCAATAGAAGCAAGAGGGACCATTGGGTATATTGCTCCAGAAGTGTTTAGTAGGAATTTTGGAGGAGTCTCACATAAGTCTGATGTGTACAGCTATGGAATGATGATCTTAGAAATGGTCGGAGGAAGAAAAAATGTTGATGTTGGAGTTGTTCACACTAGCGAGATATATTTTCCCCATTGGGTTTACAAGCGTATTGAGCTGGATGAAGAGCTAAATTTCGCAGCTGAAATGACCGTAGAGGAAAATGAAATTGCAAGGAAGATGATAATAGTGGGTTTGTGGTGCATACAGTCGGATCCTTCACAAAGACCGTCGATAAGCAAGGTGATTGAAATGTTGGAAGGAAGCATATCGGCCTTGAAAATCCCACCAAAACCATATTTGTGCTCTCCTTAGAGATCCGCGTCAAATTCTTCGTCAAACCCAATTTCATGTTCTCCTCCAAGCTCAAAATGAAACTCTTTCACCAGATCAGATTAGTATAAAAGGTGTAATATTAATCATGATAATTTCTGACTTCTTTGAGGATTTTATGGTGTAATTTGACTTTCATTATCAGTGTATTAGAGCAAAACAGAAGTGTGAGTGGTTTAGAAGGGTTAAATATATCAAAGTAAAGTAGGGACTATTTCTAAAAATAATGGCAGAGCTGCTGCTCCTGCAGATTGTTTAAATTGCTGATGATTTTTTTTAATACAAGACTTGTTTTACTTGAATGTATCAAGACTCTATTTTGCGCTAACATACTGATAATTGGGTTATACTGATATATAACCCAATGGGGAAAATATATCTCACTAGTGTGAACAACTCCAACATCAACATTTTTCTTGTTGAATTGTGGTCAAGCACAGGAGGATTCTTGTTTTTGAGGAATCCAAAAAGGGTAGCTTATGTTCGGTCCATGTCCGCAGTTTTGATGCTGGCAGGGCCTGAGTTTTGGGGCGGCGGATCGAGATTTGATCATTAAGGCAGTGAAGATGAGGATCATGACAAGAGATTTTGTGGATTTGGAGGGCATTTGGAAATCCATTTCAAGTGGAAATAACGAATAAAACATAGGAAACAGGGGAGGATGAGTGGAGGGAAGCGCTAAGATCATAAGATATTAAAACAGTGTTAATATCATTATTATTTTGTTGTAAAATATTACTCAAAGTCATTTTAAGTAAAAGGAGCTGTATAAATAATAATTAATGAAAATTTATTTTGTTGTAAGATATTAATATTATATATCATTATTTATTAATAATTTTATTTATTTATAAAAATACATATTAAAACAGTCCGTGTTTGCATGGGAATTAGACTAGTAAATATATGGAATGTCAGACTCGAGACTTATGTTATATATTCAAGCAAGCCCAAGAAAATTAATTTACCAAGGATATACTTCATTACTTGGTATTTGAGATACAGAGTTGGGAATGGTTATCGAATTCGAATTTTAGAAGATAGTATTTTGGTTGGGAGATAACTAGTTTTCACTTGCATTTAATTTTTATTCTAACAACAACATTATTGTTATATTATTGATAGGCCAATATCTATTGTCATTATTAAATAATAAAAAAGGGTCTGTAGTTGGTATATTTTTTGGAACATTATAGACGGTACTTTTCATAGTCATTTTCGCCACAGTTGAAGGGACGAGCGCACGCAATATATTGTTCATAATCTTCGGCATGATATCTAGGAAGCGAAAAGAAAATGAGTGAAATGGTGATGATGAAGGGTGAAAAGAGTAGAGCATACATTTGTAAATACTAGCTCATGGAAAAAGTGATATGTTTGTGGGGATTTTGTACAAGGAGAAGGAACAGATATTAAGGAGTGGAAGTAAATAATGATGTTCAACCGAGGAAAAATCATAGGAAGTTTCTGTATAGTTATGTAGAAAAAAATAAAAAGACCTTGTCAAAGGAAGACTAGTGAGCTTGGTTAGAATTTTCTTTGCAAGCGTGTCAAAGATGGTCACCAATTAATCGTATGTAATTTCATTAGATATTTTTGTTGATTTTAGGGTTGGGGATTGTGAGGGACGTAGAAAATAATTGCATACGCATATATTTATTTTTTATTAAGTTTAAATAAGTTAAGTACGTACTATTGACTTCCTTAATACTAACTCCTCTCAACTTAATCAAAATTATTAAATTTGGTATTTTAAATAGGTTAATACTTAATCAGACTCCTCTCTATTACACATGTCACTCAATTCTATTCGGTACATATTTAATATTAAAGATTATATTATTGATATGGATATTAGCTAAAGAAAATATTAAATAATAATATTAAAGAATATCGAGTGAGAGTGATAATTATAATTAGTTAAACAGCTTGACCATTTTCTTTGACAAGAACTGTTCATTAGCATTAGAGAGACTTTTCTTTAAGTTGAACATTATTATTATTATTATTATTATTATTATTATTATTATTATTACTATTATTACTACTTAGCCCCTTAATATCAAATTCTTTCTCCAATACGAAATCCCCGATAGGAATGAATGTTATTATATTTTTATCCCTTAATTCTTAATTTTTATAATTATTTTGTATTTAATTATATTATTTATTTTTATTTTGTGAGTTCTTAAGTATTTTATGTTAACTTCATGTGTTTTAAAATTGTTTTGTAGGAATTGGAATAAGGGCTTAGTGGATTAAAATTTGAAATGACTATATTTGAATTTTCAGCTTGTAATTTACTCAACAGTCACTTCAAGCTCAATTTCGACCTTGATAAAATTAAAATTTGTCAAATTCTAAAACATAAAAGTTGTAAATCTACTTCTCAGCTTTCCGGAATATCTTGAATCGCCTCAATCGGAGTTTTTATGAAAAAATTATGACCGTTTTCCCGAAAGACATCGAAGAAGAAACAGAAGAGGGTTGGGGCCCTCTTTCATAGTACAAAAACAGGGTCGGGGCCCTTGTTAGCAGAACCATACAGTGCTAGGTGCGCTCTAAACAGGGCTAGGGCGCTAGTGTCAAGCCAAACTTGGTTTTTTGACGTATTTTTTTTTATATTATGTTTTTGCCTCCAAATTAAATTGGGGTTTCTTCTAAAGCTTGGGATTTGATACGTAACATATAAATATATGTCAAAACTCATATTTTAGAGGAGACTAACATAGTTTTATCATCGATTAACATAGGAGAAAGAGAAGAGATAAAGATTGAGAGCATGTTAGGCTAAGTTTTTAATTCAGTTACAAGGGATTTCAAATTCAATTGTGATTAATGGTTAAATCAACTTAGTAATATTATTTATTATTTCTTATATGAAATTAGTCATAATAATCTATTTTAATTATTTTTTGATATTAAACTTGATTGGTTTAATTAGAGCTCGTTAAATTGATCAAATTATTATCAATTGCTAGATTTATGAATTATATTACAAGTAATTGATATTGTTCTTAATCGTTGGTAGTGAATAGTAATAGATGATTGTGGTCAATCTTTTGTTTATTGTTATGGTTATCATGATATAAGTTAAACAATCCGAACTTATAAGATTGTTGCTTAGAATAATCTAATTTTCTTGTTATTAATGTTGTCATTATATTAAATTTAGAATGCTTATTTTAAGTTGTATAATGGTTAAAATCTAATGAAGAGCTTGTTTTGCTATATTAAAATTATAAAAAAAAATCAGGTAGTAGAGTTTATTATTGCCTAGGATTTTTAGTTTCATGGAAGATAGAAATATATTCTGATTGATTGATCTATTAATTGTAATGGTGAGATTGAACCGAAAAACTGAAGTTTTTAATTTATTGGTTAAACTTATTAATTTATTTGTATTTAATTAGTTAATTATAATTAATAAAAAAAAACCCTCTTTATTATCTGCTTTTAATTATTGCTAGAAATATTAGGATAAATTGAAAGTAGTACTACTCTCTGTGGGATCGACCATTGCTTGTCACTATATTGAATTTTGTGTTTTTAGAGTATAAGAAAGGTTTTAATTTTGGTATCGTAACAACAACTTCCCATCCCCAAACCATACCTTCTTTTCTTGAGCTAGCGCTTGCAAATTAATGTATGCCCAAATTTTCTTACCGCGCCATAATCTCATCACCACCAGTTTAAGGGTGTCCATCGGTAAAAAATCGAACCGGTACCGAACTCAAATTACCATTAAAACAAGAATCAATACCGAATTACCGGTTCGGTATAAATTCGGTTTGATTTTTTCGGTTCAATTTTTGGTTTATACCAATTGGTAATATATATAATTATAATTTATAAATAATAATTATATATTAATTATATATATTATTATATATATAATAATATATATAATTATTACATATATTATAATAATTAATATAAATTTATTATTATATTATTTAATTCGATTCTTTCGGTATATTGGTTTTTACGAAATTCAAAAATGTCTATACCGCTACCGGTACTGGGAAGCTGTCGCAAGCAACCAAAAATAAAATCTTACTTTGAAAAATATTAATGTAGTAGTGAAAGTAAGAGTCGAACCCACAGAGAGTGAATTGTTTTAATAAATCTAATGTTTTCAAAAATATCTAATTAAATGAGGGGTTTGGAATTAATTATTAACTAATTAAAATTCAAATAAACAAGTAAAACTGAATAATAAATAAATATGAGAAAAATCAATTAAAACAAACTTCAGTTCCTTAGTTCAGTATCCACTTCTTTTAATTAACAAATTAATCAAGTTATTATTATCTTTTCCTTCAATTGAAATTAATAATCCTAGATAACCGACAATCGCCAAGCTACCCGAAATCCTCCTTAAATTATAAATCTAATGCAGCAATCGCTCACAAAAGACCCTAACTATCATACAACCTAGAACTATCAGTCTAGATTTAATATAACAGTTACATTAAAAATTAGAGAATTAGATTATTCCAAGCAACAATCTCAACATCGCGGACCATTTAACTTGTCATCTTGATAATCATAATAATATTCAAAAGTTTGTCCACAATCAAATATTATTAACTGCTACTTATGATCAGATAAAATATCGTTTGCTTGATATCAAATTTTAATCTAGCATATGACAAAAACTTAATTAATTCAACTGGCCAAATCAAATTAATCAAATAAATATCATAAAATAATTAAAACAGATCATCAAGAATAAATTTCATGCATGAAGGAATAAATAATAAAACTAAATTAAAACATTAATTAAAAATAAGGTTCAACATCCCTTTAGAACTGAAAAATAAAAACTAGCCAAACATAATAAAAATAATATACACTAGTTGAAAAACTCTCTCCAAGAAATTAGGAAAAAGATCTCCCAAAAACTTACAATCCATAATGAGAGGTTGACCCTCTATTTATAGGCCTCTAACTTGTCCAAACCCTAATAGGATTTACAATTAAAAATAAAAGAAAAAGAAAAATAATTATTATCCTAACCCTAGTTGGAATTAAAATTCAATTTGGAATCAAAAAGTAGCAAAAATCGGAAATAATCTCGTTTTTCAGCAATTCCGTGTCAAACAAACGCGCCTTAAGACCGGCAGTTGACCAAGTCAACGCGTTTAACGCGTCCGCTGACGTCAGCCATCATTCCGCGCATTGCGCGGATTTTTTTTTTTCAACTGCCGCTTCTCCAAACGACGTCGTTTCTGTGTTCGCCCGTTCCTCGCACTTCGTGCATTGCGCGGACGTTTTCTGTTTTATTGAAACGGCGTCGTTTCGGACCGTGCGCTGATGCCGCCTACGCGCCCATTGCGCGAGCAAACTTCCAGTTATTTACGGTTCTGCCCCTCCGCGTCTTTTCTCCTTATTTACACTTTTGCTATCCGTGCGGTTTAATTACCGAAATGGCATCAGACTTTTACAAGATTTACAGATTTGCCCCCAAGCTTTATTTTTCCTACAAAATAAAATATAAAAATAAATAAAAATAATATAAAAATACTAAAAATCCTAAAAGCACATAATAATAAATAAAAACACATAAATAAAAAGAAATATAAAAATACTATAAAATTACCTAAATTAACATAAATTAACTAAAATCCTATAAAACCTATTAAAACCAAAATAAGCTAAATAATTAAACATTTAAGCACACAATAAATATAAAAACTAAGTATTAGGGAATAAAAATATCGTATAATTTAGTCCTATCAGGTACCAAAATGTATAAAAAATCGAAAAAACAGGTACCTAATGATTCGATAAAAAATCGAAAAAACCAAAATTTTTGAACTCCCTTAACCACCACCGTCCTTTTCCTAACATTTTCGAGTTCATTTCATAGCTAAGAAGTTGAAGTACAATACTCGGAGTGCTTTAGTCCTTTCACATGTGGTGAAAACACATACAAAATATTCGCTACCCTTTTTGGGGAGAAAATCGACCCTCCTATTGCGACCTTAAAGAGTTTCAGCTCAAATGTCATAGCAATAATTACGCTATTATAAATATAAGAACTGATTTGACATTTCGCGTAGTTGATATCAATCAGTCCATTTAGGAAATAAAGATTCTAAGCGACGATATTGGTGATGATGCTAATAGTTGGCTGGCTGTATTGTCATATACCTTTCCAAATAAAACAATTTTAGGTTACAATTTTGTCATCGAAATTATTTACTTAATCTTTGATTGTCCCTCGGGTCTAATATTGGACAATTTTACATGTTTGAAAAAATGGGGTTCGGAGTAATGGTTTCTACGTAGACAAATCATTCTCGGATGTTTGAAGAATGCGAAACTAAAATGTTGGTTCTGGTTCTTAGGAGGGCTTTTTAGGAATTAAGAAATAATGTGTCAATGACAATGATGGAACTATTGAAGCAGGGTTTTGGATTATATAATTGATGTAGTAGCATGTTCAGCTTGTGTGAATTCTAATGGGTTGTGCGGATCGAATTATGATTCAGGACGATTCCAGTGCATCTGTCCGTGATGGAGCTTATCCGTATTTGTGCCTGAATCGAGGTGTGTTCATTTCCTAGTTTGTTATATACTCATTATAGAAATTGTCTGCAGCCTAGTTTTTGCTTTTCGAAGTCACAATTTGTCTTTTTATTATGACTGTAGAATCAGTGTCCACTACCTTTAGGTGTATATATACAAGCAAAGTATTGAGTACACACAATATCTCACAAACTACTCAAATTGAATAATCCTATATTAATTGTTTTGTGTGGTCACGTAGTATGGAAAGATAGCTAAATTTTAATAATCGTTCAACTCTTATGTTTATGTTGTGTTAGAGTTGTGAGAATTGAGGTATGAATAAAATGATTAAAAATGATGAAATGCAAAAAAAAAAAAGTGTGTTAAGTTATTCATTCTGACGGAAATGGATCATTTCTAGACCTGGCAAAAAGGCTCGGGGCTCGCGGGCCGGCCCGGCCCAAAAAAATCGGGCTTTGGGTCTAAAAAATATAGTCCAAAAAAAGCTAGGCAATTTTTGGCCTGGCCCGGCCCGCGAGTTTTTTTTTTTTTTTTTGTTAAATTTATATTGCTTGATATTGTTGACAAAAAAAAAAACTTAAAAAATGAATCAAATAAAGAATTATGAAGAATAAAAAAAATAATGTGTTATAATTATAAATAATTAGTGTTAATATTTATTTCAAATATAAAAAGTTAATCAATTATGTATGCTTCTTCCCGTGCTTTTTCGTGGGTTGGAAAAAGAAATCATGACACAAATGAAGATTTCATGTCTTACTTAATATTTTAAATTATAAGTCATAATAATAAAAAAAATTTAAAAAAATTAGACAAATAGCCCACAGGACGGCCCGTACGGGCCAAACATTTCGTAGCTCGCAAAAAACCAAGCCATTTTTGGCCCTGGCCGTTAAAAGCCCGACCCGTTTTGGCCCAACCCGCCCGTTTGCCAAGTCTAATCCTTTCCATAGAATAAAAGTTTATTCTATTTCTTTGATTTTTATTTTAGAGATGGAGGAATGAAACTTATTTCAATAGAAAGAATTTTTTTGACAATTATACCCTCTTATTGCAACACTAAGTATATTCTCTCACCATCACCCCACCCACTGTCGCCGCTCACCACCGCCACCTACCATTGCCACAACCACCAAATTTTTTATATATATATATTTTTTTTTTGTGAGCGAGGGCAATGTATATATTTGGGTCATTTAAGTTTTTATTATTTTATTCTTGAATTCAGTCAAACATACACTTGAAATGCTAAAAAATATTTTATTCTTTTCTTTATTTCAATCCTATCTCATTTTATTTTTTCAATTCGAATGCAGTATACGATTAACTAGTATATATAAGACTAGAATAGTTAGTAAAAAATAATATTAATATATGCATATCCAAAAATTTCCTTATCAAATCACCACAAAAAAACCTAAACAAATCCTAGTATACAAAAGTGGTTGCTAAGATCAGCAGCCCTTTCTCTTTTTCAATTTGGCGCACACAGACTAAAATTCCAAACAGGTTCACTATCTCCATTGACCAAGAACCGGCCCTTGCCTTTTAGTCCACGTTTTATTCAATTTGATAGAAACTCCCCTGCACTTTTCTTCATTTTGAATATTACTCCACTTGTACATTACCAAATAATTCTCCCAATGCATATTCCTCGAATTAAGCATACCTTGCTCCCATCAGCCATAACAAATGTATGCTCAGCTCTCCCTCGTCATTTCACTCCATCTGTTCATACCGTAACACTAAAATTTAATGTTTTTTTAAAACTAGTTTTCTTAGTCATACATAAAAATAAAATAAAAAACTAAAATATATATTTTATAAATTATTTTTTATTAATACTGTTTGTGAAATATTTTTCTGAATAGAAAACAATTTCTCCAATAATTATGTGTTTATATGTACGTATGCTCCCATCAACAAGCACTTGGAACAATTTGTTTTATTTCTCAACATGGGAAAGAGAAGTGAGAGTTTATTATTCACTAGTTTAACTGAATTGATGTGCTTGTTTATTTATTTAGAGAAAGTTTAGGTGTATATATTGTCCCATTCTATTCAAAAACTACTCTCTATTTCTTTTGACCAGAATAGAAAAGTAAAACAATGGTGGGGAAGGTGGCATCTAGTTGTCAATGGTGGTTGTCCACATGTATATTGAACATGAAAATGGACTCTAAAATGAGTCAAAACCAACAACATAGAAAATCTTATGATCTTAATGCTTCCCTCCAACTTCATACATCCTTCATCCTCCCCTGTTTCCTCTGTTTTCTTCTTTCTTTCCACTCGAAATGGATTTCCAAATGCCCCCCAAATCCCCAAAATCTCTTCACACTCTTATCACGATCCTCATCTTCACTACCTTAATGATCAAATCTCGATCCACGGCCCCAAAACTCAGGCCCTGCCAGCCTCAAAACTGCGGACATGGACCAAACATAAGCTACCCTTTTTGGATTCCTCAAAAACAAGAATCCTCCTGTGGTTCGCCACAATTCAACATAACTTGCAACGACAATAACCCGATTCTGAAAATCTCCGGCGATGATTACATTATTAAGGATATAAACTACTCGAACAATACAATTTTGCTTGCGAATGCGGAGGTTTTTGATGAAGAAAATTCATGTCCAACTCCTCTACATAATTTTAGCTTTAGTGGGATTCCCTTTAGCAATAGTCCTACCTTCAATGAGCTCTACTTCTTTTATAATTGTTCTTTTCTGGGCGAACGCAAAGTGTATCCACTCGACTGTGCAAGCAATGTTTCGCATCATTCTTTTGCTGTGTTTCTTGCTGAACCTTTGAAGGATGATAATTATCAAATAGATTTATGTCAAGCCGTGGTTCGTGCACCTGCGAATACTTTTGATATGAACATAACCATGGAGATGAATTATTTGGATATTTTGAAAAAGGGTTTTGTTTTGGAATGGAATGGAGATGACTGTAGGAATTGTGAGAAAAATAGTGGAAATTGTGCTTCTTTGAAAAATGAATCCAAATGTGTTTACAAAGATCAACCCCTTCTCAGAACATACGGTAAATTTAACAAAATTTAGCTTTGGATTATTCATCAAGCATATATTTTGCATTTTGGAGAAATGACTACTATAGTTTTAAATTATGTGTTTATTTTATAATCTAAATATTTTTTCTTAGATACAGTTTGCAATTCAGTTGTTTAAGGTTTATGATGTGATTAATTTTCATAAAGAGATGTGATTAATTACCGATTAATTTTTTACATTGTTGACAGAAAGGGAAAAAAACTTGGGATTGAAGATTGCTATAGGTAATTTGATCCTGCTTCCTAGATTACTATTTTTATTTCTTATTGATCCAGAAAATAGTCAAAATTTCTCTACTACTAACTAATTAACGTGCTTTGTTCTATCCCTGCAGGATTGGGTTCAGCAGCATTTGGCATTGCTTGTACTGTCTTAGCTTTCTTTATCTACATTCGCCGGAAGAAAACTAAGCATACATCTATCATCTCTGGAAACATTTCTTCTTATCCGTCGTCGATGTCGGACTCTGAAATGGGGGGAACCTACAAGGGAGTTACAATATTCAGTTATAATGAACTGGAAAAAGCCACCAACAATTTTGATTCCAAGAAAGAAGTTGGAGATGGAGGTTTTGGAACAGTATACAAAGGTATGGATACAAATTCTTTATGGTAAAAACACTTATTTATATCCAACATTTAATGAAACTTTTGAAATTGATTTACTGTCACTATTTGTCTGACCATTATAACTTTAATGAGATATATAACCACTTAAAACAGTGAAAATCAGGATTAGGATCTCCTCTATTACAAAATTCACCGATGGTATCCCTCCATTACATTAATCCTCTAATTTCTTCCAAGACATGTTTAGTGACATAATTTTTACATTTAACAACAAAAAAATAAAATTTATTGCAAACAATTAATGAAACAATAAAATTCGTCTCGCGTTGTTGAAAGTATCATTAAATGCAAATTTTGTGTTTCTAAATATGTATTGAAGGAAATTAGAGTACAAGTATAATTGAGGGGATCTTAATTTAGATTTCACCTATTTTTTTTTAATATACATTTAGCGACCCAAATAATGCTTAATTTTAACGAGGGTACCTGCAACACAATTACTTACAATAAATATTATTGTGTTGTTAAATGTAATATTTTTATGCATATTAGGGGGAATTGAGTGAAAGTTGTAATGAAGGGGTTATTTACCTTTAGTTAGATATGCCTTTGCTCACTTAGGAAGTGTACACCGTTGCTATACAAATTTATCTCTTTGATACATGAATGCAAGTTATTTCTATAAGATATAAAAACAATAGACACTTTCTGTGTGATTACTTACATCTCGCTGACCCTTTAATTTAAAAAAGCATTTGGATATGATTTTTTTAAGAAACCAGCTGTTTTTTTCTTTTAAAAATTTAATCCGTTAGAAAGAGGTCCAACAATGTATATCAAGCTTTAACAACTCTTATCTGGATTAGGCAAACTTCAAGACGGGCGTGTGGTTGCAGTGAAGCGCTTATACGAAAACAATTTCAGAAGAGTTGAGCAATTCATGAATGAGATTGAAATCCTCACACACTTGCGCCACCAAAACCTTGTATCCCTTTACGGATGCACCTCTCAACACTGTCGACAACTTCTACTAGTCTACGAATACATACCTAATGGGACAGTTGCTGATCATCTCCATGGCGAGGGCGCAAAATCAGGAAGCCCTTCATGGAAAACAAGACTAAGCATTGCGACGGAAACTGCAAACGCATTGGCATATCTTCATGCTTCAGATGTCATTCACCGCGATGTCAAGACCACAAACATCCTCTTAGACAACAATTTTCGTGTTAAAGTTGCAGATTTTGGTTTGTCACGATTATTTCCATTTAATGTGACACATGTCTCGACAGCTCCACAAGGTACTCCCGGATACGTAGACCCCAAGTATCACGAATGCTATCAGCTTACGGATAAAAGTGATGTTTATAGCTTTGGAGTTGTGCTGATTGAGCTTATATCATCCAAACCTGCTGTAGATATCACTAGGCATCGCCACGAGATTAACTTATCAAATATGGCGATAAACAAGATCCTGAACGATTCATTGCACGAGCTTGTGGATCCGAATCTTGGATTTGAATCGGATTATGAGGTACGAAAGATGATCACTGAAGTGGCAGAGTTGGCATTACAGTGTTTGCAAAATGAGAGGGATTTGAGGCCATCTATGCAAGAAGTATTAAAGAAGTTAAAGGGAATTCAAAGTAAATATTATGGTAACAAGAATCAAGTTGAGGCCGATCTTTTGGATGACGATGCTGATGATGATGCTTTGTTGTGAAGAATAATCCCCAAATCCTTTCGCCAGATTCGGTTACTGTAAAATGGGTTAGCAGTTCAGAAACATCTAGTTATAGTACCTAAGTTTTCTTCCCCTCACATTTGTTTAAATGTATGCAGATTTCCTGAAATATCAGGTTAAGCTCGAGTTTATTTTTGCCATTTTTGTTCAACTACTAGATTCGTGTGTTAGTTAATATACACATATAAACTAGCAATTGTCTTGGTAACACTGCTTTGATTGACATAATATTATTTTCATACTTATGTAAAAATTATTATTATAATTTTTTTATTTCATTGCACTGAGGGTAATCAATTATTTATCAACTAAATCTTGTTATGAATTCGTGTAATGTGTTCATCTATGCTAAGGTCACATGTTTCTCTTTTCTTTCAGTTTCGTGTGTTTGGCAAGCCGGAAAGGAAAGAAACAAAGGAAGGATTTAGTAACAAAAAGGGGAAGAAATAGGGTTAAAAAAAGAGAATATTGGACTATCGGTCATAGATCCAGTTAACTTTATAATAAGTTAGACAATGTATCAATACAGTGCTGACAAGCAGAGAGAAAATACTCTCGGTCTGCGTGTCAACAATATATTGATCAATTGTCCAACTTACCATGAAATTAACTCCATGCTAATTGAATCTATCAGTCACTGCGGTCACCCACCCCCCTCCCAAATATCTGACGTGGCTATGATGTGTCCCTGACATGTCAATGGCGACAGGCAACGCTAGTGCTAATTTCAATTTTTTTAAAATTAAATGTCATTATTGGTCGCAAAAAGGCATTAGCGACTGCGCGGTCGTTGAAAGTTTTTTTATAATTTTTTTTTTTATTATTTCCCCTTTTTTTGTATTTGTTCCAATCCCAACACAGCAAGGCAATAATATAAAAGCATTAGATACAAATAAAGGTTGATCCCAAACAAATCAAAATCAAAAACCATCTAAAATACAAGTACAAGTACGTACAATCAATCCATAAATCAAAGACATCTAAAATACGTCCAAACAAAATCCAAACAACTACGTGCAATCAATCCAGACTACATGAACAAAAGAAAAGGAAAAAGCATCGATCTTAGCTAGTTAGTCGATCAAGCATTCTCGTTCAAGTTTTCCTGTAGCAAACAAAAAAAAAACATAATCAGTACCAATAGCAACAACTTTAAACAAAATATTAATAACTTATTACGAAATAGTAAAATTACCTCACCATGCTCTTTCTGCTCCTCCTGTAGCCGTTGTGCTATAGTCCTTACTGCCTCAGCTAAATCCTAAGGATTCAACTCCTTAAGATACGTGAAAAGTATAGAAAGTAGTGACTGATCTTTGCATATAGTTGCCACACAGTACCGCAGTGTACATAGACGACCAGAACGATAACTGGGTGAACTAGCAACCGACACAGCAAGACTCAGCACCACTCACATATCGACACTGCCATTAACACTTGACGTAGTTTCTCTTAACCACAGATATCCTCTCCTACAACTCCTGATTTATAGAAGGGTGGTGGCTGCCAGGGGAATATCACTTGTCCAACAAACGTTTATAAGTTTCCTACAACGTTAGCCACTACAACGTTAGCCAAGCAATCAGAAAAATATGTTTTGATATATAAACAAAAATGTAATAATGTTAATAAAAGCTTACAAAAATCTGAAGTCACGCGTGGCCACGTACACCTGTTGTCAATCAACAGGGCCATCATTCTTAATTATCCTCCTACAAACATGGTAGTGTATATATATATATATATATATATATATATATATATATATATATGTATGAGGCATAATTCATAACAAGTATTTGTAATAGATTAAAAATGGACAAACTCCATCTATACTATACAAAACAAGAAGCAAATGTCAAGATTAGAAACTGAAAACAGGCGTCCGTTATTATTAATAACGAACATTCCACTACTACTATTAATAACAGACGTTCGGCTATTAACAATAGCGAACGTCTATTAGAAAATCAAACCCTAAATATTCTAGTTAATAAACATAAACCTTAGTTAATAAATCCAAAATCTTAGTTAATAAACCGTAAATCCTGATTAATAAACTCTTAAGCATAGTTAATAAATCCTAAATCCTAATTTATAAATCTTAAACCCTAGTCAATAAATCTTAAATTCTGGTTAATAAAGTTAAACCCTTATTCTAATTATTATCCGTTACTATTAGTAGCGAATAGTGTGTATTGTTTTTTATCGTCTGCTATTAATAGTAGCGGACGTCGACTTTTAGTCTCTAATACTGGTCGTTTCTTCTTATTTTCAATAGTATAGATGATATATGTCCTATAAAGATTCATAATAAATATATATTATGGATCATTATCTTATACATGTATATATGATATATATGTATGTAACATTTTGGGACAAAATTAGTTATATGTATTAACATGATATATATTATTAGTGTTTTTTTTTAATAGTTTAAACCTTTAAACGAGTTGGTTATTAGAATTTTTATCAAAACTCTGATGTGCAGGGTCTTTGACTTCAAATCTTTCTGACCATGCTTTGTCTTATTATATATTGATTTAATAGCCTAATAGTTTAAAGTTTTAAATAAGTTAATTGAATGATGAATTATTCAAAAAATAAAACAAAGATCAAATCGATAACTTTACGTGACATAACCAAAATGTTCGTTGAAGGTTTATATATACTAGTCCAAGTGACACACATGTTACGTGTGTAATTACGGTTAATATAATACGAGTTTTATTTAATTTTGGGGATAAAATAAATAAATAAGAGAAAATTATAACCAAGCCAAACTAGTAAGAACAAAAATGGGAGAAAATTTGTGACATAACCTCGAGAAGACAGTTATTTTCTCCCCTCTCCCTTAATATATATATAAAGTTGAGTAATAAAGGAAAAAATTGTAACAGTTTTATTTTAATTTAGACTTGATGACTAAAAACTACCATTGAACTTTTTTCAAGCTATCAAAAAAATATACAAACTATTTTAGTTGCACCAAATATCATTGAACTTTCAAAAAATGTCAAAAATAACAAAAAATTGATCATATGGACTGACGTGTTTGCTTTGTGTACATATGATCTGATGAAAGGTTTCGATGATTTTCTTGTGTGTGTGTGTGTGTGTGTGTGTGTGTGTATATATATATATATATATATAATAACTTGACTAAAGCTCAATGAATTGTTTCAACCATTAAGCCTTTAATTTACAATCTCTCTTTGGGTAAATAAAGAGGAAACAAATGTTGTACCCTACAATCCTTTAAGGGGAGGTTGTGCCTCCACAATAAATAGTGAATTAGCCTTTCATCCTAAGTTATGAGAAACAACCGGCAAAATCTTATGCCTGTTGCACGTAATAGATTTTCGACTCCTTAAGGCCCCTATTAATTTCAGCTTTAAAAGCTAACCTCTTACCATGAAATTAATGTACTAATAATTTATTTCATCTTGATTAACCCAATAGTTACTGCTATAACTATTCAAAAGTATTACTAACTAAAAAATTATTATTTCAATTCACATCACAAATTTGATTCCATAATTTTGTAAATTAACTACGATTAAAGTTAAATAGAATATATTTTTTTATAGAGAAAAAGCACTAGAGAAGCCCCAATACTCTTTGGAGGGACGATCGGGATCTCATCACCATATTAATGTGCAGCCACTCAAATGAAAGGGTAATCCAGCCCAATTTGGGAAGGATGGCTTATAAAGAACATTTTTGGTCATTTAATTGCTTGTAATCATCGTTTACGTTTCTATAGAAAAGGTTCAGTTCAAAAGAAAGAATAAAGTTACGTTGTTGGATACTAAGCCCATTACATTAGTCTTTACTTGTGGTGCACTCGGCTTATGTTTGTCTTGTTAATAAATAAGCTCAATTTGAACTCCAATTTATACGTACGACTCTTTAAATTATTTCTTTAGAATTCTAGTCATGTAATGAATATTCAAATTTGATGTCATATTTTCTGTTTGTCTCATCTCATATATTATCTTATAAGTAATTTTTATTCAATTACAAAATAGTTGTAAATAAATAAGTGAAAATTTAACAGAAATGTGACAATACATAATATAGTCAATGTAATAACACAATTAGACTCTTGATATGCATCACATCCTTAAAATATTTAGCCAAATATTTTACACCATAAAAGAGCATCAGTATTAATTTTTAACGCATACTCCAAACACCAAAACAAGAAACTTTCATCTCTTTTTTTCTATAAATAGGAGAAAAGAAGTTATATATAAGCATTTTTTTGTTGTTGCTAATTTAGTACAAAATTTAAACTCACACACAAACTACTTTGTCATGACAAACGTTTAAACTTTCACCCTCTTGGTAGACAGAAGGTCAGGATGACCATTGGTTCGAGACCCTAAGTTACGCGAAAAGTACTCATAACAGCTTAAAACATATATGGTCACGTTTTAATGCCGAACCACAGCACTAAACCAAGGGCGGCCACAAATTTACGGGATCAATCCTATTACATATATTTACATCATTAAGATGAACAACAAACCATCAACTTCCGTGGACAAATGATCTAGCGGTTGTTAATATTCACCATCAGAGGAAGAATCAGGGAATTTATAAAGGACCCCACCTTCAACTGGAGTACAGATAGAAGAAGCAAAACGACTCACTACCCAGTCGCTACATTCCGCATGTGCATCGTTAGCCATGGACGTCGCCTCAGTGGATCCGTCGGTAAAGAATGCATGTTGCTGATATGATCTTGCAAATGTTTGATGGTTAGTAGGGTACTGGTCCACCATATCACCTGTTATAGAATGATGTGGGGTTCATTATTATCCCAAAAGAAATATACATTCAAGAATAAATAATTCAAGGGGTGAAAAAAAAGGTTGAATTTTTAACAAATGAATATGATTTGAAATGTTACAAGAAAATAAATACTACCTGTCGTCCTGCAATAAATTTCACGTTTCGAATTTATATTTGCAGTAAGAAGGATCATTTTGGAAATTCATAAGTGACATTTATTTCAGTTGAAAAGGACATTTATTGCAGATGTGGTCCAAGGAAAATGGTTTTGTTTATCAAAATTTTGGTCCTATGTTTTCTACAGAGTAATTCTACATATGTTGCTATTTGGTGGTGATTTTTATAATAGCTTAATGATAGGTTTTGTCTGCTAATTTTATGAGTTTTATCCGAGGCTTAAGCATAACTTAGAACTTTGTACAGTTTAATTTTCATTAATGTAATTTCTTTTGTTGATCAGGAAAAAAATAAATAAGTGACATTCATTGCATGATGGATATTGCATTTAATTGACTAAAAAACTGTCTCTTCAGTTTGTCCACTTGTGACATTTTCGTCTATGAGTTTAAGTTTTACCCAAAATATTTCCTCATAGTAGTGCAAATTGCACAACTAATTAATTTTCCTTTAAAAAAAATATTGTTTTGCACTAATAACTGAAAACTGATGGAGAATTTGTTAATTAATCAAACTTAAAGACAAAAACATCACAAGAGTATAAACATAATTTTACATTTTAGTCTAACTAATAATCAAGTATGTGTTTACCTTGGGTTAAAAGTGGGGTATCACTCAACTGTCCATCAACTTCTTGTAAGGCGTTCCAATTTGCATATGCATTTCTAACCAAATTTTCAATATAACCCTGGATTTTATAAAAAAAACAAAAACAAAAAAATATATTAATAAATCATTAAAAAACCATGTTGTGATTCAATTGAGTAAGAGAATAATATATATATATATATATAGTGTGTGTGTGTGTGGTTCTCAATAAAATTCACATACCCTAATATTCAAGCTAGTGATATCTCGATTAGCATAAGTTTGCCCATTAACCACAGCCTTAACAATTTGACATATAGGATTCAAGATAATGGTGTGATTGGATCCGGTATATATATAAAGTTTGCTTCCCATCACACAGTTCTTTGCATGCTTTAGGGTTACTTCCCACATTTTCTCCGACATTCCAATTCCTAAAATCTGCAAGAATTATATATTTAAAATAAAATAACATTAGTATTAATTTCAAAAATCTCTATATATTTTTAGAATAAAAATATTTGATTCGTTTTAATTATTTATATAGTTAATTGAATTGAGAAGAAATACATACACTTCTAAGTTTGGCCGGGTCAACAGTGGATAGTTTTAAGAAATCTTGTACTGTTTTAATGCCCTCCGAAGCTAGCTTCTTGTGGAAAGCTCCATCCTTTCCAATCTTCTCTAGGCGCCACACCTCATCTTCAAGCATTGGTGGGTGATGCTTCTTGTACACTGCAGGTACAAAAAAAATAATGCCGCATATTAAATTTACAATTAAACATTTAAAAAAAATGGCATGTCTTGAGATCCGTGATTTTTTTTTGGGGGGTGGAGGGGTGGAGGCCTAAAATATAAAATTGTATCCTGAATTTATCATTTTGTGGATACATATATGGTATCTGACTTACAGCATAGCAATCTGCAATCTTGTGATATAATTAATAGTGCAAAAATATATATTTTAAATCAAATTTTTCACTATTAATTATACATTAAAATCTATAATTTTGTACTAATAACTATTTCCAGAAGAGCTCAAGTACGAAAACATCACAAGGCACAAACACATACTTTATATTAGGAGTGCTTTTAGGGGATCGGGATATTGGACGGGGAGTGACTGACGACCGGTCTAATTTTATTTTATTTTTACTCCAATATTTTTATAATATTTATTTTAATTTTGGTTATTTATATGCATTCAAATTACACCTAAATCACTAAATTTTATAAATATTTGAGTTAAAATAAATATTATAAATTTTTTTGGAGTAAATAAAAAAAAATTAGATCGATCACCACTTCCGATTCAATATCCCATCCCCTTAGACTTTTTGTTATATTAATGTTCTTTCAAAATTAGATAACTAAAAACTAAAATTCTTTTCGTGATTTCCAAAAAGTGACAAAGAAACAGTCCCAACTAACTCAAGTCAATTAAAAGCATACTTATTTCTATATAATTCTGACCTAAACCTCTATTACTATATGCAGTTTCTTGTAGTTCTAAATATATATATATATATATATATATATATATAGAGAGAGAGAGAGAGAGAGAGAGAGAGAGAGAGAGAGAGAGAGAAGGACAGAAAGTTTGCAATATTTCTGACTGATCAACATGATATATTGGAATCTATTGACTACATAATAAAAGATGAGTACCCTACATATATATATATATATATATATATATATATATAGAGAGAGAGAGAGAGAGAGGGACAGAAAGTTTGCAATTTTTCTGACTGATCAACATGATATATTGGAATCTATTGACTACATAATAAAAGATGAGTACCCTACATATATATATAGAGAGAGAGAGAGGACAGAAAGTTTGCAATATTTCTGACTGATCAACATGATATATTGGAATCTATTAACATAATAAAAGTTGAGTACCCTACGTGGTACGGTGAGTGTCACATTATGATGCAAATAATTGAGATCAATATATGCAGGTGTGACCGCGTCCGCATGTGTTCACAAGTGCGTTTGTACGTGAATTTGTCTGGATCTTTTTAGATTGTTCAATAACTGATCAAACACTAAACAGGATATTTTTAGATTGTTCAATAATTCATCAAACACTAAACAACATAAACTAAACGTTAGCTACCTAACTGTTTGCTTTACCAATTCATGCCTATGTTAAACATGATATGGTGCATCTAAAGTTGGATCATATATTTAGAGAAAAATAATAATAACAGTCAATATGCATTACTTCACTCATTAATTATCAAGTAGTTTTGAGTTAAATATTTAATGGGTTCTAACATACAACTAAATTCTTGTAATGAACCTAAAGGTAACACTTGTTTCATGCTACTTTATTCAAGTTTTTCACTTGCCCAACTTAAATTCACTCAGCGTCAAAGGGCGTGATGAGAACACACACCACTACTCCACTCATTGACAGTTAAATTTGTATATAGTCGTTTTTTTAGAAAAGGACAAATTAATGTCCTTGTTAAGATGACGATCTAGCTTAGTTGTTCTCCATTCAATAAAAGAGGAACCTTTAAACGATGAGGGACCATCACACCTAGCTTTCTTACATGGCTCACCACCAAATACTCTTATCATAATGCTTAATTTGTCCCCTATATGTTTGGAGAAATACTCATTACATTCATTGTAATGTCAAGTATGCATGAGGTTAATTATAAACTTAATTATACATTATATAATTACTGCAACTTAATTTAATGGAGGCAGAACATGGAGTTTAAATTAGGGTTGGTGGCTAGCATGTTGGCTTCATTTCATACCTATAGATTTGCTTCAATGTTTACCAACTAATGATTGACAATGATAAGATTGGTACTATTTAATCACCAACTCGCTTATAAGACTTGAATTAGTTAAATAGATAAACGAATATGCATGAAGTTATAAACTAGTACTTTATATACTTAATTCAGTGCCAGTACGCTATATAATTCATGGTGGCCAATAATTCCGCCAGAAATAGTTTAAATTAGGGTTGATGACTAGCGTGTGGGTTTATATCTCGGTACCTATGGATTTTGTTCATTGTTGACAAACTAATGATTGAGAATTATAAGATTAACTAGTACTCTTTAATCATCAACTCCCATATAACAGTTGAATTAGAGTAGATAATTTAATAAAACAACTGAATAATACTTAACATAAACTCAACAGGAAAGTAGCATATATACGTGCTATAACTGTGCCGTGGACAGATAACAATGATTGAAATGAATTTAAGATTCTAAAGATGAAGATCATAAACAAAAACACACATAAAATCAATTAAAAATATCAATTTTCTTTTGAAAAATGAGCTAAACATATGGACTCGATGAAAATATATGCAACCATCTTCTTTTAATTAATCACGTTTTGGCAAGTTAAATTAGTTATTAGATGCTAAAACGATAATATATTCCGTTTATAAATATCAAATTTCATATAAAATACCGCAATTATCTTCTTTTAATCATGTCTTAGCAAATTATATATGAATTAATAGATGCTCAAACAAAAAAATAGATAAGAAAAAACTTACATTCTCCACGGTGATCTTTCACAACAAAGGCTTCGGTCATAGCTTCTTGTATTTTAACACCTTGACTAGTCCTTTGTACCACTCTTGCACCAAGCCTAAACTTCCTGCTCCGAATCCAGCTCGAATTATCCGTAAACTCAATCTCACCAAGCGCAACAACCCCGTCCCTCATAGTAACATTCAAGTCTCCAGTTAGCAACGGCCTTTTCCCCGTTCGCTCCCTGACAATATTCTTCTCAAATTCCTCACTAGTCCATGTCTCGTTATCGCCACGAGGAAAATCCCCGTCTAGGACTACAATTTCGACTTTTATAGGATACGAGAGAGTGTCTGAAATCATCCGATCGCCTCTCGTATCAAAGAGAAGAATTTGGAGAGGGTTGGTTTCGAGGTCTACTATTTTGCTGCCGGTGAATATTGGGAGCGAAAGTCTGTCACTAAAGCGTAGCTTAAGGCTTGATGGTTCTAGTGCTTGGATTCGAAATGAACTTGACCTACTTAAAGATCGTGCACCGCGTCTTAATCCAAGCTCAATTTCTTCATTAACCTGATCAAATTGTAATAAAAACATTAATATATTACAAGATGTTATTTTGATTGAAAATTAAATAAAAATACACTTATTTGTAATTATACTCATAAAATTATGTAAGTGTCTTGATCTTTAGGTTTCCATGGTTAAAATCGTTAGTTTATATCAAAATCAAGCAACTAGATAAACTGAATAATTATGAAATTTGTAAGTTTTATGAGTATCTTACCACTTTTCGAAGCATTGGCTCCAAAACTGTGCAAAAATTCTGCAAGAAATTTCCGGCAACGACTTCTCTAATCACACTGCAAATAAATATAGAAAAAAAAACAATCAAATTTTGATAAATATAGATTTTATGTAACAATGAAATCAATGAGTTTCTAGTTAATTGTAAGCCCAAAAAAAGTAATCCAAGAAAAGATGTAGATGGAATTAATTCCTATGACATACGAAGCAAAAGAAGTTCCGGTTCGCCGGCGTTTCTCGTTATGTGGATCGGGGTTGGAATCTGATTCATTGGAAAACCGTTTGGCTGCCATTTTTGTAGGGTGACAAACTAAAAGATAACTGTGATCTAGAGAGAGAGGTTGGGATGTTGGAAGGTGGTAAGGGATACTTATTGCTGAAAATTATCTTTTTTATGAACAGAAAAGGGAGGAAATGAAGTTTATTTATGAGATGAAAAAGAAAGAAAATTAATTAAAATAATAAATAAATGAGAAGGTGCAGCGAATGTTGCAGGAAAGAGCTGGGTAATAGAGTTGCGGAATGACCTAAGGGGAGATGATGCAATGACTTTGACGTCGACCATTCTCTCAAAGTCAACGCTAATGCTATGAAATTATATATGTTCGATTAATTCAATGCTAGAATATTAGTTAATTAGTTCTGAAAATAAGGCCCGAGACACGAAATATGTTGTACTATTACTATAAAAAAAATGTTTAATTTGAAGTATTCATTTTTTTTAGTGCATATATTAATACTATAATAATAATAATAATAATGTAAAAAGAGGCTAATTGAATTCATGTAGTTACTTAATATTTGTGTCCTTGAGTACTGTAGCCCTAACTCCACATGTTTTTCACATAGTACGACATTTGAAAATTATGTATCAAATTAACTTAGAAAAAATAAAATATGTATAACAATTTTACCCGTTATAGAAGGGACAAAGAGGCATTTATTATGACTTATGGGTCCTTTTCAATTGCATTTTAACCTAATGTGGTAAAATTAAATACCCTCAATTTGAGTTATGCCACTCGCCTTGCCTGAGTCACTCTTTGGTTTAATATTTCTTTTAGATATATATACAATTATTTATAGCCCTTTTACATCCTTTTTCCCTTTCAGTCAATGTTTTTTTAACTTATATATAGACTGACATAAAAGATCTGTCATTGTATTCTTTTCCTAACCATGAAAAATGTGGGCTTGTCTCTCATCTTATTTTGAAAATTTTGAATACTTGTTTGAAGTGATGGAGCTATTCAGCAACGTTGGAAGCAATTATATCACACATACACCCACACTAAGTACCCATCTGTTGGGATTGGTTCACGTCGACTAATGGTCATTGTCTCAGAGTTAGGGGGACTCAAGATAATTTTTGAGATTTAAAATAATATTTTTAAATAAAATCTCTTATATTTGATACGTCTTTTATTAATTTTTATGGTCAAATTGAATATTTTTTAAATTAATATATTTTATTATTATTTAATATATCTGTAAAAAATCTATAAATATTATAAACTACATAAAATTTAGTACTAATCTTAATGTTTACCTTTTTAAAAATCTAAATATATATGTTTAATTTTTAATTTTAAAAATGGTCAATTTGACTACAAAAGTCAATTGATGACTTTAATTTTGGGACGGAGAGAATATTAATATTTTTTATTTAAATGAGATTTTTTTTTATACTGTTAATTTTTTTAGGTATTTAAGATTTGGATTGAACTATGGGCCCTAAAGGATTGCTTAAACTTATATTTTTATAAGACCTTTTTTACTTGGGTTATTTATAGTGTTTAAAAATTGGGTCCTTAACATTAATATACAACAATTAGAAAATAATTACAAAAATAAAACACATACAAAATAATTACAAAAAGACTACAACAAGATAAATTTATTAAATCATTCAGTTTCTTACAAATAAGGAATTCCTTAAATCAAGGATAATTAACTGTCATATGCGGCAGTTACCAAAACAAAATCCACAATAAAAAATAAAAATAAAAAACTATTGTCGACGCCGGGATTTTGGTCGTTTCGTTTTTTAATAATTAGGTTAAAATGGCCTTTGGATTTTAAGATGTGACTTTTTTGAAAAGGGTCGGCTTAATGTCGACGGGGTTTGAAAGATCGATTTTGTAATGAGCCAATTGACCAGAGTCGCCAGTTGGTATATTTTGAAATGGATGTACCAACTCATCCGAATTTAGTTTTCGTAATCGCTGGCTCATATGTGACTCCGAGCTAATTGGTCCGCAAACCGAGATTCATAGAGTTCGGGGGCTTGCTTAAGCGAGGGGAAGGTGTTAGGCACCCCCCGACTTCCGTGAAGCACGGTTACCGCAATCTCAATGTTTTCCTATCCTTTTAAATCCTAAAAATATGTGTGTGTGTGTGTGTGTGTGTGTGTGTGTGTGTGTGTGTGTGTGTGTGTGTGTGTGTGTGTGTGTGTGTGCCTAAATGAATGTCGTTGGAATGCTTTACTTTGAAAATGCTTCAGAATCTCGTTAACCCTATGCACGAAGGATTTTACTTAATCGAAAAGTTCATTTTTATTGCTTTTTTGTTTCGATAATAAAACCGATGATATTTGTAAAACATATTTTTCAAACCCTTCGTCAAATAGGAATCACTACTACAAAATAGTAAAAAGATAACACTTAAACAACAACGTTTTTGTAAAAAACGTTGTGGTATTTTTTTTTACAACGTTTTTTCAAAAAACGTTATAGATACATATGCAAAAACGTTATGTATTTATAAGGGGCAATAATTTGTTTGAAATTTATAACGTTTTTTAAGAAAAACGTTATCTATTTAAAAAACACGGAGTTTTAAAAAACTGCGCGGAGATGAAAACTTAAAATTAAAATACAGAGCATATATATAGTTTCTCTCACTAAACTTTTTCCTCCCCCTTCTCTCTTACCCTTACCCTAGCCGCCGCACTCCTTTCTCCCTGCATTTCTTCTGCTCTTCTTTTCCGATCTTTATGACCCAGACTCTCATTCCCTCTTCTTTCTCTGTTCCCATATGGGATGGTTACTCGCTGCATTTCTTCTGTTTTCCCTTTGTTCTCTCTCCAGATCTCTCACTCTCTCAATACCCTCCAAATTTTTTGGTTTTCTTCTCTCTCCTTTGGCCTCTCTCCTCTGTGTTTCTATCTGATTCTTTCGTATTTATTGAATTTTTTATTATATGTATTCTGATGTATATGGGTTTTGTTTTGCATGCCGGATTGGAAGTTTTCCGATTTTTTAAATTAGTAATTTTTTTTTTCGTGATAGGGTTGTTTTAGAGTCGGAGCATATGTACATTTGAACATCAAAAAGGGTTTCTGATTATGTTGGAGCTTTTGTCTTTTTCAGGGATGGAGGGTTGAGATTATTTACTTTGTTTCAATGGGTGCTGGTGAAGAGATGGGGATTTCTGGTGAGGAAAAAACAATTGGCATTGATGAGTCGGTGGGTGGGTTGGTTTGGGTTCGCAGGCGGAATGGGTCGTGGTGGCCGGGCAGGATTTTGGGTGCAGATGAGCTGCCTGAAAATAGTTTGGCTTCCCCGAGATCTGGTACTCCCGTGAAGCTTCTTGGAAGAGAGGATGCAAGCATGTAAGTGCCTGCTTATTATTTTTGTTACTGTTATAATGTCAGTGTTGTAGTTTAGGAGTTGAACTTAATATGATTTATTCCACGTATTAGGTTGTTTTCTGAAGGAGGTTGGTGCTTATTGTGGCCCTTGTCCATGATTTTTGTGAAGTTGTGTCGAGAGATGGTTTATATGTGGTATTGAATAGAGGTGAGGGGGGTTATGTGGTAATGAATAGAGATGAGAGATAGGTTATGTGGTACTGAATAGTATATTTATTCTCTTCACTGCACAAATGCCTCGGGAGGTTGTGGAGTTTTAGTTCTTTCATTTTAGGCCAACTCCATTATTTATTTCACATTATGAATTATACATTATGAATCATAGCTTTTGGACTGAGGAGATCAGAGAGAAAGGAAAAGGCCTTTTACCTTATCTAAAATTGTTGATAAATCTAAAACAATCATTGTAGTAATTGTAATTGGCTTGTCTTTTCTTTAAATCACATGATGAAAACAACAACTCCTCAAACTCGAGCAACTGGAATAGCGAAACCTGAATTCATCCATCTTCTTCCTAAAACTGCACATAAGACTTGACTTAGTCGGCCATCAATTGTACTATAACTGCATTTCTGATTGGAACTTGTTTGGGTAGAGGTTATTAACTATATATCTGTGTTTCTCTAACATGGATTTCCTTGCCACAATCCTTCTTATTGATAGCCATCTAACAACGCTGAATAGTATTGTTGATGTCCTACGAGCTTTAACCATAGCTACCGCTGCTGCAGAACGAGCATACAGAAAACCACTGACCGCGCTGTGCAGATCAGCCTGGGACTCCAGACTTGGATTCTGAAGGGAACAATCAGTATCAAAATACTGTAGATGCTCATCCTAGCACAAGGCTTGTGTGATGGAGTCGGTGTCGCAGCAGATTGTAGACAGAGAGTTTGAAACCTGGTCTGGGAAATTCAGAGTTTGGTCGAATCTGACATCTATGGATTCAATACTGTGTAAGCCATACACCTTCAATTATTAATAGAAGCATGTCTACCGAGTTCAATGATGAAGATGAGGATCAAGGGCTTCCCTTTGCTCATGATGTTGAAGAGAAGGATATCAGTTGTTGGAATGAATTCAGTGCCCAAGGTAAAATTGCAGCAGTGGAGTATGGGTGCTGGATGTGCATTCCAATGTTATGGGTTGATCCCTCGGTGCTTCATAAGTTAGAAGAAGCATCAAGAGAACCTGGTATAGAAATTTTGATGATTTTTCTAAAATCTTCATTAAATGTGCAGTAATTTTCTATATAATGTCACATGCTGTTATATTGCCTTTGTCCTTGTCAGGTAGAAAAGAAATCATCGCAGAGTGATGCACAGGACACTTTAACTACAAATCGCACCCTGGATCTGCCATCTATTTGTACCAATATGTGCATTTATCTGCCATCTAACTCTTAAACAACAGCAAACTATTAGAAATGCTAATATGATTTTGTAACATTGTTGGCATAATATATAACTATGTGGTAGCATTTACTATATGGAATTAGATTATTGATGCTCTTAGATTTAACCTTCAGTTTTGCTTGGTCAGTTGTTTGGTTACAGACTCTCTCCCTCCTGCGATTTTATTAAGTTGTTTCATATCAAATAATAAGAATAATAAGTTGAACAATACTAATTAGTGGAATCTATTGCAGGAGAAGCAAGTAGTCATTATTGAAAAGATCGTGCGCAACAAGCGCAAATGTATCACCACTGCTGAGATGAATAATATGACTATTCACTAAGTTACTGTATTTTAACTTGTGAGGATGTTGTTTTAGGTGTCAAACTTAGTAGCGCTTCAAAACGGTTTGGGAAAAAAAATTCCACTAGAGCATATATTATTAAGGTAATAGCTTACATGTACTAGTAGGGAACTTTTTTCTACAATACATTGTTGCATAATTATATGAAAATGGCTGGTTTCAGGGGCCAATTGACAAAGAGCATATTGATGTTCAAGGGGACATCGCATCTGATGTTGTGCACTTTATACTGGGAGAAACCTGACCTGATGTAAGTTGCTTTAACCACCTTTTATGTGCTTTGACATTTCCTAAGCAATATTGGGACTGATCAGATCATGTTATTGTTCCAAGCTATTAAGAAATGAAATTGGACCTTTTCTTTTTAAACAGGCCAGTTACTAAATGTAAACTGAGTTTAGAAAGTACTGATCTTCGATTAAGCTTATGGACTTGTAAGAGTATCACCTATATAAACTGATCAGTTGGATTACTACTAATAACAAAAGCTAGACAAATTTTACTCTTACTAGGTGCCTGAGGCTGCCATCTACTTCATTGAGGACGGTAAAAAGGTTCCAGCTGCTTGACTTTAAATTTTCAAGATGGAATTGCAGAAATCTGAATGCATCTTCACAAATACCAAGTAAACTCCATAATGGAAATGGTGGAGCGCCTTATAAACGGTTGATTTCCAATTTTTGAGTCCTTACTGTTTGAAGAAGCTATTAGGTTTTTTGTGTGATGAGTTAACGGTGGATGTACAGGTTTAGATGAATGTATTTTGGAAGAATGCTTTTTTGCACATGATTAGGTAGTATGTAGTGCACTACAGTTAATTTGGTATATTTTGTGGATAGTTGGTATATTTCGTGGATGTAGTAATTTGAAACTATAAACGAATGGTATTATTGGATGTATTCTGAAACTGAGAATGGTTGATACATTTTGGCTTTAAATGAGAATTTAGAGTTTTTTTTAACTATATATCATTGCATTAATATTAGCAGTTCTACAAGTACAACATTGCAGGTGAACCACTACTGTGTAATGTGCTAAATGGATGACACCTTTAAAACGTTGTATAAATGAGCCTAAACGTTGTGTAATGTATTAACAAAGATATATTATAACATTTTTATGTTACACTACAACATTTTAAAAATGTTGTCTAAATTTACTACAATAGATGACATCGTATAAACGTTGTATAAATTAGTCTAAAGGTTGTGTGATGAATCAAACTACAACGTTTTATACCAGAAAATGTTGTGGAATGATACCATCTACAACGTTTCCACAACGTTTTCATGAATCTTAGTGTTTTTTAAAGACAATCTACAACGTTTTTTAGTAAAAAAACGTTGTAATATTGGCCAACTACAACGTTTTAAAAACGTTGTATAAAATGGGTCAAATAGATGACACCCTTAACCTCGACGTTTCTGGGAGAAAATTACAACGTTTTTTAAGCGTTATCTTTTTACAATTTTGTAGTAGTGAATAGAGCTCATCTGACACTTACAATTTTATTTAGCTTACGAGTGATCTAATATCCTACTTTGATTGATTTTATAAAAATCTTTATCTTTTCATTCAAAAATTCGTTTTCTCATGTCGAAAGGGAAAACCAAGCATCAAAATAACGTTGGAGCTACTTGTGGGCATGTAAGCCGTCTAAATAGCCCCAAACGCCCACAATCACATATTTCATTATCACGGGGCCTTAAACCCGATTTTCGATTCGACATTGCTTTAAGGCCCATAAATTACATATATATAATACAAATGCATCGTCATCGCTACATACATAAAAAATTATAAAATAAACTAAAGGGATATCATCGGGAGGTTAGGAGGAAATTCCATCCGCCATAAATCCTCTCTAACCGTCCCTAATCCATAGATCTACAATATATTGGATCTAACTTCAAAATACACCGAATCAAACTACTTAAATAGCAATGCACCAAATATTTTCGGATCTAACAGTAGATCCACCCAACAAATGCACAAATACACAAATATTTATCGATTACACTACTAAAGCAACATGAAATATTAAATCTAATAGATCTACAAAATGCACCAACACTAAGAAAGATGTCGAAATTTTTGCCTTGATATTGATAGAAATCACGCACTAGCACTCAAATCCAATGTAGAATACAAGGTATAGCATGAAGATTGAACAAAAGGAGAAGAAATCTCACACTTTTTGACCAAACCCGAAGGCTTCTCTCTCTATTCCGCCATTTTTCTCTCTCTAAAACCTTCAAAATTTCTTCTCCTTTTCGCTCTCGGGTGGAAATGGCCGCTCTATAGGCATCTCCAGGCAGCCGCAGGTGCATCTGCGACTGGCCGCAGATGCACCTGCGGCTGGGCTGCAAGCCGCCTGCGCCGTTTTCTCGGCTGTCGTGTGCCGTCTCCTCGAGCCGTGCGAAACCCCGAAAGTCGTTGGCCGCAGATGCATCCGCGGCTGTCTGGCTTTTTTTTCTCGATTTCTGTGCCACGCGGTCTTAAATCGTCATTTTTTGCTGTATTATTTCGGAAGGTTGTTACCTGATGTATAAATCGCTCTTTGTGCTTGGCTTCCAGGGGGCGCTGCCATCGTAAGCGTAGTGGCCATTTGTCGTCTTTGGTGATCCGAATCAGGTTCTTCTGGATCAGCTGTTTGCCTTGCCTGATGCTCGTTGTCTGCTGTGGCGGATTTAACCGTAAGTCGTTGGGGTGGCTTTGTGTTGGGGTTCACCTTCCTTTTCGTTCGTTGGGTCAAATGACGATTCTGCCCTCATGTCAGGGTTAGTACAAAACTGCAAAATTTGGGTGTCTACAACTATCATTTTGATAAGAAGCTCAGGAATGGAGAGGAGAAGAAATGGCAGAAGAAGAAGATCTGGAATGGCCATCTCTCACCGTCTACCCCCGAACTCAAATTCTTCTTCTTTTTCAGATTTATGCTTCTTTGTTGTTGATTTGTTTCCATCATTGGAGAAGAGCTTAGCCTTGTTCATCAATGGAGAAACAAAAAAGGAATAAAAAGGGAAAAGATATAATATTAGGGGATATACATGGATGTAGCTGCTTCGTGAGATGCCCAACAAATTGACTATTTTCAATCATTACACTTGTTAGTGGCTGAAAAATCTAACATATTAGGTTTTTGCTCATAGTAGTTAGGTAACCAAACCTTAATAGAGGCAACTAACCTTTAATACAGAAGGTAACCAAATCTTAATACAAAAGGTAACCAACCTTAAATACAAAAGTAACCAAACTTTAATACAAAGGTAACCAACCTTTAATATAAAGGTAATCAAACTTTAATATAAAGATAACCAACCCTTACTACAAAAGTAATCAAACCTTAATACAGAGGTAACCAACCTTTAATCCAAATATAACCAAAACTAGTTAGTACGCATTCAGGAATTGGTTACCTTCATACTAGTGTTTGGTTACCTTCATAACAGTGTTTGATTACCTAAATTTACCTTTATATGAAGGTTTAGTTACCAACTGGAATATAAAAAAATGGTTACTGTATTGATTTTTTTTTTATGAATATTTGGTTACACACAAAAACTAAAATGGTTACATCTGTATAAAATTTTGGATACCAACTGGAATATAAAAAAAATGTTTACTGTATTGACTTTTTTTTATCACTATTTCTTTGGGAAGAAAAATCAGGTAAACCAAAAAAAGACTGGAAGCCTAGCCTCGTTAAACCAGTTAATCCAATTGCACCACCTCCAATCAAGCTTGTTGCCTCGGTTCCATTCAAATGGGAAGAAATGCCTGGAAAGCCGCTTCCTTACTTCACACTGGCACCACAAGAATTGTCATTACTATTCTTACCACCTCCTACGCTACTAAATTCTCACTCACCTACAATCTATTCTCGAGAAAATGATGTTAAATGGGATGTTGCTTCTGCTATTGATGATGATGATAATAATACTGATGATGACTACGAATGTGATGATGATGATGAGATGCATTAATTTGTGTAATTGATTTTTTAAATTTTGAATTTTAAAATTATCCAACTAAATTAAAAGGATAAGAATGCACTAATTTTATAAATATATTTTAAAAAAGTACTCTTTTTGTAAATACTTTTAATATGTATTTTTGCTGTAATTACTTTTTAAAATGTACTATAATGTGTAATTTATCCTTAAAAATTTGGGGTCTTTTTTCAAAATGGAGCTTAAAGTCCAAACTTTTTTTTTTATGCTATAAGGCTGGCCTACACAGGGTGGTCAAAGTTAATTGGACTTATGATTTTATTAGTAGCCAGATTTTAAATTTTATTAATATATTGGGCTTGAACTCATATTATAACAATTATGATGTTTTAATTACTAAAAAAATACTATTTAGTTTGTGGATCATTATAGAACGTGTAAGACATCTAATAAATATATTAGACAAAAAAAATTAACCAAATTAATAAATCTGAATATATTGTATATTCAATTTTTTCTTATGTGATTATCAATTATTCGTTCTTAAATTTTAATATAATCTCATATGAAAAGATTGCTCGAACAATGACATAGATGGACATGTATAATTATATCATAAAAATAAAAACATATATAAATAGGTTGAAAATTTGCAAAGCAAAATAAATAAATCAGAAAACACACCGCATCATTTATCATTCATGGATCCCTTCAAGTTCAGATCATCCAATTATAAAGAGTTCGATGATGTTATACTAATCTAATCTTATCAGTTAATTACAGTTGAATCCTAATGAATGTGACAACATATAACACTACTGCAAAGAAAAGACGACCAACAAAATCAAATGAATTTTGAAACGAGAGTTCAATAGAAAATCAATCAAGTAAAAGGACAACCGTGTATTAGTTAGTACTTTATCAGTACTTCGACATACTCCATCTGCCCTCTCTCACTCACACGCTCACCAACACGTACAGCCGCCCACACCCCAACGTACCGCCGCCCACACCCCAAATGGATCTAAATATCTAATCACCCCCCCCCCCCCCCCCCCGGGGGGCCAACCCCAACCCTATGCAACTTATTTATTATTCTTTTAAAATTAAAGATGCATATATTTTTTTATTACGAACCAAAATTTGGTATATATTATAGTATAAAGTGGCATAATTTTTTTTATAAAGTATTACATTTTTTTCTTATTTGATCGAGTATTGTCATATGACTGTTACGACATTCTCATTAATGTTCAAAAAAAATCATTTAAAAATAATCTTCTTTTAAAATAATCTTCATTTTACTAGTTTATCTCTTTGTTGGAACTTGATGAATATAAAGTTAAACAGTTAAAGACGGAAATGTAAACAACAAATTATTTGAATAGTCAGCAGTATTTTCTACAGTTCAAAAGAGAAAACCAAAACGAGACCGTGTATCATGAAGCAACTTTAGTTGTGTATTTATTATATGAATAAAGTGACTTGTTACTTTATTAACTTCATTTCCTCGAAACACCTTTTTATGTTGGGGTGGGCCCCGAGTTATGTGTCCTAAATCACTCCTTGGACCAAGAATGTATAACAAATGTTAGGGATGAATCTTCTTCTTGTCCCTTGACATGAACTTGTATTTTACATAAATTTTAAAACTCAAACCTCCACCTCATAAGTAGTCCCTAAATAAAAATAATGATGCTATTTTTTAGGTAACCTTATTAAATTGTTAAATAAATTATTTTTACCTAATTTTAATTTCTTTTATGTTAACCTTAACATCATCGGTTGAAAATGTATTTGCTCTAAGACTGTAAATAAGTGTTTTAACTTATTTTAAATAAAAAATAAATTGTCACATCCAAATATAGATGCTATTTTTAGAGTGTGGATTTAGGCAACCTTAAAAAAGTGGTGATTAAATCGTTGTGTTGTCCCAATTTTATTACCTAGCTAAAGCATGACCGGCTCCAAATAATGCGTAGTAGCTTACTGGTCTCCTTATATTTAATTCCGAAGAACGTGACAATAAGTCAATATCTATAATAATGTATTTAATTAGAGAGAGACGCTTGAGGAAAAGGTCACATTCCTTGCGAGTCACTCAGGGGGTAGACCAACTCAATCAAAAGCTCTACGCTGCTGCTTATCTTTCTTTGCCATGCATGCTACACGGTTTCCGTGACTAAACGAGTAGATAGATTTTCCAGGAAAGACCAGTCTAATTTTTTTATTTATTGGCATTGTTATTTAATTTTAAACTACCATCGTCGTGTAACCTTACCTTGTTGGATTGGTAAATAATAATAAACTTAGTAACATACACCGAGTGACGGATGTTTTGTCAGTTGATTTTGTATGTCTTTAGATTCAACTCTTTTGGATCTATAGCCCCCATGGTTTTATCGGATAAAAAGAATTATAACATAACGTTAAGTGTTTTTAAAAGTATTAAGTGATTAAAAAAATTATATAAATATCGTTAAATATATATTTGTTATTTCAAAAATTTACCTAGTATATAATAGTATTCATATATTTGTTAATTAATAATTAGTATTGACAAGTTCAGTAAATAAGTTTATGTAAAGCGCTAATTTTTATATTTATTTTTTGCAATACAACCAAATTGATAGAGTTTTCTATTGATATTTAAAAATCTTAAAGATTTAATTTTATGTATGCGTGTTTGGAATATATAATGTTGAAAAATCCGGAAAAAAAAACATAATGAAGTGTAATGCTAAAATGAAAATTGTTTATATTCCACTATATATGGTATATGACTACTTATAGCTTGTAAAAAAAATCCATTAAAGCTTTGACCCTCTTGCCCTCATGACTATGCCTTTCGTTCTAAAAGTATCCTTTTTGCTCTTGTGCGTAATATCAATAATCTTTAATATTCTTAAAGACTTGTAGTTTGACTTGATTTTTAACACCCTGCATGCCATTAATGTCACACATACTATCAGGAAAAGAACAAGAAAATGACCCAAAACGATTCCGTGTGTTTCTGCTTGGAAATTAAGTATGCATACAAAATACAAATCACATTCGATATTCCTTAACTCTTGCAAGTCCCTTCAAATTGCATTGATGTCTTAATATTTCTTGCCAACTTCTGCAAGTCGCGCATTAATGTCTTAATATTTCTTGCTAATATTAAAAATTAATACAAAATGCAGCTAGGCATAACAATAGACTAGTAGATACTATAGCGGAATTGTACGATTTATTCCACATCAATTCATTACTAATAAAACGGACACATGTGTAAACTGATCAAACAAATATGTTGGATCACCTCTTTAGCCAAATAAAAACATGAGAGTACAACCTTACTCGTTATGAATCCTTTACTCTGAGCAGTTTTTCAAAGCCAACCTAAGCCCTGTTCCATTTGACTTGAATCATATTTCACTGCATAGCGACAAATACGAGAGTGATCCTCTTGTGCTTCACCCGTCTCAACTCTATTTAATTTACCGCACGTACAGAGGGAGTAACACGTGGACTCTAATACCACTTATAGCATAATTGTATTATCCATCATACATTAATTCATTAATTATCAATGCAGCAGACACTTGTATAGACTAGCGTAACAAACATATTGAATCATCTTTTTACCCAAAAAATTAATCTATTAAGTTGTCACCATACTTATTAACTCATTTATACTATTAAATTTATCTAATATAAAATTCATGTAAAATATCTCAACAAAGAGATGGAGAGAGATTTGAAAACAAACAAATAAGTCAATACTTTAAAGAAACTAAAAACAAAACGTGGTGATGCATTTCCACGTCCCTTTGCGAACTTTAACATTATCTTAACTCGTAATCATTTCAACTCCATATACGAATGGAGTTATGTTTTTAAAATAAAGTGTTTTTAGGAATTCCAAAGAAGGGAAAACAAACAAGAAGTTCAATTATAATCAAATTAATTTGAGAGTAACAATATTACAATTGGAAAATGTCACTAGCTAGTTATATGACTAGCAACAATTTAATCAAAATACCTGATAACTACTCCTACAATTACGAGTTACTAGTTATCTTAAAACTCTTAAGATAGTGTTTAAGTACCATTTGATAACAAAATCTTAAATCATTATTAAAAAAATAAAAATTGAGCACATATTGCATCATTTATTAAATTATAAACCTTATAAGCCATTAACCTTAAGTCAAGATTTGAATTCAAATAAACATATACGAGTCTACTATAACAATTAGATGATAGTATCTAATTATGCTATTGTTTTGATGTTAATCAAAGTTGTGTATTCTACGTAGGTACTTGACTAGTTATCTCGCAAGTCATACTTTTTTTTTTTGGGTTCTTTACATAAGTATATAACAATTAATAAAAAATTACAAGAATAATACACTAACAAAATAATTATAAAAAGAGTGCAATAATAATAAACACATTAAATCATTATCTCTTAAATTAAGGAGAACTATAACTACCATATTTACTCCTCCCTATTTAATGACACTCATTATTTATTTTTAGCATCCTCCTTTTTTTTTTGTTACAAAAAAGAGTGCAAATGAGAGAGAAAGAGAAAACAGAGGAGAGAGAAAAGATGACACATGTCCCCTACTTCCTCCCCCCCCCCCTCGCTCCCCCCTCCGTCTGCCTCCTCCTTCCCCCCTCCCCGCCTCTCTCCTCAGTCCCCCATCCCTCTCCCCCTCCGCCTGCCACCTCCCTCCCCCCTCCCCGCCTATCTCCTGCCTCCAGCTTTCCTCCTCCTTCCCCCTCCCAGTCTCCCTCCTCCCTCCCCCCTCCCCCCTCCCCGCTTGCCTCCTCCGTCCCCCATCCCCCGTCCCCACCTCCCTCCCCGCCTACCTCCTCCCTCACCCCTCCCCGCCTCCTTCCCCCCGCCTCCTCCATACAAATGTAACCAACCCTGTAATACAAAGGTAACCAAACCTTAACACAAAAGGTAACAAACCTTTAATACAAAGGTAACTAAACTTTAATACAAGGTAACCAAACCTTAGTACAAAGTTAACCAAACCTTAATACAGAGATAACCAACCTTTAATACAAAGGTAACCAAAACTAGTTATTACACATTCAGGAATTGGTTACCTCCATACTAGTGTTTGATTACCTCTATAGTAGTGTTTTGTCATCTAGAATTACTACACGAAAAAACAAATTATCAGAAATTTGTTATCTCAATAATAGTATTTGGTTACCTAGGTTTACTTGTTTGGTTACCTATATTTATTGCACATTCATGAATTTGGTTACCTTCGTACTATTGTTTGGTTACCTATATTTACTTGTGTCATTATTGTCGGTGGTAACCAAACCTTAATACGGAGGTAACCACTTTAGCTTTTGTGGTCAAACACACACACTAAACACCAAGAACACATAACATCCAGCAAATCTGGCACCAGCACCACCAGAACTAGCGCTACCACGATCAGATCTGGAACCACCACGAGGGGATGAGGAGGGGCGAAGTCAGGGGGATGAGGGGCGGGGATGGGGGGAGGAGGTGAGAGGGTGGGAAGAGGAAGGGGATGAGGGACGGGGGCAGGGGGGGTCGGAGGGGCTGGGGTGGGGGTGGTGGTCGGGGGGAGGAGGGGTGAGGGCAGGAGGAGGCGGGGGAGAAGGGAGAAGGCGAGGGGAGGAGGTGCGGGGGTGGGGAGAGGAATGGGAGGAGGGACGGGGGCAGGGGCGGTCGGAGGGGCTGGGGTGGGGGTGGTGGTCGGGTGAGGCGGGGGGAAGAAGGGAGAAGGCGGGGGGAGGAGGTGCGGGCGTGGAGATGAAGGAGAGAAAGGGTGGGGACGGGGGGAGGCGGGCGTAGGGGATGGGGTGGGGGTTGGGCGGAGGAGGGGCTGTGGTAGTAGTAATTTCAATTTGAATTTTGAATTGTACAACTAACTAGAAACATGAGCCACATCAGCAATCTACTAAATCACTCAACTAAAATAAAGGGATAAAAATACATTAATTATGTAATAAAAAATTACATATGCACTAAATCTATAAATATTTTTTTAGTACACTGTTATTGTAATATTTTTTCAAAATATACTATAAAATGTAATTGTCCCTTTTTTTTTTTTAATTACGAATTTCAGCAACAACAAAATATGGATCAAGATTTTACTCCGGGTTTGTTGGGTTGTGGGCTGTTAGAGTGGACTATTAATATGATCAAAGTGGCGCTCAATTATATTGGGTTGTGTTGTTTGGAACTTTGGGCTGATATGTATATTATGTTGTTTCCTCCTTTCTATTTTGTCCATAACGCTGCTTTGTGTCGGGGTACCTAGCTAGTGGGATTAGTTTGGTTGATTGGGCCTCAGCGTATATCTTACCTAGTTCATTGCTGCTTTCCCTTTTTTTTTTCTCTCATCTACAGTCTAAATTTCATGTATTACTTCCACTGAATATTTCTTTATTTATTTATAATGAATTAATAAGAATATGAAAAGAGTAATACATGAGGTGAGATAGAAAAAATAGGTTGAAATATGACAACGAATATAACTTCGCGTCTTACCTAAGGGTGGTAATGGGGTGGTGGAGTTCCACACGTTTCCACTTCACATAGAACATATAGAGGCGAAGAATTGGAGTAGAGGGTGAATATGGGTTAATTTTAAAATTTGCATTGAAATTAGAGCAGTTATCCTAAACCCCCATATATCTACCTCATATATAATAAGAAAAATGATATATATTATAAATATTATCATTAATTTTTTGATTATTTGTTACGTAAATAATTATTAATGGTAACACTTCTGAAAAAATATGTAATATGTGGGATCCTTTTACAATCCTATTCAATTATATGTATTGATATTTTTGCAACTATAATTTGGTACAAAATTATCACACTTCATGCAAGACTCATATAATAGTATTATTTGGCTTGCGCAAATTTATGTTAAATATACTTGTAGTGTGATACAAAAGATAAAATAATGTTCACAAACATATATGCCCTAAAATTACTAATTTGCTAGATAGATACCATCAAATGAATGGTCAATCAAAAAACCAAAAGAAAAAAAAAAGTTTAAAATTGACTTTAAGAATTCTACAAATAATTAGTTGAAATCCATGATCATCGGAGCAAATCTTAGCAACCTATCCAATGCAATAGGCAAAAACTTCCTCGCAAACAAGAAGCAAATATTGGTTTTCTTCCCATTGTATAAACAATTGTTCCCATTCCTCATCCTCGCCAATAAGTCAACGCTCACGTCAGTTCTTCCAAATCTAGTCGGATGAGGTCCACCCTTTGACCAGTCAACCCAAGTCAAAGTTCTATTCGAATTCTTCTCCCAAAATTTCAAGCTCACAAATGTAGGTATATAATGCTCATCGGAATAACATGCCGGCTTACAAAACCGCCGGAATAAATTGATATACTTTCTGTCAGAAATGACCTGAACAGCTAGTTCCCGGTCAATTTGGAACCATTGGGAGCCTTTCCTCCATTGTTCTAGCTTGATTAGGGGCTTCATTTTACGATTATATCGCCCTCGGCCAACGGGGCCTGATAAATCGTAGGCTTCTACAAATGTTTGTTTTGAGTTCATGAGATAAGAATAGATTGTTGAGAAGTTGAAGAGGGGAATGCATGACTCGGAGAGGAGAACGAATCGCTGGTTGGAGTAGTCGAGTAAAGCGTTGGCTAGTAGGCGTCTTTCAGCCTCAATCATGCTGAACTTTCCCCATTCTACCTCCTGCAGTGCTTTTTGAGAAACTGGTTAGGACAAAGAAGGCTGGCTATTAGGTTTTTTATGAAATGCAATCATGCATGTGTGTGTATTATTCCCAAAATATTATGAATAGGGTAAGTTCTTGTGAAACAAGGCTAGGGTTTGTCAATTATGACAAAGACTATAGGATTTGCTATGACGAAGGCTAGCGTTAGTGCACAAAAATGGTTAAATTTTTGTTTTACACCCCGCTTATTTAATGGGGCTAGGAGTATCAGAAACACTAATGCGATAAATTTCTTTTTGGTTAGAACGTCCACAACATGGTCGACTTTCATTTCATTACCACTGATTGTCCAAATCATTTTTTCTATATATTTTGTCTAGGTTTATCTTTAAACGATTAAATAAATATCATTGAATAAAAAGCTAGAATCAATGGTTTTGAAGTGAAGGTTGAACTACATTATAAGCGCAAATGAATAGATTAAATAGTATAAAATGCTTGAAAGAACTCCTTATTTTTGTACAAAAATAATTATCAATTAAGAAAATAAATATTTTACTAGTTACATTTACATTTTAACAGGAAATCAAGCCTACTTCTAAAAAAATTGTGACCATATTGTTTAAGAAAGCTACCTATTGGTCCACATTTTATATAATAAAGCGTACACTAAAGCCCATTCATAAGTAGTGTGAAAAAATAAAAAAACAATAAATTGGTCGATAGAAAAGCCAAGGGTGTTTTGAATAGAAAAGATAGAATTGTTTTCACTTGATTTTACTTTATACCTTCATTTCCGAAAAATGTAAATATTATTAGTTACATTTACATTTACATTTAAATTAAGAAAATAAATATTTTACTAGTTACATTTACATTTTAACAGGAAATCAAGCCTACTTCTAAAAAATTGTGACCATATTGTTTAAGAAAGCTACCTATTGGTCCACATTTTATATAATAAAGCGTACACTAAAGCCCATTCATAAGTAGTGTGAAAAAATAACAAAACAATAAATTGGTCGATAGAAAAGCCAAGGGTGTTTTGAATAGAAAAGGTAGAATTGTTTTCACTTGATTTTACTTTATACCTTCATTTCAGAAAAATGTAAATATTATTAGCTAGTTAATAAATATGTATTCTTGTTAGATTCATGATCCATTACTGAATAACACGCGATATATTAATATTCACTAAATTATAATTAGTCTTTCATATTTGAAATATTCATTAATATGTTTCACACACTTCACAATAATTCACACATCAAACATCGTTTATATAAAAATTAATTTAAAAAATTTAACTGTTATAATATAAGTTTAAATCAATGAGATTTAATCAGACAAATTCAGGATCAGATGACTAATAAATCACCAGTAATAGTGGGCATTGATTGAACCCACTAAATTATGTGTGAATCCAAACAATTCTCTTAGTTGATTTTAGTTCAATTACAATCAAAAGTTTTCTAGCTAGAACATGCATGTTATCTTTCACAATTTTAATTCTTTTCTTGAGCTTTTCTTCATGTGGGTTTGTGCACGTGAGAGAGAGTGGGGACCAGAAAAAGGAGAACAAGAAGAAAAGAATATAAAAAGAGTGGGGTGTCCAACGCATAGGTACAGAAATTTCTTTTCGTTGCGCAGGAGTAGAATCAAAGTAATTCCATTAGAAAATGCCATATTTTTTACATAAAAGAAAAATAAAAACAAAGCACAATAAATTGTTGTAGACAAAAGCCAAATATGTTAATTAGTTTTCTTTTCATTTAATAACTATGAAAAGCTAAAGAGGCCTGATTATAAGTCTATTGAATAGGACACTACTATATATATAATTTTGGGACATAAATTAAAATACAAACTCTTATTTAATTATTAAAAAATAAAATTTAACATAAATTTTTATATCAGAATTTATTTTTTAATAATTTAAATAAAAATATATATTTTAATTTATTTTTCAAAGACATGTACTTAGACTTATTCATCGTTTAAGTAGCAAACTTTCTGTCATTTCAGCTGCGATCAAGTATAGATTACAGCCAGGTCATCTTGCCATGACAAACGTGGCTCATGGTCCTCCGTAATCAGAGGCTAAATTAAACCATAAACTAATGGTTTTATCAAGTGAGATTACTTTTCTTTAATCTTTAGGTCAATTATTCGACACCTGTCCATAGGGCTTAAATAAAGTGTTTAAAAGTCAAACATGTTGATTTGCTTAGAAGTAAACATAAAAGTAGAACTTATATATGGGTTGGACTAATATGGCCATCCTAAATATTTTTTCTATTTTACAAAAAAAGTCGTGATTTTTTTAAATTTATTAGGGATATACTAATATTTAAGTTTAATTTGATTCATGTAAGTTATAAACGTAATATATTTTAAAATTAGTAGTATCTTTTAAATATATTATAGTAATTTCTCTAATATTATATCTGTCAATAACGATCATAATCGTGTATTTGAGTAAACTTTATAATTTTAATCACTCTCTTTTCCTAAATTTTGAGATATACAATGAAATGGTTGTAGCCACCACGTACCTTCAAGTGTGTATTGGGAACACCTAGCCCCACTGCCCCAGAGCGACTAAGTAATGCCATATAATTTTTTAATATTCAAGTCTATATAGAAACCACCTGATCCCGCTGGTACGTTGTCCTTGAGTAACACCTTAACCAATTAGTACTTCAGTTGATGTTTCTTTTGTTATTTTGTTACGTGCATATGCTTCAATAAATACATTTCACTTCTTCGTAATTATCAAAAATAATTAAAATAAAATAAAATTCTATGCAATGAAGTCGACAAGAAAATGTATCTAACTCCAATGGTTTAGTTCCAACATTTATTTCTGCATTCCAATAATGCAGATCTCAAAGCATTTGGATGAACAAAAAAATCATGATCGAGACAAGAAGTAATTAAGAAGCGTATAATTATTGAAACTATAAAAAATAAAAATATTGTATTTTACTTTTACCTTACTTGGGATTCTTCGGCCATGAAATACTGATTTTTGTGGAACTGTTCCGTTGAAAGATGGTTGTGAATGCACATAAATGGAGTAAAACCCTCCATGCCCTTTGAAAAACATCTCCCACAATGGACCTAATGGCAAATGTCCTCTTGATAGAAATAAGAAGGCAATTTTTGGCACAATATTGATCTTGTATGGAACTTTCTGATCACTCCGAGAAACCCTTAAAGCTCTAGAAAATAACTCGACATCATCATTCATGTTATGCATGGATTTAGAACTATTCGAATATTGTCTCGAACTAATTATTGTTTGATTTTTTGCATAATCGGCTGCACTTTTTGATTCTGAAATAGGTTGCCGCCGCGGAGTTGGAGGCGGTGGCAAGGCTGGAGGAGATTGAAGAGAGAAATGGCTAACTCGAAACTGAAAGGGGATATCTTTGACGGATAAGCTTAATGTAATCCCAATGATTAAGCCCGAACCGAAGATAAAAAGGTAAATTATGAATGTGTGTAGATATAATTGGGAATGGAGCTTAAGGGTTGAGTTTAGCTTGTGGTGTTCTTGGTTCTTCATTTTGAGAGAGATTGAGAGGGAAAAATAAAGGTTAAGGTGTGCCGGTGTTTGGGTTTGTAGAAGGGAGTTAAGGGTATTGGTATTAAAGAGAGAAGAAATATGTATATATACATGTATACATGTATAGATAGGGGAGAGAGATTTGTAAACTACAAGAAGCTTGGCCTTACCTTTCTTAATTTAAAAGCACTCAGCAATGTTTCTTACAAGAATGCTAATAGAATGCAAAAACCCTCAAAAATTTAAAAATAAAAATAAAATATGTTATACGCTATAAATAGTAGAGGAAGCATTACAAATTTTAATTCTAAACATAGTTTTTTTCTTATGAATGATCATAAATATATTTGTTAAGTCTGAATTAACTATATTTCAAACAGTGTCTCATCTGTTATTCCAATAAAAAAATTATGTCAAGTGACAATTTTTTAGGATAATTCTTATTAACAAATAAAAAGAACCTAGTTATCAAAAATTAAAAAACTAATTAAATGCATATCACCAATGCAATCAACAAAATCAACTCTAGAAAGAAATCCGTCCTTGGAGAGACAATTATTTGGGAGCATTTTTTCCCAAAGCTTGTTGACTTATTCTATTCCCACGTATTGGAAGGGGAAGAGATTGACGTGAAAGAGGGAGCCGTAATTGACAGCTTTTCTTTTATTTTCTTTTTTGTAAAACTAATTCCTTTTATTTGTTGGGGAAAAAAAAAAGGTTCTCTAAAATATTGTTACATGGTATAATTTTTTAGTTCGGAAAGTAAATGACATATTAGTTAGGACAGCTGATTTGAATTCATATTTGTCTAAAATAGACCGTACCAAGCATTTGTTAAGGATAATTTTTCATATATATTATCATCAATTCCTTCTCAAACTAGAATTTAAGACATTCAAAAAAAAAACATGATTTTAGGCAATATTTAGTAATATTGTCCTGTGTAAAATATTATAGCAAATCAGCACAGAGAATTAATCAATTTTAAAAAATTCCTCGTCTGATTTACAAGACTTCAGAAATGTAAAGCAGTCAACTAATAGCAGGCCACCAAGATCCATTTTCTTCCATGTCCACATTCAGCTGCACATGCCCGTCACAATAATATACTTTATTCATTCCGATTTTCAAATTATAAGATTAATATTGATGTTTTTATAAATTAATTTAAAATATTTTTAAATTAAAAATAGACATAATTTATTTAAATTTTAAAAATAATAAATCTTGTAATTAATAGCACTTTTTAAGTAGATTATGTTATTTATAATTATATTTAAAGAAATTAAATGAATTAATGTTAATTTTAAATTATTTAAAATTAACTTTTAAAAAATTAATATTAAATTTAATTATAATTTCAAACCTAGGGAATACAATGGTGAGAAAACCAAACACAAGTATACAACCCGTCATTGGGGCCAACGACTATTATGAAAGAGGATATAGTTGGGCTGCTTCAATATACTACCGCAACTGGCACAATCCGTAAGTTGAGGCCTACTCTTTACTATTGCTTTATACTCCATAAATGACGTAGTTGCATTTTTTTTGAATCATATTATTTTTGGGCTTGGCCCTCGTAAGTTAAAAAAAAATTAACTAAAAACTTAAAATAATAAAAAGGGTTAATTGCATGTTTAAATCCTATTCTTCTTGGGCTTGGCCCCAGTGAGTTAAAAAAATATATTGAAATTAAATAAATAAAAAAAAGGTCTAATCTATATAATATATAAAGGTAGTAAGAGAAAAGTGCTCCTTACAAAATAAAGCATTTTCATAAACTCTAATACTTTTAAACTTCTTCTACCAATACAAAAAAATAATAACAATAAAACATACCTAAATGATATCAATAAAATATACTTAAATTTAATAAATTTCTTCCTTTCCATCATTATCTTTCAATATTACGTAGAGTCTAAAGCCATTAATGTTATAATCATTAATATTATGAGTGTAGATCATAATATTAAAATACGAAATAACATGCAAATACTAATATCTTAATCTAATATACAAAATAAATTTAAAATTCATCTATTTTTATTTCAATATTATAAATCTAGGTCATTGTGACGACCCCAAATCCGGGTTCCATAACCTCGAGTTTGGTTCTCACTATTCAACACATTACTAACAATTAAATACATACATTGCATTTAAATATCGCGGAATAATACATATTGGTTCCCTTCAAAAGGTTACAATACCAGGGTCTATCAACCTTAACATAATAGCAGTTCCTATCACAAGGAATTACAAAAGGTTTAACAACCGTAAATACATAATTAAAGATCTAATTAGCATGCATAAGCTAACTTAAGCTCTGGCTTTTCCTTTTCCCTTATCCTTCTTTGTGCAATCAGGATTATCTGAAAAATGGTTCATGATATAGCAAGAATGAGCAACTAGTTTGCTCAGCAAGTTTAGAACAATCATATGGATTTAATATATCATGAATGAATGAGAAATATCATCAATGATTCAACAATAGATATAACAATTGTGAATGAAACATGATTCAAATTTTAATAAACAGAATATTTGAATCTTAAAATGCTGAGTGGTCACTAAGGACCCTGAACTAACTAGGGTATAATAGAGTTTCCTCTGACCCTTTGAGTTGTTTGGTTTTCAAGGGGATCAGCCTATTCAACCCGCTGTATATGCATTACATTTAGTCACTGGTGCCCAAAGTCGGTTTCCCGACACAAAATCCCCTAATTTAGGGTTGTTCAATTCTCAGACTTAATATAAGAAATCTGCACCCAACAATGGTTTGGATAAGCTTTTAAAAGTATTCAAGTTATTGAATTTAGAAACGCAATGTCTAGCTGAACTATTAGCTTCAGACATTTTTAATACAGTTCATGAATCAAGAACTAACAAGCTTCAAATGCACTAAGTGCGATTGTATAAACAATATGGATGTGGAATAATTTTAAATAATTAAACCACTTCAAGCTTTAACAATAAATACAAGTATGAAAACTTGTTCAACGATAATAATTGAGTAGGGTTAGAGAACTTGCCTGTTTGCTCAGCTACAATAATTGTTTAGCTTTAACTAACTTGCTTTGAAAGACCTAACATTAATAAAGTCGGTCTAATAATTAGTACGGCGTATTTGCATAACTATACGCTTAAATAACGAACTTATTTACCACACATAAGTACTAACACATAATTTACAGTAGTCAAAACAATATTATTAACCTTATAGACACTTAATCATTTTAGGTTAATAATTTAATAAGTTAGAAAATATTTTTCTTAAGCGTTGGACACTTATTAAACCTTTAAACAACTTATTATAATTGTTTAATTAAATTCAATTTATTTTATTAACTCAATCTCTTTTTAATTACTATTTACTATTGATTAAATAGAAATTAATTAATTAACTCTAGTTATTATTTAAAATAAATAATAACTAATTGTACTTACTTATTATTTAATTATAATTAAATAATAAATAATTATTAACTTAATTTTAACCTTCTTTAATTTAATGTTAATCAACCAATAATTAACTAAGTAATTAACCTTACTTATTATTTAATTAAGGAAATTAAATAATAGTTTACTAATCTTAATCCCCTTTAATTATTATTTAATGTCAATTAAATAATAATTAATTATTTAATTAATTTTAATTACTATTTAAGGTTAAATAATAATCAAATCATTCTTATTTATTATTTTAATTAAATAATAAATTATTACTCTAATAATTTAATTTTCATTAATCGTTATTTAATGTTAATTAAATAATAATTAATTACTTAATTATCCTTATTTATTATTTAATAATATTTAAATAATAAATAATTAATTTATAAATTTTATCTCTCTTTAAATATTATTTAATAGGCATTAAATAATAATTACTAATTTATCATCTTTATTTATTATTAACATTTAAAATAATAAATAAATAATAAATTTATTTAACTTAATCATGGTTTAGCTGACTAGATTAATATTTAAAATATTTAAATATTAAACTTAATGAAAAATATCCTCCCCAATATTATTTTTGAATTATTATTATTTTTGTTATAATTTTAAATTAGTTTTTAAATATTTAAATTATTTAAATTTAATCCGAATGACATTTCCGTAAATAATTCAAAAACTGAACCGAGGGCAGAATGGTAATTCTGCCAAGAAAAACACGGAGGGGCAAACTTGTAATTTCGCCGGAAAAATAACTACCGCGCATGGCGCGCGTTATAATCTTTTCGGACCAAAACGGCGTCGTTTTTGAAAGGCCGGAAATGGCCTCCGCGCATAACGCGCGGAGTAAAATTCCACGGACGCCAAACGACGTCGTTTGGCTCCGCGTCCTCGGTGAACAGTGACAGGCGCGCATTGCGCGGAAACCCTTAAAATTTTTTCTTCCGACAGAACGTGAACAGTACCCATTTTAATTAAAAATATACCATCAAGTAAGCTTTAAATCCTCAATAAAAATCCAAAAAAATTATCAATCACCTTATATTAATTTATAACATGAAAAATTAATTTTTCATGATTTAATATCATTATTTTTTTATAAAAATTTTTACATCACATAAACTACCACAAATCATAACTTTTTGTGTATAACTCCATTTTGAGTGATTCAAACTTTGTTTTTCTCATGATTTAATGTTCTATAATATTAGAACATCAAACCTAAGTTTTACAAAAATATTTTTGATAATATATTTCAAAACTTGTTTACACACTACTAAATACATATTTTAGCATATAAAATATACCAAAATACAAACCAAGCATATTAAACTCAAGCATGGCATAAATATTACCACTACACATTAATAACCATATTAACATATTTATACTAACATGATGATTTATTTAATTTAAAAATAAAACTTTATTTAAAATAACCATTACCTTGATTTAATGGCTATCTTCCTTTTTCTTCCAAAATAGGTGATTAAGGAAGATGACATGAACCAAGACTCCTTCTCTTCTCTTAGTATTTTGCTCTCAAATTTTCTCACACTCTCAAATGCTCTCTAGCTCTCTCTTTTGGACTTGGAAATAAAAGATGAGAAATGATTTTCAAAAACTACTAACTTGTAAGTATACTTACAATTTCAATAGATATAAAATCTATATCTATCAAATTTTCATAATGAGGGTGGTTGGAGACTTGTGCAAGAATTCTAGCTAAGTGCTAAGTTGGTGAAAAGAAACATGGTTTCATGTACTTTTAAAAATAAAACAAGCAATCCTTTTAATTAAATAAATGAAAATCAAATAATAATAATAATAATAAAAATAATAACAATACATTCTCTCTCCTCCTCACCCCATGATGTCGGCTGATGGACTTCAAAAAGTCCCAAAAATCAAGTCACTTTTCTTATTTTAATTAATTAATAAGTTATTTAATTATTTTTCCAAGTGGGCCAATCATTGGGCTTTAATTTAAAATACCAATTGGGCTTTTATTAAATTGTTTGGGCTACTAAATTGTCAAATTTTATTATTCCCCACTTGGGCTACTAATTGACCCATGTTGGGCTAATTTAATAATTTACACATTAATTATTCAATCCATGGTTAAATAAATAATTAGATTGAATAAATAAATAAATATTTTAACCCATAAGTATTAAATTACTAATTGGACTAATAAATATTATTATTAATATTTCACATTATTTACATTAATTAATAATCATATTAATTAATTTATTATATTTAATTCACTCATTATATTCAATTTAATTGAATATTTAATTAATAGGAAACTTATCAATTATTTTGATATTAAAACTTTAGGGTTTGTTCACTAATTTAATAATATATTAGTGACCCCCTTTAATTAATTTTAGTAATTAATTACATAATTATTTAATCACATAATTAATTAATCACATAAAAAGATTTAAATAATCTCGTAAAAATAACTCGTTGGAAATTAAATTAATAATTTAATTAATAAAGATGTGGAAATTCTAGGACATTACAGTCATAATATTAATATACAAAATAAAATGTGTATTAATATATTTTCAAATATCTTAACCGAATAGAAAATAAATTCAAATCCATCTATTTTTCTATAATTCAACTTAATTAATATGGATGAGTAGAGATCAATTCAACTTAAAGTCAATAGTCATTTAGTTGGATTCAATTTATTATCCATAAATATCTATAACATTTATAAAACAATATATTTATTCAATATTATTGTGACGCCCCCAAATCTGGGCCCACACAGCCCAAACTTGAGTCGTCAAAAGACTACAACAAAATTATTACAACAAAGCACAACGTACTACAATACAGTGTATAATAATACACAACTAAGTCTTCACTATTATTGCCACACTATTTTACAAAACGTGAAGACTATGATAACTATTCCTCGGACCCTCACTCCATTCCCCGGCTAGACCCTGTTATGTTTTCATCTCCTGTTGAAAAACAATGGAACAAAAGAAAGGGTGAGCTCAAATAGCCCAGTAAGAAATATCATGACTAAGATAATGACGAATAAATTATCATTAGCCTTCAACAGTTGAGTTCTTGATAGAATACAATAGACTACAAGGTTTATATCAAAAACTGCAGTTAAATTCTTAAACAACGTTCAGATCAATAATAGCAGCGGAATGAGTAATCTATTAGAAGAATAATGCAGACTATAATGTCCACTCGGTTCTCTTTTTAGGAAAAACATCATCAACTTTTATCATCTGAAGTATCATTAGTCAAGATAATACAAATTCACAGTTCCTGATCATAATCATGCACATCAACAGTTCATCTTTGTACTACGGGCCAAAGATATTCAATATAGCACCAACGGTCATGATTATACCAGATTCAGCCTTTGGTCATAATCATACCAAACAACAGTTCATCTTTGCACTACGGGCCAAAGAGAACATTCACCACGTGCCATAAAAAACACCGAACAGATGTATCGCCTTTAACCTATTATATCGCCTTTAACCTATCATCTGTTCAACAAATATATCACATCTGTGCCCCCGGCCACAGATATTCACAACAGCTTGATTTTTGGATGATTAGAATGATATAAATGATGAACAAAAGAAATAGGATAACAATAAGTATCGGAAGTTTACTTTGTACAGATTCAAATAATGTCCAAATTGTCAACATGATGTGGAGTGAAATTCAAGATCCACAGTTCAGAATAACGGTTACAATTCAATAGAAAGGTTCACGTAAATAGGAAGGTTAAGTTGAAATAATGAAGTTCAACTATTATGGAACATATAATATTTTCAGGAATTATAGAAGCAATAGTTCCATAATAAATTTCGATTTAGGTGTATGAAAGAAAATAATATCCCTTACCGTAGCAGGTTTGATTAACAAAAGGTGAAGAAAATTAATACAAAGGGTTATTCACCAACAGGCGGCAATCCGCTCCGTAAGGTTATTCCCACAATTTAATAGAATTTGAGTACAAAGAGTTATTCACCAAACAGGCGGCAATCCGCTCCGTAAGGTTATTCCCACAATTTAATAGAATTTGAGTACAAAGAGTTATTCACCAAACAGGCGGCAATCCGCTCCGTAAGGTTATTCTCAGAGATTAATAATGAATGAATACGAAAGGTTATTCACCAACAGGCGGCAATCCGCTCCGTAAGGTTATTCCCACAATTTAATACATGGAAATAAAAGGCACGTCTTATGAGTAAGGAAGAAACAATATTATTATCGAGAATCAAATAATGATAATCCCTTACCATAATATGTTTGAATAATGGAAGATGAAAAAGATGGTATCCCTTACCGTAACACGTGACTGGATATTGATTTAAATGAGATTGATTAACTTGAACAGTACACGTATACTTATAGATCTTCACAAATACTCAAGATGACTTAAGCACACTTAGAGAGAACTTTCACAAGAAGTATTTAGAGAGAGAAAGAAAGAACAAGTAAGGAAGTTTATGAAAAATCCTTAAGTTAAGGCTTCTATTTATAGCCAAAAATCTCATCATTCATTTAATCTAAACCATTCATTTAAAGATCATCTTTTAATCTACACCATCCATTTCAAATATTATATTATCTTTAATCTACACCATTCATTTCATATCACCTAATAATCACCTAACTTTATATTATAAACAAATTAATTTAATTATTCAACAATAATTCACACTTTAATCTACACCATTCATTTCATATTACCTAATAATCACCTAACTTTATATTATAAACAAATCAATTCAATTATTCAACAATAATTCACACTTTAATCTACACCATTCATTTCATATCACCTAATAATCACCTAACTTTATATTATAAACAAATAACTTTATCAATTCAATTATTATGACTAATTGTTATAAATACAGTATAGTTAGCTCTTAGATATCAAGTCAATAAATTAATGAAATACAACTGTTTAAATAACATCATAATAGAGATAACAATAATGTAAAATAAAGCATACGTTACTGTGTAATGACAATTATTGATTCAATAATGTGAATTACTGTGCATATGTTACTGTGACAATTATTAGGTTCAATAATTTTAAAAACAGTGCAACAACAATTATTGACTCAATGATATAAAATACAGTGTAATGACAATTATTAAATCAATAATGCAAAATACTGTGTAACAACAATTATTGAATTGATAATATAAAATATTATGCAGTGACAATTATCGATGAAATGATGCGTAACAGTTACGGTGTCAATTATCAGACCAAAAATATGAGACACTATGCAATACCGTGTGTTACTGTAGAGTACCGTGTGCTACAGAAAATACCATAAACTACCGTATGCTACTATTCTTTTATCACCGGTATTTTAACAGTTCCGTTGACTATTTTTATTTAAAAAGGTTACTTCTGTCGTTTTCTATATCCGACAAATATTCCGTTGTGGGGTCCACCAATAATTTATTATTTCGGCGCCGTCGTACGGCACGAATATTCCCCGACCAAACGAATATTCCCCGACAAAGCGAATATTGTCCGACAAAATAAAATTTGCACATAACATCCTTAACTTTCAATTTTGTTAATTTAACCACTTACTGTTTCAAAAAAAAAATATATATATGAAGAAAAATTAAATTTTGTATTTCATAAAATTCGGGGTCTTACAACCTCCCCTCCTTATGAAATTTCGTCCCCGAAATTGACGTACCTGACATATCGAAGAGGTAAGGATACTTAGATTTCATCTCAGATTCTAGCTCCCAGGTCATTTCCTCAGTATCTTGGTTCCTCCATAAAACCTTAACTTGAGGTATAACCTTTGAGCGTAGGATCTGCTCCTTCTTATCCAGGATCTTAACAGGTACCTCCTCGTATGTTAAATCTTCTGCTATAACGTCTGGTTCTAACTCAATGACGTGGTTTGGGTCCTTCACATATTTACGTAACATAGATATGTGAAAAACGTTATGGATGCGAGACATACTTGGTGGTAGGGCTAGTCTGTAGGCTACGGTTCCTATTCGATCGAGGATTTCAAATGGGCCAATAAATCGAGGGTTGAGCTTTCCTCTTTTTCCGAATCTCGTAACCCCTTTCCATGGAGAAACACGTAAGAATACATGATCTCCGACGTTGAAACTTTCGTCTCTCCGATGAAGATCAGCATAACTCTTTTGTCGTTCTTGTGCGGTCTGTATTCGTTGTCGGATCATTTGGATCTTTTCGGTCGTCAAGCGTACCAACTCGGGTCCCAACAATTTTGCTTCTCCTACCTCATTCCAACATATTGGAGAGCGACACTTCCTTCCATACAATGCCTCGAATGGAGCCATGCCTATGCTTGCTTGGTAACTGTTGTTGTAAGAAAATTCCACCAACGGCAAGTACTTATCCCAACTTCCTTTGAAGTCTAATACACAAAGTCTCAAAAGATCTTCGAGGGTCTGGATCGTCCTTTCCGATTGTCCGTCCGTTTGAGGATGGTATGCAGAACTAAAACGTAGTTCAGTGCCCATAGCTTTTTGTAGACTGATCCAAAAGCGTGAAGTGAATCTAGGATCTCGATCAGAAACTATGGAAACTGGCATGCCATGCAATCTCACGATCTCATTTATGTACATACCGGCAAGACGTTCAAGTGAAAAGTTTTCTCGTATAGGCAAGAAATGAGCAGATTTGGTCAATCTATCTACGATCACCCAAATTGCATCTAAGCCTTGAGAAACTTTTGGAAGACCCGTCACGAAGTCCATATTGATGTGTTCCCACTTCCATTCGGGAACTTCAAGTGATTGTAATGGACCTTTAGGAACTTGATGCTCTGCCTTGACACGTTGACAAGTTAGGCACCTTGAGATAAACTCCGCAATCTCTCTTTTCATATTGTTCCACCAAAATGTATGTCGAAGATCTCGATACATCTTGGTACCTCCTGGGTGGATTGCAAACGGCGTGTTGTGTGCCTCCATCATGATTTTATGCTTTAATTCAGGATCGTTAGGAACACAGAGTCGAGAGTTGACTCGAAGTATTCCTTTCTCGTCGATTCTTGCTTCGGAAATGACACCTTCTTGTACTTTCTTTATCATGTTTATCAGTTCCGGATCGGTAGCTTGAGCAGCTTTAATTTTATCGATTAAAGTTGGTTCTACTCGCACGTAAACAATCTTCGAGTGGGTCCCTGGTGTCTTTAGCTCTATCTCCATCTTTTGCAAGTCGTACAAAATACACTTTTGTGTTGTCAGCAGTGCACTTGTACTTGCATAAGATTTTCTGCTCAAAGCATCAGCTACAACGTTCGCCTTTCCCGGGTGATACTGGATTGTGTGGTCATAATCTTTTAACAGCTCAAGCCAACGTCGTTGTCGCATGTTGAGTTCCTTCTGGGTGAAGAAATACTTGAGACTTTTATGATCCGTATAGATATCCACTTTTTCTCCGTACAAGTAGTGTCTCCAGATCTTCAACGCGAAAACGACTGCTGCCAACTCTAGATCATGAGTAGGATAATTTTTCTCATAATCTTTGAGTTGTCGAGAGGCGTAGGCTATAACCTTTCCATGTTGCATAAGGACACAGCCTAAACCTTTGCCAGAAGCATCGCTGTAGATAACAAATTCTCCTGATCCTGATGGTATGGTCAGAACAGGAGCTGAAACCAGTCTCTTCTTGAGTTCTTGGAAACTTTTCTCGCATTCCTCGCTCCATATGAATTTTGTGCTTTTCCGAGTAAGCTGCGTTAATGGAGTGGCGATTCGAGAAAATCCTTCTACGAATCTCCGATAATAACCAGCTAGACCCAGAAAACTTCGGACTTCGGTTACTGTTTTGGGTTGTTCCCAATTTAGTACCGTTTCAATCTTCGCAGGATCGACTGATATTCCTTGACTAGAAATCACATGCCCAAGAAACGCGACCTCCTCAAGCCAGAACTCACATTTCTTCAACTTGGCATATAATTTGTTTTCACGGAGCTTTTGTAGTATCAATCTCAGGTGTTGTTCATGATCCTCGCGACTCTTGGAGTATATGAGGATGTCATCAATAAAGACAACCACAAAATGATCCAAATGTTCCTTGAATATCCGGTTCATCATGTCCATGAAAGCTGCAGGAGCATTAGTTAGTCCAAAAGGCATGACTAAGAACTCATAATGCCCATAACGAGTTCTGAAAGCAGTCTTTGGAATGTCCTCAGCTTTAACCTTTAACTGATGATATCCAGAACGGAGATCAATCTTTGAGAAATGTTGAGCGCCTTGCAATTGATCAAACATGTCATCAATCCGAGGTAACGGGTACCTGTTCTTGATGGTGACATGGTTCAATTCTCGGTAGTCAATGCACAATCTCATACTCCCGTCTTTCTTCTTCACAAATAGAACAGGAGCACCCCAAGGTGATGCACTCGGACGAATGAAACCGGTATCCAACAATTCCTGTAGTTGGACTTTTAACTCTTGAAGTTCAATGGGGGCCATTCGGTAGGGAGCTTTGGAAATGGGCTTGGTACCGGGTTCAAGATCAATATAAAAATCAATTTCACGGTTTGGGGGTAAGCCAGGAAGTTCTTCAGGAAAAACGTCAGGAAACTCATTAACAATGGGAATATCATTCAAGTTTGACGTATTTTTGTTCAAATCAGTGACATGAGCTAAAAATGCTTGACATCCGTTTTTCAATAAACGAATGGCTTTATGGCTAGAAATAACAGTTATAGATTTCAATGGTTTAGTTGCTTGAATTTGCATGACAGGTTGATTAGGAATATGAAAACTAATAATCTTATGAAAACAATCAATTTTAGCATGATGGGTAGTCAACCAATCAATTCCTAAAATCACATCAAATTCACGCATCTCCAAAGAAATAAGGTCAACAGATAATGTGAGGTTGTTGATTTGAACTAGGCAAGATTTATAGACAGTAGATGTAATGGTCATTTCTCCTAATGGGGTTTCAACTGATAAGTCAAAGTCCAAGTTTTCAGGAGTTAAGTTTAAACGCTGAGCACATGCAGGTGAGATAAAAGAATGGGTAGAGCCAGTATCTAACAAAGCGTAGACTTCACGAGAATTTATGAATAGCTTACCGGTTATCACCTCGTTCGAGTTTCGTGCCATTTGGGATGTCACAACAAAAGCTCTCCCTTGAACTACAGATTTTCCTTTATCCGCGCTAGCTTTTGGTATCATCATTGCAGCTGGACTTGATTTTGTGGCAGGACAAAACCGCGCAAGATGACCCTCTTTCCCACAACTGTAGCACTTTTTGGACTGCAGTGTACAGTTTGGGCTGATGTGACCTTCCTGACCACACCTATAGCATCTCACTGGTGGTCGATCTTCTCCCCTTGAAACTGGGGTCGGTGCTGGTGTTGGTACTGGTGCTGGTGCCCTTCCATAATTATTATGGAATCTCTTTCTTTTGAAATTGTTCCCACTAGATTCTCCTCTTCTGTTATTTGGTATGGAATTACCACCGAAGTGTTGGTTACCTCCTCGATGGTTCTCGTTCCTGTGGTTGTTGTCACTCCTTTCTCTATGCTGATCATTAACTCTTGGCTGCAATGTTTCATCTGTTTGCTCCACCCTTTGAGCCCTATCCACAACATCTGAATACAAACTAAATTTATGAGAGCTAAGTTGTTGACGAATTTTGAATCTCAAACCTCTTAGGAACATCCGACTCATTCGTGCTTCGTCATCCACAAGATGGGTGGCAAAGCGAGATAACTCGGCAAACTTAGCTTCATATTGGGAGACTGTCATGTTTCCCTGCTCCAGCTTAATGAATTCCACTTCCTTCATATGGCGGATGCTTTCTGGGAAGTACTTCTCGTTAAACAGTTCTTCGAATTCTGTCCAAGACATTTCGAGTGCTGAAGGTTGGATACGTTTTACCGCTTCCCACCAATGGTCTGCCTCACCTCGTAACATAAAAGTGGCAAATGGCACCTTCTGATCATCAGCGCATTGTAAGACATCAAGTATTTTTGTCGTCTGCTTCAGCCATGCCTCCGCTTTGAGTGGGTCAGGCTTCCCGTGGAATTCAGGTGGTCCTAATTCTTTAAATTGCTTAACAGTGACCATCCTCAAATTGCCAGCGTTTCTACCGTTATTATTGACTGGATTTCCTCTTCCTTGATTCTGTATGAACTGCATGAAATTCCTAAAGAATCCATCGTTCATCATGTTATCAGGAACATTATTTCCTGAGTTGGCAGGAGGATTGTTTGGGGCCTCTTGATTCTCGGCTACATTTGCTTCAAGCATTCCATAGTTAACCTCTTGATTTCCAGATGCCATACTAAACTGTGGTCACAAAATAAATGTTAGTTCAAATAAACTGACTCATCACTTCATGTTCCTACATTCAAATCGACTCATTAGATAATAAAATCTATTTTAGGTAGGACACACTAGTGACTGATTCTATTCGTCTCTCCCCTCTTAGTTCTACCCCAGATCTCCATTAAAGACCATATCCCTAAGCTCTGATGCCAACTGTGACGCCCCCAAATCTGGGCCCACACAGCCCAAACTTGAGTCGTCAAAAGACTACAACAAAATTATTACAACAAAGCACAACGTACTACAATACAGTGTATAATAATACACAACTAAGTCTTCACTATTATTGCCACACTATTTTACAAAACGTGAAGACTATGATAACTATTCCTCGGACCCTCACTCCATTCCCCGGCTAGACCCTGTTATGTTTTCATCTCCTGTTGAAAAACAATGGAACAAAAGAAAGGGTGAGCTCAAATAGCCCAGTAAGAAATATCATGACTAAGATAATGACGAATAAATTATCATTAGCCTTCAACAGTTGAGTTCTTGATAGAATACAATAGACTACAAGGTTTATATCAAAAACTGCAGTTAAATTCTTAAACAACGTTCAGATCAATAATAGCAGCGGAATGAGTAATCTATTAGAAGAATAATGCAGACTATAATGTCCACTCGGTTCTCTTTTTAGGAAAAACATCATCAACTTTTATCATCTGAAGTATCATTAGCCAAGATAATACAAATTCACAGTTCCTGATCATAATCATGCACATCAACAGTTCATCTTTGTACTACGGGCCAAAGATATTCAATATAGCACCAACGGTCATGATTATACCAGATTCAGCCTTTGGTCATAATCATACCAAACAACAGTTCATCTTTGCACTACGGGCCAAAGAGAACATTCACCACGTGCCATAAAAAACACCGAACAGATGTATCGCCTTTAACCTATTATATCGCCTTTAACCTATCATCTGTTCAACAAATATATCACATCTGTGCCCCCGGCCACAGATATTCACAACAGCTTGATTTTTGGATGATTAGAATGATATAAATGATGAACAAAAGAAATAGGATAACAATAAGTATCGGAAGTTTACTTTGTACAGATTCAAATAATGTCCAAATTGTCAACATGATGTGGAGTGAAATTCAAGATCCACAGTTCAGAATAACGGTTACAATTCAATAGAAAGGTTCACGTAAATAGGAAGGTTTAGTTGAAATAATGAAGTTCAACTATTATGGAACATATAATATTTTCAGGAATTATAGAAGCAATAGTTCCATAATAAATTTCGATTTAGGTGTATGAAAGAAAATAATATCCCTTACCGTAGCAGGTTTGATTAACAAAAGGTGAAGGAAATTAATACAAAGGGTTATTCACCAACAGGCGGCAATCCGCTCCGTAAGGTTATTCCCACAATTTAATAGAATTTGAGTACAAAGAGTTATTCACCAAACAGGCGGCAATCCGCTCCGTAAGGTTATTCCCACAATTTAATAGAATTTGAGTACAAAGAGTTATTCACCAAACAGGCGGCAATCCGCTCCGTAAGGTTATTCTCAGAGATTAATAATGAATGAATACGAAAGGTTATTCACCAACAGGCGGCAATCCGCTCCGTAAGGTTATTCCCACAATTTAATACATGGAAATAAAAGGCACGTCTTATGAGTAAGGAAGAAACAATATTATTATCGAGAATCAAATAATGATAATCCCTTACCATAATATGTTTGAATAATGGAAGATGAAAAAGATGGTATCCCTTACCGTAACACGTGACTGGATATTGATTTAAATGAGGTTGATTAACTTGAACAGTACACGTATACTTATAGATCTTCACAAATACTCAAGATGACTTAAGCACACTTAGAGAGAACTTTCACAAGAAGTATTTAGAGAGAGAAAGAAAGAACAAGTAAGGAAGTTTATGAAAAATCCTTAAGTTAAGGCTTTTATTTATAGCCAAAAATCTCATCATTCATTTAATCTAAACCATTCATTTAAAGATCATCTTTTAATCTACACCATCCATTTCAAATATTATATTATCTTTAATCTACACCATTCATTTCATATCACCTAATAATCACCTAACTTTATATTATAAACAAATCAATTTAATTATTCAACAATAATTCACACTTTAATCTACACCATTCATTTCATATTACCTAATAATCACCTAACTTTATATTATAAACAAATCAATTCAATTATTCAACAATAATTCACACTTTAATCTACACCATTCATTTCATATCACCTAATAATCACCTAACTTTATATTATAAACAAATAACTTTATCAATTCAATTATTATGACTAATTGTTATAAATACAATATAGTTAGCTCTTAGATATCAAGTCAATAAATTAATGAAATACAATTGTTTAAATAACATCATAATAGAGATAACAATAATGTAAAATAAAGCATACGTTACTGTGTAATGACAATTATTGATTCAATAATGTGAATTACTGTGCATATGTTACTGTGACAATTATTAGGTTCAATAATTTTAAAAACAGTGCAACAACAATTATTGACTCAATGATATAAAATACAGTGTAATGACAATTATTAAATCAATAATGCAAAATACTGTGTAACAACAATTATTGAATTGATAATATAAAATATTATGCAGTGACAATTATCGATGAAATGATGCGTAACAGTTACGGTGTCAATTATCAGACCAAAAATATGAGACACTATGCAATACCGTGTGTTACTGTAGAGTACCGTGTGCTACAGAAAATACCATAAACTACCGTATGCTACTATTCTTTTATCACCGGTATTTTAACAGTTCCGTTGACTATTTTTATTTAAAAAGGTTACTTCTGTCGTTTTCTATATCCGACAAATATTCCGTTGTGGGGTCCACCAATAATTTATTATTTCGGCGCCGTCGTACGGCACGAATATTCCCCGACCAAACGAATATTCCCCGACAAAGCGAATATTGTCCGACAAAATAAAATTTGCACATAACATCCTTAACTTTCAATTTTGTTAATTTAACCACTTACTGTTTCAAAAAAAATATATATATATGAAGAAAAATTAAATTTTGTATTTCATAAAATTCGGGGTCTTACAATTATACTCTCTCTGTCTGATTTTATTTGTCCTAATTGACTTTTTATGGTCAATTTAATTAATTTTAAGGACAATAATTGAACAAATATACTAAAATTTTTGAAATCAAATAAGTTGATTTTGATAGTGTATTTGATGCATTTTTATATGATAATAATTTTGTTCTTATATTTAATAAGTTTAAGAATAAATTTTTATTTTAAACATGGTCAATTTGATCATAAAAAGTCAATTAAGACAAATAAAACTGGACAGAAAAAGTACTACTTTTACGATCTTTCTTTGTATATATATTATACAAACAATAAGAGCTTATTATTATTATTATTATTATTATTTTGTTTTGAATTTTTGAATTTCAGGACATATAATTACTTTTTTTAATCTATACTTTTGTAGGAACAATATTGTCAAGTTTTGAATTTATTGTAAAAATGCATATTTTTATTCATTATAACATATATTGTTACAGATAAATTGTATATCATATATATATATATATATATAATCATTTGTGTCCTCTATCAATTTCTTTTTAAATTCGAAACAATACTCATATGCCTCTTTAATGAATTAAACTTTATAACTTCATATAAAATAGCTTAAAATAATAAATTAAAAGTTTAATTCACAAGTTTTTTATTTTGGAGTTTTTTTTATAAGAAAATTATATATATATATATATATATATATATATATATATATATATATATATATATATATATATATATATATATATATATATTGTAGTAAGAAGTGTGCACATGTATTTTAAAATTTTTATTTTTCAAAAGCTTTCACAAAATTTTAAGTAAATCATAATAATAATAACTAGCACATTGATAAAATATTCTATCTGAAATAAATTAAAAGTCATATCGAACTAATTTACTTATATATTAAAATTAATTAATCTATATTCTAATATAAATATCATGCGTTTCAAATCAATTAAAAGTGAAGAAATTATATAAAAAATGATTAGTAATTTTTTTTATATTGTAAGATATTAATATAATTATCATTATTTATTAATAATTATTTTTTTATAAAGATACATATTAAAATAGTCCAGTTAATGTATTAGGGAGTCTTTTATAAAAGACTTGGAAGAAATTCCATCATGACATAAATGATGCAAAGAATTAAACCTGGCGAAATTTTCATATTATACATTTGCGTAGGTGAAAATAATAAAGTCTTACATAATAAATATAAACTTATAAAGGCTTCAAATGATGAACATGGGAGCAAGTTCAAACAACGGCTGCAAAGTATTAGGCAAGAACTTCCTAGCAAACAAGAAACATATTGAGCTAATATTCCCATTATAACTACAATTACTACCATACCTTATTCTATTCAAAAACTCCATAAGTAATGCTCCTGTTTGAGTTCAAATATGTTGAACCGATAATATTCACAGGTGTTGGAATATAATGCTCATCAGAATAACATGGAGGGCGGCAGTACTCGCTAAAAATCGGATAAAATTTCCCGTCTCATATTATCTCGACGGCTGTTTTCCAGTTCATTTCAAACCATTGGGAGCCTTTACGCCAATTGGAGATATTTATCGTAGATCACATTTGGTCGTTGTAGCGTCCATGGCCAACCTTTCTCGGATCGTCGTATGAGGCTATAAAGCTTTCGTTGGAGTTACGTTGATGAGGTAGTTGTAGATTTTAGTGAAGTTGAACAAGGGGATGCAAGTCTCTGAAAGTAGTACAATCTTTCGTTTGAGAAGTCGAGAAGAGCGTTTGCTAGAAGGCATCGATCATGGATGGTTTTTCCCACTCTACCGGCTGCATTAGTACAATGAAATCATAAATCGAATATTAATGGAGTGAGTCAAATTCTATTGTTTCTGTCTAATCTGTTGTCCCTGTTTATGCAATGTTACCACCTAATCCTTATCTATTGATATACAACTATTTTGTAATTAAATAAAAATTCTGTGAAGAGTAATATATTGGATGAGACAACGGATTTAAATTCCAAATGAAGTATAAACATATATTTAAAATTTGTTGAACATTAGTTGTGACAATTTTCCATCGGCATCTCCAGCCTTTTTTTTTTTTTTTTGCAATAAATATCTTATAAAACCAAGAACTAAAAATGCATGTTTACAAGGGGACATACCCCAGGGAACCGAACAACAGGAAGAAATAAGCCAAAGCCTAAATCAGGTCAACAACTAAATACAAATCCCCGACATTATATAAGGTGAAATACAGTATAGGGTCCCATATTATGACATACCTAGAATACCAAAAATACATAGCAACAAGTGCATCTGCTCATACTATAGACAAAATAAGCAGCTACAGAACTCCATAGCGCAGCAAGGCAGCATCCCTCTGGAGCATCAAACCATCATCCTCATCAACCAGAGGGCTATACCCTCCTGCCCAAAATAGTGGTAGCTAAAAACAAACACGAGCAACAGCTCCTAACAGCTATATTGTCATCAGAAGAGTCCCGTAGAAGCACATATTGTCTAGTACAGATCACAAGCACCACTAGAAGTTTCAACTCAGGTGACCCAAGAGCAAGAAATTAGAGATCTCATCAGTGTCCCTAAGAAATAAAAAATAAAAACTGCCAACCTACTTTTATAACAATTAGACATGTAGGTGCAATTGAACCGGGTAAAAAAGAACACCTAGGATACATCATTTCAACAATGAAGCAATCAACCACCTCACCCCACAATTGCAATGACCACAGTAATTTTCAAATCAAAGACCGTCCTTAAACACCTAGCAGAATGCGGATGAACTATAGCCTTAGCTGGTTAAAATTTGGACAATGTAGATATAAGCATGAAAATTCAACAAACGAAGATTCCCTCTATGGTACAGAACAAATTTCTGTCAACTGGTACTTGTCAGGAGGGAAGCAGTAAAGCACCCACCAAGAACACCGTTTTAATCAACAGTGCAATTATATGCCACTTAATCACTTATGAACCTAACAGAAATCAAGTCTCATGAATCACAGAAGTAGGGAAGAACACAATCTAGACAAAAGATTGTTTAATAATTCTACGAGAAGGCCTAATGAAATTTATAAGAATATATATATATATATATAGATTGGATCAAGAACATACCCTCTTAAACAACATACCTAACATACCCCCTTTAGCGACGGACCCGGCGACGGTTTGGTCCGTCGCCATAGGTTCGTCCGTCTCTAAATGTTTTAGAGGTGGATTTTGTTGTCCGTCTCTAAAACATTTAGCGACGGACGAACCTATGGCGACGGACCAAACCGTCGCCGGGTCCGTCGCTAAAGGGGGTATGTTAGGTATGTTGTTTAAGAGGGTATACCCCCTTTAGCGACGGACCCGGCGACGGTTTGGTCCGTCGCCATAGGTTCGTCCGTCGCTAAATGTTTTAGAGACGGACAACAAAATCCACCTCTAAAATATTTAGAGACGGACGAACCTATGGCGACGGACCAAACCGTCGCCGGGTCCGTCGCTAAAGGGGGTATGTTAGGTATGTGGTTTAAGAGGGTACGTTCTTGATCCAATCTATATATATATATATATATACATATAAAGTAAAGGTAACCATTAGGATTCCAGGCAATTGGATCCCCATCATTCCATCACAATGTCATTTCCTCAGCAGGTAGGAGTCAAAAAAAAAGAGGGCGCCTCCACAAACATCAAACCAACATGAACTGAAGTGAAATATTATGTAGCTATGATATACAACACCAGAACTAAGTACATAGGTATGTATATATATATACATGTACATATGAATAAATATATATATTGATGCATATTTTGAAGCAAACATGAGTAAGACAGAATGTAATAGTTCATGTTGTTCAAAAGCAGACAGACCCATGATCTGATTTAGGGGGTGTTTGATAGCAGTTTAATGGGTTTGAATAGTCTTCCATCTGATTCGGTCAGGCATTAAGACCGTTTGTTTGGGTAAATAACTAAATATTGATCTAAATGGGGCCGTAAGCATCTGACTAAATCAGGCTAATTTTTCTTGCTTATTCAATCAGCTACTTGGCTGAATGAACTTTTCATTCTCATACCCTTCCTGCGATTACTGGTCAGAAATGAATCACAGAAGGTAGATTCAATTGATCCGAGAATTCAACGGCGGCGTGCTTCGCTGTTTCGGAGGATCCGGTAAGGCTACTTGTTTGAAGGAGGAAGTATCTGCTTGGACGAAGGTTGTCGAGTATGGATTGTTGGGCTCGGATCTGGTGACGGGTACTGCCGCCGGAGTAGGCGGCGGTGATGGGTGGAACAGTCCATTGTGATTACTGCTGCTGCTACAGGTTGAACTACTGCTACTATGGCTGTTTGGGGATGGAATTAGAGATGAGTTTTGATTTTCTTGAAGTTTCAGTGAAGTTTGCATTGGGGGGAGGGATCTGTTTTAGAGAGAGCTTTCTATAAAGAATTGTGAAGGGGAAGAAATGAAAAGAAATGATTAATTAGGAATTTTGTTATACGCAATTATTTATACAATTATCTTTTATAAAATAGTTATAACAAAACTGATTAATTAGATTATTAGTAGAAATTGTTTGGCATTTTGAACTCCCTTTGTTACCTTCTTTGGTTTGGTAAAAAATTTAAGTGGTGTATAAATTTTAAAATTAATATAATTTAAAAAAAATTAGAATTAAATAAATTTTATAATTAATAATTTTTGTTATATATTATACAATTGTTAATAATTGTATTAATTAAAAATCAAAAGTTAAATTATATTTTTAATAGTTAAATATTCAACATAGTTTATAAGGGTAAAATAATAAAAAAAATGTTATTCAGATGTTTTAGACATATCGATTATCAAAGAATTTTTTTCATTCAAAATTCTGTTTCATTCAGCTCATTCAGATTATTTAAACATTCAGAATTGTTTCATTCAATTTTATGAAACAGCACCTAAGTCTCCACCCAACAAACTTCAAACAGCACAAGAAAATGATTATCGCAAAGGGGCAGGCATAAAGAAAATAAGCAAAGAATAACCTAATTAAAGTCAACTGAGGTACTTTCAGCGTAGTAGCACAAAATGAGACGTTCAAACTAAAACCATTACTTCTGAAATAAATCTCACAATGTATATAAAATGCAAAACCAATCGGAAGAAAAGCTTTAAGCCAAAACAATTCTTTATCCCAAAATTAACGAAGGAAATAAGAACACAAGAAACAGAAACTAAACAATATGTATGAAATTTACAAAACTGACCTCTGTGTTAAAACAAAATGATACAAGGGGTAATGCCATTCAACTTGTTCTGAAGCTACAAACAAATGATGTTTTCCAGTATCCTATACTATAAAAGAAAATCAGGGATTTCTGGGGTTTGTCCAACTACTTCCGAGCTTCCATCTGATCTATGTCGAGCTTTGTGCCTCCCATGGCGGTGACCACTCTTCTTCTTATCTCGTCGACCATTTTCTTCTCTTTCCTCAGCAGTCTTCTCAGGACTTCTATGTTTTCTCTCTTTATGGTTTTTACTACTTCTTGAACTTTGGTCGGTATCTAATTTCTCCTTCCCCCTTAACTTGCTTGATAACTTGTTTGATGGTTTTCTTTGTGATGAAGAAGGCATGGTTTCATTACCTAAAAGAACATCCCGTACAGCTCCAGATATGACGTCATCTTTTGACTCTGTTTTCCTTGCTGCAACAGGAACTCCATCCCCTTCATCTAATTTTACCACCACAGGTCTAGCCTTCACTTGGTTTGGCTTCTTCTTTGTAACAAATGATTGCTCTGTAAGCTTTACTAGATCTTCAGTATCATTGCTGACATTATCCTTCACCTTAGGATCATTAGCAGGGGGGTAGTAATCGGAAACTACTTCCTTTTTATCTGAAGAAAGATAATATAACACATGTCGCTTACGATGTTCTGCAAGCAGAGATGTGGACTCTGTTGATAATTCAGATTCTTCTTTGTGTTGGCTGTCAATGAGGGAAAACCCATCATGCTCATCAGAACAAAGCCTTGCAAGGGAAAATGAACTTGATATAGGTAACTGAATATCACTACATATTGTCTCCAAGTAACTGAGGTTCTCCTCGAGCAACAATCCATCAGGTATAGGTACCCTTTCTTGAGCACTCAGTGAAATTGGACCAAGCTCCTCCGAAATGGCGTCATGTATCAATTTGACAATCTCAGAAGCTTGTAGTTCTCCCCCCTCAAAGTTCCCTTCCTTCTGGACAACAGAACCAGTTATTTCTCGCTGCACTAACTCAATTAAACCAAGAATGTTACATACCCTCTCTTGAATTTCCACCTCATGGCTTCCGGCATATGGTGCCAAAGCTGTTTCAATAAGAGTTAATAGGTTAATAACAGATTCTGGTGTAAACAGATTCTTCTTCAAAGATACTGATGAAGAGGTATGCTCATGGATAATGATTGTATCCGGATCATTTCCTGCAGAAGATTTTTCATCTGGTTGACTTAAAACCCTTTTTTCAAACATCTGATCCTCTTTACATGTTACTGAATTGAAACTTTCCGGGAATTCTCTTTCAAAGACTGAATCTGCCTCTCCTGGTTCCGAATCAACTGGAAATGAGGAAAAAGAAAGTGCAGCTTCATTCGGCAAGAGATAAGAATACAGACAAAAGGTCAACACTTTAAATGCAGACTGGATATACACAGCTCTTATTGATGCTGGCAAGAGATTTGTATGTGATTGTAAGAGTGCCTCCATAAGCTCAAATGGATTCTTTGAAAACTGAACATACTCGCCTGATACCCAAGCTGCTGCAGATAATATCCTATGAATGAAAGGATTTCCAAGTAAGGCAGGATCAATAAGTAGATCACGACCAACACGAACAAGCTCGGGCCTAACATCTTTGACTCTCATACCAATATCTATCAACTGGTTCTCAATTTCTTCTCCCCTTTGGCAATGCTAAATTCTAGACATTTCCCCAAGAAGAATAACATACCAATTAAAATCAATAATTATCTCATAAACATTGCTACCACAAGTAGATAAAATAGAATGAAGAATCGCATTACAAAATTCTGGATCAGATTTAATTGCATAATTAATCAAAATCCTGCAAATCTCAACCACATTATCCTCTGACACCATTCCCATCACAAGCCTCAATGCCTCAAACTTAATATTCGCATCAACATCACTCAAAGACTTAATCACGACCTCCTTATTCTTGACAACTGCCCACAAATGCTTCGAGGAAACAATTAATAACCCTTGCAATCCTAGATACTTGAGATTCGGATCATCATCAATCAAAAACTCCCTTATTTTCTCAACTGCAAGTTTCACCGCAGATTCATACTCACTCAAACTAGCAACAATAGTTCTTACACACTCAAACACCAAAGACTTTGCCCTGGTCCTCCTCAAATGCTCACAAATAGGGTCCACCAACTTCTTCGCTAACCTAGGTTCTAACTGAGCTAATTTTGCAAACACCTTCAAAACCTTAATTAAAACCCAATTATTCCTACAATCCACCAAAATCTTAAAAAACTCTGGCGCCAATGGAAGATAAGATCTGGGTTCTCTCATTGCAAGCTCACAAAACACACCCACAGTGGCGGACACTGCTCCCATATCAGAACTCTCTAAATTCTCAACTGATCTCTTAAAACATACCCGAACTGCATCTGGGTAGTGCCCAAAAGCCCTCAACATAGTCACAATTGCTTTCTTTCTAACAAAACTCTTATTACTAGCGAGCAAAGTAGATATATTCAGAGTTAAATCGCTTGCAAGATCAGGCGTGCATATAGCACTAAGAGTTTCAAGAGCAAGACTCACCTCAAATTCGTTTGCTGAAGAAAGATCCTTCCGGAGTTGATTGGTGAGGAGGAGCAGAACATCAGTGGAGGAATTGAAGGAGAGAGAAACAGCGAGATACCCAATTTTTTTGTGGGAAAAAGAAGGGGATGAAGTGAGTTCAATGGCGTGGAAAGAGGCCCAAGAGGACATATCAATGGCGTGTAAAGAGTGAAGGTAAGTGAGTTTTTGCAGGGCGGTGGATTTGGTGGCGAGGTCTGTAGATTTTATTTCCCGGCGGATCTCTTCGACGGATTTGGAGATGAAGGCGGTGGTTTCGGCGCCGGGGAGGTGGAGACGGAGGCCCTTGATTAGATCTTCGAGAGTGCGTTGGAACAGAGAATCCATAAACGAAGGGCCTGACATTTTTGTACCAAATCAAAGCAGTCGATTGCGATTGTTCTGTGTTTATGGGAAGTTCATGATCGGAGATAATTTATCAAATACTGTTCAATCGATTGAGGGAATTATGAAGGTGGAGCAGTGAAGTTAATTAAATGGGAAGAAGACGGCGAGTGATGCTAATGCTCGTATTCGGAAAGAGTAATATCAATCAACTAGATAAAAAACCGGTCGTGTACAATAGATTTACTTGGCTAAAATTCATGTTCTTCAATGACAGAAAAAATGAATCACAATGATAATTTAATGAAAAAATATACACATATTTATATTATCTTCACCATCTTACCAAAAGAAGCGTATCTTGTTTATAAACAGGTGGATAAAATTTATCAAAAGATAGTAAAGACACTAAACCAGTTACAAATCAGGAAAGTAACGGATTTTCCGTCACTTGGCCTACCAAATCCTATACATTGAGAAGTTTAGAAGAACATGTCTTCTACACGCAACATCAAATTGATCCTTTAATCGAAAGCAAAAACACCCATCAACATCTAGGAAAAAAACAAAGTTGAAGAAAACGTTACTCGACTACCACCAGTCCTTTCCCCAATGACTATAGGACATACACACACCTACGCAGGTGAATAAAAGAAAAGGTTACATGTGTTTCAACCACAACATAGATCATACACACAGATACACACCTATGAAGGCACATAAAATAACCTACGTAAACTGACAGAAAAATAAAGACCGACACACAGTGCAAGAGAGAGATAGAGAGTACTATGGTAGTTCAGAAGCATCTCAATGAGGTCAACATGAGTCGGTAGCATTCTTCTATAGCAATAATTCACCAATCGCAAGGAATCAAAAGCATCGCTGCACAAAACAATTAAAAGTTACGTCTCCACCTCTTTGTCAAAGTGGATTGATAGACAAAGTACATGTACCTTCACAACAATGTATCATTTTTATCGACCACCTGCGAACTCTATACACATAATAGATGACACACTTACTAATATAAATTTATAATAAATACAACATCGCGTATATAAGTAAAGTTTTTTACAACAATCTATTTTCCAATTAGCTACCCAAAAATATTACCACTTTTAGTACGCTATTACAAAAAAATACATCCCTAACAACATTTTCCTTGTAGGTCTGTCAAGCTCTACCATGTCTTCGGTACATAAACCTCTGAAAAGAAAGACTATCCATCGACAACGTCCACGTCCAACAGATATTGTTAGTAACAAAAATCTGTTACTTATAAGAGAAAGCAAAATGTTAGTAATATCGCAAGAAAAAAACAATTGACACGTGATTAATTGAATACGATTTAAGAATTATAAAATACACATAACCTTGTTAAATTTTCTCCATCCTCGACTTGTTGTTGAATGAACACGTTTCCATTCAATAGCCTTATCATCCTAAGACTGAAAAAAATGAAATGAATCGTTTAGTTATATTTATTTGAAAAATTAAATAGCTAAACCTTTAACGTAAGAAGAGCAATAATACACGGAGATAAGAAATGGTACCTCAAACACACCAAATTATAACAAAACTTCAGGATATACAATATTTGTTGTGGACTTGTCAATGTAAAAACCTTTTGGTCTCAAAGTTCGAGGGGTGACATTTTGCAATTATTAAATCATGTCTATGGTTTTTTATTTTGGAAATAAATAATTTGAGTAGGTTATTAAATCATACCATTCGTAAATTACAGGGATCCCCTCCACCGTCACATTAACTCAATTTTTAACACTGAAGGATGGAGATAGGCTTAAATTTAGAGAAGAACTAACCATTTGCTAGTAATGGAAATTAAAATTAAGGAGAAGAGAATCTTAGTAAAAACATGAGAAGATTTGAAGATTAACAAAGTAATTGACACCAAATCTGCTATGAAAAGAAAATTAGGGTTCTATTCTCGCTCTCTACAAAGATTTTAATTTCACAAATGTCAGAAAGTGAGGCAACTCTCACTCTTTCTATTTATATCCAAAATCGATGATAAGTGGGTGTTATACTTATGTATTGGCTACCTTTTAGCTTAATAATTTGTGAGTTCTTAAGTGTTTTATATTATTTTTAAGGGTTTTATATTAGTTTAATGCGTTTTGATTTTGTTTTGTAGGAATTAGAATAAAGGTTACGTGGATCGGAATTTGGAGTTGTTGTGGTTGCAATTTCAGCTTGTTAATTATAAAACAGTCACTTCAAGCCTAATTTAAACCATGATATAATTGGAATTTGTCAAATTCTAAAATATGAAAGTTGTAGATCTACTTCCCAGCTTTCCATAACATATTAGATCATCTCAATCGGAGTTTGTATGAGAAAGTTATGATTGTTTGAACAGAGGACGTCAATGTAGAAAATGGGTCAGCGCTGGAGGCGCTGATACTAGTACTATTCCAGAGCTGGCAGCGCTAGCCGCTAGTTACTGTGTGTTGAGCGCCGACAGCGCTACAGACAACACTGTGTGACGGGCCAGACTTGGTTTTGACGCATTTTTGATGGTTTATGACTCCGAATTGGATTGGGTTTCCTTCTAATGCTAAAGATTTGATATGTAACCTATAAATATATGTTAAAATACATATGTTAAGAGAGTCTAACATAGAATTAGGAGAACTAACATAGATCTATCATAGTTAGAAATATAATTAGAAAACTAATAATTGAAGAACGCGCTACAATAATAAGAATTTTTATCTCTTCTCTTCTTTAAGTTTTGTAACTTTACGATGTGGATTAATTATTATTTTATGGAATTGATTTCTTCTTCAGTGATGGACTAAAATTTTATTTAGGATTTCAATGGAACCAATTGCGGAGCTTTAATTGATTCATCTTATTTTCATTTAATTAATCTGTTTGAATTGTTTATTATATCTTGCATTAATTTATAATTGTCTGATCAACAAGTATCTGATTTCTTAGATGAAATTGGAAAATGAAGTTTAAGAATAGATCTGGGTATAATGACATATGAAATTGTTGATTTTTTTTAAGAAAATAGCATAATAGTGCATAGGATAAAATATATATGTGTTATATGTAATTTGGTTAAGAGTTTGTTCTTAATGAGTCTAGTTCAAGTTTATATTGCACGAATAGTAGCAAGATAATTGGATTAGATCTTTTTATTAATTATTGAACAAAATTAATAAATAGATAGGAATTCTCCGTTAACAACTCATGAGAATTAATTAATTAGAAATAGGGTGAAGATATTATTGTGATCAATTGGGGAAGTTGTAATCCTAAGCTTTTAAGTATCTAATAATCAATTCTTGTTAATTAGCTTTCAACTTAATATTTTCACAATTAAAATTGGTAATCGTTTAAATTAGATTTAAATTGATATTTGCGTGATAATTAGAATAGTTTTTATTTATTCCCTGTGCGTTCGACATCCTTCTTACTACTTTATTACTTGATTGACCGTGTATACTTGCGCGTATTTGTGATTATATAAATCGGACAACAATCGACAACTTAATTAATCACAATCCTACAAGTAAAAGGGTAATAGAGCGAGATTCCTTATACTTACACCCGTGTGGTCCTGGAATCCCCTCCTACTAAGTTAGGATCCCCACTTACTAAGTTGTTAAGTTGGTATCCCAACTTACTAAGCTGTTGGAACCACTTGATATTTTTATGTACTTGAGTAACTCGGATCATAGGACCTCCTTTTTAAATTTAAATTGGGCATGGTCTGTCATTATGGAGTAATTATTCACTGGTCCTGGAGCATCTGTCACTTGGTGCTCCACACCATTCATGTAGTACCATGTAAGCACTTAAAGTGAAAATGACTCACTTTAAGTGTTCACATAGTATCACATGAGTAGTGTGGGGTACCACGTAACAAGTGTCCCATGAGCATCTAATAATTTTCGTCATTATGTCAGAATTTATTTTTTAGAAGTCTATATTGTGACGCCCCCAAATCGGGCTCACACTACTCAATTTGAGTCATTAAAAGATTACAACAAAATTATTATAATACACTATTCAATAATACATAACTAAGTCTTCACAATTATTACTATTCTACAATACAGTGAAGACTACTATAGCCACTATCTCGGACCGTTACTCCATTCCCCTTTCCTCTCCGCTAGTCCCGGTTACACTTTCATTTTCTGAACAATTGAACAAAAAGAAAATGATGAGCTCAAATAGCCCAGTAAAGAATATCATGACTAAGATAATGAAAAATAAATTATTCTTAGCCTTCAACAGTTGAGTTCTTAATTGAATATAATAGACAACAAGTTTTAAATCAACAGCTACAATTGAGTTATAAACAGCAAGATTAGCAGTTAAGTTCTTAAATAAAGTTTCACTACAACAAAATAACCACCACTAAGAGAATCAAGTAGATCATGATGTCTACTAGCGTCTCTTTTTAAGAAAATCATCATCAACTTTTATCATCTGAAACACCACTGGTTATGATCATGTGAAACAACAGTTCTTCTTTACCGCCGGCCAAATAGAACATTCATCACGTGTCCTTGTCATCCAACCAAAGACACCCAACAATTATACCGTCTTTATCTTATATTGCCTTTAACCTATATCGCCTTTAACATATCATCTTATCCTCATGCCACAGATATTCAGAACAACCTGATTCTTGATGATTGAAATAACAACAGAGATATAAATAATGAACAGAAGAAATAAAATAAACAATAACATGAGAAGTTAATAATAAACTTTGTCCATATTCAAATAATGTCCAAATTATCAACATGATATATAGAAAAATGTATTCGAGCCCAAGAGTAATGTCTAAGATCCATACGAAAAAGTTTAACGGTAAGATTTACGGTATAAGGAATTAGTCCAAACTGTTCGCAGTTCAAATAAATGTCCACAGTTCAAAAGTTCAAGGTCAATAAGTTCATAGTCCAAATAAATATCTACAGTTCAAAGTCTATAAGTTCACAGTCCAAATATGGCGATGAAATTTTAATAGGAATGTTCTTGTCAAAGGGTATTAGATAAAGTGCAAACTATTAAAGGAATATTAATGAATTATTAATTCAAGAATTTTCACCATTTAATAAATATTAAAGATACAAATGAGAAACTTTCTTACCGTAGTAAGTTTAAGTGATAGAAGATGAAAAAGATGATATTCTTTACAAATAAGAAAGAAAATGATATCCCTTTATGATAATGAAAATAATGATACTCATTACCGTAATAAGTTTAAGAGTTTGAAAGAAAAGTGATATTCATTACCTTATCTCGTGATTAAATACAGCTTTTATGAGGTTGATCAACTTATATGTATATTCATAATTTAATTAGTAAGTAACACATACCAATTTTATGTATATAAAATCATCCAAGTGAATATACTTCAAAATAATTTTTAAAGAAAATAATTTTTGAAAGTAAAATCTTTCAAATGAAGTTTTTCAAAATAAATCTTTTAATAGAAGAGTCTTCTAAAGGAAGAGTTGTAAACTGATGTGTGTGTGAGCGTTTATATAACTTTTTAAAAAAAAAAATTACTTGAACAATACTCGTATCCTTCCAGATCTTCAACGCTTAAGATAATTTTAATATACTTAGAGAGACACTTATACTAAGAAATATCTAGAGAGTGAAAATAAGATTGAGTGGAGAACGTATGAAACTCCTTATGCTAAGCCCCCTATTTATAGCCAGAGCCTAACCAACTATTCCACACACACGTTACACATTTTAATGTTATCTTTTAATCTGAAACATTCATCAACTAACACACGTTTCACACTTTAATCAGCACCGCTCAATGACTATCACACGTTTCATGCCTACACGTATTACACATTTACACGCGTTACACACTTACACGTGTTACACACGTACACGCGTTACACATTTTTATACTATTTTATTGATTTAATATCCCAATTCTTAAACATACTGTGTTTTTCAAATAATAAATTTGTCTAACTGTTTAATACCCGTGACTACTACTGTAATAATTATTAGCCCAATAATGCAAGATGTTGTGCATTATGACAATTATTAATTCAATGATATGAAACACTATGCAATCAATAATGTAAAATATTATGTAATGACAATTATTAATTCAATAATGTGAAATACTGTGTAATGACAATTATTGATGAAATACTGTGCAATAGTCACTTTATCAGTTCAATAATTTAAATATTGTGTAATACCGTGTGCTACTATGCAATATCATGAGCTATAGTAAAATACTGCGTGATACAGTAAAATACCATATGTTACCATACTTTTATCACTGGATATTTTAACAGTTAAAAGTGATAATACTGTTGACCATTTTTATTTAGAAAAACTACTGCTATCGTTTTCTTCACCCAACAATATTTCATTGTGGGGTCCACCCATAACTAAATATTTCGGCGTCGTCGTACGAATATTCCTCGACAGAACAAATATTCCCTGACAGAACGAATATTCCCCCAACAGAACGAATATTCCCCGACCAATCGAATATTGTCCGACATAAACTTTTTGCATATAACATCCTTAACTTTAATTTTTATTAATTTAACACCTTACTATTAAGTATAAAATTATGAGAAAAAATTGAATCTATTTATTAAAATTCGGGGTCTTATATATATGAAGTCACTCGCTACCCATAAGCCTACATTTAAGCAGATCGCTCCTCGTTAAAAAGGTTCTTAAATTGAGAATGACTCATTCAATCATAAATTGAATTCTCCTTCACCCAGGGTTTATCTTCGGTTAAGATAACTCCCTAGACTCTCGAAACCTTTTTCTTCGAGGGGGTGTATTCAATTAGGATTCTTAAGGACTTATAAAGAATTTAAAAGTTTGATTGTATTCAATCAAGACATTTAAAAAGTTTATAAAAGTTTAGTAGTATTCAATTACAACTTTTGTAATGTCTTTAAAAGTTAGGTGATATTAAATTGAGATTTTTATAAAGTCTATAAAAGTATTTTAGTATTCAAAAAATCATAGACTTTTCAGATTTTTATCCAATTGTGGAGTTTTACAGACTTTAGAATAATAGATGTTCATATCCAAAGTCTGACCTCATATCCAAAGACTTTCAAAGATTTCCAAATATGTGAGAAATAGAGAAGATGAACAGACGTAAGAAGTGAGAAAAATGGACACTCCAACCTTTCACGTACATAAAAGACTCTAGTCCTCATCAGGTGCATGTATTATCAAGGGTTTTTTTTGGGGCCTTTTTGGCTATGAGGTTTTGGCTTTCTAGGAGGTTTTGCCTCTCTGAATCTCACCTACATATCTTTGCCTCGTGTTTTTTTTATGACAAAAAAAAAACATCTTTGACTACAAGCCACTAATTAGACTGAATGAACATCAAGATAGGACAGAAGTCATATATTCGGTGGTGTTTTTAAAATTGATATTGAATAAAAAGTGACCATATAAGTAATCTATTTTTTTAAATACTAAGTTGTCTAGTTTATTGTTTAATCTTTTTTATTGACCAAATAAGACATTTCATAATTTTTTTTTATAAGTGATCAAATCATAATCATATTTAGAATTTTTACATAATCAATCAAAATTTACCAATTTATCATAACTTACTAAAATATATATTTGAAACGTGTAATTGACTCAAAATCTATCTGAATTGTGTTGAATAGAAAGTGAACATATAGTTTATCTATAAAATTTATACTTAATGTAAATGAATTATCAATTAGTTTATTGTTCAATCCTTTTTATGGGACGTTTAAGATATTTTATAAATGTTGTTTATGAGTGATAATATTAAAATACTATCTAGAGTTTTTACATAATCAATCAAAATGTACCAATTTATCATAATTACTAAACTAAATTCATATATAACAATGAATCATGTCAAGAATTACGCAGTTAACAATTAACCACAATAATACAAACTAACGAGATTATAATTTATTTGAAGTATTCATCAGATGTGTTCTTTTTTCTCTTTGGTGTAACAAGAATAATATTTATTTTGATTAACGATAATTAAAATAACGAATAAATTAACTGTAGTAAACATAATTAAATTAACATCGTTATTGATACACTAAATTAATCATTCATAATTCAAATAATAAGAGTTTAAAATACTTTATTTTTTAAATAAAATTAAAAAAATAAATAAAAATATAAAGATGTATAACATTTAATATTTGACACCGTCATAATTGAAAATGTACTTGAATTTATTTACATATATACAAAATTTAAATATAGGTATAGCGTAATATGAATTTTTTTTAACAATTTATTTAGAATAATTAACAAGAGGGAGATGTTGTACACATGAACTAATTAACAATTAATATAAGCTGCAGGATATAATTGGAGTACACAAAAATCTACTAAAATCTATAAAAGTCTGTCACTTATTTTATAAAGTCTTTAAAAGTTATTTTAATTTTTTTTTTAAAAATCATCAAAATTCACAAATTTTACAAAAAATCTATCACTTAAAAAAAATATTAATTTTTTTTTATTAAATACACCCTTTAGTCTATTTTTCCGTCTCATTTCATATGTTAAAAAGTGAAAGACCATGTTAGGCCGCGTATTTCTAATAAATTGTTTATATTGAATCTTACCCTTGCACAGCTCACATAAAACTCCTAAATTTAATAAATTTGGGTGCAGACGACTTGAGTCGTCAAATCCTTTCTAGTTTCTAATTATTTTTGTGAGCATGTTTGTGTCCAACCAATTGTTGTCTTACTAATAATCTTAATCCATAATCAATTCCTCTTTCTCCCAAAATCCATTTTTTCAAAAAGCTCTGAATTTAATCCATAATCGAACCCAACAAGCTCTGAATTTGAAAGAAATTGAGCTCATTTCTTGAGCTCCAAGCTCCTCTATAAATTTTTAGAGAGAGAAAGATTGAAATTACAGTAGAAAGAGATGTGGGATTTTCACCATTAATGGCTCTGCCGCCAGAAAGAAGATCATCACCAAGAGAGCCTCTTCACAATTTCACATTACCGCCCAACGGATTGAAATGGGGTAACCAGAAATTCCTCCATTGCATCAAACTCGATGTCAGGAAATTAAAATTGCAGGAAATAAACTTGAAGGAAAAGAAAGCTAAAACTGAAAAAACAATTTCTTCATTTCGATAATCTTTACAATCTACGCTGCAATGTATATATATTGCTCCTAACCAATTCTGTTGCAACCCCAAACTGACCATTACATTCATGACACGCATGACCGACTCCAACAACTAATAACAGACTTCAAATGGAATGACCTCGTTTTGACATACTAATAGACTAACGGCTAAATTAAACTGAACGACGTTTCATTAGTGGCTTACTAACTGATATAGGCTTCTCATTAAACAACTTCGTTTCATGCAAACCAACATATCCCTTTTTATTATCGTTAAGTGTCCTGCTCCTGGCTTCCCTCCTGACATTGGACCCCAACTCCGATCACCGATCCTTAATTTTAGATTTTGCGCCGATCCGAAGGGCGAAAAACGAACTGAACGGCAATCGTTGGTCGTCATCATCGTTGGATAATTCGGCCGACCAAAATCTGTCGTCTGAAGAAATCGAGGCGGTGCGGGAGAAGCTCATGCTGGATCTCCGGGATGCTGGAGATAAAATGAAAATCTCAATGCTTGAAGAGAAACCCAAAGAATTGGAAGATCAGTCCGGTTCTGTAAGGCCCTGGAATTTGCGGACTCGGTGAGCTGCCTGTAAGGCGCCGAAAGCTAATGCCTCCTCCGCCGCCAACGGTGGAGGAGGGAAGGGAGTGAATTGTAATTTGGCATCGCCGGTGCGGCGGCAAGATAGTCGGTTGAGAGTTGGATTGGGGTTGCTGGCGGAGCAGAGTGTGGAGAGAGCTAAGTTTTCGATTAGGCTGCGTAAGGAAGAGATTGAGAGTGATTTAATGGCCATTACTGGGAATAAGCCTCAAAGGAGGCCTAAAAAGAGGCCTGGAGCTGTTCAGAGGCAATTGGATGTAAGATTATATTTCTTTTCTTATCTTTTTATATTTTTTGTTTGTGTGTTTTGTGATTCTTCACTCAATCTTTTAAGCAAATGTGGTGCAATTTCAATGTATATGATGTAATTGGATCTGAATATAATTTTCAATGCATGTTTGTGTTCTATTTAAGTGATTCAATTTATCCGTGTTTGAGTAAAGAAATATTCAATGTCTGTGTATATTCAATACATACATAAATGGTCAATGTGAGTAATTTTTAACTCCAATTCTAAAGCAAATGTTGATCTCTTGCTATATTTATGTATATAGTTGTAACTGATATCAGTGTGTATTTGTTTTGTTATAACATGATTTTGATACCAAAATTTTGCAGGCACTTGTTCCGGGATTGTGGTTGACAGAGATAACACTAGAGAGTTATAAAGTTCCTGATGTTCCTGAACCAGGGGAAGGTATTATACGTGATTCTTACATTGTTAGTAATCGCGATTCTTACATTGTTAGTAATTGTTTCATCTGGTTGCTTTGGTGAATTCTTAAATTTGATATGTATGAGGATTACTTAATGCAGGGTTAGAGGTGACGGTAGTAGCTGTTGTTTTGACCCATTTTAGATATTCTGATTGCTGACTCCTGGTACAGAGTTTGTTAATTTTAATGCGGGGTAATAATGCACCAGTTATGTGAATTGGGATTTCAGTGAAAACAAATAATTCAAAGACCCGATGCCCGATGGTGTCTTGTTCTAGATTGATTTGGTTGAGAGGATAACTGCATTGCTTAGTTTTCATTTAAATATTTTTTTTTCCCGCTGTTTCACAAATTAACAACGGGTAGGTAGTAGACTTTTGGTTCTAAGATCAACGGAACACAATGTAAGTTGATCACATCAATGAATTTCATGTTTACTGTTTAGCCCTTTCCAGTAGAAATGGAAGAGTTCATTTATATATTATGTGAGAATTATATATCTGTCTTAGAATTAGGCTAGATGCAAGCTTTTGGGAATTAAATTGAGAGAACTACGCTTTACTTGACTTGAATAACCAAAGTTTTCAACATGGTAGAGGTTGGTGACAATATGCAGATGGAACTAATTCCTGAACTGCCTCTACTATTATTTTAGTTTTACTCTCAGATGCTGACTTGTCAATAAGTTGAGGATTGGGTATGAAATATAACATATTCATGGAGTTTTTCAATTCTCTGTCTCTCATGTCTGGATGCTGAATCAGTTTTCAGTCCACATGACATGATAGTCATTGGTATGTTCATTTTGTTATTCAAAGTGCGCGTATAGAATAAGCACACACTCGACAGCGGGAAAAGGTGAAATTTGTCTCAAGTTTTATCTGCATGAATAAGTGAGTTTCCTGTTAGGATTATTCTTTGCATATATGATTGATATAGTCCACACTATTGATGAAAACTGGAGCACTAGTACCCCATTAGACTTTTTCTTCTACTCGTCATATGAGGAGGACTGCAGAAGTTATCATGATTGCTGCTTGATATGACTCGCATTGTTTTCCCTCTCAAAATGATTTGCAAATTTCCTGGAGGTTTTTTCTTCTCTCTGTTCTATTACTATAAAGTTTATTTCATCTATTTAATTTTGAGTTTAAAAAATATTTCAAATTAATGTTCAGAAATTAATAATTAATCTTATAATTTAGAACAAAAGAAGTATTCTTTTTTTTTTTCATTTGAGTTCAAGATTTTTTTTAAGAAAATAAAAATACTCATCTCATTTAATTAATTGATGTCTTAAGAAAAAGTTATAATATCAAAATATTTAGACTTCGTTTGAAACTTAACTCGATAAGATATTGCTCCGTATGTGATAAACAAGCCAAGTTTATTAACTTGCCCAATTGTTAAATGAGCGAGCTTAAATATTTTCTCACGTAGGCCCAATTACATACTCAAACCTTACCATAAGATAAAATATAAAGAAAAATAATATATTTTACAATTTTATATATCGATATTTTTATTGCGAGTTATGTGAATAATTATATTTATTAATATTTTAACGTTATATATATAGAGAGAGGACCGATTCATAGCAAATTATGAATCAAAAATGGATAAACACCATTCAATGCGTTAATTTTTATAACAAACGGACGAGATTAAAAAGGAAAAATCGATATCCGCTACTAATATTAGCGGACGGTTTAGTACCGTCTGCTACGGATGATGATGGTATTCGTCCGCTACTATTAATAGCGGACTACTAATAATAGCGGACGATGAGTTTTAAATATTTAAGCTCAATTGTTAATCCCTATAATAAATTATATGAATGATATTTGTCATATTTTACTCCATAATAAATACATGTTATGAATCGGCCCCCATATATATAGGAAACTGATATTTTCACAATTTTTTTTTATATTTTCTCATAAAAAGTGTCGTTATAAATTTATAACGACAGTTTACATGTGAAAATGTCACTTCCATGTATATATGTGTGTGTGTGTGTGTGTGTGAATAATTCATAACAATTATTTATTATAAAGCAAGATAAGACAAATAACAATCATATCATTCATTATAAGGATCAACGGCTGAGATTAAAAAATTAAAACCCTTCGTCCGTCACTATTATTAATAAATGGTTTACGTCCGCTAATAATAATAGCAGAGGCCGTATTTTTTAGTTTAATCTTGAGCATTGATATTTAAAATAAATGTTATAAATGGTGTATACTCATTTTTGATCCATAACAAATACATGTTATGGATCATTACTCGCTCGCACCTGCGTAACCTTAACGCTTTCCCCTCCTGAGTTTCGCTCTTCCTCCCTCAGGGAGGGGACTGCGTCTCCCTCTGTGGAGCTGCTTAACCGAATTACGACTTTCCCTCTGCTTTGCTTTTGTGCAACCGGAAAGTCCCATCTCTGATAGCTCCTTGAGAAGATCATACCTATGGGTCACTCACTGACTCGCTTAATATATATATATATATATATATATATATATATATATACACACACACGAAAGTACTGTAATAACATCACAACTTGTGTAATTTTAAAGTTCTTAACAGTCTATGAGTGTTTTTTGGCTTATTATTCCAAATTCATTCACATTGTCTTAAATTTCCAGCTACAGAACCCTATCAATGAATTGAAAGAAGATGTGTATCACATGAATGGGTCAATCATTCTTGCTTGTGCCCCACAATTGTTGTACCATATGGGTCCTTTAAAAGGTATCTCATTGCCAACACTGATATTTGCGTTCAACTAACATTTCATTGGATCTATAAAAAATTAAATTCTACGTGCCGAAATATCATCAGAGTTTAAGATTAAAGGTAAGAATGTTCAATTACCGATGTTGATACAGTGTTTAGTGTGTTTGATCATTAAATCAAAATAGTACTAGTAATATATTTGAAATTTTAATACTATATTTATAAATAAAATTTTTAAATGTGTTTCAAACTTAAAATGAATTAAATGAATACTTCTAACATATTAAATACTCTATAAACTGGTTTACGAACAAACACTAAAAATCTCAAACTTGCAGAAAATTGAAACATCAATAAATATATTTCTAAAAAAATTGTCACAATAGGAAAATAATACTTAAATTTCAGACAGATCGATCATTTGAAACTCCCTTTTATATTTAATGAACAACATTAAATGAATTCATATAAACATAAAATCTTATTCTTTAAGGTTATGTTTGTTAATAAAAATTATATTTGGAATTGAACTATTTGTATTAATTTAACACTACTTCGGATTATTTTATCCCATGATGGGGGATTAATAGTCCTTTAAATAGTCATATGGACTTTTTTTTAATAGTCCCCCTCATTTTAAGCTATTTAATGGTTTTATGGGACTAATAGTCTAATATTAAGGTATTAACAAATCCCTCATCAAAGAATTAAATAGTACAAAATAATATTAAATTAAGATAAATAGTCCAATCACAAACATATTTTTTAATAAACAAATATAGCCTAAGCGTTTAAAATGTTTTTGTTTTTAATCATTTTAGGAACCAAACACAACTAGTGGTTACATATTTAACTTTTCCCACTACCATACCTAATCACATAGTGGTTCTTCACTAATTATTATAAAATTATCTAAAAATTTGATTCACTTTATTTGGCTGATTCGATCTGGATTTATCTTAATATATAATTTGCCTGGAACTTAAGGAATGTTCGAAATTAAGGAATAATAATTAAGGTCCCTTAATTAATTATAAGACTTTAGCTCTTCTTTTTAACTAAAGCATAACAAAACTTCTACGTGCATCACCACCAAAAGGAAAGGGAAAAGTCAGGTGGTCCAGCACAATAATTTTAATCTAATGCAAACAAAAGATCAGGATAGAAAAGGCCTCCATTATTTTGCTACTTTTTGATAACAACTCCTCGTCTTAATCAACAAAAACAACCCACACTCATAGAGAAAAGCATTATATGTATGCTTACATATTATATTTAGTGCATTACACAGGGTTTGGAACGTTTAGTGTTTTAAGTGTTTAGCGTGTTTGAAACTTGAAAGTTCAAATGCACTTAAAAATTTTATTGGTCTAACAAAAACACAAATTATTTAGCTCACAAATACAGCATTTGGAGCTCAACGCAGCTTATCAAAAATGATACGGAGTATTTGGAGGTCTAAACACTACGTTAAAATTTGAAAACACTAATAATAGAACAAATTCTTAATCAAGAACAGAATTGCATTCTTAAGATAACAAAGGCAGTCATATTTTAAAAGAAATCAAAAGGAACAATGAAAGAATGGTACCTGTGTTTTTTAAGCTTTTGACATGTTGATATGCATCAACATTCCAATATCGTCCCATATCCCTTAGATTTATTTGATAATTCTTCTTTGATCTCCCACTTGCTTTGAATTTGTACCAATCACAATAAAAATTTATAAAATTCTCATGACTGAAACAAATTAACTTTAGAACTCAAAGCTAAATTAAAGCAAAAATATACACCATGTCAACACAGAAACAAATTAAAAGCACAATTATTTCTTGTTCTTCTTATCTTTTTTCTCCCGAAACAGAGAAGTTAAACCGAAGAGATTAGCAGTTCCTTTGGCAATGTAAGGAGGTGGAACATTCAACGCCGGGTTAACCCAAACACCATTACCATAAGACGACGACCCTCCATAATTCTTCTTCAATGGAGGCTTTTGAGACAATTGATACATATAAAAACTCGAAGAAGATGAAGACGAATTTTTCACTTGCTTCTGAGAATTCTGCTTCTTGTTTTCCTTCAATATTCGCCTTGGACTTGGTACTGATCCTGTTGAGTTGCTTCTTGACATAAGTGGCAATGACCAAAATGAGCTCTTTTTGTAGGAGTGGTCGCAATGAACACTACTACTTCTATCGATTCTCCAAAAGGATTTTGAATGATGCTTTTGCTCGGATTCAATGACACTCGATACGACAGTCTCCTTTGAGGAGGAGGTGTCCTGTTTTGAACATTCGTTCGTAGGGAGATTTGGAAGGGGAGAAAGTGTTGTATGTTTTGAAACGATGAACTTTTCCTGGAGTTGGAGAGGGCGAATTTGGCCATCAGAGAAAAGCTCATCTGCTGAAGAAGTTTCATTTACAAAGCCATCAGTAAACGAAAAATCAAACTGATTCAATGGATTTGAATCATCCATTAGAGAAGATTCTGTTTCTGCCTCATACTCGGGGTTTTTGATTGGTACTGCTGTACCCATATCACCGTTGCGAAGATCATGTGAGAATGAAATTCGAGGACTTGTGACTAAGGGTGAATTACTCTCGGAGCACATATCGATAGCCTTGAGCAAAATTTGGAAATTTTGTATGATTTTTATTCAAGACTAAAACAAATAGAGAAATGGAAATGATGACGTGTGGAATGAAGGGATTGGATTTAAACGTGACGGATTAAGACTTTTATGGAAGAATTATTAGAAATTTGTGAGTTGGTTCTTCTAGTCAAAAGAGGAAAGCTACAAAGATAAGCTTGAGTTTTTGAGGGAAAAGATGGAATATATATATATATATATATATATATATATATATATATATATATATATATGTATGGTTATACAAATGATTCTGACGCTCAAAGGAACTATTTTAATTGCTGCAGAAAACCAAATGATATAGAGAGCTCTCTGTATGAAGATATCAGAGACACAGAAAAGAAAGGGGAAGAAAGTATGTTGTAAAAGCTATAAAAGAGTTGCTGACTTGCCTTCATATAAAGGCAAAGAAACAAAGCTACAAGACAAGAAAGAATTTCCATAGAGTCCCTTTTAGACTATCTTTTACTTTTTTTGAAAAATAAAGAACAACTTTTTTTTATTTTTTTGAAATTTAACATCATTTAAGAAACCAAAGTCAACAAGAAAAGTAGATATTACATTAATATGATTAGGAGGGGTCATGGATGGATCAATGAATTACATTATAATTCAGTAGTTTTCAAATTTTTTCTTACATTAGTTACATGTTATCAGCTAGTGCAAGGTTTTTTTGAAGGGATGTCACATGGCAAGATAGAAAAAAAAGAAAGTGCTAGATTGTGGTTGGACTCCGTCCACTCATATTTTATATTTTCACCATTATCGCAAGAATTATGCCTCACAAAATCTATACATGCAAGCTAGTTTGAACTTTGGAGAAGAACATATCTTTTATTTTTATTTTTATTCTGCTATTTTTTTTGGAATGTCTGGGTTTGTAACTACTTTTGAGTAATTGAGAACTCGTTCTTCTTGTCCAGAGAATTTAAGTCAATCTTAGTTCAACGATTTAGAAACCATTACTTGAGTCTGCCCTAAGGGTTTGGGCACTCCTACAATGTCATAAGGAGGCGAGTCTATCCCGTCAAAAAGAAAAAAGTTAATTGTGGAAAAAGATTGTAGGAAAATGTGATTGTTTAATTCTTTTCATTTAAAAGGGTGTTTTATCTTTCATTTCAATTATTGAAAGATAAAGATGGATGGATGGAAATGTTGTCTCAACCACCGACTAAACTTATGTTATTGATCTTGAATAAAGTAAAGTGTAGAACACCAAATTTGAAAATTTCTTAATTAAAAAGTCTTTTGCAGAGAAAATTGGATTAAACTCTGGATATAACTATTGTAAGGTGGTGGTAATGGGTAATGACCTCAGGTATATATATATATATATATATATATATATGCATTATTAAGTCAATTTTAACATACAGGAGCAAGTTCTTTATGAATCTATGGAAATTCTATTTCACCAATTATGTTGTTAATTTTTTTTTATAAGAAGAGAGCGGAAGAAGATTGTTGTTGACAAAAACAAGAATTGAGCGTGTGCGTGTTACCTACTGATAACATGATCTCAATCATAAACTGTAAAATAAATAGTTGATGTTTTATTTTCTATAAAAATCAATAACATTAACTACTCGTCCAAACCTAACCTACTACCCTTGTCCTCAACTAGTAGGATGTTTCCAAGGTATACCAAAGTTTGAAGGAATCTTGGGATCCTGAGCCTACGGTCCCTCTCACTTTTGATTTTTGAATCAAAATTTCTGGACCCATACATCATTCTTGCAGCCTAGTGGATCTTGTAAACGAATAAAATTATATTTCTACTATTTTATTATCAAATATTATTGTCCCTGATTTATAGTCAAATTTAATTGCGACATATGTTCGGTGAAAAATAATATATATTACGAATATTTATGTCAATTTTTTTATTGTTAATTATTTGAATAAGTATTAATATTAATTCGAATTATTTAATAAGTAGGACCCGTTATATTTCTATTTAATTTTATGTATTAATATATTTTATAATTATAATTTAATACAAATTTATCGTAATATATAACATGATTGATGCTAAATAATTCGTTTTCTCTTATAATTATTTGTACTGAATTTTAATATACATTTTAAAATTTTAAATTTTGCAAATTAATCAAGAAAATAAAATGTAACTTTAATTTTGTGATGGTTTGTAGATTCCTTTTAACATTATGACCAAATGAGCCTTACATGACATTGTCCCAAAACTCCCGTCCTCGTTCAACATCTGGACCCACTGGCCTAGCTGCTGTAACCGTACTGAAGGACCATAACTCGGTGTCTGTAGTTTGTATTGTGTCCCAGGAATATACTCCACATAAATTTTTCACATTTTTAAGTAGGGGTAGTTAACAAAAAAATCAACCAACTTTAGTGTTTTTAAAAATAAAAAAATTAAATTACATTAATAATATCTTAGAAATATAATAATAATAACTAAAATTTGACCAAGGCTCTAACTAAAATGAACTATTGATTATGTGTCTTTACATGTGGGAATTAATTTTTTATTTATTTCCTATTTATTACTAACATCATATTAAATTATTTAAACAATTTAAAAACTAATTAAAAATAACTTTAAAATATAACTAGCCACTTTATTTAATTAAAAATGACTTAAAATGTAACTAGCCATTTTATTTAATTAAAAATAAATTAATTTAGTTTAATTAACACTAAAAACACCCATCTAATATTGAACCTTCATCAAATTGACTTAAAAATGTAACTAACCATTTTATAGTTACTTTCATTTTAAATTCATTTTTTAATTAAATAAAGTGGTTAGTTATGGGTTTAGGTTATTTTTATTTACTTAAAATAACTTAATTACATTTTTTAATTAAATAAAATGGCTACTTTCAGTTTTAAGTCATTTTTTTATCAAATAAAATGATTAGTTATAGGTTTAGGTTGTTTTTATTTAGATAAAATATCTAAATTATGATTTTAACAATAAGTATAAAAAAATAAAAATAAATACAATTGTCATACGTAAAAAATACCTCATCCGTAATTAAGTATGGTTAGAGTCCTATTCAAATTTTGGTTATTGTTGTTATTTTTTTTAAGATTTCGTTGATTTAATTAAAAACAAAAATAAAGTTCATAGGGTTTTTTTTTTATATAAAAAAAAGTCGATTGATTTTTCTAGTGATAAAGTCTTAAGTAGGGTGTACGTTACATTGGTCCAACATTATTAAGGTAAATAGCATTATTCTTTCATTTTCTTCATTTGTTAAATATCTTCAAATATTAGAAAATAAAAATATGATAATTGTACTAAGTCTGAGGAGATGTCATTTAAATCAAATACCCATTATATCATTTGTAATCGAAAGTTATGATCAGTCTTATTTTTGTTGCTTTTAAATTTTTTTATTTGATATTTAAAATATTTACAATATTTATTTTAATTTTTTTTTTACAAAATTTAATAATTTAAAAATTTTAAAAATTAAAAAAAAAAATCGATCGCTAAAACCGATCCCCTAAAATAACTTATAATTGAATAGCTGGCCTAAAACACAATGCCTTGAGAGTGACGGACCATAATTATAACAGTTTATGTACTTTTCTGTTCTAGACACATGACTGCATACTGTCTCCGATGGACAACTGAAAGACATCATTTGAGCTTGCCAATGCTCAAATACAATGCCCTCCTATGCATATGGGGTCCAATTAGCATATGCTAGTTGAATCAAAGACAGTCCAAGTGAGCGTACGTGTATATATTTATATACATATTATTTATTAGGAGGGTCTCGAATTTTAGTTCAGATCGATTTTGATATTTAACACGATTCGGATTATTTTTTGTGGCACATCAAGTTTAGTGGCACTGTTGTGTTATTTGAATCCATTATGTTCTTAGTCCTCCGACTATAAATATGTTATGTAACTAGGTACAATTGTTTGCACTTTTATTTGTCAATTTTAACCGCCTATAGAGTGGAGTTCAAATATTATGTTCTTTTCACTTTATTTCTCTTCCATGCTTTATCTTAATTTAATTTTTTTTCATTAATTTCTGTATTTCTTGTTATTAGTTCTAACATACATAAATACAGTTTAAGTGAGTATATATATATACCCACGCCTCTATATACATACATACGAGGATAAATAAATAAATGTGGTTATCATAGATTACAGCTAATTAACAGTTATAAATAATCTAAAATCACTTAGTTTTAATTAATAAAATAATTAATGACAAAATTATCACTTATAAAACTAATGATCCAACTTACTATTAATGAAATACTCGTGCCCCAGCACTATTGTTCCCTATATATATACACACATGGTTATCTTCATCCTAATGAGCCCCACATGAAAACTACCTTGTTTTTCATGTCCAAGTAAAAGACGCAATTAGGGAATGTGATCATGTCTAAGATGAGATGCTATTTCATCGTTTTGTTTATGGGGGTAAGCATGTTTCATCCTTTTGAGATGCTTCGTCAAGGATTCAGTGATTCTAAGAAAAGTTGTCAATTTAGTTTACTTGAAAAATTATATATATATATATATATATATATATATATATATATATATATATATAGAGAGAGAGAGAGAGAGAGAGAGAGAGAGAGAGTTAATCCACAGTACCTAGTTCTTATGACTACTATTTTAGTAATTCAAAATTAACTTTAAAAAGCCCATGTAGCTAGAGCCTATAGTGGCAAGGATTCGAAATTAACATTTTTTTGGCCCTACCGCTAAGGCTCTAACTGTAGCTTTGAATTTTTTTTTTTTTTTGCTCTGCCGCTAGAGTCTCTAGCGGCAAGAACTCCCACAACAAAAATGTCTCATTCTTTTGGTTGCCGAAACAGTAACCTAGCAACTAGTTGTTATAGATATGGCCCCCATATATATGAAAATGTTAGGAATTAAGTCACGCAAATTAAATAATATAAGAAAGAGAAATAAATCAACACAATATTTAACATGATTTGATTTTTAACAACCTAATCCATAACACCAACTTCAATATATTAATTTCACTTTACAACTTTTTGCACGAAATAAAAGTTGAAAAAATCTTCCCCACATACCAACCTAAGACCTAATTACACACTCTCTCAACTCTCTAAAATGTTACTATCTCTTGGTTGTGTTATCTCTCTCTAAACACAAGATTTTATTTATAGAATACCCGCAACTCCTCTTTTCATAATCTAATTAAGACATTCACATATAATAAATATATTTACTACAAATAAGATTAATTCCAAAATAATATTCCTACCGGAGGGTGTAATTGAGTTTGGATTGGTGTGTGAGGAATGTTTTTTTAGCTTTTATTGTATGCAAAAAGTTTAACGTGGAGATTAATATATTGAAGTTGGTGTTGTGAATCAAGTTTTTGATAACCAAACCACGTTAAATGTTTAATTCACGTGACTTAATTCCTAACAACTAATATTAGAGCTATGATTATGAGTTTAGGTCATGAATATGTTATGAAGTGCGCAAGATAAATGAAATATAATTTATTGAGCAAGTGATAAACTATTTTCGTAGAGTCTCTTAGTTGACTTTTGACAAGAGATAATAAAGAATGTGAACTCATCCTTAGGGAGAGACATGATAGTTATGGATGTTTGGTGAATTATATATTCATTGAACAAAGTGATATACTCTTCTTGAAGAAACTCTTGGTAGATCAAATAGAAGCTATTGAGAGATAAACTCGTCAAATAGAGAAAACTTGATGGACTTAACATAAGCTCTTGGTGAATCAAATAAGAGATAACAAAGTGGGTAACTCATCAACTAGAAGAAATGATGAACTAAGACTTAAAAAAAATGTGGTCAAAAAGTTCAAGGAAAAATTTGGTGTCAATATAGATGGAAAGATCACGCGTTAAGGGAGAGATTGTTGATGTACAACGTAATAGTAAAATTTCATATCGAAACATAAGAAGAAAAATTGAAAATATATATACTCTAATAGACTACACACTTAATAAGTTAATCTTTTGAATTAAGATATAATTTTAAATGAATATATATGAACAGAATATTTTTAACAAACAAAATCCGACCTAATTTCGTGTCAAATAGACCCAACTTTTAATGGGCTTTTATAGAGGATATAACAATAACTTTTTGAATTTATCCTTTTTAATAACTTTTCATAAATTCACGTTAAACTTTTCATTCAACATGAATCTGAGATATCACATAACTTTTTAGTCTATTTTTGATAATAGAACTCTAATTTTAGGATAAAAGAAAATTTTATAGTGCTCCTACTTTTGAGACAGATTGGTAGGCAATAATTTCTTCACATATAACTTGGTTTATTGATATGTTAAACAGTAGTTTGCGCATCTCCGCCCATCTGGGAAAAAAAAGTATCTCGAGTACTTCCTGAAATCTGATACAAGGTACAAAAGTCTGTATGGAGAATCAGAATACATGATTATTATCCATTTATCCTGTAAACAAGAAATATGTCCTTGCATATGTATGTATGTATGCATGCATGCAATAAGAGGGATTCGATAATTTTAATTTTTGATATTTTCATATAACTTTTTTATACATTTTTAATATTTTCACATGATTGTCTTATACACAAGAATAAGACAAGACATGTCCCACTCCAACCTTTATGTGAGAGAGGACTGTGTGAAAATATAAAAAATACATATAAAAACTAAAAAAACTTAATGGCTGAAAAAACCATTGAACTCTAGTCAAGCTATCAAAAATACATACAAATCAAGTCTCCTTTGATATAGTGGTTTAACTCACTTCTGGTACAGTGGTTAAGCCCGCTTCTTAAGCACCAGGAAGTATACCAAAGACAATAGAAATGTTAAATTTCTCCCAGACTAACAAAAAAAAAAAAAAAGAATACAAACAATTTTTGTTGCACTAAAAAGCATTGAACTTAAATAACCAAAATTTGACCAGGTCATATATGCACGCCAACAAACACATTAGCTCATGAACAGTTTTTGGTTATTTTTGACATTTTTTGGAAGGTTTAATGGTTTTTTGTGCAAAAAAAAAAAAATAGCTTGTATGTTTTTTTAATAACTTGACTAGCGTTCGATAGTTTTTTTAAGTCATTAAGTTCATGTATAAATAGAGCTCCTCTAAATAAGATTATCCAACTTTTTAATAACTTCCCGCAAGTTAAAACTGATAAAAAGGATAACACAATCACAAGTTTAACATTGAACGAAATACTTGTTATTCATGTTCAACACTTCTGGGGCTAGGGAAAATAACACTGGTGTAGTTGTAAACTGTTACGCCTTTTGATGTAGAAATTTAAGTTTGTACAAAACAACATGATTTGAATTTTCTAGTGTTAACGCAAAAAGTTTCAGTTATGGCCAAAGAGACCAGTACAATAAATGCAATGATAAATAGACAATTGACAGATATTTTTCTCTATACAAATAAGAATTGCAAGACAATTAACCTGTGTTTGTGTACCATTAGCAATATAATTGTGATCACCTTAGATCAATGACGTCAAACTTCAACTTGGGATTCAGATAAACATCTGAACATTCTTTGTAAATTGGACCCCCGTCCGGAGGTGGATCATGGGCATGGAAGCCACGGCGTGGGCAGTGACGTATTACCCCCATGCCACCTGGAGTTGTTAAACGGAATATGCCATGGTTTCTGCGAATGTGAAGCACAGAAGCTACTCTTAAAATTTACAATAATTAGGTAACAGAATTTTCTATCCTACTGATGACGAGCAATACATACCTAGAGCTATCTCTTGGTGCCATGACAATAGCTATAGATTCGGGCAACATAATCTGGATGATGAGCAAGTACTTAGTGTTGAGGAAAAAAAGTAAAAATGCAGGACAGAGTTAACCCCTGAACAATGCAGAATATAGCAGAACAAAAATGTGATGCTAATAGCCTAATAAAGAACAAGAGAGAACTCAACTGATTTCCAATTAAAAATATCATATTTTAGCATTACTGGAATCACCCAGCCATAAATCAACTTGCTCAAATACAAGTATACAACCAAAATGAACACAAATTGTCACTCTCAACTAACAGATTTAAAAACTCGCATTTGTCCTGCTTGAAGCACAAGACTTCATTATGAAACCATGTAAAAAGAAAAGAAAACAATAATAAAACATTCTGCACATAGAATTGTCGGCTAGGGAAAGAAAGGGAGTCACGAACCTGATAGGAGTAATGGGTATGGACATCAATCGATGACATGAAACAAGATTGTGTAGGATGTGTCTGCCAAATGGGAAAAAGATTTGATTATTTCGAGACAGTAACTAACTAGTAAATATCGAAATAATTGACGCATAAGGAAAAAGTGACGCGCTAAACAAGGCATTATGAGAATTATGTATAACTGTCAGGTACATAATTACAATTTTAGTATTGAGCGAGGTCAAAAACACAAAACAATAAAAATCCTGATACCAAGGGAAAAACGAGGGGGAAACACGTGTAAAAAGTAAAAACTAGCATACTTTTGTAAAATACTGGCTAACATAGGCCTGAAGTTGCCCTCGTACTATGCATACGCACACATGCTATACACACACAATTTAGTGTGCACAGTGAAGCCATAATGAAATAGTATATGATTACGAGAGTATACAATAACTTCAACATAACCGCATTTAGCCCAAACTAGTAATAGGCTGAAATATATAAGATATAAGAGTAATAGAAGAAAGGTAAGGAGAAAAACGAAATAAAAATAAATATATAAATAAAAAAGAATGAAAAAAAATAGAGTTGGAACAAATCCACATGAAGAAACACATACATGCATATAAAAAGGTAAACACAAAAGAAAGGAGGAAAAGAGAAATAGAAAACAAAACATGATTAGGGCTGTAAATGGAGTTTGAAATTCCCGATATTCGCTTCGAAAATTCGTATCCCTATTCGCGTCAAAGCGAATATTATCCGTATTCATGTCAAAGCGAATATTATCCGTATCCATATCCACTTTACTCGTATCCATCTAAAGTGGATATGGATACGAATATATGCATATTCGTATCCGTTAATATTCGTATTCGTACGATCAATATATATATATATATATATATATATTGGTATACAATTTATGAAAGTAGTAACATCAACTAATTATACATCTTTTATGACCATTTTATGATATACGATATAAAAAAAAATACATATGGATATTATATAAAATTTTATTATTTTATTTGGTTGATTGTACATCATTTCTAATTATTAGTTGATTAAGTGAATATTTTTTTGGTTTTAATTTAACATTATGCAAGAATAAAAAAAAAATTGAAACTTTTAAAATTTTATTCTGAACAAAAGCAGATAAGGTCACGAATACAAATATGCTATATTTGATATATTTATCCATATTTTATTGTATAAAACAGATATAGATAATATTCATATTCGAATATTACCCGTTAGATACAAATACGGATATTCATATTGCATATTCATCGGATACGGATACGAATACAGATATTAAAATTTATTTTCGGAAACAGATATACCTATATCTAGGGGTGTGCATTTGAAACGATTTATTCAGATTTTTGGCCCAGTCCGAACCGGCCGGTTCAAGACAAAAAGAATCGGTCCGGTACCGGTAAAAAAACACGGTATATACCGATTTTTCGGTATCGGTACCGAGTTTTTATGATTCAGTAAATACTGAACTTGTTATATCGGTTTTTTTAATTTTTATTTATTATTATAATTAATAAAATAATAATTATATTAATTTTCGGTTCTTACCAGTACCAAACTGGCTTACTGGTTCGGTATACCGGTCCAACCGGTATCGGTGCCGAAATTTGTCTAATTTCAGTATCGGTCCGGTTCGGGCCGATAAAAACCGGTTGAACACCCCTATCTATATCCGCGTCCGAAAATATTCTTTTACAGCCCTAAACATGATTATGAAACTTTATACGGTTGTCAAAAATATAAGAAAGAGAGGAATCTAAGAAACAAAATAATAAAAATCCATTTCACCAATGTGAAAGGGAGTAGGAAAAAACAAAGAACATTATGCAAAAATATGTACAAAAAATAATCACACCAGTACATCCAACAGAGAAATGAATGACATCAAGTTTAATAAAGTTGTGATAATTTTGCTTAGACTCATTGACCAGCAAAGTGATCAAATAAAATTATGATCAAACCTGAAGAAACTTACATGAATCCATCCTAGGGGAAACAGAGATTGTCTGTCCTGCACTTCAAATATTTCCTCCTCATTTGTGGTCTGACACTGATCAGAAATTATGCATTTAGTATAGCATCATAGAATTCTGTTATAAGTAAGGAAATATCAATGCTTCCTTACCGAGTCTGATGTTGATTCTTGCTTTGGAATGATGAGAGCAGTAATATAAAATTTTCGGTTTTTCTTCAAGGCAAAAACTAATATTAATATAGTAGAAAAATGAAAGATAAGAATCACATAATCAAGCACATGCAATGGCACATACAAGTGATCCTGCAAGAACACCACAAGTTTCTAAGTTCTTGTCTGTATTCGACTTTGCCAGCTTCATGAAGTTGTCCATCAATGTCGTTGACTGCAAAAAGAGACAATAGCTATAATAAATTATTACATGTCACTTCTGCTGGTAAAGCTGACATAGCCCTAAAGTATTAAATAATAAAAAAAGTGCTCAGAGAAATAACCATCCCAGACAAATGCCAAATTCATAAAAGGCAAAAGGCAAAAAAAAAAAAAAAAGAAAGAAAGAAAGAAAAAAACTAAACTAATAAAGTAAAAGATACAGAAAATCTCACAATATGCAACTCCATGGGAGCTTCCGAACAAATCAAACCATCAGAGGAGGGATTCTCCCTTCCGTATTCTGCTTCAGTGACTGGTGGTGATGTTGTAGGGATCAAATCCTGTACATCTGCAAGAACAGGAGGTGGAGAAGGCTGCCTAATCAAATCTACTTGTGCAGGGGTTTCTATCGGTTCAAAGGAAATCAAAGAACCAGGTTCTTCAGCACGAGGCATCTTATTATCATTGTTTGGCGGAAAGGTTGAATCTGAACTTGATCTTTCAAGTTCAGAAATGCTAATATCCTTTTTAAACAATATTCCATCTTCCACAGGAGGCCGCAGGTTATTATCGCTAGGACGATCACTGCATTCATTGAATCTATAAAAATATGTGCAGAAACAGAAAAAAGAGGATATATATCATCACTTGGATACCACAAAAAAATAATTTTTGGATAAGAAAACTTTCAATCTTGTAGCACTAATATACATTCACAAATATTTGTTTGCCTACTTAGATTCTATCTATACATAATTGTAGAACTTGTGATTAGAGAGTCTAACCTTGGGATTTCAACTGGTGTCCAGTCTATATTGCTTGGATAACGGATCTATATTCAGAAGATTAAAATCAGCATGGTTCTGGTTATAGTTCAAAAATAAAATAAATAATAGCTGGAAACCATAATACCCCTTTGAAACTTGTAGGAGGTTGCCACTGCCCACGAAGTCCATTTGGACCTAATATAGAATGTCTGGAAAGAGTTTCCTCCTTTGGAAGAGGGATACTTAGTGATCTAGAACATCAACCAAGAAGGAAAGAGATAAGCAAATATAAAAGAACATGCACTGATCGCTGTATTTCAATTTTCGAATCCATGTAACTAATATCATTACAAAACCAAAAAGAATTTAGCATTAACAAAGGAAAATAATAAGGAAAAATTAAACAGTTTTGAATATATAATTAGACGACTCCAAAAATGTTATATGCCACACACAAAGCATAAATACAAGTCAACATAATTGTGTGGATTCATTAGTTTATACCACAGCATGACAGAAAATAAATAATCGTAGAAACAATGACACACTACTACCCAAAACAAACAAAACAGTATCATTTGAGAATTGAAGATATGATGCTCTAACCTCCTCCCTACCAACACGACACTCTAACCAAGTTCCTATCCTCGCTAGGAAAAAGGATCCACTAAGACAGATACTAGAAGAGTGAAAGGAAAGGAGACACGGGATCTCCTTGCTGCAAACCGTAGCCTGACATCAAGATTTTCATCTTTGTTAACAATGATTGTAAGAAAGACGACAGCAGACATCTCCGATCCTCTGCCTCAAATTATCTCCAATTTCATTCCTTCTGAGTTGCACACATCAGAGAAAGAGGGGTGATAACCCAAAACTTTCTAGAGCTACTCCTCAACCTAGACACATACTAACAAGAGAAAAGAGACCACAGAAAATAAGACATAACACAACTCACAGGCATGAAGAAAGTAAAATAGCTCATATTCCAAGAGTCCATCCATACGATACAATGAAGGAGAAGATGATCGACAATCTCATAATCCTTCTTGCATGCACATGATACAACACCAGTTTACAAAAATCTGACCCCTCCTTAAACTATCAATTGTTATAATAGAGCCCTCGCAACAAACTAAGCTATTCGTGAAAGAGTCCATTCTCTTGAGTTCCTAATCTTACAAAAGATGTCGAAATCTAGTGTTCCACACTGCCAGCTACCTTAGAGACAAACCCTGATTATATATATTAAATTAGCCTTTTGTATATATAATATAATTAAGTACCTATTTAGGTTATCTCATTAAAAATACATAATATTTGTAATACAAGGTGTTTCTAGTAATAGAATTACTGCATGTTGTTTGATTTTGAATTAAAAATAGTTGTAACACAATAATATAAGAGAACTTGGAGGAATTTAATTTGGGAAAAAAGGGAGAATTTGTTTTCGGGGTCGGGTCGGGTAGGGGTAACTACTCATTGGCGGGGAAGGTACGAGAAAGGTCCCCGGAGTCCAGGACCATACCCACCTCATTGCCAAACCTAGTTTAATTATATCTTTTTAGAAAGTTATTCTAGCATAACACATTCCGGACAAACCTATTTTGTACCAAGTAAGTGATTCGAATAAACCTACTCCTACTATACTTTGTACCAAGAAAGTGACGTTTTTGTTCCCAATTTTGTTCCACGCCACCTCATCAAATAACAATTTAGGTAACATTGATTAAACTTACTTCCACTATAAGAAAATCAATAGGCATAATTGAAGGTAATGAATTCTGAATAGTGAATGAACTTACAATTGACGAAATTGTGCTTCCACTGGCTTGGTGTGCGGAAACTGCTGCATTTGATTTTGATATGCATATCCTGGAGCTGTAGGTAGTGGTGTCTGCAGATGCAGAATAGCAAGGAAAGTATGAATATACTCTCAATTACATTTTAAAATTAACAACCACAACTTTGCGGAAAAGTCACAAAAGCAGCAGTGTTGAAATAGAATGATTGAAGTTCTAAAAAATGTTAACACTGCTTAAAACCACAAACTCCATCAGACTTTCTCATTCAAAATATCAAAGGACCTTCTTGAAACCAACTTAAAACTTGATACAAGAAAGGCAAAAACGATGATAGATTCCGCTATTATGGTGCACTAACTGTACCTTAGTTATAGCATAATTATTCAAATTCTGATTTTTAACAGAAGGCCACTCCGGCGAAGAATCCAAGGAATTGTTTTGATGATAACGTCCCCTCCCATTTATTTGATATGTATGTTTTCTGCTTAGCTCGTCAATCTTCTGTTCCACTGCGGGTTTCAATGCCTCCAGTTCAATTACGGCATTCAATGATTTCTACAGTTAGACTTACAAAAATTAAACTGGAACCAGTCACACTGAAGATGAAAGTTTTCTTGATTCATACATATAATACACACGCACACACAGAGACAGATATATATGTATAGGAATACAGAAATCAAGTGGTGATATTACCTTCCTGAGAGAGTTTTTATCGCTTTGTGGAGATGCTCTATAATCTCGATGGCGTGGTATCGTCTCAGTCACCAAACTAAAGCAGAAGGGATTGCTTCTTAGTTAATGACTGGAACTTAATATGAAAGTAAGATTTACAGTAGAGAATAACAACCCTCCTAATTCTTACAATCTAAATGGTTTTACAATTTTTATTAAAAAAAAATAAAAGAAGAAGAACAGCTATTAAGCAAACATTGAAATTATGCAGGGATTTATGCCATCAGAATTCTTTTCTCACCTTGAAAACCTTAGGAGCATAATGTAAAGATCTATATAATTTTTCTCTGCTCGAAAGATGTCAGCCTGCAAACTCTCAATACATTAAGATGAGAAAAATAAAACTGAAAAAAAAAAAGAGAGGAGAAATTCTACTAAATCATATGCTTGGAATGAAGAGGACCCAACAAATAACAATGACTGAAGGTAACTGATTTAATAAATGAAAGGAAAAAAAGTACTACAATCATCGGCCAAACAGCATGCTAGATGCAAAACGCAAGACAAGTGCTTGCTTTTTCCCGCATGCTTGTTCTCTTTACATTATTTATACCACTATAGATTTGGAGCCAATCAGATCAATCAAGAGATAGGGCTTCAGCCACACTTCGATCGCTAAGCAAGGACGGAGCTAGTGAGTGACGATTGTCCGAACGTGCTTTGGCCGCTCATGGTGGAGAACTCTTTGATAGATTCGCTTTATTATTGCTTCTTCTTCCTAAGGGGGTGATCGGGATTAAGTCGCGTCGCAATACCCGCCAAAAACAAAGGACTATTCACTATTTCGGGTGGATCTTCCGTACTCAAATCCGTACAGGGAAAATGATTCAGCACATTCAAAGATAGTGGATGGGGTTCAATATTTGTGACATGTTAAGGAACCAAATAATATATCTTACTGATTCTAATATAATAATAGGGTGACTAATAAGAAGAAAGAGTCAAGGGCCTCTAATGCCTATACATATAAGCTTTTTCAGTCTCTATTTAGCAAAAGGAGATAGGCCGAACTTAGAAGTCGGCAAGAAAGAGCTTTAAGTAGCCACAGATATCGCTACAAGACTTGAGAGAATTGAACAATAAATGCGTCAGGTGGAAAATAAGAAGCTCCAATGAGAGCAAATGTTAGGTTTGATCTGGGAACATATATCTGATATTGATCCAATTATCATACAAGATCGTATGCTTTTAATCTAGAATGAAATACGCTCTCTCAAAAACAGGAAGAGGACGTTGTTCGAAGAACAACAATAGCTCATTGTGTGGGCACTCACCATTGGCCACGTGGGAGATTAGAAGAAAAGAGTCCGTCAACTCTTTCTAGAAGATTTAAATAAGTTGTTTGTCGACACAAAGTAGTGTGTTTTAATGCATAGCTTTCTTTGTCTTTGTTTGGTGGAAATCTACTCCTATGCTTACTAGTTCTGGAAGAACTATCTATGCTAAGTGTTTTTGTTTGGTTTTCTTTTTTGTGTTTGCATATATGTACGGAACAAACCCTAATTTAAAGTGTTCAATGCCAAACCCTAAAAACATGAGGTCTGGAATAAGCAAATAAGTGTCACAATCTACAGCTGTGAACTAGGAAATTCAGATGATTTGGAGAGTTCGGTTAGGATCTTGAGAACATAAGGAGAAAAAATCAAAGAGAATAGATTCAAAGAGAAACACAGATAAAGTCTGAGATATAAAAAGAAAAGGTGAATATGAGATAGATAAATTAGAGAGCAGAAAACAAAAATTAGAAAAATGAAGAGAGAAGTAGGGAGAGAAATAATTCAAGAAGTGAAGTATCACATTACACAATACTCAACATTCCATCCTAGGAAACCATTACAATATTTTTAGCCGTCGTATGAACTATCAAACTCTCAAATACTAATTAAAACTTCTGCCCTAACTATTACCCAAGTGATAACATCCCTAATTGTGATAATTGCACCAACTCCTAGCTCCTAATAGCAACTAACAATATCGGTGACTAAATACTTTAAGAGAAGGTGCTACCATGTTTGTGACAATCCCTCCCCCTTGAGAACAACTTTGTCCTCAAATTGTAGTTTTATGCTTGCTGCCAGACAAATTCCAAAGGCTATACATGGAATTTCAATGCATTTATCTTCTCTACATCTCTAGGATCAAAGATGAAAAGCAGGAAATGGCATTGGAGATTTTCCTATAGCAGAGCATGTCCACATGCTTACGGTAGAATTATGAATTGTTAGAGTTCATGTTCCTTGTCTTTTCAGTGAAGATGGATTTTCCAAGAATCCTCTGTCCTTAGTTTCCTGGTCAAGAAACTGATGCAAAGCTCCCTTTTTCATGTTAGCAACAAGATTTCCAAGACTGGTGCACAGTTGGATTGCTAAGGCTAGTTGCCCCTCTCCTTGCACTAATTTCCCCCCCAATGTCTCTTAATCCTATAAGGTGCTCATTTGGATTGCAAACAGCACATTTGTACTAAATTATTTATAGAACAATCAACTTGTTGATTGAACTAAAAATTTTCTATCAAACTTAGTTTTATTGCATTAGATTTTAAGAGAATTCCTAACTATAAATACTCGAATAAAATTGCCCTAGCATACCGCATTTTAACCTATGTAGTGTACCGTGAATCCGTATTGGTTCCATGAACCAGAATAAGCCACGTTCTAGATAATACTTCCCTAAACACCTGTCTCTTTTGCCTTTTATTTCTATTTAGCATTCATCAGTCAGATACACAATAACAAATTGCAACTCCCTAATCTAAGCTTCCCAATGAACCATGGATCACACAACCCACTTGTTTATTTTCAACGGACCAAAGTCAACCCCTCAACCACAAGGGTGCCTGTGTGGGTTGCTGATATATTTATTCCCTAACATATTATGTAATGGAGGTACCAAAAGTAACGGGAAAACAAGCTTAAAAGTATTTCCGCATGTATAGTGCCAAAAGCTTACCTCCTATCAATTTCCAAACTCTAACACTCTTGCCAGAGCCCCATCCAGTACAAGATTTTGGCGTCAATCAGGTTGAATCACTGCCAGAATTCCCAGATTAACAACATCATTTCAATGTTTGCCACCATCCCATGCATAGCTATACCACTTACCAAAAGAGATTCATTAGACAGCCTCAACCTTCAAATTCCCCATTAGTGGCCAGTACCTTTCTTACATTGCTGCATTTGAATCTCATTCAATTAGATGATGGTGAATTCATCCTTGATTGTTTTCCGCAGGAAATACCCCAAAAAGCTTTTGGTGATCTTTAACTACTGAAGTAGAAAAAGGCAAATCTACAGACCCACTAGGGAAATTCTAGCAGGCTATATAGCCTATGCATGATAACCAAATATCTTATGCAAAAGAGGAAACACCCAAAAGCAAGAGTACATGATCACATTACTGTCATGAATTTAAAAAAAAATGCATAATTTTCACAACAATTGACTCCTGCTTAGGTGTCTTCTTCCAAACAACCAAGCCCAATTATCTAACTATAATTCACCACATTGAACGCAAGATTATTCTATAATATGTCTTTAAAATTTGTCAAAATCCTACCTTTTGACTTCATGCATTTACGCAAATAGAATCCATAATTGAGCTGCCAAAATTCCTAATAACTAATTTTTTTGTCATAATTACAAAGATATACATATTCCTGGAAGTTCAACTATCACTTGCATTACAACCCTAAATCAGTAAAAACAAAAATTCATAATTTCACAATAAAGCCAACTAAATTATCCACACAATTATATATCTACAGAGACTGAATTATGAAGTCGGACCTGTTTGAGAATATTATCGGCGATTCTATAGTAGTATCGGAGAGTAATTCGATTATCCACATCGAGTCTTTTAGCGCTCGCAGCGACGTTGATTCTACCCGAAGAAGACCTCATTTCCTTCAATATTTGTTACCCAAAAATTACATGTAATCGGATCCGAATACGGGGACGAACAATTCGAAGGCTCTATTCTCGGGGGCAGAGTTCACAGAAGCGTCGTCTATGGCGGCTTGAGATCAGAGGAGAGAGAAAGGAAGCGATGCAAGCAAGGAGGTCATTCAGATTTCTAACGAGGGCAAAGATGGAAGTACAAAAGTTACGAGCATATTTGCTGTCGGAGATACTGGCTCAACGTTTCCTAGATTCCTAATTCCACTCTTGTTTGGCTCATTTTTTGGCTTTTGACACAAGAATAGTTTTTTTTTTTAGACAAAATTAAGAATTACCCGTCTTATTGCTTGCAATTGGAAGGGTTTGATTCGGGGGACTAATTTTGAAAGTAATTATGTATATATAATTGAGGCAGAGGCGGGGACGAAGTGAGAGACCTGACTCGGACGATCACGTTGAGGTCGCGAAAAATTGTCAAGCCTTTTACTTATTATAACATTAAACCTTTTAAAAAAAAATGTTACTGTCACATTAAATTAAATAAATAAATAAAATTAGATCATTCTATTAAAATGATAAAATCTCTGTCAAATTGCATCAAGGAATTTAGGCCTAGCAATGGGACAGACGGTTATGGTTAGGAGACATTCCCCATACCCGTCCCACTAATATGGTGTTATTCCCCAAACTCGACCAGCTTTCAAAAATAACACCTCGCCATTACCCTCACCCTAGCACTGTTTACCCAATTACTCTTCGTTTTTTCAAATTAAAGTTCTCTAATTTTTTTATATTATTTTGTATAATTATTTTTAATTCAAAATCAAATAACTAACAATATTTTTATTACTAGTAACATATTATATACAAAATGCTTATTTTTTTAAAATTATATATATACATGTAATCGGGTCAGGAGTGGGGTAAGAGGGTGTATCTTATACCCGACCTTAAATCTATAGAATTTTTAAAATTAGGTCCCATTAGAGTGAAAGAACCCGTCGAGTTCGGAAAAAATTGTCAAACCTAAAGGAATTTCATACATGGTAGGCAAAGAAAAACAAATGAAAAATGACATGGCTATTCTTACGTGCTTTAGGCGCCAAAACATGATAGCCTCCTCCCAAACATGTGATAAATAGACATGACCGGGCTTTGGAAATTAGGGTTCTATTTGAACACAACTAATTTGGAGATTGATTAAGCCAAACTCAGAGAGGAAAATTAGGGCTTCCGTTGTGTTTCATCTCGCCAATAGATTTCAAAGACCTGGGGATTTGATAATGGCTTATTTTGGCAGTAGATCATCATTCGTTGCTCTATAAAGGCAAAATCATTTCTCCAATATACTTGCATTAGTGTGTGTCCACACAGAAATACTAAAGAAAAGAAACCTCTATAGATATCGTTTTACCTACAGTAAACTATCTTCAGATGTAGTTGTTTGAATTTAAGATTAATTTTTATCCGGGTGTAATGTATTTTGGGTTCAATTTGATTGATTTTTCTTTTGACATACATAATGTTAATAAATATTGTGAAATATTTGAATGGTTGAACATAATAACCCAAAATGAATTGAAGCTCATGATTGTGATTGTGATTGTAGTGACATGGGAACAGTTACAAGTGATGAAGATGAACTGAATTTATTGAGAAATAAAAATAAAAAATAAAAAAGCTTAAAGAGAAGTTAAAAGAATATGAAAATGGTAGGATTAATATAGGAGCTAGAATCTGTTAGGTTTGGAAAGGCAACAAGAAAATGCAATTGTATATTGTATTGTCATGGTCCTTAGGGATGTTGACTTGTGTTGTATTAAGTTATGCATTTTTTTAAGTTTAAGTTTTCATGAATTTATAAGTTTTGTAAATAAGTTCAAGTGATTCATTAAAATTTTAAAAATAAAAAATTTTGTAAGTAGTATTACAATTTAGATAGTTTATAATTTTTTATAAATGTATGGTCTAAAATTAGATTAATTTATTTTAATTTTAAATTTAAAAATATCTAAAATTGACTTCAAAAATCTTATATTGATTCTATATTTTAGAACGAATGGAGTAGTTAACTTTCTCATACAAGTACTTTCGTTAATTGTTTTAAATTTAAAAATACTTAATCTCTAGTGTTAGTATACATGCATATAGAGAAGTGATATATATCTTCACCAAACAATTGATATTTCAACGAAAATTTTCTCACATAAATAATAAATGAGTTATATGTGAGAGATACTTGTATGAATATCAATTACCATTGTAAGAATATCAATTCCTTAAAATATATTTATAATATATTTATGTTATGTTTTAATAGTTAAAATTTGATACACTGATAGTTTATACACAAACGGTATTAGAATTATGACACGTTCTTAAAATAAGAATAATTTTATCCAACAAGAATACTTCATTAATAATGTGTCATATTTCTAACAATATTCGTTTATACACTATAAGTGTAGCAAACTTTAATTCATGTTTGAAAGTCAGTTCTCCACATGTTTTAAATTTAATTATATCATGAATTTCTATAATTTTATGACAAATATATGTATGTATGTGTGTGTGTGTGTGTGTATATATATATATATATATATATATATCATGCTTGTTATTTATTTAAATTTCTTTTCAATCAATAATATTATTTGAGGGTGTTGGGCTACGTATTTTACTAGCATAAATGGGATACCAATGATGGGCTTGGCCCTGCAAACCATTAAGTCTAGTGCGCTTAATCCAATTCCGATAGGCTTGAGATCGCTTTCCTCATAACTAAATATTAATTAGTATGGGAGTTACTTATTTAACATTGATTAGCGTGACAGTTATCTTCTCTAACAATAATTTTGCTACACAATTCCTAGTAGGAATTGAAGTTCTATTGAGTAATATGAGTACTATAAATACATGATGAATAATAGAGGTACACAGATCTAATTCTACTTACTAAATATTTTATGTCTCCATTGTTGACACATCTTGAAATCTATACTTACTCTCACACCAAAAGTATCCATCGACGGCCCAAACCGTCAAGCACTTCTGATAGTTATTTGTGTGCAGATCGCAGTCCAAACCGATAATTAAACGTGCGGACGAAATTCGAACGTTAAAAGAAGATTTTTTGTGAATGGCAATGTGTCGAGCTGAGTGGAGCGGAATGTGTCCTGGTCTCATAAATATTCTCCATATCCGCCACCTCCACGTGATTACAACTTAATGATCATCTTCATCTTCGCAAAAAAATTCTTTACAAAAAATTTAAACCATATGAAAAATTTTAATCACTGCAGGTAGTATACTTTGTGAGTTTATTTTAATTTGAAAAAGGTCAATATTAGTTATATATAATACATTCATGAAAATGAGTCATACTTTAATTCGTACATAATAAAAATAATAAAAAATAATATATTAAATCATACGTGTGTACACACACATCCATAGATATAGATATACACACTCTGGGGGCATACATTTTAATTATGTAAATATACAAAGGCATAAATATTAATTTAATTAGTCTATAACAACTATTCAAGGCATGTACATGGTGGGAATTGGGGTAGGGGAAACGATTCCCTCCCGATTCTCACATATGACTATTTGGTAATTTTTTATCCCGATCTCATATCCAATTAGAATTAAAATTATTGTCTCATTCGGAGTAGAGTGTGAGGATCAAAGTAAGGACGAATCAAATTATCATCTCTAAACACTGTGTTTGTGAGCTCTAAAATTGAAAAAAAAAGAAAAAAAAATAGAAATAAGAATAAAAATTAATTCATTATTTGTGAGTTTTTAGTGTAGGGAAAAGAAAACAGAAGGAAGGAGATTTTTTTTTAATTTCCTCTCATTCAAAATGCAGAGAAAAAAAAGGAGAAAGAAAGAAAATTTAGAAATGAGAATAAAAGTTCATTATTTGTGAGTTTTTAGTGGAGAGAAAAGAAAAGAGAAAGAAGGAGATTTTTTAAAAAAATTCTCCCAAAAATTTCCTTCCAAATAATTTTTTTCTAAAATTGGAAAGATTTAGAAGAAAATTTACTAAATACTTAACTTACAAACTAAAATACCAAAACTATCTTTATAATAATTTTTAAAATGTAATCTCATAAAAATAAAATAATAATATGCTATTTTGAGTTAAAATTTTCTTTCTAAACTTATAAACTTCCTTTCCTTCGTTCTTTTTTCTCTTAAAAATGTTAATTTTTTTTTTTTAATCTCCAAACTCACAAGCACAGTGTAAGAGTGTAAACTGAACGGCACAATTTCAGCTCTAACAATTTATGGAAGAATTTTATTTTATTTTTTTCTCACAAAAGTTAAAAAGACGCATGTAGACTTTGCTATCCTGATAATGACTACTAATGATTGCTTAAAATTCTTGAGAAACGAACTGTATTTGATATTTAGGCAAGTGGTATCAAAATATTACCTATTTAAAATATTAATATATAATAATTACTTGAAATTTGCAAAGAAGCAACACGTCCAGTGGAAATATGTAGTCAACTTTAAATTTATATATAATTTCTCCCGTATGTTTGACATTATATATATATATAAAACAATAGTCGGAAACCTAGCTAAGATGTTTTTATCTACCTCCTATATATATTACATTTATTTTTTCCAAGTAATTGGAAAAGATGTAGTCCCTGCATGGTGAAAATTATTATAGTAATTTAACACTCCCTCCTCGTTGATTCTTTCTAGTTTGCCAGAAAATAAAGTTTAATTGTACAATTTTATTTTTTTTGTGGCAATAGGCAGCTAAATAAATTTATTGCTGAAAAATCTCCATCATCCAAGAGGCTTAGACAATGGGATAGAAAATTACAAAGCCAATTCTGCATACAAAATCTTGAGAACTAAATAAAAGGTCGCCCCCACTCAAAACCTATTGAAAAACATTACGTTGTTACAAGGCTTGGACAATTTGCGTAGAACTAGGCTTCACAAATTAATCCAACTAACTAGCAACTTTAAACTAATCTCACTCGACTGTCCTCGCCATGCATGCTGCTACGTCATCTCTGTCAAAATGCTTTGATTCAGCAACAACTAAATCCCTTGTTCAACCATATTTTGTCAACTACTTGTCACAATAAAAAACTCCAAACACAAACTTCACTTGCATCATATATAACAGCTTCAAGCTAGGCATTTACTATATATTGATCTGATATGCTGCTGCTACTATTTACTTAATTTAACATTGATAATGCCAAAGGAAAAACTATGTTGTCAGAATAATAAATTTCACTAAAAGTTTAAAGTGTTATTAAAGTAAATGTTAAAGTGTCGCCGTTAAATACATATTTGTTTTAACATCATAAATATTACTTTGTCATTATCAACAACTCTTTTTTTTCAGCATATAAACTTTATATATATATATATATATATATATATATATATATATATATATATATATATATATATATTTATTTATTTATTTTTTATTTTTTTGAAAGCTAGTCACGGCATGCATGGCGTGCTCAGCCAAACATTGAGCAACTTCATATAGATAAACCATTATCAGTTATAACGTATAAGGCCAATATTTGAGCATTGTTGTTAAAAAAAAAGGGTTCTCCCTGTTCGAAATTGTTTTGTATATGACAACTTAATAATAGAATACTTTTAGAATGACTTGTGCCCGATAACAAATTTTAGTAATTTGACTTTTTTTTTTAAAATTTGTCTAATTAAGAAACTGTCTAACTGTGTTATAAGAAAATCTTGTTATGTATTAAAAAAGATCATAAAGTCAAATATGGAACAAGGATCCCCTCCATTACAAGGAGCGGATAGAAAAGAAACATTGTTTCTTTTTGAAACAAGGATCCTTTCCATTATATCTTTTACCAATTCAGCCAATTTCTCTTAATATATATGTATTTAGCAACAAAAATATTACATTAGCAACACAATAATATTCATCATAATATTTTTTTTTGTTGATATAATTGCTAAAAATAATAGTATTTGTGTCGCTACCTATGTATTAAAACAAATTAAGCAAAAAAATTAATGAGACGGATCCTTGTCCCTGCTTTTATGATTTTATTTGTGAGTTGATTATATCCTCAACAATCTTGGTTGAACATCACTTCATATATAGTTCATATACAGATGCATGGAACATCACCCTTAACATAAATAACAACATCCCACCTACTTGTGCTTACTCGGAAAGGTAATAGCTAGCTTTCTTCACACTTTTTCATTTACTTTTTTAGTTTATGTTAATTTTATTTTTGTGTTTGGCGTTGAGGGCCAAAAACTTGTCATGAGCTCCTAAAACTGCTCTTAATTGTCCAGCTTAGCTGAAGCTCTTTTCATACTACATTCTATTGGAAGTACTGTAAGCCAACAGCAACTTATGGGCCCATATTATTGGATATATCTCCTGAAATGGCCCTACATAGGGAGCACAACTACAGAAGCTGGAATCTCCACGTGCCCCCCTTAAAATGCTTCACTTTTTCATTCTTTAGAAAACATAAAAAATACCTTATTAGTTATTACCAGAAACTGAGAGTCTTATTGATTATTTTTTGTTAGAATACTTATTATATTATATAAGTTGCCTCGGATAAAATATCTTGAAAAAATGTCTATTGTATAATAACTAAGGCCAAATATTTTTGTCCGCATGCACCTTTTTACATTGCTATTAATGATCCGTATATGAGTGTGCATAATCTTTAAGTTCAAATATTTTAGTTCGTATATAGTCAAAAAATTGATATTAATTAGTCTTGGGTTCAAATATTTTTGTTTGCATGTAATCTTTTATATTGATATTAACTATACATGTGGATATAATTTGTCTCTCCATGTAACGTGCAAGTGGGTGTTAAATTGATATGCATTAAATAAAAATTAACGAAAAAATAACTGAAAATAAAAAATAAAAAAAATCAGCAATCTACTTTGGAAGTAGGGGGAAGAATTTTGACCATGTGTCGCACCATGTGTCACACCATGTGTCACATTAATCCTACACTATATATACCATGCACTTGCACAATCCATTAATGAAAACACCCATTTAGCTCTTTTGATAAGCTATCTAATACAAACTTCCATGGCAGAATTCACATCAGAAATCCAAAGCCTTAAACCATCACTCTCTTTCTTAGATTTTGATCCAAACGTGGAATTACTCATGAACCAGTTCACAAACCAAAACCCTAGTAGTATGGGTTTTTCCATTGACAATTTTTTTACTCAACAAGTACCCGAATTCCCCGGAAAATTGGCAGGAAATTTTCCAGGGATTTTTCATCTTGATGAGAAAAATATCATTCTAAATTCCGCACCCCCGCCTGAAAATGGAAATGATTTTCATCAGGGTAAGAAGAGACTAGCAGTTCATGAATTGGATAGAAGTTCTTCTGGCATTTCATCTCCTCAAGCTTCTGATAATGGGAATAAGGGAAAAAATGTAATGCCTCAATTTTTTATTTTATTTTTTTAATAATTTTAAAGTTATTTTTTATGATCTTTACTTTTTCTTCGTCTGATCTCTGTGTTTATAGTTTTTATAATTTTTGTTCATTTTCTTTGGTTTTTTAGAGTTCAGGAAGGGGGAAGAGAATGAAAAGTAGTGAAAAGCAGGAAGAGAAACCAAAGGCTGTGGTACATGTCAGAGCTAGAAGGGGCCAAGCCACTGATAGTCATAGTTTAGCAGAAAGGGTAATAAGTTCAAATACTTCTTAACTCCCACTCTCTCCTTCGTTAAGGATGTTATTGTCATTTTACTTACAACTACCTCGCTTTGTGGTGAATGACAATAATGTCCTATATGAAATGGGGGGAAAAAAATAATTTTGCATATATAGTTTTTTATTGTGTATACTAAATAAGTTTGCTTTCGTGCAGGTTAGAAGAGGAAAAATTAACGAGAGATTAAAATGCTTGCAAGACATTGTTCCCGGGTGCCATAAAGTAAAATTTCTGTCAGCTGAATAATTTATTTATTTTAAAAAAATGTTTTATGGTAAAAAAGAAAACCAGCCTTCTAATTTTCTTTAGTTTGCTTGATCAATTTGCAGACAATGGGCATGGCTGTAATGTTGGATGAGATTATTAATTATGTCAGATCCTTGCAGAATCAAGTGGAAGTGAGTCTAAAATGAACAATTTTCTACTGTAGAAATAAAATTTAGTATTACTAAATAAAATACTAATCAAATGGTTCTTTGTTTTTGCATTCAGTTTCTTTCTATGAAGCTTACTGCAGCAAGCACATTTCATGATTTCAACTCGGAAACTGATGCAATGGAAGCACTACAGGTAAAAATTTATGTAAATTGATCCTTTCGGTAAACTAGTATTCATCCTTATATATAAACTGCCAAACACTTGTGGGAAGAAAAATAGCTAGAAAGGTCATTGATAATGTCAAAGCATTAATTATATTGTCAGAGTAATAAGTGTCGTTAAAAATTAAAGATATAATTGAAATACGTAACAAGTGTCATATACTTATTATCGTAATATAAATATTATTATGAAATTATCAACTACCAAACAGAAATGTTAACTTCTACTCCTTCGGTCCCAAAATGAAGGACTCGTTTCCTTTTTTTTATCTTAAATGTTAATTTGAACGTATAACAATACTACTATCAAAGGAAAGCTAGGAATTTAACCACATTTAGTTAAGGGGAAATTTTAATCGGAAATGTCACTTTTTAATTTATTTTTTGGAAGGTGAACTCTCATTTTCAGATAGAGATTTCGCTGTTTTTTTTTAATATGTAATGTTATGTTTTGTATTTCAGAGAGCCAAGGCGTTTGAGGCACAAAAGATGCAAAGAGTAATGATAAGAGGATATGAAGAGCTTGCTTCCACTCATCTTGGTCCCCTTGACTTTTCTTTTGGCACTTATCCTTCACTATCTTACGACATATGAAGAAAGATACTACATTGCCCTCTCTGGCTATTTTTCCAATCATAATATTAAGTTGTTTTGTTCCCATCTTATTGTATACGTTGCACAAGTGCAACCTTACACTTGTATTAAACCTCACACGTGAGAAAATTAGTTCTTAGAAATTATAAATGAAAAAGTGTATGAGCACCAAAAAAAAATCCATTGACACCCCTTGTTGTTCAAGCTAATTAGTATAGCTATTTCAGTCTAATTTGATATAAAAATAAGTTGTAAAAAATAATGCTAGAGTGGTTAAATTGTTTTCTAAAAATACAAATACAGATATTAGTATCTGCTTTGACTGAATATCAAATTATTACCTTTTTAAACTAGATATATATTTAATTTAACCAACCAAGAAAAATATGAACCCAAAGTTCATCAATACAATAAAATATCAATATTTTTCTAGTTCAATTAAAGTATAAAGCATAACATAATAAGAAAAAAATTAATTGTACAAATTAATTCTTGTAAGTTGAGTTCTAATTTTGCTTATGTTAGAGTGTATATCTCGTCCTACATTGAATAACTTGAAATATATATATATATATATATATCAATTTTTCTCATAGTCAATTGATTTTTGAGTTAGAGAGTTTGATATCTTTATATACTAGATTTAGGACCATTTATAAATGTAGTATGGCAGGCTATCTTTAAGCTTAATTAAAACTCTTTCTACCCTACATTCTTTCAATTCCCACTTGCAGCCTACCCTTAAAGGATCAACATTACCCAATTTCTTAACTAGTAGCCACTTATCAACAGGACAAATAGTTGTGCGTGGTTTATTAGTTTTGTTCTGAACTTGTCTTGTGACTAGTTTTTTTTGGGTTTACTTATCTTTTGTGGGTCTCATATTTATCAGGTTTATGTCCAATCCGGTGTATTTACAAACTTTCTTCTAGGTTGTCTTATGACTAGTTTCTCTCGAACTTATTTATCTTGTATGAGTCTCATATTTATCAAATTCATGTGTAACACGTAAAGGAGAGAGTTAAAGTACTTTTCTCGTAGTCAATTAAATTTTGAGTTAGAGAATTTTATTTTTTTTATATACTAAATTTGGGTCAATTTATAAATCTAATAGCTTACTCGATGCAAATTCAAATCAAATCATCTACGTTTATGACCTTAATTTTTTTATAAAGTTAACAGTACCCAACCTATCCGTAAATAGTAAAAAACATAAAGTCTACTTTACATTGTGGACAATTTCTCCAACTTTCATCTTGATAAATATAAAATATATATAATACCTATTTGCAATCTAAATACGAAATAAGGGTACAAATATTAACAAATACGGATGTGTTTATATCGGTATTTATATCTATTTAAAATGTATATAAATACAGAAAATGTACGTTTTGTTCTGACATCAGGTAATAACTGTTAATCTTCTTGAAACAAAATATTTGATATTTTATCAAGGTGTCAAATATTTAAGGCTCCATTTACAACCCTACTGTAAACTTGATGATGATTTGTGAGGGGCCAGATAAATTTTTGAGATCAGCTGTATACTTAATTTCTCTGTCTCCCCATTTTGTCCATCTCTCACATCTCCAGCTATTTGTTTCTAGATTTTTGTTGGTTTGTATAGCAACTGATTTCGAAAGAAGTTGTATTTAATTAATGCAACTTCATTTACGCAACTCAAATCATTTCCTCCTTAGAAATGACAGCTTAGGATCATCTGGACACATTTTGTGCAATTTCTTTGGAATTAATGCATATGTATAAAAACAAAAACACAAAAACATGGTGTCTGTATATATATATGCCTAACTGAAATAGACCAGTAGTTTTTCTTTAATAATGTAGGACCATCAACAACCAAATTACTGTCACCAATTTATAGAGAAAGCCTCCCACTCCAAACGCAAAAAATAAAAACTCACAGACATAGCCATTTAATAGTCCCATTTCATAAGAAAATTGCGAGTCCTTACAACTTGTTTTGATGAAAATAATGTGATAATCGTATACTATATGATACCCAAAAAATGAGGAGGGTGATATATTTACGAATTTGCCCAGTTTTTAAATTAAAAAATCAGAATGAGGCATTTAATTTATTTAGAATGCAGTGAGTACTACATATATACATATAATTTTTCTCATAATTCTTAGGGCCCTAAAGTAAAATTATCAAATTTTATAATTTTAAGTAATGAAATTCTCAATATATTTCTGTTAGTATCAAATGTTTGGGATATGTTAGAAATTTTAATTTTAAGGCATTTGAACCTTTTCTCCCGTGACCCAAAAGGAAAAAGAAAAAAAAAAATAATTGAACCCATATTTTATATTCTCTCACTCCTAGTGAGAATCTCAACCATATCATCAATAATTATCCATACTAATTTTCGGAATTATTCAAAATAAGATTGAAATTTCTCATATTTATTCTTGACTTTATGATTCCTACCATCCGGTCAAGACCTTAATGACACAACAGATTGACGGATAATCCTTAGCACCAGGGGGCAACAAATTGTAATGAGGCTCACTTGTCAAAAATTCAGGTCGACTGAAAGAGACAGTGGAGCCTCCTAGTAAACATATACTTCCCCCGTTTTAAATTATAATATTAATAGTAATTTTAAAAAAAATTATTTTAAATAAATTTAAATTTAAAATTAAAATAAATTCATTTAATTTATGTTAATATAATCATGAATATCATAAACTATCTAAAAAATACTATTATTAGATTTATTGTTTTAAAAATTTAAATAAATTATGTCAATTTTAAATTTAAAAATATCTTCTTAAATTAACTTTTAAAAAATTAACAATTACCTTATAATTAATTCGGAAAGGAGGAAATAAATAAAATCCAGTGATGCTGCCAATTCATAAAATGAATGATAGAGCTATAAGTGAAGTTATATTGAAAGATTTTATTTTTTTTATTTTTTTTGGCTTCATTTTATGGTTTCTTATTTATTAATTTTGTATGGTGAGAGAATAAGAATGCAGATGCATTGCATCTATGTATCTATGACAGCTTTAATGGGACAGATTCCCGAGAGAGAATGGGGCAATGTGGGTTCTCCTCTCCAACTTCTCTCTCAAAATGATAAGAGCTGATGAACCTCCTCCTATAAAGCAACTTTTATTTGTTTCTCGTCTATCTTGCTTTGCTTGCCTTGCTCCCACCCGAATCTTTCTCATTGACTCACTTTGGACCAAATATTTTCTTGCTTGTTTCTTGAAGCATGCATGAACAAGGAGGGAATTCAGACATCATCCCTCAGTTTCTTCCTATCAGATCCCGTGTATTGTTGTCGCATAATTTTAAGATGTTAATAATGTCATGATAATAATCATGCTATCAGATTAATACGTGTTATTAAAATTTTTAAATACTAATGAAATAAGTACAAAAATATCATTAAATACATATTTATTCTAACAATATAAATGTTATTCTAATATTAACAATACCTAATTTTATCTTTAAATAAATTAATTAATAATAGGCGATAGAAGTACATAAAATGAGACTGAGATGGGATAGATATCCATCCCGTGTAGTGTTGTTACATAATTTTTATCCATAAGTTAATTGTAAATAAATTAATCGTAATACATGGAATAAGAAATGAGTGGGACCGGAGATTTCGACTCAGTAGGAGGAATGAGAAAATATTAATACAACTGGTCCCAAGAAACAAATTGGATTAGATAAGAGCTACCGTGTTCCAGATATAGATTTGAGGGCATATAGCCGAAGTTGCGACAGGAGAAATAGTAACCAATATGGGCAAGTTCAAGGATCCTAAGTACATTGTTCATCATCATTATCAAGCTTTAGACATGGTGGAGATTGTTAGCTTGTCATGCACCCAAGGGCAAAACATAGAATAATTCGGAATCTGTACCACTCGATTATAAAGTTTGACTACTATGAACTTATTATATGGGATGCATGTGGGGGGACAAATTGTAACATATTACTCCCTACTCTCTCCCCTCCTAATTAGTTGTTTTATTCTTTACTTTTTTGGTGACTTGAATTTAAAGAAGTGACATAAATGAATTATATAATACATTTTTATATATTTATATTGAACTATATATTACTATATAATAATAGTTGGTTTTGTACGTAAAATATATGAGTAAATTGGAGAGTTAAAATGTATGTATTGTAATTTTTTTCTTCTATTTTCTAAAGTTTATTTATGCTTTCATATATTGTAAAACTAAAACAATATAATTCTATGGAGAAAAGACATAAATAACCCTAATGAAGTAAAATAATAATAATAATAATTTTGTATGTACACAATTATTGCATATACCCAAATCGTAAACCCTTGTGCCACATATTTTGAAAAGAAAAATAAAATATAAACGTTAAAGAGGAGTTTAGTACACGTCATCTAATTTCATATTCCCAATAAGTTAGATATCGATCATCCTAGATGTAATATAATGATTGGTACACTCGTAATCTCAAGGGAGAATCTATTTTCTAGAGAGAAAAAAGCACTAAAATACTTTTTTCTCAACCAACCCCAAAAGCATTGAGAAAACAAAGATGACGCGGGAAAAATAAGGAGAAATTGTTAGAATATTATAAAAGAGTTGGAGTTTTATATCAAATAAATAATAAAAGAGCGAATAATTAATATTTATGAATGAGTCTAATACATAATGATTTAAGTTTCTGAATTAAGTTGAGTTTCAAACGTTTATGTTAGTATTTTATGTACGTGCACATGACAAGTGGATTCCTAATTTAATGAACTCACTTATGAGTAAGAGAATGTTAGGAATTAAAAGTGAGTTAGAGTTCCACAAAATTTTAATTTTCATGGGAGTTACAAAAAGATTAATAGATTTTTTTATTTGTATTTAACATCGTGAGCACTACCGTTAACAATGTAAGTAACAAAGTTCAAGTTTTTATTCCATTTTATTGTGCTGATTTCCGTTAGCTTGCTGCTATATAAATTAGTAGCTGATGACATATTCATGTGTGGAATTTTGGTTACAATGATATAGAAAAAAGGTTTGCCAGCTACATGTCGACAGGGCGCATAATTGTATAGAGGAGAAAAAAGGCTAATAATATCGATGCATGCATGTACATACCATATGGGAGAGAAATAATATATTGTGTTTATATATTGCATATGAATATCTCTCCTAGTTGTGTAAACTGTGTGGAGAGTAACATGAAGGTTATACTGTTATATTCTAAATGTGATTTATCAATGACTCATTACATAGCTTACATTAAATTAAATATTGATCTCTTTACGATAGCGTGAATCACTTTAAAAAAATATTTTTTCGTGTATCAGTTCAACACATCGCTATTTTTGTTATTTTGGCTACTTTGATTGTATTATTCTTTACCATTTTTATTTGCATATTTTAATTATTTAAATTTATTTATTTTGTTCATAAAAAATTTTATACAAAAGGAACAACACAATACAATCACCAAATTAACTGAACTCTGATGTACACCGTAAAGTCTAAGCAATACATAAAAAAAAAAGTTACTGTCCATACATATAACAAAGGTAGAGTTAATTAATGAGCTCCTCAATTTTATAAAATTTAAGAAAAATATTAAATCTAATAGTGATACATACATCATCAATTATCATATATTCATATAATATAAGTATATGAGTGCGTGATAGTTGATAACGTGATATTATTGTTACAGTCAATGGTTTAATAAACCAATGCGCATTTGGTGTCTCCATATGCTTTGGGCCGTTATCGACTATCCGGAATAATTATTGGGCCATTACTACACCTTAGTTCTAATACGGCTCCTCCCTAGTCTTTTCTAAAATATATTGATTTTTCTTTTCTTGAGCAAACAATTCCGGCGGGGAGGCTAAATAGAGACTGCTTGGGAAGGTGGAGAGTAGGCTTTATGGTGAACATTGGCACTAATTCAAATACTGTAATGGGTCATTTGGAGAGAGCTAAAGCAGAGTTATGGGTTATCTGGAGAGGGCTACAGTTAGCTTGGCACAAAGGGTATCGGATGATTGAACTTGAATCCGACTTATAAGTAGCCATAAATATTATCATCTTCACCGCATCAAACGAGGATCCAAGATAGGTCGTGTAATATATAAAGTTAAGACATACATATTCATAGGAAGTACTAAATAGCGACCAACCTGAGAATAACAAATGAAAATTTATTTTGGTTGTTATTTAATTGCCACATTACGGACCAAAAGTGAGATGTTAGTAGTAAATGTATTTTCTTTTATTGTGTAAGGCTAAAAAAAGTTAGTTTAGCGGGGAAGATGAAAATCCCACAAACGGGAGCAAAAAAAACAGAAGGCTAATAACAAGATGACGCAAGTTCCTTGTTTGCTTGCGCGGCCCATGCCACTGCATCACACGATTCCAAACCTCTGATCTCTCTTGCGTTCTTATCCAGCACGCTTTTTTTTTAATTTGCAAAAACCCCAAATCACGGCAGAATTTTCCTGAACTATCCATATCAAAAATCTTTTCAAATACTCAGATAAATTTGTAAATAGAAATTTGGGCTTGTACTTCGAGAATTGGTGAATTCAATTTGTGGGTTATCGATTAGATGCTCTAAATCTGAGGCTAATTTACTCAGTGTTGCAGAATTTGTGGGAATTTCTCGTGCACTTTCAGGTAATTATTTTTTTTTGAGGTGGTCATTGATTTTCGGGAAATTTGTTTGTAATTGGGGATATGATGAATGATCTGTAATGGATTTTTTGAAAAGTTTAAAATTCGAGTGTATCAGTATCAGAATTAGAAATTTGGTACTTGGGTTTTTGATTAAAGTGGATATTTTGCGAGTAAAAGGGTGTTCTTAGTTTTGGTGGCAAGAAGTTGAAATCTCAATATTTGTTAATTTTCAGTATCTTGTTGTGGGTTTTGAGAAAAGTTGTTCAGCTTGGAAGTATTGATTTCAATTTGATGTTTAAGAAAGGGGAGACTTTTGAAATGGCTATTGCCAGCAAAACCCGAAATATGCTTGAGAGTTTTGTAAGGGAAGGATCATTGAGATGGTTGAGTAAAACCCCAAGTTCTTTTGATGAGGACATTGAGGAGATGGGAAGGTCACCATCTTCTGGAAGGAACTGGATTGCAGAGCTCTCTCCCATAGCAAATATTATGGTTCGTAGGTGCTCAAAGTAAGGTTTTTGTTTGTTTGTTTACTTATTTTTTTGCTTTTTTGATAGGTTTATGTGATTTACCTCTAATGGTAGACTGTATATTTTTTGGATAGTTTACACTTTTATTATTCTTCCATACTAATTCTTGGAATTAAGTCATATACAAATCAGTGCCTTTTTCAGAGCAGAATATTTTAAAATGGATTACTTTGGCTTTTTCAATAGGGGTAGATGGCTTCATTAACATGTATAGAAACTTAAATGTGGAATTATCAAATGAGTTATGGGATTTGAGATCATTATGATGGATTTTAATTAACATGATTGAATGGAATTATTTTTTTCCTTTGTTAAAAGATAATTTTTATTAGATGAAAAGAGAGAAGACAAGCATAAGAGAGAATAAGTAGTCCGCCGCACCTTATAAGAAGCGTGGAATAGTAAAAAAGAAAATAGTCAAATGAGAGCATGACCAGCTTCCCAATCATCACAAAGATCAACAATAGAAATCCCCTGAAGGCCATGGCAGACATGCATAAAGAAGAAAAAATCTTATCTTGCAACAAAGTGAAAGATAAGTAGCTACTCTAAAAAACTGAGGATTACACTCAGTCCATAACTCCATATCCCAAATTCCCATTAAAAAAAATACAAAATTGCACACTTCCAAAGCATTTATACAATAAGTACTTTACTTGCAAATGCAATAGCTTCCTATGCATTGTAAGTCTGCATTGGTTTATCAATCCACTTCTGGCAGGTACCTGATTATATTTGACAGATCTCTTATTTCAAACATACTGATTTTATCTAAAAAGACCCTCAGTTTATCCTAAATGCATTTTTTATGCTTATTAGTCTCATTTTTGGAATAACAAAACTCAAATGATGCAGAATACTTGGCATTTCCATGAGTCAACTTCAAGAAAGCTTTGATGGAGAGGCTTCTGATGCAGTAAAGCATTCATCACAATATGCACGGAACTTTTTGGAATACTGTTGCTTCAGGGCTCTTGCTCTATCTACAGAAGTTATTGGTTATTTGGATGATAAAAAGTTTCGACGCCTGACATTTAACATGATGATTGCTTGGGAGTTTCCATCTGCTTCCAGCCAACCATTGCTTAATGTATGTCTATTTTTTATTGTATTAATACATGGCAGGATATATTTAATTGCATTGAACACTACCTTACCTCATTCAACATAACAATATAATAAATGAGAGTGTATCTTAGAATTCTACTTACACATAACACAAACGTTTGGAGATCGAGCCATGTGGGGTCTACTCTCTTCTTAAAGATCATAAATAAATGCTTTCTTTTGAATGGAACCTTTGCCATCCATATTCCACAAACCAAATGAAACTCAAATGAAGCATGAGAAAGAGTCAAGAAAGAATAATAAAGTTTACAAGAAAAAGCAACATAAAAGTCTCACATATAATTATCTACATGACCTTGTCCATAATCTCTTCAAAAGTCTTTAGGCATTTTTCCATCAAATACTTCCTCCCTGATGTATCACTATCACTGCCCTTAATATTTATACAAGAAAATATTTTTCTTATCATACTTTTGCCTATTCAATCAGATGGGGCTTGTATGACTCTTTATTGGTCACAGATAAATGAGGATGCTACTGTCGGGGTGGAGGCCTTCTCTCGAATTGCTCCAGCAGTTCCTATCATTGCCAATGTAATTATCAGTGATAATCTTTTTGAGGTTCTTACCATGTCAACTGGCGGTCGACTACAATTCTCCTTCTATGATAAGTATCTTAGTGGATTAGAGAGGTACTATTCGCTGCTCCTTGGACTATTTATTTATTTTTTCAGTGGGAAAAATGAATGCAGATAATTGCTTGATGGCTTTCTCTTGTGAGGTAGTTACTTACAGTAGTGGAACTTGTTGACACAAGCTTTACTTTAGATTATTAGCATGAAATAGTTCCTTTTTTTTTCTTTTTTTCTTTTTTTTTCTGCATCTTTTTTATTCTAATTCTTTTTTACATTTATGCTAGCACTGGCTTTGAATAAGGTTGCTTTTTTTATTAGAAAGACTTTCACTAAATAATTGCTGATATAACTTTCCTCTAAAAGTTTGGTATGATCTTCATCAATTTTATGCTCTAGATACAGTTCTCGCTGACATTAATTAGGAAAAATAATGTTTTAGTTGTTGCAACATCAAACATGATAATTGACAGCACATCATAAGATCAGCTAGTACACTGCAACTACCTTTATAAGTTGTCCCTATGTAAACTCAATTACTTCATATATTAAGACATGCCTCCTACTAATCTTTAACATAATGTTGCTGGATTCTGTACTGAGTTTTGACATTATGATTGCAATTTGAAGTAAAACTAAATTATAATAAAATCACCAAGTTCATTTTGTATCAGCAAAGGTCGTACTATTTCAGAACCACGTTCTTGGGGAAAGCTACAATACTGGGTAGTTCCAGAAGTTCACATGTTATATGTCCTTTAGATTCATAATTTTCTGATAAATTATGGTACTAATTAAAAAAGAAAACATTTTTTAAGTAGTACATCTAACTTATTTGACTGATGAACTTCTTTTTAATTTAATTTTTCTTTCTGAGAGAACTTGATTCTTGCAAGTTCAAATTCCTATCTTCGTAGTTGTTTTCCTGTTGTTTTTTAGTTTGAGCATTGATTAGATGGTTGTGATGATTACGTAGGTTATTATCTGAATTTACTTGCTTTAGCTCGTTAATTTATAAATAAAAAAAATCATAATAGTTATTATGTCTAGGGTGAGACACAAATCTAGTTCCTCAATCTTGAATTGTTATTCTTACAGGGGAATAAGAAAATTAAAGTCTCAATCAGAGTCATCTCTCCTTTCTGCCTTAAGATCTGCAAGAGGGGAAAAGATTCTGGAAGTAGACGGAACAGTCACCACTCAGCCAGTTCTTCAACACGTGGGAATTTCTACATGGCCTGGTTGGTTGCCTTGTTGAAGTTTTGATTTATTACATTCCACTTTTGACTACAAATTTTAATATAAAGAAGGGAATAAGTAATGGAAACTAATCTGAATATTCATTAAATTTTTATTAAAATTTGTCGCACATTTGTGATTGCAGGTCGCTTAATTCTAACAGATCATGCTCTCTACTTTGAAGCTCTTCGCGTCGTGTCTTATGACAAGGCAAACATATATGACCTGTCTGATGATTTGAATCAGGTTGTTAAACCTGAGTTGACAGGACCATGGGGAACTAGACTTTTTGATAAGGCGGTCATGTATAAATCAATTTCCTTGTAAGGCGTGATGCATATCTGCTTGTTATATTCCTTCGACTTGTTTTTCTTTAGTTTCTCAATATTAATATAATTAAATACAATGGTCTGATATTAAATTTGGCTTATTGTCTGATTACGTATATTCCTGGAAATGACTTTGAATTTGATTTTATTATGGTTCCTGTTGTAGATCAGAACCTGTTGTTATGGAGTTCCCTGAGCTTAAGGGACATAGTCGTCGTGACTATTGGCTGGCCATTATTCGGGAAATCTTATATGTCCATAGATTTATACGCAAGTTCCAGATTACCGGAGTTGAACGTGATGAAGCACTTTTGAAAGCCATACTTGGCATTTTGCGGGTTCGTGCCATTAAGGAAATAAGTTCTACAGTCCCTCTTTGCTGTGAGCCTCTTCTTATGTTCAGTGTTTGTGATCAACTTCCAGGTGGAGACCTGATACAGGAAACACTTGCAAACATGTCAAGTACAAGGTTGTTAGAGCGGACTAATAGCTCTAAAGCTGGAAGGGGTATGTATTCAATATCGGCTTCGGCTATGGCTTCTAACTTGGGGTTTGTGTTTGGAACAAGTACGGATATTCCTAATGAGAGAAAGCTTGTTGTGGGTGAGATTGCTGTGGGAGGGTTGAGTTCATTGGAAAAGGCAGTTAAGGAATCTAGAAGTAGCTATAAAAAAGTGGTGCTTGCCCAAGCTACTGTTGACGGAGTCAAAGTTGATGGCATCGATACCAATTTGGCTGTGATGAAGGTGGTGCTAATATGGTATTTTTAATGTTTTGCTTTTGTCTAACTCATGATAGAATTTGGAATTTAAATGATTGGAAGTTTGGAACATAACATATTTACAGTGTGTGAATGTTGATAAGGAGCACTAAAAGTAGTGTGCTCCTTACTCAGATCAATCATGACGCCAATTGTATTAAATGTGGTAAACATATAAAAGAAGACGAATTTGTGATTCAGAATTTCAAATGTTGTAGCCCATTAGTTCACTTATTGGCAGTTGGCAACATGAATCTTGTCTTCTTTCTTATGCAGTCTATAGCTGAAATTTCATCTGGTAGTTATTTTTCGGTTTTTAAAATTTTATTTTACATGTTATATTGCAGGAGTTGCTGTCTCCTGTGGTCGAACTTGGGAGTCGGCTTCTCTCTCTCATATACTGGGAAGATCCTCTGAAGTCTTCGTTGTTCTGTTTCGTTTTCACATATATCATTTGGAGGTGAGAGAGTTATCTGAGTGACTAATTTCTGCATTCTTTCTTCAGAGAAATTTAATACATAATGCATATCATTTAAGCTTTTTGTATCTTTTCTTATTCACTTAATGTTAAATGGAGTCCTGTTATGTATTGCGAGAGTTTTTTACCGAATTACGATTGCGACATATATCAATACATGAGATTGGGTAAGATTATGAAATTGGCCCGCTATATCAAATATATCGTTAAAATATTATCAACTATAATTATTCACGTAACTTGCAACTAGCCAGTCTACATATAAAGTCCCAAGATTTATCATTATCCTGTTAAATGTCCTGTTAAACGTTCGCAACACTAGCCATGATGTTCGAACTATATCACTTTACGTGTTTCATAGGGTGCTCAGCAAACACCCTTGAATTAAATTGATAAGAAAGCATGTATCTATGAAATTTAAAGTAATTTAGATATTTAGTAATTTAAATCTATAAGAAAGCATGTTCCTATCAATGCTTGAATTGTTTTGTCTATATCCTCTTTTTTTTCCTTCCTAATCTACAGAAATGGCATGGGTTTTGGAAGGAATTGGGTTTACACTTAAAATGGTTGGGATAAATGAAAATTTATTTTTTTAAGAAGTGACAAATGGAAAGTCATAATATAGACCTTATATGTTTTTTTTTTCTCCTGCAAGGCCTTGTTTATAATCTGATTTTTTCAAAATATAGTTACAGACATCTGTATATTATTTACAAAAGAAAGCAACTCAAAATTCTTTTGCAGGGGATGGGTGGGTTATACCTTCGCATTACTGCTCATCTTCTTCGCAATCTTTATGGTGATTACACGGTGTTGTAACCAAGGAGGACCAGTTGATGAACTCAAAGTCATAGCCCCACCGGCAATGAACACTATGGAGCAGCTTCTGGCCGTTCAGAACGCAATTTCCCAAGCAGAAGAGCTAATCCAGGATGGAAATATTATTCTCCTCAAGTTTCGCGGCTTAATATTTTCCATTTTTCCACAGGTCTCATTTGCTTTACGCATTCAGCTTGCAAATTTTGTTTATGTTCTTCATTCGTTAAAAGAGAAGCACCATAAATGGCAACACTAGACAATTCAAGGATCCTCACCAACTTATTCAGTGCTAATTGCTATGGGAAACAAAAATAAACGAGAAAAACTGCTAGTCTTAACAAAAAAAATGCTAATTCCTATGGTCTGTTTCTCTTTGTAGAAAATGTCTCGTTCCCCCCTCCCTCCCTTGAAAAATGGAAACTTATCTTGAATATTAAGATTTTAGCATTATATTGCATTTAGAATTCGCAAAGTAATATATCTTAGGTTTAATCCCTCAATCGGGTTTTTATCCTCAGGCAAGTGAGAAGTTTGCCATTGCTCTTTTAGTCACAGCCTTGTTTCTGGCCTTTGTTCCAAGTAAATATATACTTCTACTGGTTTTCCTGGAGCGATTTACAATGTACTCGCCTCTTAGGAGAGCAAGCACAGAAAGATGGATGCGGAGGTTGAGAGAATGGTGGTTCAGCATACCAGCAGCTCCTGTTTCTCTCGACAGAATTAAAGATGAAAAAAAGAGGAAGTAACGTAATTATATTTTCAACTATACTTACAGTTTTGTATTTTGATGTTACCGATATACCTGGTCTACTTTCCCAGGTTTGTACTGTCTATACAAACTATTTGAAGAGAAGAATGAGAAAAATAAGTTGTGGGAGCCTAATTACTGCTGTGTTTTTTTTATTGTGATTCAAGTTTTAAGATCATATGCAAGTGTTTTAAGTTCCTCCTGTAAAAATTCGGCTATATTTGCCGGAAGATATAAATGTGTCCAGTCAAACATTAGCAGAACTTTTAGCAATATCATATGGCCTTCTCCTTGCAGTTGAATGTGACATTTTTTTTTAAAACTTGGATCATGATACTTTATACAAAATTTATTTTTGGTTAGGGTAGGTATCCCTAGGGTGTAAACGGATACGGATATAGCAGTATCCGTATATTATCTAGAAAATTAATTCGCTATCCGTATTCGTATCTGGTATCCGACGGATTTTAAAAATCATATCCGTATCCGATATTCGAAATGATATTCAAATACGGATAATATCTGTTTTTGTTTATTTTATTTAAATAAACAAATTATCCGGATATCCGAATACATTTATCAATCACCTAATATAAAATTTATTCAAATTATTTATAAAAAATAAAGAAAAAAATTGAATAATTACTCATAACTAATCACAATTTAAAGTTTAAACCATACATATTAATGAATGAATGTTAATTTATTTATTTTTAATAAATACAATAATCAATGCTCTAAATTACAATTCAAATAAGTTTTTATTATTTTTGAAATCTTAAATTCAAAATGAATGATCTTCTTATTAATGTTTAGATGTCCATTAATAAGTAAATGTCCATTTTATGTGTTAATTTAGAATAATATTGTAGTGTGTATGAATATTTATAATCTATAATTATAACATTTAAATTATATTTATAACACTTGTTAAATGATACATTTTAGATATATTATAACACTATATATAACTAGAATAAGGGGAAAAATAATGAGTTTTAAAGTATAATTCATTAATGAATGAATGTTAATTTTTTTATTTTTAATAAATACAATAATCAATCCTTTAAATTACAATTTAAATAAGTTTTCATTATTTTTTAAATCCTAAATTTAAAATGAATGTTCTACTTATTAATGTTTAGATGTCCATTAATAAGTAGATGTCTATTTTATATGTTAATTTTGAGTAATACTGTAGTGTGTATGAATATTTATAATCTATAATTATAACATTTAAATGATATTTATAACACTTGTTAAATGATGCATTTTAGATATATTGTAACACTATATATAACTAGGATAAAGGAAAAAAGTAATAAGTTTTAAAATATAGTTCATTAATGAATGAATGTTAATTTATTTATTTTTAATAAATACAATAATCAATGCTCTAAATTACAATTCAAATAAGTTTTTATTATTTTTGAAATCCTAAATTCAAAATGAATGATCTTCTTATTAATGTTTAGATGTTCATTAATAAGTAGATGTCTATTTTATATGTTAATTTTGAGTAATACTGTAGTGTGTATGAATATTTATAATCTATAATTATAACATTTAAATTATATTTATAACACTTGTTAAATGATACATTTTAGATATATTGTAACACTATATATAACTAGAATAAGGGGGAAAATAATGAGTTTTAAAGTATAGTTCATTAATGAATAAATGTTAACATATTTTAATTTTAATAAATACAAAAATCAATCATTTAAATTACAATTTAAATAAGTTTTTATTATTTTTTAAATCCTAAATTCAAAATGAATGTTCTACTTATTAATATTTAGATGCCCATTAATAAGTAGATGTCTATTTTATGTGTTAATTTGGAGTAATACTGTAGTATGTATGAATATTTATAATCTATAATTATAACATTTAAATGATATTTATAACACTTGTTAAATGATACATTTTAGATATATTGTAACACTATATATAACTAGGATAAAAGGAAAAAGTAATAAGTTTTAAAGTATAGTTCATTAATGAATAAATGCTAATTTATTTATTTTTAATAAATACAATAATTAGTGCTCTAAATTACAATTTAAATAAGTTTTTATTATTTTTGAAATTCTAAATTCAAAATGAATGCTCTACTTATTAATGTTTAGATGTCCATTTTATGTGTTAATTTGGAGTAATAGTGTAATGTGTATGAATATTTATAATCTATAGACTATAATTATAACATTTAAATTATATTTATAACACTTGTTAAATGATCCAAAAGTTATATTATAACACTTGTTAAATGATATGTATAACACTTGTTAAATGATACATTTTAGATATTTTAACTTTATAATAGTAAAAATTCATTAACTATACTTATATTAATTTATTAATATTATAATAAAAGTGTTATTTCCTACTTTTTAGAAGTGAAATGACATATTTTAAAAATAATTTTTATATAATAGTGAAAACTAGTTATTATATAAGGAAGACCATTTAAAAAAAATTATTTTGCTTATTTTATATATATATATATATAAGTTATTCGGATATGAATTTCGGATACAGATCTGAATTCGGATATCGGATTCCGAATATCCGCTATCCGCCAGATATATTTACGGACGGATGTTAAACGAATACGAATACACATATATCCGTATTCGTATCTGTTTATTTGCGGATATCTTTAAAGCGAATACGGATATATTCGTTTTTTTTCTAATGCGAATAATATCCGTTTTTTTCCTAATGCGAATAATATCCGATTTTTTTCGAATACGGATACTAACGAATATGAATTTTCTGGTTACCATTTACAACCCTAGGTATCCCGATCAACTCTAACAAAAATTATTTTTTGGATAAGGTATAATGAATTATAATTACGAAATATATCTATACATGTAATTAGATAAGATTATAAGAGTGTTTCACACCATATTACATATATTTTTAAAATACTTATTACTAATGCGTATCCATGTATTTAAAATAGTTATCATTAATGCTTATGCATGTAATTGATAACAAGGAAAAAAAGTTAACTGTGACGCCCCCAAATCTAGGCCCACACAGCCCAAACTTGAGTTGTCAAAAGACTACAACAAAATTATTACAAGGTAGAACAACGTTCAACAATACAGTGTATAATAACACACAACTAAGTCTTCACTATTAATAACACACTATTTTACAACACGTGAAGACTACGATAGCTATCCCTCAGACTCTCACTCCATTCCCCTGCTAGACCCAGCTATGTTCTCATCTCCTGTTGAAAAACAATGGAACAAAAGAAAGGGTGAGCTCAAATAGCCCAGTAAAGAATATCATGACTAAGATAATGACGAATAAATTATCATTAGTCTTCAACAGTTGAGTTCTTGATAGAATACAATAAACTACAAGGTTTATATCAAAAACTGCAGTTAAATTCTTAAACAACGTTCAGATCAATAATAGCAGCGGAATGAGCAATCTATTAGAAGAATAATGCAGACTATAATGTCCACTCGATTCTCTTTTTAGGAAAAACATCATCAACTTTTATCATCTGAAATACCATTAGTCAAGATAATACAAATTCACAGTTCTTGATCATAATCATGCAGATCAACAGTTCATCTTTGCACTACGGGCCAAAGACATTCAATATAACACCAACGGTCATGATTATACCAGATTCAGCCTTTGGTCATAATCATACCAAACAACAGTTCATCTTTGCACTACGGGCCAAAGAGAACATTCACCACGTGCCATAAAAGACACCGAACAAATGTATCGCCTTTAACCTATTATATCGCCTTTAACCTATCATCTGTTAAAAAATTATATCGCATCTGTGCCCCCGGCCACAGATATTCATAACAACTTGAATTTGGATGATTAGAATGATATAAATGATGAACAGAAGAAACAGGATAAACAATAAGTATCAGAAGTTTACTTTGTACAGATTCAAATAATGTCCAAATTGTCAACATGATGTGGAGTGAAATTTAAAAATGATATTCAAGATCCACAGTTCAGAATAACGGTTACAGTTCAATAGAAAGGTCCACGTAAATAGGATGGTTCAATTGAAATGATGAAGTGCAACTATTATGGAACATATAATATTTTCAGGAATTATAGAAGCAATAATTCCATAATAAGTTTCGATTTAGGTGTATGAAAGAAAATAATATCCCTTACCGTAGCAGGTTTGATTAACAAAATGTGAAGGAAATTAATATCCCTTACCATAGTAAGTTTGAATAATGGAAGATGAAAAAGATGGTATCCTTTATGAGTATAAAGGAAAATAATATCACTTACGACTATGAAAGAAAATGATATTATAAACGAATATGCAATAAAAGTGTGACGCCCCCAAATCTGGGCCCACACAGCCCAAACTTGAGTCGTCAAAATACTACAACAAAATTATTACAACAAAGCACAACGTACAACAATACAGTGTATAATAATACATAACTAAGTCTTCATTATTATTGCCACACTATTTTACAAAACGTGAAGACTATGATAACTATTCCTCGGACCCTCACTCCATTCCCCGGCTAGACCCTGTTATGTTTTCATCTCCTGTTGAAAAACAATGGAACAAAAGAAAGGGTGAGCTCAAATAGCCAAGTAAAGAATATCATGACTAAGATAATGACGAATAAATTATCATTAGTCTTCAACAGTTGAGTTCTTGATAGAATACAATAGACTACAAGGTTTATATCAAAAACTGCAGTTAAATTCTTAAACAACGTTCAGATCAATAATAGCAGCGGAATGAGTAATCTATTAGAAGAATAATGCAGACTATAATGTCCACTCGGTTCTCTTTTTAGGAAAAACATCATCAACTTTTATCATCTGAAATATCATTAGTCAAGATAATACAAATTCACAGTTCCTGATCATAATCATGCACATCAACAGTTCATCTTTGTACTACGGGCCAAAGATATTCAATATAGCACCAACGGTCATGATTATACCAGATTCAGCCTTTGGTCATAATCATACCAAACAACAGTTCATCTTTGCACTACGGGCCAAAGAGAACATTCACCACGTGCCATAAAAGACACCGAACAGATGTATCGCCTTTAACCTATTATATCGCCTTTAACCTATCATCTGTTCAACAAATATATCACATCTGTGCCCCCGGCCACAGATATTCACAACAGCTTGATTTTTGGATGATTATAATGATATAAATGATGAACAGAAGAAATAGGATAACAATAAGTATCGGAAGTTTACTTTGTACAGATTCAAATAATGTCCAAATTTTCAACATGATGTGGAGTGAAATTTAAAAATGATATTCAAGATCCACAGTTCAGAATAACGGTTACAATTCAATAGAAAGGTTCACGTAAATAGGAAGGTTCAGTTGAAATAATGAAGTTCAACTATTATGGAACATATAATATTTTCAGGAATTATAGAAGCAATAGTTCCATAATAAATTTCGATTTAGGAGTATGAAAGAAAATAATATCCCTTACCGTAGCAGGTTTGATTAACAAAAGGTGAAGGAAATTAATACAAAGGGTTATTCACCAACAGGCGACAATCCGCTCCGTAAGGTTATTCCCACAATTTAATAGAATTTGAGTACAAAGAGTTATTCACCAAACAGGCGGCAATCCGCTCCGTAAGGTTATTCTCAGAGATTAATAATGAATGAATACGAAAGGTTATTCACCAACAGGCGGCAATCCGCTCCGTAAGGTTATTCCCACAATTTAATAGAATTTGAGTACAAAGAGTTATTCACCAAACAGGCGGCAATCCGCTCCGTAAGGTTATTCTCAGAGATTAATAATGAATGAATACGAAAGGTTATTCACCAAACAGGCGGCAATCCGCTCCGTAAGGTTATTCCCACAATTTAATAGAATTTGAGTACAAAGAGTTATTCACCAAACAGGCGGCAATCCGCTCCGTAAGGTTATTCTCAGAGATTAATAATGAATGAATACGAAAGGTTATTCACCAACAGGCGGCAATCCGCTCCGTAAGGTTATTCCCACAATTTAATACATGGAAATAAAAGGCACGTCTTATGAGTAAGGAAGAAACAATATTATTATCGAGAATCAAATAATGATAATCCCTTACCATAGTATGTTTGAATAATGGAAGATGAAAAAGATGGTATCACTTACCGTAACACGTGACTGGATATTGATTTAAATGAGGTTGATTAACTTGAACAGTACACGTATACTTATAGATCTTCACAAATACTCAAGATGACTTAAGCACACTTAGAGAGAACTTTCACAAGAAGTATTTAGAGAGAGAAAGAAAGAACAAGTAAGGAAGTTTATGAAAAATCCTTAAGTTAAGGCTTCTATTTATAGCCAAAAATCTTATCATTCATTTAATCTAAACCATTCATTTAAAGATCATCTTTTAATCTACACCATCCATTTCAAATATTATATTATCTTTAATCTACACCATTCATTTCATATCACCTAATAATCACCTAACTTTATATTATAAACAAATCAATTTAATTATTCAACAATAATTCACACTTTAATCTACACCATTCATTTCATATCACCTAATAATCACCTAACTTTATATTATAAACAAATCAATTCAGTTATTCAACAATAATTCACACTTTAATCTACACCATTCATTTCATATCACCTAATAATCACCTAACTTTATATTATAAACAAATAACTTTATCAATTCAATTATTATGACTAATTGTTATAAATACAGTATAGTTAGCTCTTAGATATCAAGTCAATAAATTAATGAAATACAACTGTTTAAATAACATCATAATAGAGATAACAATAATGTAAAATAAAGCATACGTTACTGTGTAATGACAATTATTGATTCAATAATGTGAATTACTGTGCATATGTTACTGTGACAATTATTAGGTTCAATAATTTTAAAAACAGTGCAACAACAATTATTGACTCAATGATATAAAATACAGTGTAATGACAATTATTAAATCAATAATGCAAAATACTGTGTAACAACAATTATTGAATTGATAATATAAAATATTATGCAGTGACAATTATCGATGAAATGATGCGTAACAGTTACGGTGTCAATTATCAGACCAAAAATATGAGACACTATGCAATACCGTGTGTTACTGTAGAGTACCGTGTGCTACAGAAAATACCATAAACTACCGTATGCTACTATTCTTTTATCACCGGTATTTTAACAGTTACGTTGACTATTTTTATTTAAAAAGGTTACTTCTGTCGTTTTCTATATCCGACAAATATTCCGTTGTGGGGTCCACCAATAATTTATTATTTCGGCGCCGTCGTACGGCACGAATATTCCCCAACCAAACGAATATTCCCCGACAAAGCGAATATTGTCCGACAAAATAAAATTTGCACATAACATCCTTAACTTTCAATTTTGTTAATTTAACCACTTACTGTTTCAAAAAAAAAAATATATATATGAAGAAAAATTAAATTTTGTATTTCATAAAATTCGGGCTCTTACAACTGTGACGCCCCCAAATCTGGGCCCACACAGCCCAAACTTGAGTCGTCAAAATACTACAACAAAATTATTACAACAAAGCACAACGTACAACAATACAGTGTATAATAATACATAACTAAGTCTTCATTATTATTGCCACACTATTTTACAAAACGTGAAGACTATGATAACTATTCCTCGGACCCTCACTCCATTCCCCGGCTAGACCCTGTTATGTTTTCATCTCCTGTTGAAAAATAATGGAACAAAAGAAAGGGTGAGCTCAAATAGCCAAGTAAAGAATATCATGACTAAGATAATGACGAATAAATTATCATTAGTCTTCAACAGTTGAGTTCTTGATAGAATACAATAGACTACAAGGTTTATATCAAAAACTGCAGTTAAATTCTTAAACAACGTTCAGATCAATAATAGCAGCGGAATGAGTAATCTATTAGAAGAATAATGCAGACTATAATGTCCACTCGGTTCTCTTTTTAGGAAAAACATCATCAACTTTTATCATCTGAAATATCATTAGTCAAGATAATACAAATTCACAGTTCCTGATCATAATCATGCACATCAACAATTCATCTTTGTACTACGGGCCAAAGATATTCAATATAGCATCAACGGTCATGATTATACCAGATTCAGCCTTTGGTCATAATCATACCAAACAACAGTTCATCTTTGCACTACGGGCCAAAGAGAACATTCACCACGTGCCATAAAAGACACCGAACAGATGTATCGCCTTTAACCTATTATATCGCCTTTAACCTATCATCTGTTCAACAAATATATCACATCTGTGCCCCCGGCCACAGATATTCACAACAGCTTGATTTTTGGATGATTAGAATGATATAAATGATGAACAGAAGAAATAGGATAACAATAAGTATCGGAAGTTTACTTTGTACAGATTCAAATAATGTCCAAATTGTCAACATGATGTGGAGTGAAATTTAAAAATGATATTCAAGATCCACAGTTCAGAATAACGGTTACAATTCAATAGAAAGGTTCACGTAAATAGGAAGGTTCAGTTGAAATAATGAAGTTCAACTATTATGGAACATATAATATTTTCAGGAATTATAGAAGCAATAGTTCCATAATAAATTTCGATTTAGGATCATGAAAGAAAATAATATCCCTTACCGTAGCAGGTTTGATTAACAAAAGGTGAAGGAAATTAATACAAAGGGTTATTCACCAACAGGCGGCAATCCGCTCCGTAAGGTTATTCCCACAATTTAATAGAATTTGAGTACAAAGAGTTATTCACCAAACATGCGGCAATCCGCTCCGTAAGGTTATTCCCACAATTTAATAGAATTTGAGTACAAAGAGTTATTCACCAAACAGGCGGCAATCCGCTCCGTAAGGTTATTCTCAGAGATTAATAATGAATGAATACGAAAGGTTATTCACCAACAGGCGGCAATCCGCTCCGTAAGGTTATTCCTACAATTTAATACATGGAAATAAAAGGCACGTCTTATGAGTAAGGAAGAAACAATATTATTATCGAGAATCAAATAATGATAATCCCTTACCATAGTATGTTTGAATAATGGAAGATGAAAAAGATGGTATCCCTTACCGTAACACGTGACTGGATATTGATTTAAATGAGGTTGATTAACTTGAACAGTACACGTATACTTATAGATCTTCACAAATACTCAAGATGACTTAAGCACACTTAGAGAGAACTTTCACAAGAAGTATTTAGAGAGAGAAAGAAAGAACAAGTAAGGAAGTTTATGAAAAATCCTTAAGTTAAGGCTTCTATTTATAGCCAAAAATCTTATCATTCATTTAATCTAAACCATTCATTTGAAGATCATCTTTTAATCTACACCATCCATTTCAAATATTATATTATTTTTAATCTACACCATTCATTTCATATCACCTAATAATCACCTAACTTTATATTATAAACAAATCAATTTAATTATTCAACAATAATTCACACTTTAATCTACACCATTCATTTCATATCACCTAATAATCACCTAACTTTATATTATAAACAAATCAATTCAGTTATTCAACAATAATTCACACTTTAATCTACACCATTCATTTCATATCACCTAATAATCACCTAACTTTATATTATAAACAAATAACTTTATCAATTCAATTATTATGACTAATTGTTATAAATACAGTATAGTTAGCTCTTAGATATCAAGTCAATAAATTAATGAAATACAACTGTTTAAATAACATCATAATAGAGATAACAATAATGTAAAATAAAGCATACGTTACTGTGTAATGACAATTATTGATTCAATAATGTGAATTACTGTGACAATTATTAGGTTCAATAATTTTAAAAACAGTGCAACAACAATTATTGACTCAATGATATAAAATACAGTGTAATGACAATTATTAAATCAATAATGCAAAATACTGTGTAACAACAATTATTGAATTGATAATATAAAATATTATGCAGTGACAATTATTGATGAAATGATGCGTAACAGTTACGGTGTCAATTATCAGACCAATAATATGAGACACTATGCAATACCGTGTGTTACTGTAGAGTACCGAGTGCTACAGAAAATACCAATAACTACCGTATGCTACTATTCTTTTATCACCGGTATTTTAACAGTTCCGTTGACTATTTTTATTTAAAAAGGTTATTTCTGTCGTTTTCTATATCCGACAAATATTCCGTTGTGGGATCCACCAATAATTTGTTATTTCGGCGCCGTCGGACCAAACGAATATTCCCCGACCAAACGAATATTGTCCGACAAAATAAAATTTGCACATAACATCCTTAACTTTTAACTTTATCGATTTAACCACTTACTGTTTAAAAAAAAATATCTATATGAAGAAAAATTAAATTTTGTATTTCATAAAATTCGGGGTCTTACAACCTCCCCTCCTTATGAAATTTCGTCCCCGAAATTGACGTACCTGACATATCGAAGAGGTAAGGATACTTAGATTTCATCTCAGATTCTAGCTCCCAGGTCATTTCCTCAGTATCTTGGTTCCTCCATAAAACCTTAACTTGAGGTATAACCTTTGAGCGTAGGATCTGCTCCTTCTTATCCAGGATCTTAACAGGTACCTCCTCGTATGTTAAATCCTCTGCTATAACGTCTGGTTCTAACTCAATGACGTGGTTTGGGTCCTTCACATATTTACGTAACATAGATATGTGAAAAACGTTATGGATGCGAGACATACTTGGTGGTAGGGCTAGTCTGTAGGCTACGGTTCCTATTCGATCGAGGATTTCAAATGGGCCAATAAATCGAGGGTTGAGCTTTCCTCTCTTTCCGAATCTCGTAACCCCTTTCCATGGAGAAACACGTAAGAATACATGATCTCCGACGTTGAAACTTTCGTCTCTCCGATGAAGATCAGCATAACTCTTTTGTCGTTCTTGTGCGGTCTGTATTCGTTGTCGGATCATTTGGATCTTGTCGGTCGTCAAGCGTACCAACTCGGGTCCCAACAATTTTGCTTCTCCTACCTCATTCCAACATATTGGAGAACGACACTTCCTTCCATACAATGCCTCGAATGGAGCCATGCCTATGCTTGCTTGGTAACTGTTGTTGTAAGAAAATTCCACCAACGGCAAATACTTATCCCAATTTCCTTTGAAGTCTAATACACAAAGTCTCAAAAGATCTTCGAGGGTCTGGATCGTCCTTTCCGATTGTCCGTCCGTTTGAGGATGGTATGCAGAACTAAAACGTAGTTCAGTGCCCATAGCTTTTTGTAGACTGATCCAAAAGCGTGAAGTAAATCTAGGATCTCGATCAGAAACTATGGAAACTGGCATGCCATGCAATCTCACGATCTCATTTATGTACATACCGGCAAGACGTTCAAGTGAAAAGTTTTCTCGTATAGGCAAGAAATGAGCAGATTTGGTCAATCTATCTACGATCACCCAAATTGCATCTAAGCCTTGAGAAACTTTTGGAAGACCCGTCACGAAGTCCATATTGATGTGTTCCCACTTCCATTCGGGAACTTCAAGTGATTGTAATGGACCTTTAGGAACTTGATGCTCTGCCTTGACACGTTGACAAGTTAGGCACCTTGAGATAAACTCCGCAATCTCTCTTTTCATATTGTTCCACCAAAATGTATGTCGAAGATCTCGATACATCTTGGTACCTCCTGGGTGGATTGCAAACGGCGTGTTGTGTGCCTCCATCATGATTTTATGCTTTAATTCAGGATCGTTAGGAACACAGAGTCGAGAGTTGACTCGAAGTATTCCTTTCTCGTCGATTCTTGCTTCGGGAATGGCACCTTCTTGTACTTTCTTTATCATGTTTATCAGTTCCGGATCGGTAGCTTGAGCAGCTTTAATTTTATCGCTTAAAGTTGGTTCTACTCGCACGTGAGCAATCTTCGAGTGGGTCCCTGGTGTCTTTAGCTCTATCTCCATCTTTTGCAAGTCGTACAAAATACACTTTTGTGTTGTCAGCAGTGCACTTGTACTTGCATAAGATTTTCTGCTCAAAGCGTCAGCTACAACGTTCGCCTTTCCCGGGTGATACTGGATTGTGTGGTCATAATCCTTTAACAGCTCAAGCCAACGTCGTTGTCGCATGTTGAGTTCCTTCTGGGTGAAGAAATACTTGAGACTTTTATGATCCGTATAGATATCCACTTTTTCTCCGTACAAGTAGTGTCTCCAGATCTTCAACGCGAAAACGACTGCTGCCAACTCTAGATCATGAGTAGGATAATTTTTCTCATAATCTTTAAGTTGTCGAGAGGCGTAGGCTATAACCTTTCCATGTTGCATAAGGACACAGCCTAGACCTTTGCCAGAAGCATCGCTGTAGATAACAAATTCTCCTGATCCTGATGGTATGGTCAGAACATGAGCTGAAACCAGTCTCTTCTTGAGTTCTTGGAAACTTTTCTCGCATTCCTCGCTCCATATGAATTTTGTGCTTTTCCGAGTAAGCTGCGTTAATGGAGTGGCGATTCGAGAAAATCCTTCTACGAATCTCCGATAATAACCAGCTAGACCCAGAAAACTTCGGACTTCGGTTATTGTTTTGGGTTGTTCCCAATTTAGTACCGTTTCAATCTTCGCAGGATCGACTGATATTCCTTGACTAGAAATCACATGCCCAAGAAACGCGACCTCCTCAAGCCAGAACTCACATTTCTTCAACTTGGCATATAATTTGTTTTCACGGAGCTTTTGTAGTATCAATCTCAGGTGTTGTTCATGATCCTCGCGACTCTTGGAGTATATGAGGATGTCATCAATAAAGACAACCACAAAATGATCCAAATGTTCCTTGAATATCCGGTTCATCATGTCCATGAAAGCTGCAGGAGCATTAGTTACTCCAAAAGGCATGACTAAGAACTCATAATGCCCATAACGAGTTCTGAAAGCAGTCTTTGGAATGTCCTCAGCTTTAACCTTTAACTGATGATATCCAGAACGGAGATCAATCTTTGAGAAATGTTGAGCGCCTTGCAATTGATCAAACATGTCATCAATCCGAGGTAACGGGTACCTGTTCTTGATGGTGACATGGTTCAATTCTCGGTAGTCAATGCACAATCTCATACTCCCGTCTTTCTTCTTCACAAATAGAACAGGAGCACCCCAAGGTGATGCACTCGGACGAATGAAACCGGTATCCAACAATTCCTGTAGTTGGACTTTTAACTCTTGAAGTTCAATGGGAGCCATTCGGTAGGGAGCTTTGGAAATGGGCTTGGTACCGGGTTCAAGATCAATATAAAAATCAATTTCACGGTTTGGGGGTAAGCCAGGAAGTTCTTCAGGAAAAACGTCAGGAAACTCATTAACAATGGGAATATCATTCAAGTTTGACGTATTTTTGTTCAAATCAGTGACATGAGCTAAAAAGGCTTGACATCCGTTTTTCAATAAACGAATGGCTTTATGGCTAGAAATAACAGTTATAGATTTCAATGGTTTAGTTGCTTGAATTTGCATGACAGGTTGATTAGGAATATGAAAACTAATAATCTTATGAAAACAATCAATTTTAGCATGATGGGTAGTCAACCAATCAATTCCTAAAATCACATCAAATTCACGCATCTCCAAAGAAATAAGGTCAACAGATAATGTGAGGTTGTTGATTTGAACTAGGCAAGATTTATAGACAGTAGATGTAATGGTCATTTCTCCTAATGGGGTTTCAACTGATAAGTCAAAGTCCAAGTTTTCAGGAGTTAAGTTTAAACGCTGAGCACATGCAGGTGAGATAAAAGAATGGGTAGAGCCAGTATCTAACAAAGCGTAGACTTCACGAGAATTTATGAATAGCTTACCGGTTATCACCTCGTTCGAGTTTCGCGCCATTTGGGATGTCACAACAAAAGCTCTCCCTTGAACTATAGATTTTCCTTTATCCGCGCTAGCTTTTGGTATCATCATTGCAGCTGGACTTGATTTTGTGGCAGGACAAAACCGCGCAAGATGACCCTCTTTCCCACAACTGTAGCACTTTTTGGACTGCAGTGTACAGTTTGGGCTGATGTGACCTTCCTGACCACACCTATAGCATCTCACTGGTGGTCGATCTTCTCCCCTTGAAACTGGGGTCGGTGCTGGTGTTGGTACTGGTGCTGGTGCCCTTCCATAATTATTATGGAATCTCTTTCTTTTGAAATTGTTCCCACTAGATTCTCCTCTTCTGTTATTTGGTGTGGAATTACCACCGAAGTGTTGGTTACCTCCTCGATGGTTCTCGTTCCTGTGGTTGTTGTCACTCCTTTCTCTATGCTGATCATTAACTCTTGGCTGCAATGTTTCATCTGTTTGCTCCACCCTTTGAGCCCTATCTACAACATCTGAATACAAACTGAATTTATGAGAACTAAGTTGTTGACGAATTTTGAGTCTTAAACCTCTCAGGAACATTCGACTCATTCGTGCTTCGTCATCTACTAGATGAGTCGCAAAACGAGACAGTTCAGCAAACTTAGCTTCATATTGAGAAACTGTCATGTTTCCCTGCTCCAGCTTAATGAATTCCACTTCCTTCATATGGCGGATGCTTTCTGGGAAGTACTTCTCGTTAAACAGTTCTTCGAATTCTGTCCAAGACATTTCGAGTGCTGAAGGTTGGATACGTTTTACCGCTTCCCACCAATGGTCCGCCTCACCTCGTAACATAAAAGTGGCAAATGGCACCTTCTGATCATCAGCGCATTGTAAGACATCAAGTATTTTTGTCGTCTGCTTCAGACATGCCTCCGCTTTGAGTGGGTCAGGCTTCCCGTGGAATTCAGGTGGTCCTAATTCTTTAAATTGCTTAACAGTGACCATCCTCAAATTGCCAGCGTTTCTACCGTTATTATTGACTGGATTTCCTCTTCCTTGATTCTGTATGAACTGCATGAAATTCCTAAAGAATCCATCGTTCATCATGTTATCAGGAACATTATTTCCTGAGTTGGCAGGAGGATTGTTTGGGGCCTCTTGATTCTCGGCTACATTTGCTTCAGGCATTCCATAGTCAACCTCTTGATTTTCAGATGCCATACTAAACTGTGGTCACAAAATAAATGTTAGTTCAAATAAGCTGACTCATCACTTCATGTTCCTACATTCAAATCGACTCATTAGATAATAAAATCTATTTTAGGTATGACACACTAGTGACTGATTCTATTCGTCTCTCCCCTCCTAGTTCTACCCCAGATCTCCATTAAAGACCATATCCCTAAGCTCTGATGCCAACTGTGACGCCCCCAAATCTGGGCCCACACAGCCCAAACTTGAGTCGTCAAAATACTACAACAAAATTATTACAACAAAGCACAACGTACAACAATACAGTGTATAATAATACATAACTAAGTCTTCATTATTATTGCCACACTATTTTACAAAACGTGAAGACTATGATAACTATTCCTCGGACCCTCACTCCATTCCCCGGCTAGACCCTGTTATGTTTTCATCTCCTGTTGAAAAACAATGGAACAAAAGAAAGGGTGAGCTCAAATAGCCAAGTAAAGAATATCATGACTAAGATAATGACGAATAAATTATCATTAGTATTCAACAGTTGAGTTCTTGATAGAATACAATAGACTACAAGGTTTATATCAAAAACTGCAGTTAAATTCTTAAACAACGTTCAGATCAATAATAGCAGCGGAATGAGTAATCTATTAGAAGAATAATGCAGACTATAATGTCCACTCGGTTCTCTTTTTAGGAAAAACATCATCAACTTTTATCATCTGAAATATCATTAGTCAAAATAATACAAATTCACAGTTCCTGATCATAATCATGCACATCAACAGTTCATCTTTGTACTACGGGCCAAAGATATTCAATATAGCACCAACGGTCATGATTATACCAGATTCAGCCTTTGGTCATAATCATACCAAACAACAGTTCATCTTTGCACTACGGGCCAAAGAGAACATTCACCACGTGCCATAAAAGACACCGAACAGATGTATCGCCTTTAACCTATTATATCGCCTTTAACCTATCATCTGTTCAACAAATATATCACATCTGTGCCCCCGGCCACAGATATTCACAACAGCTTGATTTTTGGATGATTAGAATGATATAAATGATGAACAGAAGAAATAGGATAACAATAAGTATCGGAAGTTTACTTTGTACAGATTCAAATAATGTCCAAATTGTCAACATGATGTGGAGTGAAATTTAAAAATGATATTCAAGATCCACAGTTCAGAATAACTGTTACAATTCAATAGAAAGGTTCACGTAAATAGGAAGGTTCAGTTGAAATAATGAAGTTCAACTATTATGGAACATATAATATTTTCAGGAATTATAGAAGCAATAGTTCCATAATAAATTTCGATTTAGGAGTATGAAAGAAAATAATATCCCTTACCGTAGCAGGTTTGATTAACAAAAGGTGAAGGAAATTAATACAAAGGGTTATTCACCAACAGGCGGCAATCCGCTCCGTAAGGTTATTCCCACAATTTAATAGAATTTGAGTACAAAGAGTTATTCACCAAACAGGCGGCAATCCGCTCCGTAAGGTTATTCTCAGAGATTAATAATGAATGAATACGAAAGGTTATTCACCAACAGGCGGCAATCCGCTCCGTAAGGTTATTCCCACAATTTAATAGAATTTGAGTACAAAGAGTTATTCACCAAACAGGCGGCAATCCGCTCCGTAAGGTTATTCCCACAATTTAATAGAATTTGAGTACAAAGAGTTATTCACCAAACAGGCGGCAATCCGCTCCGTAAGGTTATTCCCACAATTTAATAGAATTTGAGTACAAAGAGTTATTCACCAAACAGGCGGCAATCCGCTCCGTAAGGTTATTCTCAGAGATTAATAATGAATGAATACGAAAGGTTATTCACCAACAGGCGGCAATCCGCTCCGTAAGGTTATTCCCACAATTTAATACATGGAAATAAAAGGCACGTCTTATGAGTAAGGAAGAAACAATATTATTATCGAGAATCAAATAATGATAATCCCTTACCATAGTATGTTTGAATAATGGAAGATGAAAAAGATGGTATCCCTTACCGTAACACGTGACTGGATATTGATTTAAATGAGGTTGATTAACTTGAACAGTACACGTATACTTATAGATCTTCACAAATACTCAAGATGACTTAAGCACACTTAGAGAGAACTTTCACAAGAAGTATTTAGAGAGAGAAAGAAAGAACAAGTAAGGAAGTTTATGAAAAATCCTTAAGTTAAGGCTTCTATTTATAGCCAAAAATCTTATCATTCATTTAATCTAAACCATTCATTTAAAGATCATCCTTTAATCTACACCATCCATTTCAAATATTATATTATTTTTAATCTACACCATTCATTTCATATCACCTAATAATCACCTAACTTTATATTATAAACAAATCAATTTAATTATTCAACAATAATTCACACTTTAATCTACACCATTCATTTCATATCACCTAATAATCACCTAACTTTATATTATAAACAAATCAATTCAATTATTCAACAATAATTCACACTTTAATCTACACCATTCATTTCATATCACCTAATAATCACCTAACTTTATATTATAAACAAATAACTTATCAATTCAATTATTATGACTAATTGTTATAAATACAGTATAGTTAGCTCTTAGATATCAAGTTAATAAATTAATGAAATACAACTGTTTAAATAACATCATAATAGAGATAACAATAATGTAAAATAAAGTATACGTTACTGTGTAATGACAATTATTGATTCAATAATGTGAATTACTGTGCATATGTTACTGTGACAATTATTAGGTTCAATAATTTTAAAAACAGTGCAACAACAATTATTGACTCAATGATATAAAATACAGTGTAATGACAATTATTAAATCAATAATGCAAAATACTGTGTAACAACAATTATTGAATTGATAATATAAAATATTATGCAGTGACAATTATCGATGAAATGATGCGTAACAGTTACGGTGTCAATTATCAGACCAATAATATGAGACACTATGCAATACCGTGTGTTACTGTAGAGTACCGAGTGCTACAGAAAATACCAATAACTACCGTATGCTACTATTCTTTTATCACCGGTATTTTAACAGTTCCGTTGACTATTTTTATTTAAAAAGGTTATTTCTGTCGTTTTCTATATCCGACAAATATTCCGTTGTGGGATCCACCAATAATTTGTTATTTCGGCGCCGTCGGACCAAACGAATATTCCCCGACCAAACGAATATTGTCCGACAAAATAAAATTTGCACATAACATCCTTAACTTTTAACTTTATCGATTTAACCACTTACTGTTTAAAAAAATATATCTATATGAAGAAAAATTAAATTTTGTATTTCATAAAATTCGGGGTCTTACAAAAAGTGTCATGTGATAATTCGTGTAAACAAATTATTTCCACAAGAGACAAATAAGAAATGAATACAAAGAGTAATTCACCAAACATGCGGTAATCCGCGTAGTCAGGTTATTCTCAGAGATTAATAAGGAATGAATACGAAAGGTTATTCACCAACAGGCGATAATCCGCACCGTAAGGTTATTCCCACAATTTAATGAAAATTGAATACGAAGAGTCATTCACCAAACAGGCGATAATCCGCACCGTAAGGTTATTCTCAGAGATTAATAAGGAATGAATACGAAAGGTTATTCACCAACAGGCGGAAATCCGCGCCGTAAGGTTATTCCCATAAATTAATACATGAAAATAAATGACATATCTTATGAGAAGAAAGAAACGATATTATTTTCGAGAATCAAATAATGATAATCCTTTACCGTAGTAAGTTTAAATAATAGAAGATGAAAGAATATGATATTCCTTACCTTGATATTGTGAAACAAGTTTATAACCGAACAAATCCTTCCTTGTTTGTAGCAGTAAAGAATCTGATTTTTGAGTCTTCTAGAGTTTTTAAAATCTCTTTATGTTTTTAAAATAATGTTACTCTCGGAAAGATAGACGGCATAGACTCAAGAATCACTCAATTCGGAGTTAATATGAATGAGTTATGAATTTTCAAAACTAAGACTGAAAATAGTGACGAAAATCATAATAAGTTACGGTTTTTAGTATTTTAAGGCATGAAGATGACTTCAGATGACTTTTCTTCCTTCTTCAAAGTTGTAGAGGACAAAAAACTGAAGAGACAGACTTTTAATTCATTAAATTCTGACAAATAATGAATTTACTATGATTTTTCGAAAGAGTTACTGTACATAAGAAAATTCCACTCGGGAATTCAAAGAAGAATGCAAAAGATTTCAAAACTAGGAATGACTTAAGAACATTTAGAGAGAACTTACACAAAGAAGTTTTTAGAGAGTGGAAGGAAATGTATGTAAGAATGTTATGAAAAATTTCTTAAGTTAAGTCATCTATTTATAGCCAAAAATCTTATCATAACCAAAATTTCCTAATTTAATCCAAATCATTCATTTCAAGATAATGTTTAATCCATACCATTCATTTCATCTTTTAAGATTTCTTTAATTAAAACCATTCATTTAAATAGCATCTTTAAACTACACCATTCATTTCAAATTATATATTATCTTTAATCTATACCATTCATTTAAATATCATCTTTTAATCTACATCATCCATTTCAAATTCTATATTATCTTTAATCTATACCATTCATTTTACATCACCTAACTTTATATTATAAACAAATAACTTTATCAATTCAATTATTCAACAATAATTCACACTTATTCATTATTATGACTAATTGTTATAAATACAGTGTAGTTAGCTTTCTGAGTTAAATACCAAATCAATTAATAATGAAATACAACAGTTTAATCGACATCATAATAGAGATAACAATAATGCAGAAAAGTATGTAAAAGAAAGCATACGTTATTTTGTAATGACAATTATTGATTCAATAATGTGAATTACTGTGTATATGCTACTGTGACAATTATCAATTTAATAATATGAATTATTGTGGATGTGACAATAAAGTCAAATATTGTACGATAACCACTTTATCAGTTCAATAATACGAAACACTGTGCAATGCCGTGTGCTACTATGCAATACCGTGTGCTACTGTGCAATACCGTATGTTACTATTCTTTTACCACCGGATATTTCAATAATTAAAAGTGATAGTACCATTGACCAATTAAAAATTGTTTATGTCATTTTCTGTATCCGACAATTATTCTTTGTGGGGTCCACCAATGATTGGTTCGTACGGCGCCGTCGTACGAATATTCCCCGACAGAACGAATATTCCCCGACCAAAAGAATATTGTCCGACATAATATAATTTGCACATAACATCCTTGACTTTTAACTTTATCGATTTAACCACTTACTGTTTCAGGAAAAAAAATATATATATGAAGAAAAATTAAATTTTATATTTCATAAAATTCGGGGTCTTACATTAACACATTTAAAAGATTGATGTTATAGGGTCTCAAATTTTCAATAATTCCTTTTCATTTGTTTCTTTTGTATAATTTTTTGTTCTTCACATGTTTGACACGTAAGAACACAAAAAAAGAATTGACACGTTAGAACACGTAAAAAAGAATGTTTAATACTAGAGTGGATCATTTGCAATTAATTCATATTACATATTATCCCTCTCAACTATATAATATTCTTAAAATAATTTTAAATTGGAATTATTTATTAAAAATATAGTAACCCCCCTCCATAATCAATAGTTTTCTAGTCTTTCCTTACTATCCTCTTCTTCCTTTTAATTGGGCGGACTGCATTCGATGATTTCAATGGCTTTAATTTATTTTTAGAATATTTAAAAAATTACAATACACAAAAATAATTAATATTTTCTTAAAATTTAATATATATTTTGACAATCATGACCATATTTTTATCTTTCTTAAGTAACAGTTTTTACCCTCTAATTAATAAGTTACAAACTCGTCACTCCCGATGTGATTAACCAACCGATGTGAAGTTAAAACTATCAAAAAAAATTTATTAAAAATTGACAATGTACCATCTTTATTTTCAAAAACGATGTGTGAAATATAATTGTTTATACTAATTTATTATTATTCTGAATTATTTATTTTATAATTAATTTGTTATTTAATTCAATATCCTATATCTTTTAAAATATCAAATGATTTTAAAAATGATCAAAGATAGACCAGGGCAATTAATGAACTAATTATGGTATAAAATAATTCGAATTGGTAAAAATTATTACAAATATCCCACAAATTATTTTTATAAACATAGACATTATTTCTTGGAAAACGATATACATGTAGACCAATTCTATAACAAAATTGAATTGCAACTAACTAACGTATAAATTTAAACGATAAGATAGAATAATAATGTGTCAGTCTCTTCTTAGTTCCTTTCTATATCATGTATTTACATATGCTGATATTTTATATCAACTTAAAGTGTCTGTGAGTTTGGAGAAAGAAGAAAATAATTTTTTTTATAATTTATGAGAGAAAGATAGTGAAAGAAATAAAATTTACCTTCTTTCATTCTGTTTGTGAGTTATAGAAGGAAAATTGTACTTATAAAAGAATATAATACTATTTTACCCTTATGAGATTAGATTTGAAAACCAAGGATAGTTTTAATATTTTAGTACCTCTCCCAACTCTTTAATATAAAAAAATTCCAAATCTTCCCAAAAGTTTTGGAGGAAATTTTTGAAAATACTTTTTTACAAAAATCTGTTCCCTCCTTCTCTTTTCCTTTCTCTCCTTAAAAAATTCACAAACAATTTTTGTTTAATCTCTTCCCTAATATTTCTTTAATTTCCTATTTTCAATGGAACCCACTTATGAAAATATTAAATTAACTTATGAAAATATCAATTCTTTATTTTTAATTTACTATGACTTTGTTTACTATTGTTTCTAACGTTGTACCACCATATTATTAAATTTTTGAAAATAATATTAAGTATTATTCAAAGAACTATAATTTGTCATTTCATTCCTTCCTTCTAATCCCATTCTAATTAATCCCAATTAACGGAAACATATATGCAAAAATTCGTGATTTGACAAACATGCAAACAATACGATACTCCACATGAGAACTTTTTAATTTTTTCTTTCTATTTTTTCCCTTCCTAATTTTTATACAAAATTAATTTGATTTTTACTGAAGGAGAAACTGATACAATCAATTCTACCACGTCATAGTTGGAATGTAAAATATGGAAACTAGAATTAGCATCAATATAAATTAATTCCTCAAAGAATTAAAATGTAATATATGGGATCATAATATGATATTAGTGTTCACTTGTTTCGAAAGAGAAGACCATTTTTACATGTACATGGGTTAATTTCTTATTCTGATCTCTCTCTCCCAAAGTGCAAATTCAAATTGATATTGCATACGTGCCTAAGACATGATTAATTATAATATATTTGTATTTTTGATTTTGTGGAGTTAAATTTGATAAAATAAAAATAAAAATGATATATCTAGTGATTTTAAGGATATCACCTTTGTTAGTCCGCATAAAATTACTTACCATGTGGTCTAAAAAAAATTACTGTTTGGCAAGTGTTATTATTACTATTGATAGGGAGTTTTATAATATTTTACTCATTAATAACACTCAGAAAGGAATAAATAGATTTACCAAGATTTTTTTAGGCTAATTTCTAGGATAAATTTTAAGTCAAATTAACTTCTATTTGTTAACTGACAGAAGTTACTTAATTAAATAACATAGGATGCTTTACTTCTATCAACTAAACTAAATTATTGCCTATATGCAAGGAATGACTAAAATATTCTTAATTATTTAATATTTTTAATTAAATTATTTTATTTTAGTTAGTATTCTGTGCATAAAAAAAATAAAATAATTCTGTCTTTCACTCTCTCATCAATGTCGGTCAATGTAGATAAGGTAAAGCTTAACTTTTTCTTAATTTGTTTTTAGTTCTTTTACTTTTTTCCATTCCACAGGCACATCCAATAAACCAAAAAATGACCATCACCACGTAATAAATATTCTGAACAAGAAATGATACCTACATAATAAAATCCAATGTCTCTCGATCCGTTACAATAACGAAAATAAAAATACTATTATTTCATGGGCACCTGATGACAACCAATAAATTCCTCGAAGAATTGACATTCTTTTCCCGGGAACAATAAACTAAGGAAATAACTATCTTCTTTTTTTGTATAATATAATTAAAGATTTAAAAGAAAAACATTAAAAAAATTCAAACTGACAAACTTGAATTAAAGTTCCAAAAAAAGAATTTAAATTTCTTAAAAAAAATAACAAAGAATTTAAATTAGAATAAAGAAAATTATTTGTATGAAAAAGCTGAAATCATCAATCAAAATTCTACCAACAAAAAGAGGAGAAGATATTCATTCATATATATGAAATATCCTCAAAAAAATTGAAATTGTTCTTCCTCATTGAAACTCGGGAAACTCTTTCAATCCTTCCAATGTGGAAGATGAGATAGAGTTTCTCATAGAGGGCATGAAAAACATTGAATCCGGGTAGTTATAATAAGGTTGAGTACTTGAGCATAATAAATCTAAAGAATTTGGGGTAAAAAATGGAATATTGTTAAAACAAGGATTTGGAGGATCAAAAATAGGGAGACCAAAACAGGAATTAACCTGACCATCACCCATTGAATTGCTGCCATTCTCATCCGTAATAACAGAAGAAGACTCATTATCATCATTCATAATACCTTTATTAGGGTTTTTATTATTATTACCATTATTACTATTATTATTATTATTATTATGCTGATGTTGTTGAGGATGATTTTCTTCCGTATTATCAATTCCCGACTCGGATTTTGGAGTTTTTGTGAGTACTTGATCTTCTTCGGATTTTGAGAGCCCGGTCAATTTTTGAACCAATGCCATGAAGTCACGTGGATGCGTGTGGATGATCTTTGGGGAATGTGTGTAAATGATCACCGGGTGTCGCTGAGGCAATGTCGTTGTCGTCGCCACAGCGGCACCATTTACCAAGGAGGACGAAGAGGGTGATTTCTTGATGAAATGAGAGTCCTTGCTGGCCTTTAGAGGAGACGGGCACATATTATGGGACTCTTTCTTTGCATGCATTGTATTGTTATTGAATGGGGTAGGGCTCATGGTGACAGCCTTTTCGGGACAATTGACGAACCCTAAACAGCTAACAATATGTACAGAATTTAGGGTTCTTTTATACTTGTATCTTCCTCCTTGTGCATGAGGTTGTAATTTGGATGACAGAAAGGAAAAGAATTGAGTGGTACTGAATAATTAGGTAGGAAATGAATTTATATATATAGGGTGATGGATAGGGGTAACATGCATGCATTTTGAAAAAATAAGTGGAGTGACAAATGTGATGGTTACACGTGTCCACAGTAGAGAGGTATTTTGGGCATACTAGATGTGCGCGTGGGGGATGTGTGTTGTGATAAGGTGAGGGCAGTACGTGTTTTGGTGTTTGAGCTAGAGGGGTTTTCGGAATCAGTTGGAGGGGGGTTACAATTACGTACATACGGCGACCGCAGAGTATTTTATGGAAAAATGGGGCTGAGCTCCTAAGAAGAGTTGGGAGTTTAATTATCTTTAATGGAAGATTAAATCATAAATTAATTAACATCATATAGCTCTCTCACAACAAAATTTGGCACCAGTTGGAATGTGAAGTTTTGTACGTACACCTCTAATCTTGCATTGTGTTCTTTTAACTAAATAGGAACTTGGGTTAATATATAATTTACTAAAATGATAAATAGGTGTGAATTTAAGAAAGAAAAAATAAATTTCAACCATATTCTTACTATTAAAAATGTACAAGCGTGGCATGATAATACCCCGTGAGTAAGCATAACAACAAGTACAGTTTTATCTTTCCCTATTTAGCCGAAAATCTTAACCTCCAAAAATTTATACTCAGATCTAGGGAATTAAGCCTCTCTCTTTTTTTTTTTTGATTTAGAAGAGACTCTCCTTAATTTTTTTTGTTAACAATAATCTCCCATTTTATCGTTGTTTTTTTTTTAGCGTATCTTTGGAGTTGATCTCTCATTCTTTCTTCACTCTCGTATGAGTTATTTTTCTTTTGAAAGTTTGAATTCTCTCCATGTAGATAGTTAATTTCATTTATGATAAGTAATTGCAAATATACTTAATATTGAACGTGACATATTTTCTACCGAATTATAATTACGAAATACGTTGATATATTATCTCAAAAAGGGTCTCAAATGACGTGTCATCATAATATAGATTGAATAAATCTAATGTGATTTGTTATATCATAAATTATTGTTAAAATATTCAATATCATGTACACATTCAAAATTTGAGACCCCTAGTATTATTCTATTTACAATATATACCATTTTCAGATTATTTTGATTAGATGAATGAATATTTTCGGATATTGTTTTTAAGGTTTGTTAAAAACGAAATCATCAAAAGTAATTACGTACATATTAAAAAATTTATATCGCTTTATAATTTTAAAATAAAAGTATCTTACCAATTTTAAAATGAACGAATGAAAAATCTCTATGTGACATAAGTTATTTCATAAAGCACCTCTTTGTACTATTAAGCTTTTGTAGCGTTTCATAAATGTGTTTTTAATCGAGGAAATCATAAGTTAACCTCTATATTTAAAAATACGACATTTAATTAAATTTTAATTTTATAATTCAATGAGTTGACTCAGTTGTTACACGAATTCATCCATTCACAATGGTATATGAATTTTGATAAATTGACTGTCACTTTTATTGAGTATTAATCCTTCACAAATGGTATCAGATATATACATATTAATACATATTTTAAAGAAGAATTTACTGGGAAAGGGAGTAAAAAGTTCAAAACTCTGACATTAAATCTTACGTTTTAATCAAGTAATTATCCTTCTTCTATGCAAAATTAATTAGGGATACTTCTAACAAACAAACAATATTCACAATATACCATTAATGTCTAGATACATTAATATATGACGAGGCCCTTTCATATTATTCATAAATGTCATAGTTAGTGAATGATTGGATTAATTAACAATGTATATATTATACATGTTTTAGACTTTACAATACCAAAACTTAGATAAATTTTAACACGAGTTCACCTACTAGTGTATTTAATTAGACTTGCCAAAAGTTAAATTAAAATTCTCATTCCTATCCAAAGTAAAGGCGAACCCCACCAATTTTATATGGGCCAAAAGCTCAAAACTGAAACGGGCCTCAGCTGTTCTACTCAACACTTTTTGAACATCTTAAAGGCCCTTTAGTCAGTCTCTCATTATGATATATAATCCTCCCCAAGATTTCCTCAATTGGATCATTGCATAGTCTTTTAAATCGTAAGTTAGCTTGAGGCTACATGAAAATGCATAATGTGGCTCAATTATCAGCTGTCTGTCGAAATCAATAATTTACCCAAGTTTAAGAAGCCTGACCCTGTTGATTCTTAACCAATTGGCAATAGAGATTACCCTTAAATTTGGGCTCAAAGCCCGGGGTCCATCAGAGCATATGATGGGGTGGCCAAGACTCCTACCCGGCATACTTAAAAGCAGCCAATAGTCTGCATTGGGACCCAAAAGGGATTATTCCATGTTCTTTGGACAAATGAACAGTATGCTCATTCTCTCACATATTTATGGAGCCCTTTTGTAATTGAACCTATATGTATATGAGAAGAAAAATATACTATTCACTTATTTTAATTGTTTGAAATAATTTTTTCTTAAGATCCCCTTACGTTTTGTATGTTATTACATCGTTCTCATAAATCATAATATTTGAATATTGTAATAACCTATAAAAGTTGTTGCCTAATTTGCCGGCAAAAGCATGTCCTGGCAATCCACATGATCAACCGTTGGCTTATAAATTTATAACTATAATACTCCTTTTGTCCTTACAAGAGCAAACTTGCATCAATCCCAATGAGAGTGTCATTTTTTAATTGAAATTAGAGAGATTAGGAGCTCAGTAGTATTCCAAAAAATATTCTAAGAAAATCAAAAAAAATTATGTTTATACATTCATACGATGCAAGTATGGACATTTTACTATTTTTATACTATGGACAAATTATACATTTATACTATGGACAAATTATATCCATCTATCTATATTATAAAGTATGAGAAGGAAAGAATAAAAAAAAATTAATGCAAACAAAAAGGTAATTTTTTTTATTTTACCCTTTAAACTATCTTTATTTACTTTTATCCGTTTTACTCTCTCATAATCTCTTATTTTCTATTTTTTAAATATTTTTTTTCTTCTTTTAACACACGTAATGTGAGCAATGTAAACTAGTAATTTATAATGTAGGATAGATGCTCATTTTTCATTCTCCTATGAATCCTCTTAAATTATATATGCAGTTTGAATTTTTAAAAATGTTCCAAGCATTTTATTTTATTTTTGTTGATAACCCTAGACAGTAGTCGGGAGAAGTTTATATATCATAAATGCTCGAATTACATATATGATAGAGTTGAGATAGAACCTCTTTTATTCAAGAATAAAATTCGTTAAACAAAATAGTTATCTTGGCAAGAGAATGAACTAAAGTGTTATCATTACAGATGACAGAGTAAAACTGATTAACTACAATTTTTATTAAAGCATTTGGGCTAGGCTCAAAATAAATTTTATATGAGTAAAAATAAAATATGTTTATTTAAAAAATTACATTTATTATTAAGAAATATTTTATCCTAAATAATTGTTCAAAATTCAAATCATAATGGGACGAAAGGGTACATTAATTTTAAGAAAGGTTTCTATGTTTCTTTAACCTTCTAACTTAATTTAAGTATCACTATAAATTAATACGAAGCAAAAGTTAATAAATGTCATTCCTCTTTTACTAAAGAAAAATACTTTCGTTATAAACGGTGAACTAACTTCTAATGCAAACTTAAGTAGAAGTTAGACACTTATTTTTATTTTAAGATTATAAAATGACATAGTATTTTTAATTTGTCATTTTTTTTATAAATATTATACTATCATAATTGAATTTTTAATTAATACTAAAGTTATATTTGAGAGAATAAAATTATCTTCAAAACTCACCCATCATAATCAAATTTTTAATTAATATTAAAATTATATTTAAAAATATAAATTTATTTTTAAAAATCACCATTTTATAAATATAACCGTTGAAATAGTTGATAAGTACTCCATAGGGATAACCTACAAAATAATTATTTACCGGTTAGTTTTCGTTAACCCTATTTTATTATATACTACTAATATTTTATCTCTCGTGTCGGTTCGAATAAACTATTGGATAATTATTTTTCGATGCACAACGTGCCAAAACATGAAAATAAATAAATAATTAATTAACCATACTTTTTGGCTCAGCATGTTTCCTGCAATATTTTTTAAAAATTAATATTTTCACATAAAAAGTATTATTATAGGTCTATAACGACGATTTTGACTGTCGTTATAGATCTATAACAACAATTTACATGTAAAAATATTTAAAAATTCTGTAAAAATATCACTTTCCTATTTTTTATATGGTCAAATCCCCCTCTCGATAATATATCAATTTTTCAGGAAATGTCAGCCCCATTTTTCATTAGTTTCATACTAAAAACCAATGACAGTTTCTACAAGCTATTTAAGTTCATGCTAAATAATCTCAATTTTTAAAAAATTTAATTTGATTGGTGAATGATCATCAATTATAGATCATAAAATGTGACATTAGTAAGAAGATAGATCATTTTCTTAAACCAATTAAGAAAGTAGACATAAGTCCTACAAATTATGACTTTTTTTATAAAAAAAAATTGACTTTTATAAATTGCATTGGTGAAGGTTAAGATTGAAACAAACTTGAATATTATTATTATTTGGTAGAATAGAATGGTCATCACTCCATTCAAATCCAATTGAGGGGGTTGAATGTTAAAGCTACCTCTTAAATTATAGTTGGTTCAAAAGTTTGATCTTGATACAACAAATTTTTAACTCATGCATTCAATTCCAAGATTTTTCCTTTTAAATAGTAGCAAAAAATTGACATCATATCTCTAAATTTTATTACCATTAATTTTAATACCTTATCACACTTTTTAAGAGTATTCATGAACAAAAATATATTTTTAATATTCATACTTTTAATTAATATATGAAATTATTTTTATGAAATAAAAGAAATACTATAAAAAAAAATGCTATAATCTTGCAACGAAACATCAATTTTTGTTACGAATAAATACATTCATAATTTATCTATCTATGTACACTTATACTTATTTAGATAGTATACAATTATATTTTGTCATAACAAAAGTCATAATATATTATGACAAGTTATAACAAGATTCAACAATATACAAGAAAACAAACTAAAGAAAAAAGTTGGGGATAGGGAGAGAGGAGCTCATATTTTCTATAACCAATTAATCTCTGTTATAAAATATATATATATGTGTGTGTGTGTGTGTGTGTGTGTGTATCTGTATATATTATGTATTTGATAACAAAAATTGATAATAAAAATTTAACACTAATACAGTCGTAGAGGTTACTGTATGGTGTGTGGAAAAGTAAAAGGGTGATGGGAGAATATTCATTGGAATCATTTTAGACTTTTGAGTAGCGATCTAACAAAAACAATTGAGAATTCCAAGCCCCACCCTCTGTTTTTTTTCTTTCCTTCCTCTCTCTCCAGGTCTCTCTCATTTATTTCATTACTTTAACAATCTTCTTCAATTCCGTTATATTTGCTGATTCTGCGGTCACATCCCTGGTCAAGGATAAAAATATTTATTATTAATTTAAATAATTTCAAATTAAACGTGTACTTATTTTAAATAATTTATTATTTATAATAATTTATTTATAATATTCTTAGTTTTAATTGTCATATTTTTATTATCTATGCATATTTATGGAACATTAATGGTTATAAATAAAAAAAAAACTATATAATTAAATGAGAATTTAAATATAAATAATTTTGTCATTTTATTCTTTTTATTTAATATGCGCAAAAAATAAATTAAAACTTTTATCTTAGGACGAATGTAGTATAATGGTTTATTTTACTACCATTACTCATGCATGGTTCATGGAGTCCTTTCACAAGAAGTACCCTTATTCAACATTTTATTTATTTATTATTTTTTTATAAAAAGCGTTTAATTTAAATTGATAATATTTTTTTTGTTCTAAATTATAAGATCAATATTAATTTTTGTAAAGTCAATTTTAAGTATTTTCAAACTCAAAATTGAGATAAATTCATTTCGTTTATATCAATACAATTATAAATATAATAAATTACAGCAAAATTACTACTATATACAAGATTTATTGTTTTGAAAACTGAAATAAATTATATAAATATTAAATTTTAAAATATTTTAAATTGACTTTTTAAAAGTCAACAGTAATCTTATAATTCAAAACGAAGAGAGTATTATAAAATGACATAAGATTCAAAAATTTATCGCTATAATTTTATTAACATGTCACCATAACCAACGATACAGATGAAACACAAATACATGTGAAATTCTTTTGTAAATGGAATTCTTTTTATGAAACAAAAGAACCATTTTCAGTAATTCACATAAGTAGTAAGCTAATATGAATTTTGAATCCTGCTAAAAGGAATTGGTAAAATTCCAATGGAGCCACAGCCCCTGCTTCTAGCTCATGCCTTTTTCACCCGTTTAAAGAAATAAAGCTAGTTTTCGATTTATTTATCTTCTTGGTAGCGCATTCAAAACTCTAAGATGATTTTTTTCCGCTTTGAAAATTAGTATTCAAAGTTGTAGTGCTATACAAAAGGAGGCTTAAATTGAAAAGTTGACCTATGCCCAAGACCTCCTAACAGTGCCCCATCCTCTACGGCTGCAAATTAGAATATATTAGCCGTCCATATAAAATTATAAAATAATAATTTAATTCGAGGATTTTGGTCGAATTAATTAATTTTAATTTTAAAATTAATTGAAAAGTGCATTTAATAATGATTATAACGAAGAGGGAGGATGTGTAAAAACAATTTTGTCTCCTAAAATATGTGTCCCGCTCAAAGGCTCATATATGTAAAAATTTCGTTAAAAAATTGGACATATTGTCTAAATTACACCAATTTTATTAAAATTACACCAAAAATAAGAAGTTTGCGTAAAATTGGCAATAAATTCGAAAGTAACTGGAGGGATTAATCCCGATAAATCTAACATAATTTTTTATAATTATAATTGATTAATTTCTATTTATAAAACAAATAATTTAAATATTTTTCCACTGAGCATAAAAATCTAGTTCTTGCTCGAAATAGAGCAATGTAACCTTTCTTATCATGGGACCCACGTTAAAGTACGGAGTAGCTTCTTTTTTGATTTTTTTTTTCATTCGGACCTCTAAAATACAGCCTCATCGTTAAAAAAAGGGTCAATTACATATTTTTCTAATACTTGTTTGTTCTGCCGACTTGGTAAACTTATCGTCTCTCTCTCTTCCAAAAAAGAAGTTACCAGTCTCTATGAATTCCCTCAGCTCTTTTAGTTGCACCAAAATAACTGATCATTCTTTGCCATTTCCAAGTAACTAATCATTAATACTTCCATTTCAGACAAAATTATTATCTGGGTGTTTCTGTTTTTGATCTCTTTAAGCTGGGAAAATCATTATTTTTTCATTTTTCAAGTTGCTGCGGAGTAGGGAAATTCATTATTGAATTGTTTTTTTTTTCCCCCAAGAATTTGTTAAAAATGGCGAGGAGAAAGAAGAGTTATGATTTGAATGATGCTATAGAGTTCATTAACCAGTTATTGGTGGAAAAGCCTTTTCTCCCCTTTGGAATACTTTTGGCTTTAGTTTGCTGGTCAATTGAGAAATGGGTCTTTTCTCTCTCCAATTGGGTTCCTCTTGTAATTGCTGTCTGGGCTACTATTCAGGTTACTTCTTTGTGATCTCTTCACCCTCTTTATTCTTTTTCAAGTGCTTATTACCCTTTGATTTTGCAGATTTTTTATGAAAATTATTTTGTTGCCTCCCCCGAGTACTGTTGACTTGAGCTGTAGATGATTTTTTTTTGGGTTTATAAGCAGGATATTAAGATTCTTTGTTATTGGGTTTACATGATTCAAGATTCTTTATTAATTGGCTTTTGATATAGCATAGCGTTTATATAAGATTTTTATGTTTGCTTTTATTTTTATTTTGATATTATATTTTTAAGTAGAAACACTAATGAAAATGAAGAATATTGCTTCCCTGATAAAGTGTGCATTTTGTTTGGTTATTGGGTTTACAGGATATTAAAATTTCTAGTTATTCGGTTAGTAGTATTTCAACATGGAAGAAAGTTATGTTTTACATGTTAGTCCTACTACTTCTACTTGACGTCTGTGACCAATTCACCAAATATCTAAGTTTGGAGGTTAAATTATGTTGGGGGAATGTATTAGCACTTGGCATCTTCAAGAACCTTGATAGACTCGAGTATTAATCCAAAAACAGTTACTTTTTTTAGACACAGGTGCTGGAAGTATAAATAGAGATAATATTGCTCCGTGTTTGTGACTTTGTGTGATATTGGAAATGGATGCTTTCCATATTAGGAAAGGGTAAGTTCTTAAAAATAGATGTTGCTTCTGGACTACACAACAGCAAAATATTAGCTTTCATGGATCAATGTGGATGCTAGTCTAAGTTTTAACATAAACAAGTGTTTTTGGAAATTTGGATCGACTGAGTTTGAAATCATATGGACTCAAAACCAAGGGTTGTAGAAAATCAGGGTTGACTAACTTTCTAAACCATAGGAATTATGAAATTGATATGTGATTCTTAAACATAGGGATTATATTAATGGCTGGAAAAGCTTAAGCTGTTAGAGAGAGAGAGAGAGAGAAAGAGCCAACAATGTCAATCATACTTCAACAACCATAATGGATAATTATGAGATTGATATGTGGTTCCTGACTAAACTTTTTAATAATGTCACCTCAATGTGGAAATTGGGATCCAACGGAAATATGCGTGAGATACATGTTGACTTTAACTGTTTATAGAATCTCCCCTCATTTTTTGTGGCACAATAGGAGCACATGTTCAGTATTGTAGATGATGATTTTTTTTTAAGTATCATTGGTCACTAAAAGTCTTTTAGTATGTATGCAAGCATACGTAGAGAGACATGTAACTAGCTAATGAGAAACAGTTGCCTCCTAATGCAAAAAAATCCACTGGAGTTGGACACGGAGATTGTTTTCTGATGTCAAAATTTTCTAAGTTTACAGGAGGGTTGGTGTTTGGGATTTTATGTTGGAAAAGGAATTTAGCTTTCTCATCTGGCAATTCATGCAGTTATACTTGATGCACTAACTATCATCTCCTCTTTCTCACAATCATTACCTTGCAAAAGTTTAAGTACAAAAACCACTAAGAAAGGATGCCTACGGTTCATGTACTGTGGAAGAATTCCAGTGTTGCCCCATCTCATTTATTTATTTTTTAATTTTGGGTGTTTTGATTTGAGACATGTTTACATACACAACGTTCATGTAATCATGCTCAGGATTGCTTTTTCTTTTGCCTTTCTTTCTTCTGCGTAATTATGCGAATTTGAAATCATTGAACATGTAGGTTGCATAAGTTACATTAGAAAATAACATGGCATAATATGAGTTGTCAACCTTTCTTGCAGTATGGGAGTTATCAGCAGCGGAATGTTGTGGAAGACTTGAATAAGAAGTGGAATCAAGTCGTCCTACAAACATCGGTAGATTCGTCTTCCATTTCCTCTTCTTCATTCGATATCTAATTGAATTCTTTTAATTAAATTTTCATCCTTTTGCATATTTATACAGCCCGTGACTCCGTTGGAGCACTGTGAATGGCTGAACAAGCTATTGATAGAAGTTTGGCCAAACTATATCAGTCCGAAGCTTTCTATTAGGTTCTCGTCTATTGTTGAGGTGACAATCTTGCCCGCTCTCTTTATCTCTCCGTTCCAATTCATTCTACTTTTACAATCCTCTTTCTATCTGTAAGGTATATTTATCTGTATCTCTCTATGTCCACACATTTGTGTTTGTGTTAGGCTTAGCATGAAAAGGGACAGAGCTATAGGTTAAAGGTGCCCTACAATTATCTTTAAAAGTGTTTGCGGTTGTGTAGATTTCTTGCTGGGAATTGTTAGCACTTTCACTTGATCAACTGCTTAAATTTTTATGTTTGCAAACTGTCAATGGGTAATTAGTTATTGCTTATATCCAATACACATTTTAATGAAACATACTCCTTATCAAGAGAGCATTTAAATAATTATCTTTCTAAAAATTTATTTAAGTTCTTTGAATATAATTTAGATATACCCCGAGTTTGACCTAATAGGCATCTCAGATCCAACATTATTTAATTTTCTTAACATAATCAAATCTTTTTCACATGTTTGAATTTGAATTGTTATGTCATACGTAGTTGATCTGATCGTGTGTATATACTTTTTGAAATCCAGATTAGTAATTAGATCATATGCTGAAGAATTTCTGCATTTTTTTTTTGTAATTATCATCTTTTTTATTATTTTATTCATTTAAAGTTTCCTGCAAGATGGAAATTAAATTTTGTTAGTATTCATAAATAGCTACTGTTTTTAACTGCAGAAACGCTTAAAGCATCGAAAATCCAGGCTCATTGTAAGTTGTCTTTTTCCCTTTAGTTTATATAAAGGAATTGATAGCTGCCCCGGAAATTTTATGGTGTGAAAAATTTCTTTTTCTTCTAGGAAAGAATTGAATTACAATCATTTACACTTGGTTCATGCCCTCCTATCTTGGGGCTTCATGGGACTCGCTGGACAACTTCAGGTGATCAGGTTTGAAATCTTGTTTAACTCTGAACTTTATGATTATTTATTGGTACTTCCAGAAGAAGTTGTTTTTTATTAGTTTATTTTGATTTTCTTTTTGTTCGGGACTGTGCAAAAAAATGAGTTTGTTTTCTCATTGAACCAAGTTATTGGGCCAGAGGATTTTATAAATCTGTTTTTACTGTTATACTTCATCTTCTTTCTAAAACTTTAGCCAGTGATGCAAGTCTTGTAATGTTTAGCTCAATTTTCACGTCGTGATGTGTTCTTATCCATATTTGACATAATTTCATCAGAGTCCACATCATGCTAGCGTTTGTTTTACATCTATGGCCCTTTAATAGTAGATAAAATGCTGATTTGGTGTATCTCGCCAACATTGCTTATGGCTTTATGCTTGTGTGCACAAATTTAAGTGTCTTTTCACCATCTGTAGAAAAGGGCATTCTTTGCTCATATATATCAAAGGAAAGTCATAAAAAAATCAATGATAAGTTAGAGAGACCAATATTATTGTGGTACCGACTACACATTCACTAGTATTCTTAAAGTTTATTAAAACATGCAAAAAGTGCCTCTGTAGCTTATTTGCCTTCTTAATAAATATTTCATTGGTAGTACAAAAAACTATTACAGAGATGCTAGTAAATATACCATCTTGATATCTTTATACTTTAAAATATTCAAACAGAACGGAGAATGATGCATAATGGGACAGATCTAACAAAATAAATTAAAACAAACAAATGAAATACATAAATGTTGAAAGATATTCTACACAATTTTCTTATCTATTTTATGTGAAGAAAACACTGGAAAGAAGACGAATGCAATATTGGTATGAATAAGGATTTGTGTGATGAAACTATTATGTATAGAAATATCTTGGTATAAATACTGGAAAAGGGTTTCTGATTCATCATCTTAATTATAAAAGTATCAATGTTTATCTATAGTTAATATATTTACTACTTTATACCTGCAATTACTGAAACAAACTGGTTAGTACTTCATTTTAGCTCTGCAAGAGTTGGCTGTTTTCATTAATCACATATACATATCGTCTATAAGCTATTTCCTGTTTATGCGGAACAAAATAGGACATAAAGCTAATACTTAATACATTGACAGAGAATCATGCGTCTGGGTTTTGACTGGGACACTGCTGACATGAGTATTTTGCTGCTTGCTAAGTTAGCAAAGCCTTTGATGGGGACTGCTCGGATAGTCGTAAACAGCATCCACATAAAGGGTGATGTAAGAACAATTGCTTTACTTTATGCAGTACCTACCTGCTGTTTCTTGAATGAAAATATTTATGTTTGAGTTAAATAGAATTAAGGAATAAATAATGGCTGCAGCTAATGGTTCTCTTTGTGAAAGTAGATGTTGCATTTTATAGAACATAACCTTCTGATGAATTTATGTTCATTTTATTAGTTCGATACAATATTATTATTATAGTATGGCTATCATCATTATATCCTTTTTTGTAAATGTTGATCCCCTACTTGTGCATATTCTACAAGCTATACTCATCTTATTTCCTTAGGCTTTTGTATTTCTTAAACAGTAATTTTTCATTGTGATGAATCTTCAATTCAAATATTCAGCTTCTGTTGATGCCAATTCTGGATGGAAGAGCAATATTATACTCTTTTATATCAACTCCAGAGGTTAGAATAGGTGTTGCATTTGGAAGTGGTGGAAGCCAATCGCTACCTGCAACAGAATTGCCAGGTGTTTCGTCATGGCTGGTATGTATATTAGCTGGTCTAGTTATCTTTTTTTTAAAATACATTGCCTTGCTTTCCTGCAGCAATTTCTCAATAGGTTTAATATACGCACTACAAGCTTTCGTTCAAATAAGCATTTCGTTATAATTGTAAACAAAACTTATTTATAGTATTATTTCTGAAAAATATTGCTGCTCATTCTAGGAGCACTGGTTATATTTGGGTAAAAACAATCTTAGGCAACTGATCACAGTACTACTCTACTCTGCTTTCATTTTAATTACCATAAAGAGCCTCATAGTTTTTCCTATTTATTTTCCACATATTACATTTGTTGATTATGTAAATGTCCTATATCAAACCCTGGAGACTCAATATGTAAAATACGTAGCCTACTCCACCCATTATAATTTGGTTGAGGTGGATGGTTAGCATGGTATAAGCTATGTTACATGGACTCAGACGGAGTGTCTGGTTGGACAAGGTATTTTGAAGAGTCTGACACGGGATACTTCTCAGTTTTGCCAATTTTTTACACTAAATTGAAATGTCCAGTACCCATACTCTTATCAGAGTTCGGGTAATTTAGGACAAAGTGAAGAGTTCGTGTAACACATAGGGTATAAGGTAGATATTTTAAATCACATGAAACGCCCAATGATCCATCTCCTCCATCATCCTCTAGGAATTGTCCACATATTTGTTCAAGTCAGGCCACAAGTGTGGCCGCAGGTTGAGACTCTAAATGTCCCACGTTGGAGCTTCAAGACTCGATATATAAGCCTCTTGGCTACTCCCTCAATTACCAATTGGTTGAGTTAGACGTTTCAATAGCCTTATTATCTTTCTTACACCGACCAAAGTCCAAACTATATACATTGAATTGCAAGTATCACTTATTTTCTTTGCAGGTTAAAGTTATAACTGACAGTTTAGTTAAGACAATGGTTGAACCTCGTCGTCGCTGTTTCTCTCTACCAGCAGTTGAGCTTAGGAAGAAGGCCGTTGGAGGCATACTCTATGTGACTGTCATTTCAGCAAGCAAACTTTCTACGGCTAACGTAAAGGGAAGCCCTCCCAGGAGACAACAGTACTCTATAAAAGATGGTTATATGGAGGAGCACCTTGATAATAAAGATCTGCAGACATTTGTAGAGGTTGAACTCGGAGAATTAACGCGGAGGACAGGCGTGAGGGAAGGAACATGTCCTAAATGGGATTCAACATTTAATATGGTTCTACACGAAGATATAGGGACTCTTAGACTCAATCTTTACGAATGTACTCCAGGCAGTGTGAAGTATGACTATCTAACGAGCTGTGAAGTCAAGGTATTTTGACTAATGATACGAACTTTAAATCACCAACTTATGCCTTGGATGTTGGTTTTCAAATGTTCATGAAAATACTAATGTAACTAGAAGGAAATGAGTTGTCTTTTTCACCCTTATATATTCATATTGTGGTTATATATTAGTGAATTATTCTAGGTGTTGCGGCATAATGGATTGTCATAAAATTGAGATGCACAAATTCACTCCACTTCGACCTGGAATAGGTTGATAACCTTTTGCTGTGTTACTGTGTAATATTCTTTTCTTCAGGTCCTTGTCAGGCAATAAACTTTTAAGTCCCACATTTAGGATTTATATGCACCAAAAGAATTTAAAAAATGAACATGTCAATGTCCAAAAATGCATGAGAATACGAACCCCCCAACTGACTTTAGATTTCTTTCCCTTTTTGATACTGAAACTTTAGTGGCATTTGATAACTTATGTATTATTATGTCCGATGATCACAGATGAAATATGTTGCAGATGACTCTACAATGTTTTGGGCAGTTGGAGCGGAATCCAGTGTGATAGCCAAGCATGCTGAGTTTTGTGGAAAAGAAGTGGAAATGGTTGTTCCATTTGAGGGAGTTAAATCAGGGGAGGTATATTCTGCTCTTACCTTAGAATATGATCTCAGATGGAATTTCAACTCTTTTTTTTTTTTTTGCAGGAAATTAGCAATGGAAAATTTTCATTAGCTCTATAATCTATTCAGAACTCTGTTACTGCATATCAGACAGTTATAAACTTTATAATGTTCTTTTGAGAAATCTGATTAGTTTTTCACTTCTTGCAAAATGATGATTTGGTATTCCGCTTTTAAATTGTCACTAAAAATTAATTACTTAAAAATATCCCCCCCCCCCCCCCCCCCCCTTTTCTTCTTTATGATCAATTGAAACATTAAGCTTTTTCTTTCTTTTCCCAATACTACCTCTTTAACTGAATTTCCTTTTTATTTCCTCCTTAAAAGAATTCCCCCCCCCCCCCCCCCCCCCTCTCTTCTTTATTAATTGAAATATTAAGCTTTTTTTAATTTTTATTTCAATACTACCTCTTTAACTGAATTTCCATATTTGCTAAAATAAATTTTGCAGTTGACAATGAAACTTGTATTGAAAGAATGGCAGTTTTCCGATGGTTCTCATAGCTTGAACAATTTCCATCTCAACTCTCGAGCATCATCACTCTATGGGTCATCAAATTTTCCAACAACTGGTAGGAAAATTTATGTGACTATTGTTGAAGGAAAGGACCTTATAGTTAAAGATAAATCTGGAAAGTGTGATCCTTACGTTAAACTTCAATATGGGAAGGTATAGCAATCTTATTCCTCAATATTCAGAACCTTTTTGAAAACTTATGGATTTGTGGCATTTTTACATTTAAAAATCAAGTAGTGTACAAACTGGATGGGTAACTCTATACAAAGTATTAATCATGCCGTTAGTTGGACAAATTACAGTTAAAATTCTTAATGGTAATGTGATTCTTCTTTTCAGGCTCTCCAAAGAACTAAAAGTAATCAAAACACTTCATATCCTGTCTGGAACCAAAAGTTTGAATTTGATGAGATAGGAGATGGTGAATATCTTAAGATAAAATGCTACAGTGAAGAAACCTTCGGAGATGACAACATTGGTGGTGCACGAGTAAACTTGGAAGGACTCATAGAAGGATCAATAAGGGATGTATGGGTGCCCCTCGAAAAAGTGAGTTCGGGAGAACTACGGCTTCAGATAGAAGCAGCGAAAATTGATGATAATGAAGGATGCAAGGTATATATATATGCATCCGCTACTTGGCTTGTGCATTTCAATGACTGGGTAAAAAGTTTTGGCTCATTTTGTAAAGTTCGATACAAGTAAGATTGATACTTTTGTGACTGCAGTACTTGTGTGGAATCTGGATAGGTGGTAATGTTTGACAAATTTGTATGTACTATCATTCGAAAGCAATAAATCCACTGGTGTCTGGCTAGTCTTGATTCACGTTCTTCAATAAGTTACGAACCTCATATGAGCCTCAATTTTTAAGTTTGATTCTTTGAATCAAGGTATGTTGGGCTTAGGCCAGTAATAAATAATACCCTTAGCTTAAGCTGTAATGGCCACCTTGCTTATTGGAGCCTATCCCGGTCCATCACATGATCATCCTATGTATGTTTATTAGTGGGCATGCATGATGTTAGAAGGTAGTTAATGACCCTCAAGTTCTGTAGTGTAAAGTTTAATCTCTCTTCTTTTACTTTTCCTTTTCCTTTTTCATCTTTGTTGTATCTTATTTTATTTTATTTTTTACTTTTTTTTCTTTCTATATCTCTTGCTCATTTTCAGGGTGCAAATGGAGGTTCAGGCAATGGTTGGCTTGAACTTTCTCTCATCGAAGGAAGAGACCTTATTGCTGCAGATATCAGGGGGACGAGTGATCCATATGTTAGGGTACAATATGGAAACTTGAAGAGAAGGACCAAGGTTAGCACCAACGCATGAAAATAGATAGTATTGTTCTAGACAAGGCATTTTGTCTAAAGTTCCCGTATGCTTTATCCTATAGAGGTTTCATGATAAACACCTACATGGTAATATAGAAGTCACTGGCTCATCAATATTTTGTCATTATATATTATTGATCATACATATTTCCCCTACTAATCGTAATTTCCTGTTGGTTTTTCTTTTGCTAAATTTCCATAGTTTCTCTAGGTCCCTTGAGTTCAGTTTTTCTTTTCTTTCATTCTTCAGAGTTTTCTGAAGCAACTCAGACCTGAGCATTGAACTTATAAATTGAGCAGAATTGCGATTGACTGTAACTGACGTGGGAAAGTCTTAATGTGCAAAACCCAACAGTAGAAGTCCAAATGACCATACTCATAGTATTGTATGCAAATAATTTTCACAATTTCATGAATTTACCATCAGGACTCAAGACACTACAATCTCCCTTAAAACATAGTTATCTCAATGACATGAAAGTATTTAACAATCAGCAAATCATCTGATCATCCTAGTGTCCTTGTAGCGAATGGCATTGGGAAGTAATATATGGTCATATTTTTGTATTGATTGTTATGCATACACCAGTCATCAGTAAAATTTTAAAAATAAAATAAAAAACACTGAAGTAGCAGCTAGTCAGTGGCTTCGTTATACCCAAAAAAACACTAAGCTTGCATATTTTTGTTTTTGTTTTACTCAGCTAGTGAATATTGCAATGCATCTGTATATGACTTACTCCGGCTTCTTCCCTCGCAGATTATGTATAAAACGCTTTACCCGAAGTGGAACCAGACCTTCGAATTTCCCGATGATGGCAGTTCTTTGGAGTTGCATGTGAAAGACCACAATGCTCTGCTACCCACATCAAACATAGGTGATTGTGTTGTAGAATATCAGCGACTGCCTGTAAACCAGATGGCTGACAAGTGGATACCACTTCAAGGAGTGAAAAGAGGGGAGATCCATATTCAAATTACAAGAAGAGTTCCAGAAATACAGAAGAAATCAAGTTTGGACTCCGAGTCATCCTCAACTAAAGCACACCAGATTTCTAGCCAGGTAACTATATATATATATATATATATATATATATATATATATATATATATATATATATAAATATATTTAGGGAATTGATATTTTCACAAGATTATTTTATTATGTCCACATGTGGTCCTATATATATCAGGTTTCAGTTTGTTATAATTCTCACAGCTGCAGAATTCGCCCAATCTTTTTCCAAGATATAACCAACATATATAAATAATCTATGGCCTAACTCTCTAGCTTAACTTGATATGTATGCATTTTCCCTGCGACTTGCTTCAAATCATAGTATACTATTATCCCCCACACCCCACCCCCAAATACACACGTGCTTTCTCAATTAACTTTCCAGTTTAAAAAATTAGCTAATCTTTGTTAAACATTAGTTCATCAAATTCTCACTGTAATTTATTCATTTAAGTATACTAGTGAAATATTCTTCCCCACCTTTATCATAACTTCTGCCAAATTTCATCTCCACCACTTAAATTTCAAATCTTTTCCTTATTATTTTGTAATTTCCATCTCGTTTGACACATTTTGCTCCAAATGGTTTCTGATCAGATGAAGCAAATGATGATCAAGTTTCAGTCATTAGTTGAGGATGGAAATCTTGAAGGCCTGTCAGCATCTCTCAGTGAGCTGGAAAGCCTCCACGACACACAAGAAGAGTACATGGTCCAGCTTGAGACTGAGCAGATGCTTCTACTGAACAAGATAAACGAGCTTGGTCAGGAAATCATAAACTCCTCGCCTTCCTTTAGTAGAAGATCTTCCAACAACTGATCCGACTTTGATTTTCATTTTTATTTCACGCTTTTTTAATGTACCAAAGGCGGCTGCTATTACAGTAAAAAAACAAATAAAGTGAAGGATAAATATGTTAATTAGTGGGGTTTATTAGTATAAAAGATAAAAGTACACATCACTTTATATAATCTTGTGGTGGTGTTAAGGATAAATTTGGAACTTTTTTTTATTCTTTTTCTTCTACTTTTACTTCTCTTAATATGTGTACAAGTTGTACTTTGCTAGTCTTTTTGGGGATGCAGGGAGTAGTTGTTTACCTTATGAGGGTTGAAGGTATCTCATTTGTTTTGTTTTCAACCATAATGTAATGCTTATTATACTAGGTTCATTTTTGAGCATTTATGCAGATTCAATTCTTTTATATGGTCTTCTATGGATTCTGAATCCTTTGTTACGGATTTAAAATGATGTTTGTATTTCATATTTTATATTTAATGGTATTAATGTTTGAAGAGAACATACTCGGACATAGTTTCCCACTAATTTTGCTAGTATTATATCTAGTAATTAAAAATGAGTAGTGAAAATCACAATAATTAGGTTCATTCATCGTGCTAAACAAATCTCAAGTTATGGATTCAGAGTTCAGACACCACTCGATAAGAGTTTCAGAGTGCTAGGCTTTAGGCTTCTTTCCCACTATGAAGTCGAGATTACTATATAAATTGCCAGCCCTAAAATAATAAATGTTTCCCTTTTACTATGGAAATTAGCTATAATTTATAACCCATTCATAAAATATCAATCCCTGCTAGGGCCAATAACCAAAGACTCACCTCGTTTTAAATTATAAAATTATTATTAATTTCTTAAAAGTCAATTTATGACATTTTTAAATTTAAAATTAACATAATTCATTTAAATATGCAAAACAATAAATCTAATACTATTTTTTGGCCATGTTTGTTTGCAAAAAATATGTTTAAAATTAGATTATTTGTCTTAATTTAACATTACTTTAAACTATTTAATCTTTCGAGAATGGACTATTAATTCTTAAAATTATTTAAAGGACTATTAATCTCTCATCATAAGATAAAATAATTCGAAGTAGTATTAAAATAAGACAAATAGTCCAATTCCAAATATATTTTTTATAAACAAACATAACCTTTAAATAATTTATGATATTCATAATTGTATTCACATAAACTAAATTATAAATTCATTTCAATTCTAAGTTTAAAAATATTTGATTTGATATGAGATCTATAACAACTCCACCCTGCCAAAAGAAAAAAGGGACAAAAATGCTGAAAGAAATCAAGATATTGAGTAGCTGGCCTAATCCTATACGATTCTTGGCTGATAATGATTTTACATAAAGTTGATACTTGAAGATGGCATTTCCATTCTCATGTCTGCAACAATTGAAAAGGAATTTACCGCAAGCGCCATTTTTATTGACGCGGCATCTGCTGCAGCTGAAGCATTTGGTTCCTTTGCTCTGCGGAAAGGACTGAAGGAGATTAATCCGTTCTGGTGTGAGACTCAGCATCTGCTGCAGCTGAAGCATTTGGTTCCTTTGCTCTGGGGGAAGGACTGAAGGAGATTAATCCGTTCTGGTGTGAGACTCATAACCAGCTGAAGGAGTGCCTTTTCCATACTGCAAGATTTCAACGAAAGTGAGGAACGCACAAAAGAAGTTGAACGAATTATTCTGTTTACGTTTGTTAAAAGTAACAAGGAACTGTGAATAGCTTACTGGCGGGGGACGAGGACCCATCTGGCCAGCTATAAATGGTGGTGGTGGTCCTGGGAGCTGTTGAGTTCCAGGAAGATCCTCTTTCTGCTTGCATGGACCTTTCAGCTTGTCTGAATTCCATTCCTGAATGTGAACCTCCTCCCGGAAAGATGCAAGAAGCATTGAGCGACCATATCACTCGACCATGATGCAAGACCATCTTTTGGGACGAAGGATTAATGGGAACATATGGTAAACAAAGGAAAATTAACCGGTAATTAAACTCTACTTTTAAATCACTAGAATCTCAATAGGACACTGAATAAAAATATCTCCACAATATTAAGTAATCGATATAACTCTGTGTTCTTTAATGTAAAGAGTTGTGGATTTCCACGATATTTAAAGAGAATAAACCCTAAATTATACTTTGGAAATAAGAAAAAAATTAAAAATAAAAATGCCCTAACTAATAAAATGAACAACAATTTTCCCAAAAAATAAAATAAGTCCATAATTAATACTCCAAAAAACGTAAGTAAATCGTCCATGATGACAATGTCCATTGGGTCGATCCCCAGGACCCCATCAGACAAGTTGTAGAAGCTACCGGTCCTAGAGAAAGCATATGAATTGTAATCGCATGGGGAAAACATACTTCACGCTAAATAATCCGACGTAAGGCCAGTTTTTGGTGTTAGTGATCCAATTAGAGAAGACCCCATCAAAATTTGCAAACATAATTGTCACATGATAACTCTAGAACACTATTAGAAATTATAATATATACAAAAAGATTCTAGAGAATGCCTACTAGTGTAACTAAATAGCATCCAGTAAGTAATGACATAACATAGTTTTCTTGAAATGCATATGTTGTGAAATTACGCTTTACGTTACATGTACTGTTCACTTTGCCTTGACACAAGACACTTTGACAAGGATACATATATGGGTGTTTAACACTTGATTTTAGTGGAAAAAATTAAAAAAACTAAGGAGTAGCCGTATTCAAGCGGATACTCTATCTTAGTTATTGTAACTTAGACTACACTTGAAAATAATTTAAGTAATTTTAATTATATCTCAATTAATTTTAACTAAATACTTAAGAACGATTAACTAGCGTACCTCATCCCAACTAAAACCTATTTCATATTGATTAAGTGATAAAATTTTTTTTACCCCTATCATACTCTATATCAGAAAAATAATATTTTTCATTTCTGTTTCCGTTACACATGCCATATTGAGCCACGAACCAAGTAACATAGCTCAACTCCAATATTAAGAAAAGTAAGGGCATACCTGATACAATGACTGATGTGGTGGCTAAGCTGGAAGTGCCGGATGTCCTAGTCATTAATATATTTTTGAAACATTCCAAAAAACTGATATAATAATATTATGACTATTATACTTGTTGCAGTTGCTGACTTTTTAAGAAATGGTACATGCTAAGCGGCTGGTGTCCAAAATCACAACGCTCCCCCCAAATTGGAGCCTTTGCATAAATTATAGCGGTTTAGGCTTAGAACTTCCATATTCTTTTTTTTTTATTTTCAATTTAACAAGCTTATAAAAATTATATAATACTCCCTACACTTTACAAATACTACATTATATTACAACACTATATTATGGAAAAAAGTTTCGCATGCACCCCTTTACAAATTCTTTTGAAATTGTTTATTCTCGGGAAGGAACTGATGAGGATGTTCAACTTCGCTAAGTTTCTCAGTCCTATCTTGGCCCGTCTTTGATAAGTACAATAGCTAGATTCTCGGCTAATTAAGCAAATATTTAGCAAATGTTTATACTCTTAAGCATGTTCCTAAATTTGTAGTCTATGCGTGCATGCCTCTCCCAATTAAGTACCATTTTTATTTTATAACTTTTTTTATAAAAAAATTACAACTAAAATTGGATATATAGAACTAGTGAGAGCATTGTAAGTTAGACTGAGAGAGAAATATATTAGTGAACAATCAATTGACATAAGATTGAAATAAAAGCAATGAAACATAAGGACTACATAGGAATTATTCCCTGGTTAATATAACATGATAATTACTTGAGCAGCTCAAACAATTATTACCACAATAACTTTTTACTTGTGGTGTGAGCCTACCCTACAATATTTCCTACTACTTGTTCCTACAATTTAAAAGGTCCAACACTGATTAGAAACAAGTTAGTTCACATCCTAAATATGCGTTACAATTTTTCACCAAATGGAGTCCAAATTAAATGGTTGCTCCTGATGCTCTTGTTGTTGTTGCTGCACAGAATTATCTAGACCCTTAGAAGTAGAAGAAGAAGCTGCGAAGTTGGAAGTAAAATCAGTTCCATAGGGAGTACTTATTCCTTGTGGCATAAACGAGGCGTAGTTGAGATTAGTACTAGTGGTAATTTCTCTTTGTTGATAATTCTTGAATTGTAATGCCTTGAGAAGCAAGGAATTCATCGAAAGATTTGAGCTTAACAAGCTGGAAGGCCACGAGAGAGACGACGATGGAAGCAAAGAGTTCATGGACATGTTTAGATTGTTTTCATTTGTGTAATTTTGTAGGGAGATGTTGTTCATCATGGTTGATGAATTTGCAATGTTGTTGAAGTTTGGTAGGTGATCGAAATGTCCGAATTCATTTACCATTGTGTTGGTATCACAAGGTGAGTCTAGGGATTGTTGGGAGGATGTTGTTTGTTGTGGTTTCTTCACCATTGCGCTTTTCTGGAAAATCCTGCAGACAACCCATTCCTCCTGATGAAAAGGAAAAAAATAAAAAAGAAAAGATCATTAGTGAGTTAAGAGAAAAAGGAAATGAAATTTATATTTTTTTGATAATATATTTTCCCTTATTGATTTTTAAGTCTAGAAAAAAATAGAAAGTAACGTTAAATCAAAAGGCGATAATACTGCATACATCTATTTCTTACATTAAATTTATTGACGTGTAAAAAAATAGAAGAAAAAACAAACTTTACTTGTCATTTAGATTTAAACTTACCCTTAACTAAAAGACCATATGTGCATCAATTCACCATTCAGGTATATTTAGCATTTCTCAAAGGCAAAATTTTATTAATGACAAATTTGATCGACATTTCATTATTTTTATCAATGATTATTTTGATATTTTATTATTTTGTCAATCAAAATTACATCATATTAGGTACAAGCACATATAAGGTGTGTATGTTTAACATACGTACTCTCTTTTTCCTATATATATATATATATATATATATATATAATCTTATAGATGATATTCACTCTGTTCAAAGAAATGAAACTTATCTGCATTTTTTTATTAATGTCAAAGAAAAAAAAACTATTTTGTCCCTTGATGATCTGGAAACCTAGTGGAACCTAATTTTCAAAGTGATCAATTTGTTTACCTTTGTAGGTTTGAAAGCATGCTTGTTTTCAAGTCTGTATTCATGCATAACCCAATTGGTTTTTTCACCCTTTGGAGCTCTACCCCTGTAAAAAACTAGAGTTTTCTTCATCCCTACCAACACTCCACCCCGAAAAATCTCCTTGTCCTTCCCTGTTGTTTTCCAGTAGCCAGCTTCAGTGGCTCGGTTGGTTCGCAGCCCGGTGGGATATTTTCTATCTCTTAAGCTGAAGAAATACCATTCTTTCTCTCCCATTGAAGCTTTAGCTACAATAATTAATTCAATTAAATATTTATAGTTATTCTAAAAAAAATTGAAGTATAAAATGACACAATCTTGACAAATTTATAATAAAATTAATATCATTGTCATGCAATTACTACTAAATAACTAATGAATAGAATTAGCTAGTGAACAAACATGCATTAAATAAATTTATCCTTAAAATTTATAAATTTTGCTAATAGCTAGGTCTCTTGTGGAAAGAATAGAGCATATTACTAATGGTTTGGAAGCCAAGATCTTATCAAATTAAGAATATATATATATATATATATATATATATATATATATATATATATATATATATATATATATATATATATATATATATATATATATATATATATATATTTGTTTCAAATACCGTAGTAATTACATTAATTTCATACCCTATAATAGCATTAAAGTAAATGAGTTTGCATTATAATTGAAAGTGAAACAAAAAGGACAAAACATATTTTGATGAATGAAAACAGAATTATATACAACAAACAACTAATTAGGCAACAAATGACTGGGAAACATAGTGAGGAAGAATTTCCATAATAATGGAAATGGAGCAAAAAGGGCCCAAAACATGAATTTTGATTAATGAAAATAGAACTATATACAACAAACAATTAGCGACAAATGACTGATAAACATAAACATAAGATTTATCTACCTGGGAGGTCCCAAGGTTCGGACTTATTAAGATCAACATCCGTTATAGCTCTTGAAGTAAAACTAAAATCAGAAACCTTATGAACTAGATAATATGTGATGAGTTCTTCATCAGTTGGATGAAACCTAAATCCTGGAGGAAGATTTTCCTCCATCTCTTTTTGATCAATTTTCGATGAATTAGCGTATCGGATTTCGTTTGTGGAGAAAACCAGAATCCGATATGTACGGAGGGAATGAGCTTGCTAGCGTATTAATGGTGGTGCCGATAACTGGTTTTCTAAACTTCAACCTTCAAGAAGAAGCATCCATATCTAGTTAGCTATATGTTTTTTATATACATATACATATATGTATATATATATATATATATATATATATATTGATAATTAGGCAGCTAACACATTGACAAAGATGGTTGATAGGACTTAAGATTTTGTAATGTTATTATTACGAAAATGCCACTAGTTCACATACATGATGAAAGTATATGCGAAGTTGGGTTAAAAGTTCAATTTTATTTCCTTCTTTTTTAATGATACATATATTAAGGTGTATACTTTTCTTTTTTTAGTTCATTTATGTTTTATTGAAAATCGATAACAGTAAAGCAGTACCTTACGTTTAAAATGTGTTAGTGCATGGTGAAGTCAGGTTCGACTTTAATTCAGAAATAATTAGTATAATACTATTTAAAATTGTTCATGTATAATTAGGGATTGATAAATTCATAGCAGAAAAAATGTGTCTCTATAAGCATAATATGTTTTGTTTATCGTTTTGAATATAATTAGGCAGGCTTCCAGGGCAGCGTCCCAAGTCCAATTTTTTTGTTGGGGGTAACTTTCGAGGTCATGTATTGTGTTATTTCATGAAAGGTTCTGCATTGCATTATGGAAGATTTTTTGAGTTTATCTTTTTAAGCGAATTACGTAAATTTTATTTTTTGTGCACGTAATTATTTTTTTTAATATTTTTTTGTTGCATTGATATTCTTTTAACAAAATCTGTATTCATATGCATGAAAAAGGTGCAAATCAAATTAAATCAGGCTCTTAGTTTGGGATAAATTAATTAATAAGATATGAAATTATTACTGTATATAATTTGTAAACCGGTCATCTGCACGAGGAATTGACTTTGGTTAGCTGCTTACAAAGGATTAGATGGAGAATTTGGGTTAATTAAATTAATTAATCAAGGCAATGTAAATTTTTGTTTTCACACACGAGGGTGATTTAAGTCTTAATAGTTTACAGTAGAAAGATAGCAAGCAGATATTGTAGTTCTTTGGCTTGTCCAACCACCTTCACCCATTTCTACCCACCGACCTAATTGGTGGTTATATCCTTATTTTGCTCCAATGGGAACATAGACTCACAATCATCACCATCATTAATATTCATGACAGTTGTTACTATATTAATAATAGGACGATGATATATCCTCATTTTAAGTTAATACTTGGCACCCTATTTTTTGTATTATTGTATGTTGTATTCCTTCTATTCTAAATTATTTAATTATTATTGACTTTTAAAAATTAATTTAAAATATTTTTAAATTTAAAATTGAGATGACTAATTAAAAATAATAAAACGATAAAATTTACAATGAGTAATACTTTTAAGATAATTTACAATATTTATCATTGTATTTATTAAAATTAAAAAAAATTATGTCAATTTTGAGTTAAAAAATCTCTTAAATTGATTTTTAAAAGTTAACAATAATCATTAATATGAAATGAATGTAATATACCGTAATAGTGTGTAATACAAGTTTTTATACATTTTTAAATGTACAACTATCAATATAGAGTGTGCAAACATAAATACTTTAAAATAATATTAAAAACAAGGAAAATTTATTAGTTGGCATGTGTACGTACTACGCTATATTCATATTTAAATTTTAAAACATGTCGCAAAACACTTAAAAATCATGTGATAAAATTTGATATCATTTTTTAACATGAATTATTTATTAAATTTTATTATTAACAAAGTTATTTTTTTTTAAATGTCTAATGGAGTTTTCATAGTAAAAAAAAAAAGTGAAGAAAAAGTAAAACTCTCTCCTGAGTAAAAATAATTATTAAGAATGTAATTATATTTTTATTTTTTTTACTTTCTATATAATCTCGCTATTCACATGATAATTGAGACTGACGGTTGGAAAATAATTAACCAAAGATATCTCGAGCTATAGAATGAAGTTTATGTTATAAATGGTACAAGTTTATTATATATCATGCTAATCAGTCTTCTTAAAGTATATGAATATGTACTAGATCTTAATAATTAAATGAATGTCAGCTTATGAATATGGACAAAGAAAATATTAATTAGCTGGCTAGGAGTGGTTAAAATGGCCACCAACCCACACGACTGCAAGAGTATCTTTTTTCAAAGCTTATTTCAATACTTTTTCCTTTCTGATCTCCTTCATTTCTGCTTGAAGCCTCCATTTTTTCAATCCTACCAAGAATTTTTATGTAGTTAGATCATGCATGCTATATATTGTTTTCAGTCTATATGTTGAGGTTTCTAGAACATGGATCTCTCCCTCCCCCCCCCCCCCCTCTCTCTCTCTCTCTCTCTCTCTCTCTCTCTCTCTCTCTATATATATATATATATATATATATATATATATATATTATCTATGTTCCACAATATAATCTCAATTTGCTAAAAACAATCTTCACAAAAAAATTATAAAAAAAACTTCTTCTTTTTTGTATACATATAGTTGTATAAAATGTCAATGTGATATCTTCAAGTTTGTCATTATCATTCTAATATCATGCCAATAACTTGTTATTTTTGAGATAAACATGAAAGATAATGCTAGGATACTCTCAATTTTTTTCTAACCCGAATAGTGTCTCACTTGCTATTGTTACACTGATTAAATACATTTATTTTGATTGGCTAATTAGGTCATAAAGTAAGATTTGTCTTGCTCAATGTCAAGTATATGAGACACATTTGAGATAAAAATAATGTAAGATTCCTAATATTAGCCAAATATAAAATAAATATACACCTTAATATCTGTAACTATAACATTGTTTTTTTATGAAGTGGATGGAGTGCATAATAGTATGGGTCTAATTATAACCTATAGTATTGTGTTTTACTGATGCATAGACGTAGAATTTGGTCACTGAATATATATCCAACTGCGTGTAATGGTACATGGTAGCCTCTAATTTGTCCTAGTGGTTATGACCCAAATACCATCAAACTTCCTAATATGAAAAACGTGTTAATTACAATCTTGTTTTCTTATTTCAACCAATAAACATTAATTTCAGATAGATCTATCAGAATCAAAGCAGTTTTAATCCCTGTTGCTTTGAAATCTCTCGAGTATATTTAGTTTGTCAACAACCAGTTTTTCTCGAGAATAGAAAAACTTGTTGTTTAAATGTTATTGTTAGAAAAATAAAACTAAAGAGAATAATTTTGTTATTTTCTTCTTCTCCGCTTAGTATTTTGATCATGAAAAAAATTGTATTACTTTTAAAAATATTCTTTTGAAACTACAAAATAAGCAATGATCATTTGTTAGAACGAACATATATAAAATTAAAACAGAAATTGAAGAGGGTGCATGCCCTTAAATTTGCTATAAATCAACATATAGGATGATATTTTGAACCCTAGATATTTTAGTGATATCTATCAGTCTATGCATCTTTTTCTCAAACTGATAGCTTGAATTTTGGCAGATAGATTAACCCCCATTCTTCCTTCCATTTTTATTCTGAGCAGTCTGGCTTTATTCTTGGGAGATCTATTCATGAAAATATTGTCACTGCCTCTGATTTGAAGGCTAATTTAATTCTTCGATAGAGATAGGACCACCGTATGTTTATATCGGGGAAAAAATAAAATAGCGATGCAAAAATTTTTTTGTACATCTAGGAGACGTAAACGGTATAACAATCTTTTTTCGTACAATACCCATATGCAATTTTTTCTTATGCAAAATGTACAGAGAAATGTTACATACGTGCTTTTACATATCCGAGATAATCTTATAGTGCCCGCAGTTTTATCCTTAATTATTAAAATTAATGTGGCTAATTACATTAAGCTTATCGACAAGGTTGAATGGCCTAATTAATCTATTAAGGAAATATGATTTTCTTGAATGGTAGTGTGATCTCATATATTATACTACATTTGTTCTACATTATTTGATCCCAGTTGACTTTCTATAGTCAACTTAAAGATGTTTAAACTCAAAATTAATATATATATATATATTCTTTTAATTTTAATTAATATAATAATAAATATTATAAATTATCTTAAAATTATTACTTATTATAAATTTTATTAATTCATAATTTTTAATGAGTCATATTAATTTTAAATTTAATAATATCTCAAATTATTTTTCAAAAGTTAATCGTGATAAACAAATTTTAAAACAGATGGAGTGTATACAGGATGATCCTATTTCTCCTGCCGCCCTTTCAAGAAAATAACTCAGTACGTACCACACGTTCTTAACAGTAAATGAGGTGGATTGTTTACCAAACTCTAACCAAGTGGAACACCAAATCATTTTGGAGATTCTGAAGTTTAATGTACGTATTAATAAAGAACAATATTTAACATAATTTGAAGTTTGATATTAATTGATCTTAAGTTTAATTATATATTAATTAAGAAAAATATTAATTTAGACATAGAAAACATTGCCTAATAGACGTCTAAAGCAATATTTTTAAATGAGACATTCTATATTTGGTATGTTCTCTATTAATTTTTATGGTCAAATTAATCATTTTTCAAATCAATATATCTTATTATTATTTAATATATATGTAAAAAGTCTATAAATAGTATAAACTATATAAAATTTAGTACTAATTTCAATGTTTACTTTTTTGAAAATCTAAATATATATGTTTAATTGCTAATTTTAAAAATGGTCAATTTGACTACAAAAGTTAATGGGTGACTTTTATTTTGGGACGGAGGGAGTATTAATATCTTTTATTTAAATAAGACTTTTTTTTTTATACTATTAATTTTTTTTAGGTATTTAATATTTGAATTGGACTATGAACTCTAAATAATTGATTGAACTTATATTTTTATAAGGTCTTTTTTATATAGATTATTTATGATGTTTAAAAATTTAGGGTCTTCCTTTAAAATGAAACCTAAAACTCAAGCTTTTTTTTTTATGCTACGAGGCCGGCCTGATGTGAATTCTTCGTTTTACATAGTTTTTTGTTAAATGATGGAACATATGCCAAAAAAAAAGAAAAAGAAAAAGGAATTGTTTAGATTCAAAGTCCTTTGCACCAAGTATTATTTTGCTGGGCTTGAATTTTGAAGTTGGGAGATTTGCCTATCAGTTATGTAATTTCTATGTTTTCAATAAATTTCTCTTAATCTCTGTATTTAGAGGCTTTAATCGAAGTCTTTTGGATTAATAGTTTTTTCAGTTCTAATAAAATTTTGCCTTTTGTTAAAAATAAATAAATAATTCAAAGTTCTAAAATATTGTACGAATTTAACCTTGTGAAGAGTGACCAAAGTATTTGTATGCGTCATTACTCTACCACAAAGTCAATAAACTTCTGTATATAATTTAGGGGCCGTAGAAACACCATATCATTGATATAAATCAGACGTGGGCTTCTAGTTCACTACTGTTGTTAAGATTCAAAGACTAATGATCTCATTAATCATATACAATTTATTATTTACGTAAATATTTATACTCATATAAGTCACGTTATCCCTCCTTATTTATGTTTGTCCACGTAATTAGTAGCATATTGAGATATAAAATTTCATATTTAACATATAAAATTTGAATATTATACAAAAAAACATTAAAGTACCTCTTAACTTTCCATTAATTAATTTTAGATTAGACATTAACGTGGTATGATAACGTTTTCTGATCCATCCATGGACATATTTAGGCACCCATTCCATTTATGAGGGGCTTCACCACTCTTCAACAACTATTATGATAAGATCTGTTTGGTTTGGCACGTGACTGGATATAGTCAAACACTTTGGCTAGATATGCTTATGTTCTTTGTACAATTACAATATACATGTCTTTTTTATATACATGAAAAAATTAATTAAAATTATTTAAGTTTCGTCAACTTTATTAGATGGTCGAAACCTACATAGACATAGAATATACAAACAATACTTATGTTATTAATAAATAAAGGTATTGTTAATACCCTTTTTAGAATCTCCCAATTACCAAACAAGCACCTATTATCACAATATCAACATTGTTCCAGTTAAAACTTGGGAGGAGGAGGAGTGGTACCACTACGCCAAAAGCGTTCGGTACTTTTTATCTTCTCCCAAAGTTTTAAATTATTTTTGGATTTTATACATAATATATTTTATACGTGTATACATCACTCATTATGCACTAAACATGACCAAGATGTTACACCCCATATCTTTCATATACCTTAGTGGCCAAGTTAAAAAGACTGGAAGGGAGGAAAGCAAAACAAGATGAAGTTAGTTTATGACAAAAATACCCCTCACAATAAATAAAGTCCCTTTCTTCCATTAAGAGGCAAATGTCGTTCTTGAAACCATTTAATATTATGACTCTACAACATCTTTTCAGTTGGCTTATTTTTAAATCCCTTATGGGATATTAATTTAGCAATTCTTGTATAAAGATGCAAGCATGCATGTAAGACACACACACATATATGTTTACATATGCGTGTTACAAGGTTTTGGTCTTTTTGCTTTTCCAAAATTTGTTTCTATTTTGCTCCTTACACGCTTCTTATCGGCTACAAGGTTTTACTTTAAAATTTAATATGCACTACAATACAAGGTTTTATGTACTTTTGATGCAAAGTATGGATCATGGATTATTCCCCTTGTTTTCCTTTATTATATATATATATATATAAAGAGAGAGAGAGAGAGAGAGAGAATTAGTTCTGTGAAAAACAAACAGAAACATAAATTATGTTCTTCAGAATCTGATTTATGACAATTTTTTTAATGTCAAAAGAAATGCAAGAGTGCTATGAAGGCAACCGCATTGGCAGATTAGTGACTTGAGCAAATAAGATTCCTGGTTTTAATCAAAGGGAAGGGAACACATGCAAACACAATATGAAGGAATTTTATTTGAATTGATAAATGATATATCTAGGTATACATGATAATATATATCAATATATTTTTACCAATAAAAGAATATCGAAATTAATCATAACTAAATTGAACAATTGTGCAAGTCCATAGTTATTTTACAAATTTTCACAATAATTTCTAAATGTCTCCATCAAAAAATCAGACTGCCATGTTTGAATTAAGCATCTAGCTATTAGTAAATAAGTAAATATATTTATTAACTAGCTAATGCATGTTTTTCTACCATAATTTATTCTTCTTCTTTTTTTCAATTTTTATTCTGACCTAGTTTAGATCTTAAGAGTCCGTTGATCTTTTTTTTTTAAAAAAAAAAAATCATAATGCAAATGCTACAATTTCTCCCCTTTCATGCAACCACATTAATTTGAAGTTCTTTTCAAACATTTTTCTTTCGAAAGTGAAGTTTATGACACACTAGTCATTTTGGAGAAATGAAAGAGGGACAATTTGGTCAAACAAAGGAAGTTATGAAAGCAACCAATGCACACTTTCCCTTTGAGCCACTTTGCTTTATGTAATAAAGAGATAAAAAGAGAGTCATTAGATTAGAGTACTCGTCTTAGAGCAAACAAACAACCAAGAACAAAAAAAATGCAATGCTCTAAAGAAACATTAGTTAGATTGTTCTACAATGTCTCCACCTCCTTCCAACTTCTCTTCTTCTTCTTCTTTCTCACTTCCATTTCTCTTGCCAAGTTCTTCACTTTCCTTTTTGGCAATCCATTTTCCCAAAGGTAAACATTTGTTACAAATTAAATCTCTCTTTATCAAATATATGTGCATGTTAAAATTCATATTTTTTCCCCTTTCTTTTCTTGTAGAAATGAGGATGAATATGAACTTGGAACGTTCTCGGCAGAGGAGGAAGAAAATAATGCGTATTATTATCAAAAATGCATGGAGAAAGATCATCTATTAGCGGATATAATTCATGGCAGTGAGGCACTATCGTTCTTGCATAATAAAAATGTTCGAATGGATCGAATTCTTGTTGAAGAAATTGTGGATAATATTCATGATGATGATCCCATAATTGAAGATGAGCAAGATGAATTTTTTGAGTCTGTTTGTAGCTCACCAGCTTCAAAATTGGAATGCAATATTGATTATGATCAAGTTGTCGTAGAAGATCTTGGAGAAACAGATTCAGATTCTGATTATAACTCTCGTACAAATGATCATAATATCATGCACCCTAATGAAAATCGTTACGGTACTTTATGATCATATATCTATATTATTTCTTTTAATATATAGTCACCAACTTTATTATATATTTTATGTTGTTTTAACACGACCTGATATTAATTTCTGCTGTGTGACAGAAAAGTTGAATACTAGAAAAACTGAAAATGTAAAGGTGGAGAGCACGAATTTCGACAGAGATAACTTTTTTATTTTTGCACCACCTAAGTTGGAGAAAAAGAAAATTGAAGTTCCACAAAAGGAAATTATTAATGAAGAAATTTTTGGTGATACTTGTACCGTTGGTTCAACTTCAAAGAACTCCTCTGAGTGGAGAAGCTCCATTAATTGTAGAGATTCTGGAACTGAAGATCCATTTTCCTCGTCGTCGCGAAGAAGTTGCCCCAAGTGGGAGTCTTACACTGTGTTCCAAAAATATGATGAAGAAATGCTGTTTTTAGATAGAATTAGTGCTCAAAAGCTTCATGAAACAGGTACTTTAATTTGTTTTGCTTAAAGTTGATTAATTAATCATTTCTACTTATGTATAAGTTGTAATTGCTAAGACTCCTACCGGTAATAATTTGAGGGAAACGAAACTGAATAATTTATCGATCTCAGTTTGAAGTTTGAACTGAAATGAATATGTGATAGGAATCCCCAAAAGGAAAAGAGAATGATTCCCTTACCTTTTGCTCTTTTCTTTAGTTTTTCACCATAGACAAATAAGAGAAAATTACTTCAACTAATCCATAAATAAAGTGGATTCTGATTTCAAGCCGTTTGAGATGGATAATTTATTTGGGTAGTCTATACAAATGAGTTGTATTGATATAGAAGAGAGTTGCATTTTAAATAAACTTTATTTTACAAATATTATTCAGTTGTAATTTGTTTCTATAAGACTATCCAAATAAATTGTCCAATTATGATTAGCTAGAATCCAAATTCAAATAAAATAGTCTCTCTATTTTGTTGTCGATACAGCGAAAGTAAAAATATGATACTGTTAGAGCAAATATATGCTTAATTATACTCTTACAATTATTCTATTGACTCTTAAACCTAAAACTGTAATATAATTTTTATTCCAACAATCTTAATCGCCTTTTTTTCCTTTTGTTTCTTTCTTTGTTGTGTTGCAAGTACTAATCACGAAATGAGTCCCATTTTCAGAGTCACTAAGGTCTATCCAGGCATGTCCAAGATCAATATCCGAACGAATTGTTCACAAATTGTCCACAAAAAAAAGAAGATCATCTGATATTCAACAAAACCCTTATCAAGAACTTGAGGGAGCTTATGTAGCTCAGATTTGTTTGACATGGGAAGCTCTCAACTGGAACTACAAATACTTTCACAGGCTAAGAGCTTCTCGCCCTGAATCCGACCCGGGGTGTCCAGCCTATATTGCTCAGCAATTTCAACAGTTTCAAGTTCTTTTACAAAGATATGTTGAAAATGAGCCTTATGAGCATGGAAGGAGACCTGAGGTTTATGCTAGGATGAGGAGTTTGGCACCAAAGTTACTTCAAGTACCAGAATATAGAGGTACATGATTTTTTATTTTATAGTTCTCTTTCAATTTGACGTGTTTATTAAAGAAATCCATACAGAATTTAGCTGTTATTTGATCATAATTTTCATATTGAGACGAGGAGAATATAGAAACTGAATTATAATATGATTTAGATTATTTGGAAAGATTAACTACATGTCCTAGTGGCTAGTAGTACATTCTTGTCAATTATAGATATTTCGATACTAATTAAGCAGGCTAAGGATCGTCTATTTGGACTGTTCAATAGATATGAGTTATATTTGTTAATAAAGAGTTGTAATTGTATAATATTTGTATATCAGATATAATTTGAAATATAGCTTTATATTATAAAAAACAAGGCATTTTTATACACCGTCCAAATAGATTGTCTATTTTAAACTTTTATAGTGGTGCCTAGCTTTTTCATTATTAGAAAAAATGTGGTAGTTCATCCCTTTAATTTGTTTTTAAAAAATTTCTTAAAGCCAATTATGTTATGAATTATTATCTCTAACTGAGTTTACTTAGGGCAGAAGGTCATCTTTTTCAACATCTTTAACAAAAATATTCTGTTCTATACTTCCTGGGTCTCAAAAATGACAATCCCGCTACTTTAAACTTTTTATATATATAAAATAAATTTGCTGGTGGGAAAGTCTAGTTGCCAAAAAAAAAAAAACTGTATATAATTATTACACACGCCTTAATGTATTAAAAATAATAATAATAAAATAAAATAGAATTGACATTTTGAGTGTAAAAAATCTCGAGTCCGAATCAAATTATAGCAAAATAAAGTTAAATGCGTTGTCTCAATAATATCTTATTAGGTCATCTTAACCCACCACAGGCTCACCCAAAAGGTAATGACTAAAGGTATTAATAATAACAACTTGGGTCTTTATATATATATTCAAATATCTTACATTAACCAATGTGGGACTGAAGTGTTACAGAGGGGAGAGTATGACGTCTCTTGCTCATTTACTTAAATTAGTTTTGCGATGAGAGAATTTAAATTACAATTTTGATTAGTTTAATTTATTTATTAATTTCCCTCTTAGATTCGGATGAGGAGAAAAGAGATGATTATCTTGGCTCCAGAATTTCCTCAACGGCATTTCTTCAAATAATGGAGGAGGCAATCAAAACATTCATGAATTTTCTCAAGGCGGATAAAGAAAATCACTGCCAGATAATCAAAGCATTCTTCAGGAGAAACAGTAGAAGAGGCTTAGTTGATCCAACCCTTGTCCTCCTACAAAAGAAAGTAAATAAAAAGGTGAGCTCGTATATAATTCCCTCCAAATAATTAAACCTCAAAATAATCTACATATACAATTTATACTAATTGGAGGCATGTGTCATTGATATTATTGAATAAACTAAGTAATAGAATTGCGGTCTTATAGTGAGTCATATATACACATAAATTATGCACCCTTCCACTGATGTGTCAAATTTATTATTAAAAATAGTTAAAAAAATTAAATTTTACTACTTCCTTTGTCTATTGACTTCTTGAAATTAATATGAGATATTTTTTAATTTAAAATTGATATATATATATATATATATATATATATATGATTTCTTTTAAATTTAATTAACATAATGATGAATATTGTAGCATATCTAAAAAAAAAAGTACTATTAATTATTCGCTCTGTTCCCAAAATAATGAGCAAAGTATAATTTGCACACATATATATAAAAAAAGTAAAGGAAAGAGAGTATAAAAAAAATTAATTTATCTATAATGTCCCTACAAGATTATATAAAATAATAAGTAATTTTTTTATTCTATAATTTTAATGGAAGAAGTATTTTGTAACTTAAAAGAATGATATAAAGTGTCACATCAGTATATACAAACTGAGTTATATACATCAGGCATTATTCTTACTCTTGTAGAATTTAATATGCAGAAAACATCAAAGGTGAAAGATCTTCGCCGTGGTCAAAACTGCATAAGGAAAAAAAGGAAGTTAAAGGAAGAGGAGGAGATGGAGATTGTGATGGCTCTGATTGACCTAAAAATTGTTTCTAGGGTTTTGAGAATGACTGACCTAAGTGAAGAGCAATTGCATTGGTGCGAAGACAAGATGACCAAAGTAAGAGTTGGTGATGGCAAACTCCAAAGAGATTCCTCCCCACTTTTTTTCCCTTCACATTGACACTCCATGACCCACCATGCATGCATGTGCACATGCATGTATATTTTTATATGTTGCTCGATGACTAGATCATGAATGTGCAGGCATGGATGATGAATATCCTAGGGCTCCCTCTTGTATATAAAGAAATGGATCTAGTTATATATAGTGAAATTGGCACATCAGATACTAGTGAAATTTTATATCTTTTTATTACATTGGTATAGTAAGTGTTACGTTAATGCTGGCTCACAAACAGAAAGCTAGACTTAAAATGTAACTTTTACTATAATCAATACAATATAAAATTATAGAATTTTACGATGGTATTTGGTGTGATAAATTTACTATAGCTGGATCCGAAAGAAAGAGGAAAGAGAATGAACAATGAATAATGGGGTCCCACAAATCAATGTGAAAACATGTGGGATGACATAGATTTTGGAATCTATGGATCTTTAGTTATTTTCTTGGAAGGTTGAAAGTGATAGAGGAGAGACAAAGCAAAGAACATGAAGATAGGGACAATGGTAGCTTTAGTTCACTTTTTTCTTTTTTGAACTGATTAGGCCAGGGTTTATCTATATACATACAAGGAGTATTGAGGAAAATTAAAAAAAAAAGAAACTCTTAAAAAGCAAATTAAAGCTGCTAGATTTACAGTGGAATAAAAAGGTGGCACTCAAAGGATAGGAACCCCATGTGGCCCCTCTTGTTTAAGGGGAAAGCATAGAGAAATAAACAAATCAATATAAGTAATATGGTAGTGAGGTAATATCATGAGATGTATCAACTTCTTAATTATATAATAATTGATCTCTTTGTAGTAATCAAATCTTGTTTTACTTCCTTCGTTTCTTGTATACTTGTTCCACCTCTTCTTTTCCTTCAGTCCCTTTTGCTTCATCAGCTTAGTTAAACATATTTGATAAAGCTAAGTTTTTAGATCACAAATATGTGGTTGAAGATAATTGAACACATATATACATAGAACTTATGTAATTTTTTCTGTCGAGTTTTACTAATGATATTATTGAATTAAAATTTCGAAATTTTTATTTTTTGAGAAAAGAGTTTTATATGTTACAACGAAAATATGTTGATTCTTATTACAAGAAAACAAAATGACAAATATGATCTGTCGATTAATATAAATACATGTTTAGCTGATTAATATGTTTATTCACAATAAAAGTTGACATATTTTTGTCACAGTATTATAATACTTTTCCTTTTAAAAAATAATTAATGAAAATGGTGTATAAGTCATGTTGACCTCTAAAACTACACTTAATTAGACTCCATAGTCCATGACTCCTTTTATACGTAAAAAAATCTAAAATTGCAGTAATAGCAGTATAACAGTACAAGACTAAAAATTGCAATGTCTATTACCCCAAAAAAAATTAAAAAATGAGGCTAGTTTGATCTAAAGATTGATTGTTTAGGCCAACTCATCCTTCATGACTATGGATCTTAACCAGCTAAAATCCCAAAACTATGCCCCTTGTTTTACGTATGAAATGGCAAGAATTCCTTTAGGAAAAGGCAAGCCATAATTGAGACTGCAGGCTGCGACTAATTATAGGTGCTTATTACATTTGAAAATTGGGCTTGTACCCAAGCTAGGCCCTTACTTGTGTACGTTTGGGTCCTTTATACTACTTTCATTTATATTATACCACTTTCTTTTGTTTTGGGCTTCATTAAGCAGGTCTGACTCTGTGGTTCCCTGAGTCACTTCTTTAACTTTTTCTTTCTAAACACCTTCATCCTCTAATTTCTAAATACAAGTTTGATGGTCCGTGGTAGTTTATATCATTTTTTTTCATAAATATTTAATATTTTTTTATTTTTTATTGATATAATACATATATAATATTGAAAATAATTGCATATATTTTACGGTATATGAAAAATTTGTACATTAACCACAACTCATACATACATGTATGCGTGTGTGTATTACAAAAAAATTATACATTATATAAAAAAAAATAAAAAATTGAATGATTAATTCGGTATTGACTCATGAACAATCAAAATGACTTGGTAAATTTATAAAATTATTACATACGATCTCTTAGTACCTTATTACATATAGTTATTGAAGACTCAAGCCTTCTAATATCAAAATTTTCTCGAAAAAATAACAAAACTTATAATATCAAAATTTTCTCATCGTTATCTTCGGAGTTCTTATCATAAGTATTGTTGCTTGATCTGATCAACAAAACGGAAGTCACCAATTTATTCGCCAAATAGCTCAGATGAAAAAGTAAATATCAAATCAAGGAGAATGCAAGTCAACAGAGGAGGTTGAAAGGTTTCAATAGAGAAAATAACGCTCGAGAGATTAACCTTTTTCCTTTGGGAGGGTTATAGAGATCCTTGTGATACCACTCTTGCGTTTGGCACTTACTTGAGAAGGTTAACCATTCTTCTAAGAGTTGAAAGCATCTTGTTCGTACAAGATACCTACTTTGTCTGAGGGAAGTGTTTGTCCCACTAGTAAGTTTTTGAAATGCGTTTGGCACTTTGTTATGATTTTGTACTACTCTTGAGACCACCTGCCGGGTTGTACCTTCGTTTTGGGCCTTTATCCATTTGGGGTTGAGGCTTGATTAGGATTCATTTTAAGTGGGCCTCTTTAACATATACCATCAAGACCACTTACCGAGGCCTATTAAAAGTAATCCTCCTATTCTGTTCAATCAAGGCCAAAACCTTAAAATGATAAAAGCTCAAACCGAAAGCAACCATAAAATTGAAGCTACAACTGGTTCCTAAGAGTACAAGATCATAACTATTCTGCAAAATGGCTAGTGGGACAAATACTTGACCCTCAGACAAAGCAACGACTTCATACGAACAAGGTGGTTCCCAACTCCTAAAACGGTTACACATCACCATCTTAAGCATGTGTTACACACGAGTAGTACCACAAGGATCTCTATAAATACCAAGACCCTCCTCCCTAAAGGAAATTTCAAAATTTTCTACGGTAAATTGTCAATCTCTCATACGCTATTTTCTCTACTAAAACCTCTTCACTTTTACTGTTGATTTGTATTGTTCTTGAGTCGATACTTACTCACACATCGGAACTATTTTTCAACAACTTATAGCACCAGTTGTCAAGGATACTATAGTGACTTCCATTTTGTTGATTGTATCGAGCAATAATACTAGTAATCAAGCTAGGCTCCGAAGATAACTACGCGTCAACACTAGCAAAAATAACAAAACTCATAATCAAATTTTTCTCTTAAAAATAGCAGTTCCAATAACATAATCCTTCATCGGTTACTATGTACATTAATTAGGCCGGCTATAAATTAATCTTAAAGTTGGATTGCATGGTAGTAACATAAACTTAATTTTATGCAAACACTATTTGTTCGTCAATGAAACCTCTTTCATATACTTTTTTTTGTAGTTCATGAATGACATGCTTAGAAATATTTTATAAAATCAAAAGGACGAGCAAGAAAAAAAATATTATATTTCTCCTTACAAGTCATTAACAGTGAGTTATGATAATATATATAGTTCTAGAAGTTTACGTAAATCTTAACCTCATATATATTACTCAATGGTATAAGATATATATATATATATATATATTGAGCACATGGAAATTTGGCTTTAGCATTTGACTTTGAAGAAGTTGATTGATTGAATTTGGGAAGTATCTTATCTTTCTTGATCTTTCCTACAATCCAACTGAAAAAAATTAACTAGTCCTATTATGATTGAGCCGCAGAAGAATCACTAGTAGCAAAACAATACACGGGAAATAAGGCAAAGTTGAGATATTGTTTTACCATATTTTATTTCTTCTTGTCTTTTCTCAATTTGTAGTGGAATCAAGACTAGTATCTCTCCCTTTTACTTTCTCGGCTGAAAAATAAAAATTAGTTTCAGTTCAACTATTGTCATGATTAGGTCTTTTACTCATTTGATATTTTGTTATTTATTTGAAAGAATTTTTATTTAAAGTTGTTTCATTGTCATTTTTTTTATTATTATTATAATAAATTGTGTGCAGTATCAATATATTTCATTGATTTTGATTTTTTCAAAATCAAGATTATGCATCTCCCTTTGGTCATGCACAACAAATTAATTTGGACCTGTTAGGTCTTAGTCGTTGATTAAGTCGGACCGGATTTTTGACTTTCTACTTATAAACCAGATCAAGTCAGACTTGACGTTTGAAAAGGGGGTTTACTGAGATCTGTAGGCCAGGTCAGGGTCCAGTTCATTTAATTTTTTTTATAGTAATTTTAAATAGTATAAAAATATCAATTAAAATTTTAAATTTAATTGATATATTAATTAAAAGTAAAGTATTACAACTTACAAATTACAATAATGAATAAAAATATTGTACAATTTTAAAAATATTATTTTATTTTATACTATCATTAATAAAAAAAATATTTTTTTTATAAAAAATATTTTTTTTATTATTATTGTTATTTTATAAACGATTTTCTAGTTGTGCGCTAAGTATTTATTAAAATGAAAATGCAATAAAATGTCTGCAAAAAGTGTAGGTTGTTAGCTAAGCAAGAAAAATACTTATATATTACACTACCCAATGTATTTTTATGAGTTTTCTTTATTCGTATATAAACAAATATGCATGAATGAATATATTGAAATACGTTAATTTTATTTGGTTTATTGAATGAGTTGTCACAAAAAGAAAATTTTTGTCTGCAATGAGAGAATTGAAGTAATAAAAAAAATTTATCAGACCGAGCAGAGCTTTTGGTGAACTAGGTCAGGCCTCAGGCCAAGGTGAACTTGTTGGCAAGTTAGGGCGGATATGTGCAAAAAAAATATAGCATGTTCATGGCTGTTAGTTCCCAGAGGCACACAAGTGATCTAGAAGGGGGGGTTGAATAGATCTCTTAAAAATCTTTTTCTTTTAAGATTGAGTTCAAAGATTTAATAGCAATTAATAAACTTAATTAAGATTTGTTTGCACAGCGGAATATTAGTTTGAAAAACACCCCTTATAGATTTGTAAAACTTCTCCGTTGAGTTTAAGATTATTTTGAAGAAAGTCACTTATTAAGTAAACTAATTCACAGTCATATGTGTATATATATATATATATATATATATATATATAATACAGAATGTAAATGACTGAATGTAAATGACACCAGAGAGTTTAAAGTGGTTCGGAGACTGAATAACTTCTACTCCACTCTTCTACTACAACGAGTAGGAAATCCACTAAGGATGGTTCATACGGAACCCTTCAAGCTCATTAGCCTGGAAACTCTGGTTCACTAAGAACCCTTCAAACCCAGCAGGTTTGGTTAGTTTAGTCACAAAGACAAGGACATTACTGCCCTCTTCAAGTCCAGCAGACTTGGCTCCTTTAGTCACTAGGACAAGGACAACTGCCCTCTTCAAGTCCAACAGACTTGGCTCCCTGATCATTTGAAAGAGGTTGGAGTTGCTACTGAGTTGTACTTTAAGTCATATTGTCTTTAAACACTCAGTAGCAGGATGTGATCATTCCTGGGATAATATTGAGTTCGACAATGATGCTTGACTTCTTTATATGCTCAATATCATCTTGTGATCACCCATGGTGCTGCTAGGCTTTTGTACTTCAGCTTCTTTGGTACTTGATAACTTCTCGAGATGAACTCCTGAGATGACTGTGATGCTCCTTTCTTTTGGTACTCAGTTGTTCCTTCTTATCATAGACAGATTATAGCTTCTCGAGATGGGCTTCTGAGATGACTGTAATGCTCCTTCCTTTTGGTACTCAGTTGCTACCATGTATGTATCAAGTTGGCGTTTAAGCTTCTCTCTTCCATGTACCTAGCAGCTCTGAACACTTCTTCTGTAATAGAGTTATATATCTCTATGTCTTTCTCAATTCAGTGTTAGTGTTCTGATGGATCGTAGAGTCCTTCAGCATCTTCATTTTCTGTTCCACTCTACGATTGGTTGTTGTCTACCATCATATCTCTTGTGTATAATTTTCAACAACTGCAACAACTACTTTTTTTCTGTTTGTTATGTATGCCTTTATATCTCTGAGCATATTTTACCGTTAAGATAAATCCCGTTGGTTTCCTTTGGCTTTGTGTAGATCTTAAATATCTTCGATGTTTGACTTTCTTGCCACTTGTGTCAGTGCTTTTCCCTTTTCTGACATGTTCTGATATATTGACCTGTAGCTCAGCTTTCTCTGAATATATAGCCGTTGCATTCCCATAGTTGTTCAGTAAGGACTATTATTTCCTTTGTTAATTAATCTTCTGATTCATCAATAAATGTCTTCCTTGACTTTTAGAACTAACTGTTCTGATGCATTCAGAGATGTCCCATTGGTTTGACTTTATTCACCATTTTCCTGAGCAGTGGGTCCTGACTTATAGTCGGTTGGGCACAACATCTACTGTGACTCTGACATGCATCTGTATCTCAACAGCACTTAATCTTTCTTTAATCTGGGTGAGGAGTATTCCCTTTTCTCTTGCACCATATAGCCGTTCTGTTAGTCTACTTGCCTTGACCTGCTTAATGAATTCGTTGAGTGATAGACTGTCTACTTTGTTTCTGCAAATTCAGCTTCATGAATGTTACTTGAGGTATATCAAGTGAAACGTTGAGTTAGAACGATCTTTTCTCTAACTCTGCGACCTTGTTGCTCTGGTCAGATCGTAGAGTTTGTGCTTGCAATGCTTTGCTTTGATTTCGTTCTACGATCTTGTAGGTTTGATCAGATCGTAGAGTTAGTTAACTGTAGTGCTTTTTAGTGGAATCGTTGAGTTGCAGTTTGTGTTGCTTCATCCTTTAATTCTACTCGACGATTGTTCCATGTGTATAACAATCTTCTGTATTGCCTTGTTATTTTGTTCCACTCTACGATCTCTTCTATCTGCATACATTCCAATCCTTGTAAGCTTGCTCAACAATTTTACTCTACGATTTTGCTAGAGAGTGTGTATCGTAGAGTACATTTCTTCTCTAGTTCAGCGTTATCTGCAGGCTAGCTTGGCTGTCTGTTCGACGATCGTAGAGTTCAGCTCTACGATTTGTACTTGAACAGTTCTTTAACTTTACTCGTATATCCTGTAGACTCTTGCATATCTGTCTCTCTTTGATGATCGTAGAGTTATCCTGGTAAGGAGTCGTAGAGTTAACTCTATGATTTATACAGAATCGTTGAGTCTTCTTTGAAAGAAATCGCAGTGACCGTTCTACGATCGTATAGACTGATCAACCTAACAGATTTGATCTTTTCTAACTAAGTCCTTTCTTACATTATTACATCATTACATATTGAAAGGACTTTTACAGACTTTGACATACACAAATACATCAATGATTCATTCTTATGCTACTCTGCTAATATCATACGTCTTTTATGCAGAGTGACTTCTATTGAAAGATCAACCTAACATTTCTGATCTTTAAAATCTAAGTCCTTTGTACACATATATCTAAAAAGGACTTTACAACATTTTAATCTGATAACTTTCATTTTCTTTAATAAGCAGCAGATAGTTTGTAACAAGATCATATTTGTGCTATACAAGTGTGTGCACATCACAGTATTTAAGATAGATAATATATATCATACACCCACAACAATGTAAGCACATAATTATATTTTGAACATCTACGCACTTTTTCAGATACACATTATATATCAATCAAGACAATCAATCATGTAAGCACATAAACACTTTCAGAGTATCTAAGCACATAATCAATTGAGCACATAAGCACATTAACACATATAATCAATCATGTAAGCACATAAACACTTTCAGAGTATCTAAGCACATAATCAATTGAGCACATAAGCACATTATAAAATTACTTTGTCAAATAACCATATAAGCACATTTAGCCCAGTCCTTTTTGCATAACAGTCATCATCATCAAATCAACCAACATTCAACAATCTCCCCTATTTGATGATGACAAAACTAATAGACTTATTTATAAGACATTCATATAATGCATCTATTTGACAGGTAAATTATGTCTTACGATACAGTGAAATACTGTATGGCTAGTGCAAAAGGATGATTTTATTAAATGAGCATTTTTACAAAAGGTTATACATACTTACAGCTGCTCTTCATGTTTTAACTTTTCTCCCACTCAGTTTTGCTAGCTGTCTTCCTCTTAGCTGGTTGAATCTGATCTTCATAGCTCCCATAGGTCCCCCTTAGCTGTATCCCCCTTAGCTGTCTCCCCCTTAGTTGGTTGCTCCTCCTTCTTCATAGCTCCCCCTGTATTCTCTCCCCCTTTTTGACATCATTAATTATGAAATGTATGGAGCTTGCAGAGTTACTACGGATTTTAGAAGGATATTTTGAAGTCTATCACAGAGTTTTGAGACTCTACGAGACTAAGAGTAAGCACATTTTCATGGTCCATAGAGTGTTGGGACTCTATGACTGGAGAATTGGTATTTTGAGAAATGTTTGCAAAGTTTTGGGATTTTACGAACAGGGAGGTGGTGCAGGGTGATTAAGAGTTTAGTAAGTTACAGCCGAGGACTTTCTGATTTCTGCATTTTGATTTTCCACAGAGCTGGACAGATTCCAGATGGATATTTCCTAGCAACTTTGGTAGTGAGAATAGAAGGGTTCACTGCTTATCAGTGTGGTTGCAAGAGTCATTGCCTTTGTGAAATGTTGAGCTACTAATGAAAGATTTGGAAAGGTTGAGTAGCTTCAGCTGATAGAACTTTGATCATTCATGAATATAGTCCTTAGAAGTGGTAAAATGAGAATGAAACTCAACAGATGATTATGATCCCAAGCAATAGAGCATCTTTCCATCTGACTGGCATACTTCCTTCTTTCTCTACGTCTCCTTTTGATCTGCTTCAATCGATATGCTTCAAATTTCTGCTTTTCTAGTTTTCTCAGCAGTCTTACTTTCTTCAGCTTCTTTTCAGCTTTCATCCTTATTTGTCTCTCCTTATGACTTGTTTTTGAACTCCTGCCTATTTTCTTCATAAAGCCACTTAATCCTCTTCTTGACCTTCTTGACCCGTCTTTTGATTTATCCAAATCATGAATGCTGGTCTCTTCTTAAAGGTGTTTATCTTCTTTCACCATAGTTTCTTGACAGTCTCCTTTTTCATCTGATTCAGTCTTCCCAGCTTCAGAATTTTCAGAGCATTGTTCCCTTGATACATCATCTTCTTCAGCTACATCATTATCCTTGTTGAACTCAGGTGTTGAGTCTTTTTCAACTGGTTCAATTTCCTGATCAGAACCTAAAGAGACTTCCTTTTCAGACAGACTATTTTTATGACATTCTGATCTTTCCTTTGAAGAGCCTGTAGATGTTTCCTCTTTTGAACTGTCAGAAGTTCTTTCTTCAGAATCCGAACTTGCTTCATCATCAATTTCTAACCTGAGGTGGTCCTGCAGTGATTGAGCTTCTCCACTGTTCTCTGATTCTCCAACTTCTTCTTGGAGTAATGTGAGGAACTTTCTTTTCTGTTTTCTTCTTCTTCTTCTTTACTTCAGAAATTTTGGGATTCATCTTTTCCTTCTTAGCTTTCCCTGAACAGACATCTTTCTATTCTTCAGCCTTCTCTTTTTCAATGAATTTTCTTTTCTTCTCTGATTCCTGACTATCATAGATCACAAGAGTTTTGTTTCTTAATTGTTCATTTTCCTCCTGTAATATCTCCTCAGATATTTCTTCCATTTCCCTCTTTCCTTTTCCTTTCGATTTCACCTCCATCTTACTGCTGAAGCTCATAGAATCTCGTGACTTCTTACCTTTATTGGCATGAGGGTTCTTTTTCCAATCTTCAAACAACCTTGGAGTAATTCTTTTATTGCAGTTTAGAACTTCTCCTTCATCTTTCCCAATTTCATTTGCCAGCAATTTCTTCAGAATGATGCTTATGAATCTCCCATAGGGCATCTTGGGAGTTGGCTTTCCAGCTTCAGCTCTTGTCTTTGAATCATCTATCCATCTCCTTATCCATCCTAAGAGAATTGCTCCGAAGTTGATTTTCTTTCTTTGAACAATAGCAGTCATCAGCCTCAGTTGTTCTTCACTGATAGTATCATATGCAGTGTCTTTGCATAGAATACTCTTTCCAACAATGTCAGCCAGAAACTCATACTGCTGAGGAAAATCTTTCTTCTTGATTCCTTTGAGAGAAAACTTCTTTTCATAGCCCATCAATTCTAGTCCAAGTTCAATGTTAATCTTGTCAAGGGAAGTAATTCCTCCGCTTGGAATACCTAGACTGAGATTGATTTCAGAAACTCTTATTTGCACAACGATTTCTTTAACCCTTGAGAAGAGGGTGTTACCTCGAAAATCAGCGTTTGAAAAGAATTCTTTAACAAGCGTAGAGAAAATCCTGGTGCTGGTTTCCAAACATTGGGTGAAACCAGCATTCTTGCCAGATGAAGAATATCTTTGAATTTCTGCTCTGTATCTCCGAATTTTTCAAAACAAACTAGATTTCCAGGAATGACTTGAAGAGATGCCATGATTAAACTGATTTAGGAATAGCACAGGGAGAAACACCAATATCGATTTCAGAAGAGTTTTCGATTTCTAGGGTTTAGATGAGTTTTGGGAGAATGGGTATTGACAACTGACGGAAAATGACCATTGTCAGTTTAAAAATAAGACATATGCTAGTTCCCTCTTATTTTTGCAAAGTACACGTGCCAGATACTTATTTGAAGAACGTGGGTTTAACCTTTTTATTTTCCATAAATGGGGCACATCAATTATTCTAACCCACTTGAGTTTGAAGAGCGTGTGGTTCACTTTCTCTGTATAGTAAGCTTGACCAGTTCGTAGAGTTGGCTGCAAGACACTCAACCATCATCCTTTCAATAGATGGCCTTGAAGACTGGTGTGAATTGAATGCTGGAAAAAGGCTCTGAAGGAGTTTATGGGAAAGATATTGTTATGAGATGCAAACATAGACTCAATGTTCTACGATCAGGAAGATGAACATGGTGACTCTACGATTTGGGATGATAAGGCTTGCTTGGTTATTAGTCACAGGATTTGGAGATTATGATCGGAGAGATAAGTGCATTTGGTTCATCAATCACATTGTTTTGGGACTTTGTGACTGGAATGAGAAAGGTAGTCCAATGAAGAACAGATTTTCCTTCTGCTTTCCTTCTGTAGAAGTAGAGTTGACAATAATTATCCCAAATTGCCTTCTGATGAGTTTTGTACTTCTGAGCTTGCTTTCTTACTCTACGACTTGGCTTAGCCATTTTACGATCTAGCCTGAAGTGCAATCGTAGAGTTATGATTTGAACTGTTCTACGATCTTTGATAAGACTGGAGGCTTTAGATGAATTCAGAGATCTTTATTAAGCCTGTTTGACAGCTCAAGGACAGCCTTCTGAATGGACTTCGTAAAGATCGTTGTCAAGACTCTGATTTCTCATGTAGAGATTGCTCTTTGATTTTGCTGGTTTCGTAGACTGGATGTAGAGAGTCGTAGAGTGTCTGACTGAGTTGACTCTACGATCTTGAGAGCGAGCTTTATGACGAGGAGACAATTCTACGTTCTTTGGAGAGGACACTTCAATTTGCCAAGCCTTATACTGCGATCGTCTGACAGACTCTATGATCCTTCTTTGTGAGATGAACTTCCTTCTTACATGAATGATCTTTTATCTTACCATGATATTAGTGACAATAATTCCAACAAGATTCACTAAATCAATAGGTGAGGTAAAGATTAATAGATGCCTCCTTTTATGACCAGCTTCTTTCTCTTCTAGAGAATCCCAAGATTCAAATCTTCTTCATGCATCAGTAATCAGACTTCATTCAATCTTTCATAGATTGACTTCCTGCAAATTTGTTGAGTAGGGTATACTACGAAATTCATCGTTGAGTCTCACAACAATTTTCTCCTCCTTCTTTATATCGTAGAGCTTTTCTTTTGAGGCTACAGCATTGTTTCCTTCCTGTTGATCTGCTTGGATTATCTTCATCGAGAATGATTTGTGAGGATGTATGCTTATCAAAAGACTTCCGGTTTAGCATATTATAGAGCTGACTTCTTCATAGAAACAAGCAGATAAATCTTCAACCATCTCAAGCTTAGAGCTTCTTCTGATGCAATGAAGTTGGAGAGTCTACTGCCAAAGGTTATGAGTGTGACCATTTCTTTGAGATGCATTTTTCCTCTTCTCACAGATTTAAGGGTGATTTCTGAACCTTAGAGTAAATCATTCGTGATTACTCCTTTTTGCCTTGATCTTCTCACCCTTCTCATTCAAAGATGGTTTTGAAAAATTTTGACACTGAGAGCATTTGCCTTTTAAATCTGAGCATGTACACATGGTGTGCCTGGCAAGGACTTCTTCATTGTATGAGTTGCTTTGTACAAGAATGAGGTTCTTCAACTCTTCTTGATCTTTAATGATCTGCAGAATGAATCTTAGATCCGGTGATCATAGATATACATGTGTGTCCATTCATCTGTGTTGAGTTGATTTCCAGGTCTCGGGCCTGATATCTGTGATTTAGGGAAATGTCTTTGAAATCCATCACCAAGGATATTGCAGTGAAGTATACAACTGTAATTTGATCTACCTCCCAATTCCAGAGAAGTAGTTACAGACGACCATTGAAGACTTTTGAATTAGATCTCTCAAAAACCAGTTAAACTCTTGATGCTGCTTCAAAATAAATGAAGCACTTCCTTTTACACACATCTTCAGATAAGATCCTTAGAATAAAAGTCCTTAAGCTTATCGGAAAACTTAATGCTGAGCCCATCGAGTGACTATAGATTTGAGACTGATTCCAGCTGCTAACATATGGTAGATAGAAAAATTATTTAACAATTTAAGCATAGATTTCTGTTGGGCTTGCTTCTGCTTCAAACTTTTAGAACCGGTGAGAAGTAGATTTGTTAGTGCTTGGTTCAGTGATACTTCCTTAGAGAAGAATAGGATCCGGTGTCCTTTGGCATCAAGATATAAACTTCTCAGTTTGTTTGAAGGCAAAAATACACGTTTGTATTCTTTGAGTGAATCAATTAATAATTCTTGTCAACAGAACATCCTATTGATTTATTCAACTTGCAGCACCAGATTAACTTTGAAGGTTCACTCGATAGCTTCTTTGCTGAGATCATCTGAATTTGTATTAAGAAGCATTAATGTCAATTAATATTCAGCATCAGACAGGGAATCACTCAACATTCAATTAATACCTGAAAGAAAAACATTATTTTGTAAGCTTGTTCAAACGAAGTGTTTTATTTCAATTCTTAAACTCAAAAACAGAAATTTGCCAGTGCCATAGGATCTACTCAAAGCGTAGCTTTAAAAGTTCGTGAGAACCCGCTCTGATACCAATTGTTAGTTCCCAGAGGCACACAAGTGATCTAGAAGGGGGGGGGTTGAATAGATCTCTTAAAAATCTTTTTCTTTTAAGATTGAGTTCAAAGATTTAATAGCAATTAATAAACTTAATTAAGATTTGTTTGCACAGCGGAATATTAATTTGAAAAACACCCCTTATAGATTTGTAAAACTTCTCCGTTGAGTTTAAGATTATTTTGAAGAAAGTAACTTGTTAAGTAAACTAATTCACAGTCATATGTAAATATATATATATAGTAAACTAATTCACAGTCATATGTAAATATATATATATATATATATATATATATATATATATATATATATATATATATATATAATACAGAATGTAAATGACTGAATGTAAATGACACCAGAGAGTTTAAAGTGGTTCGGAGACTGAATAACTCCTACTCCACTCTTCTACTACAACGAGTAGGAAATCCACTAAGGATGGTTCATACGGAACCCTTCAAGCTCATTAGCCTGGAAACTCTGGTTCACTAAGAACCCTTCAAACCCAGCAGGTTTGGTTAGTTTAGTCACAAAGACAAGGACATTACTGCCCTCTTCAAGTCCAGCAGACTTGGCTCCTTTAGTCACTATGACAAGGACAACTGCCCTCTTCAAGTCCAACAGACTTGGCTCCCTGATCATTTGAAAGAGGTTGGAGTTGCTACTGAGTTGTACTTTAAGTCCTATTGTCTTTAAACACTCAGTAGCAGGATGTGATCATTCCTGGGATAATATTGAGTTCGACAATTATGCTTGACTTCTTTATATGCTCAATATCATCTTGTGATCACCCATGGTGCTGCTAGGCTTTTGTACTTCAGCTTCTTTGGTACTTGATAACTTCTCGAGATGAACTCCTGAGATGACTGTGATGCTCCTTTCTTTTGGTACTCAGTTGTTCCTTCTTATCATAGATAGATTATAGCTTCTCGAGATGGGCTTCTGAGATGACTGTAATGCTCCTTCCTTTTGGTACTCAGTTGCTACCATGTATGTATCAAGTTGGCGTTTAAGCTTCTCTCTTCCATGTACCTAGCAGCTTTGAACACTTCTTCTGTAATAGAGTTATATATCTCTATGTCTTTCTCAATTCAGTGTTAGTATTCTGATGGATCGTAGAGTCCTTCAGCATCTTCATTTTCTATTCCACTCTACGATTGGTTGTTGTCTACCATCATATCTCTTGTGTATAATTTTCAACAACTGCAACAACTACTTTTTTTCTGTTTGTTATGTATGCCTTTATATCTCTGAGCATATTTTACCGTTAAGATAAATCCCGTTGGTTTCTTTTGGCTTTGTGCAGATCTTAAATATCTTCGATGTTTGACTTTCTTGCCACTTGTGTCAGTGCTTTTCCCTTTTCTGACATGTTCTGATATATTGACCTGTAGCTCAGCTTTCTCTAAATATATAACCGTTGCACTCCCACAGTTGTTCAGTAAGGATTATTATTTCCTTTGTTAATTAATCTTCTGATTCATCAATAAATGTCTTCCTTGACTTTTAGAACCAACTGTTCTGATGCATTCAGAGATGTCCCATTGGTCTGACTTTATTCACCATTTTCCTGAGCAGTGGGTCCTGACTTATAGTCGGTTGGGCACAACATCTACTGTGACTCTGACATGCATCTGTATCTCAACAGCACTTAATCTTTCTTTAATCTGGGCGAGGAGTATTCCCTTTTCTCTTGCACCATATAGCCGTTCTGTTAGTCTACTTGTCTTGACCTGCTTAATGAATTCGTTGAGTGATAGACTGTCTACTTTGTTTCTGCAAATTCAGCTTCATGAATGTTACTTGAGGTATGTCAAGTGAAACGTTGAGTTAGAACGATCTTTTCTCTAACTCTGCGACCTTGTTGCTCTGGTCAGATCGTAGGGTTTGTGCTTGCAATGCTTTGCTTTGATTTCGTTCTACGATCTTGTAGGTTTGATCAGATCGTAGAGTTAGTTAACTGTAGTGCTTTTTAGTGGAATCGTTGAGTTGCAGTCTGTGTTGCTTCATCCTTTAATTCTACTCGACGATTGTTCCATGTGTATAGCAATCTTCTATATTGCCTTGTCATTTTGTTCCACTCTACGATCTCTTCTATCTGCATACATTCCAATCCTTGTAAGCTTGCTCAACAATTTTACTCTACGATTTTGCTAGAGAGTGTGTATCGTAGAGTACATTCCTTCTCTGGTTCAGCGTTATCTGCAGGCTAGCTTGGCTGTCTGTTCGACGATCGTAGAGTTCAGCTCTACGATTTGTACTTGAACAGTTCTTTAACTTTACTCGTATATCCTGTAGACTTCTTGCATATCTGTCTCTCTTTGATGATCGTAGAGTTATCCTGGTAAGGAGTCGTAGAGTTAACTCTACGATTTATACAGAATCGTTGAGTCTTCTTTGAAAGAAATCGCAATGACCGTTCTACGATCGTATAGACTGATCAACCTAACAGATTTGATCTTTTCTAACTAAGTCCTTTCTTACATTATTACATCATTACATATTGAAAGGACTTTTACAGACTTTGACATACACAAATACATCAATGATTCATTCTTATGCTACTCTGCTAATATCATACGTCTTTTATGCAGAGTGACTTCTATTGAAAGATCAACCTAACATTTCTGATCTTTAAAATCTAAGTCCTTTGTACACATATATCTAAAAAGGACTTTACAACATTTTAATCTGATAACTTTCATTTTCTTTAATAAGCAGCAGATAGTTTGTAACAAGATCATATTTGTGCTATACAAGTGTGTGCACATCACAGTATTAAAGATAGATAATATATATCATACACCCACAACAATGTAAGCACATAATTATATTTTGAACATCTACGCACTTTTTCAGATACACATTATATATCAATCAAGACAATCAATCATGTAAGCACATAAACACTTTCAGAGTATCTAAGCACATAATCAATTGAGCACATAAGCACATTAACACATATAATCAATCATGTAAGCACATAAACACTTTCAGAGTATCTAAGCACATAATCAATTGAGCACATAAGCACATTATAAAATTACTTTGTCAAATAACCATATAAGCACATTTAGCCCAGTCCTTTTTGCATAACAGTCATCATCATCAAATCAACCAACATTCAACAATGGCCTCCAAGTTGGGCTGAGCCGAACCAAATCTGGCTTTGATTAGGCCGGATCGCAGGCAGCAAACCATTTGTGCACCACTATTTCCCTTTGCTTTTTAAACCAAAATTAGTACTATCTTCATTCTATATTATTTGTCACTAAAATAATATGCACACTTATAAAATTCAATAATTAATATTTGAAATTATTTAAAAAATATGATTACTGATTCTGATTACTGTTTTTGCTTATAATTAGTTATAAAAAAGTACTTTGTGTTTGATAAATAAAAAGTACTTAAATTAATAAAGAGTGAAAAATGTTTGGTATATAAAAATTTGATAATCACTTATTTCAAGTGTAAATTACTAAAAATAAATATTTTGAGAAGTAAATGTGAGTAACGAATATAATTACTAAAATAAATAAGAATAAATTAGTAATATACTTGGTCAAACCTAATTATTAAATTTGACAAATAATCATAATTTCCAAATTAGAACTTCTAATTATTTTCGTAAAAAGTGATTATAAGCAGTTTTAAAATAAGATTACAAAATATTTTTTACTTCTTAAAACTGATTATAAGCAGGTTTATCTGTTTCTAAGTGATCACAAACAACACTCTATTAGTTTAAGAAAAAATGACACTATTATTTTTTATTAAAAAAAGGATAGTAGTTGTTTGATTATATTAAATATCTTTAAAAAGAGAATATGAATGGGTATTATAAAAAAAAGAATTTAAAAATTCTCTTAAAAATATGCAATTGATAATTATTTTAGAATATACAAAATAAACTATAAGGTCAATTATAACTGAATGAAGGGAGTAATTAAGTACAAAATTTTAATGGACTTGTTCCATTAAATTTGTAAATGAATAAAATGACATGGACTTGTCAACTTTATTAGGCTATTTTGTTCTCTTAATCAAAAGTATTATGCAAAGTGAACAAAATGCGAATATTTGTCAATGTCTTTTTGCAAAATGGCAAAAAGGGTGGTGAACTATCTTATTTGAACATCAAGTTTCCATGAATTATGGACCGGATATGTAGGGGAGCCATGGCCTAGCGGCCTAGCCTAATAACTGACGGTACAAGAAGTCAGAACGTAACCTATTTGATTAAATTATGATCGATTAAGATGACTTAATTAAATAAATATTCTCGAAACAACGATTTTAATCTTGACCCACACAACACCTTTAAAGATTTTTTAAAATATTTTCGGGCAAAAAAAAATTCAGAGTTGCGCAGCAATGCTTTAAAATAAAATAAAGGATAGTGATTTATCAATAATTCAGCCCAATGTTTACACCAAATATTTGTATTAAAAATTATACATTTACTCTACATAATCACTTTTTGATGTTAAGAATATCCATGCTCTACAAAGAATAAAAAAAAAAATATGAAAGGAAAAAAAGAAAAAAAAATCTCCTGGAAAGAGTGAAAAGATGTGAGTTCTAAACGAGTTGAATAGATCTAAATTTTGATTTGTTAAGTTTGAATTTGTTAAAAAATAAATAAAATAAATTAACTCGAATTAATGTTTAAACGAGTTTGAAATTTGATATAAAAACTCAATTTGTTCAATAAACGAATTGTGTTTGAGCTCAAGTCGAGTTTAAAAATATCGAGTCTAAAACAATTTCGAGTAGGATTTAAAAAAGTTGTACTTGATTGAACTTAAACTCGACTTATTTAACTTTTTTATGTATAAATAAAAAAATAATTAATTACATGTTAAATGAGTAAAAAAAAATTTACTTGAGTTAAGTCTCAATGAATCGGAGTTAAATTAAACATCACATTAGTAGAATCCGATTTGCTTAATTTAACAAGTAAAAAGTAAATTCAGATTTGCTTAATTTAACAAGTAAAAAGTAAATTCAAATTTAATTCGTTTAACGAATGAAATCAAATCGAGCTCGAGTCGTATTTAATGGAATCAAATGGAGTCGAATGCGGTTCGCCGACAGCAGATACGTTTACTGCCCTAAAATAAAATTAAAAAACTCGCCTTATTAAGTATTACCTCGTCCCGCTTCTGACCTCAGCAGCCCACACTTTATCTTCTCTCTCCTACTCCGCTCTTTCTATGAATAGCCCCTCTAACCACAATTCTTATCTCTCTTCCCCTCGGCTTTTTCTCTCTCCTCCGTTTCACGCCTGGAAGAGCCATCAAGCAGGTACCTTCGTCCTCCTTTATCTATCCATACTTGAGTTTTTATAATAGAAAATTTACACACATGTATATGTTCCCGTGTGTGTTTACAGGGCGTTGATTTGTGCGGATCTGTGAAGAAATTAAGAGAGAAAAAATGAATAGATGCGCATATCAACAGCACAACAACGCCTTTGCTTCTCTTGGTGATTTCAGGATGAGGGGTTCTTCTATTTCAGACGGCATCGTTTGCCCTAAACCTCGTCGCGTTGGTCTCTTGAATCCTTCAAAGTATGTCTCTTTTTTTTATATTTTTTGTAAAATTTGAAAAGATTTTTTTTTTAAAAATTGAGTTTTGATTTTGATTTTGATTTTCACATCAAACCCATGTTTTTGTGTGTGGTTTATTTACAGTTATCAAACGGAGTTATGTGATTCAAGAGCTGGGGCGGAGCTTCTGGACATGATTGTCACCAAGGTATCAATTTTTCTGGTTTAGATTCTTTTGGTTTTTGAGTGTTTTTAAAATAAAAAAATAAAATTGAGTTATGTGCTTGGTTATGGGGAACTAATTTTTGGATCTTGGTTTGGTTTAGATTTTTTGGGTTTTGAGTGTTTAAAAAAAATAAAATCGAGTTATGTGTTTGGTTATGGGGAACTAATTCTTGGATCTTGGATCAATCACCCATAGAAGTGCGAGTGAAAATTTTGTTCTTTTGCTTGTTCTGGTTTATGTAGTTATTTTTTTGAAATGAATGAAATTTTATTTGATTTATTTTGTGAGAAGTTTTTGTTTGTTTTAATTTTGATACTATGTACATTTATATAAATAAAGATTTGCTTGATCTAGTTAAGCAGAGTAGAATTGTTTTTATTGTTCACAAACAAACACACATATTGCAGATACATACTTAAAATTATACCTATTCATAAAAATTAGAAATTAAACAAAAAGGAAAAGAAAAAAAGGCCCCCTTTCTTTCAAATTTTCATTGAAAATGGTACTGTTAAGAGGATTATCACTTAAGGTGCCAGCCTTTAGTATTTATTTCACTAAAGATCTTATTTTCATGCTAATATAGTTACATAAATCAATGTATTCGAACTTCACTTCCTTCTTCGTACTGAACTTGAGCACCAGAAATTTAGGTAGGATACTTGTTTGTTTATTTCTTATATAAGAATTTATGTCCAGTTCTGTATGAAAGACTTCATAAGCCAAACTGTTGATGCAAACAGAGCGGTCATCTTCATCAAGTCCCTCCCCCAATTGGCCAACCTTAGTTTTTGAATAATTCAAAAAAGTGCAACTAGAACTGAACTGCCTAAATGACGCAAGGAGTTTCTTTTTGTGTAATTGGTAGAGAAGATTCATTACTGATATTTTATTTGAGATCCACCACCAGTTCCTATTTGTAGAATAAAATCGTTATATGGTTCAAATTGACAGGTTCTTTTGTCGATATGTATTTATGATAATCGACGTATTATCAGTTCAGTTAATATTTTGTTTTGTTCCTCCATTTATTATAGGGAAGTTATGGTGCTGAAAAGCCCAATCATCTGGTGCCTTCCTCACCACCATTCTTTATGGGATCTCCACCGAGTAGGGCTTCAAACCCAGTGATCCAAGATGCTCACTTTGGAATCGACAAAGCAAGTCCATTATCACCGGCTCCTGAAGCATCGCCATCATCTCAACGCAAAAATGGAGGCTGTGCTCGTGTAAAATTTGGGCAAAAGCCCGCTGCAGTGAGAATTGAAGGGTTCAACTGTCGCGGAAACTGCAACATCTCGGCTGTAGCTTAGATGAAATATCAATTGAAAGACCCCTAAAAGTAGGGTGAGAAACCACAGAGAAGTGACTGCAGGAGAGAATACTTATTTAGTTGTGTATATATAGAGGTTAAAATGCTAAAAAATCATTTACTCGTGTTTAATCGATCCGCCAAATGTATATTTATATGTAATCTTGAGGTAATTATAGTAAGACGGGTCAAAATAAATTAAAGAGGAGCAAAAGCTCAAGCTTGCTTGGGTTAGATTTTAGTTCAAGGAATGGTTTGAACCGCTTAGAAAGAGTTTTTGTGACCGAGTTTGTTATCAATCTTGCTCTTCATTGTAATTTTAATCAGAAGGCAAGGAGATGTTTTTTTTGTAATTTTATTGGCTGAGCTGACTATTACTTAACGATGAATTGCATGTTGGTCTTGAAATTTGTTGTAAAGTTTTGACATTATGCCTTGTAACCTACCTTATATAATTCGGTTGGAGGGTATTACATTTACTTTTGTTATTGTGTTGGTTTGATACCTGGTCTCGAAGCACGACTAAGAATTAAAGTTTTTTGAACTCAGCCTATGTAAAAGCAGTGTTAGGATGTAATACTTCATTAATAGAGTATTTTATTGGACATTGTTATTTTTTTTTTATGTATATATTGTGTGTATCAAATTTTAACTTTTGACTAATACTCGGACATGAAATACCCTTGCAAGAACTTCGCATAAGGTATATATGCACTTTTTAGAGTCCACAATTTTGGACATGAGGTTTGCCTAGTTGGGCAGAAAGCCTGGGTCGGGCTGGGCACGAGTCAAACCAAGCCAGGTGAGAACAGGTTTTGTGCAAAAAAAGTTGCACTGTTTTAGATCATTAGGCTAAGCCTGCAAGCACCAAACCAGACTTCGGGGGTGGGGGTGGGGAGGTAGGAGGTGGTGGTGTGGGGGGTTGGGGGTGGGATGGTTGGGGCAGGGGTGGTGGGGCTTCTTATATCTGTTATTTCTTTTGTTGAAATGTCTGGCTTGAAGGATGATCGATCCTTGGGGAGAGAAGGGAGTGGGGAACAAAGTGAATTTATTCTTGTTTGGAAGGCGAAAGGGTGGTGGGTTGTCTTGAATGCAGACCGGTATTTTTGTCTATGGCTGGTAGTGGGGTTGAATGGCACTTTTGGGCCGAAAACTAGACATCATATATATTATAAGGGGTGGCTGGGGCATGGGACCTCCTTCCATGTTATTGCTGAGTCAAGTTTTTGCGGTTTCTTTTCTGTTTTGGATTAGCTTCATCATTTACATATGGCTGAGAAGAATTTGTGCCATTACAAAGGTTTAGGCATCCTTGCACCTACAATTGAGAACGTTTAAGATGCATAGAAATCTTTGGTGAGTTTTTTTCCCCCCTGAATATATGAATATAAAAGTTTGCATAGTACACATATTTAATACATTTTTAATATAAAACAATTGCCAAAATATCTATATATATTACCCTCAACTAAGCTCAACCCGACCCAAAAGTAAGTGCCCTATACCTGTCTCGCATACCCAAATTCTTTCATTTTTTTTTTAAAATCTTACTTTTGTATATCTATTTTTAATTCAAAATCAAATAACATGTAATAGTTCTATTACTAACAACACATGCATTACAAATGTTATGAATTTTAAATTAAATAACCTAAATAGTTACATAATTAAATATATGTACAAAAGGTTAAATTCTAAGCGGGAAAGTAGCTCTCTCTTTTTTTGTTTCATTAAAAAATTTGTTGTAGGGGTAAACTATCCCACAATAGGATAGTACGCATGAGAGTAGCCCTGAATATCCACCACTCAAGAGTGACGGAATAAGCTCAAACCTATAACTTAAGTCACGTGTCAAACTCACCACTAAATCAACCAACCTTATAAACTTATAAATTCGAATCCGATCAAAATGGAATGGGTATGGTGGGAGTCGGAAAAATTGTTAGGCCCAGAAAATTTCTTTTGCAACATGTTTCAAAGGTGGTAAAATAATACTAATCTGTGTTTGGTCATTAATATCACCAAAAAATTGCATTTAAGTCGATCTCCTTTGATTTATTATTGTTTCTTTTGCTTTATTTTATTTATGAACTTTTTATTTCTAGGTTCTATTTTATAATTCTAATTAATGCGTGCATCATAGATCTTATATTTATTAAGGTATTAAGTAAATACATAAGGATACGTAAATGAAACCAGCCACCTAAATCAAGCTAATTAAAACAGTAACCAAAATCAAGCTAATTAAAAGTATTTATTTAGTTTATAAAGACTGAAGTAAAGATAAGCTAATTAAAACTACTTATTTACTTTGTAAAGGCTAAAGTAATTGGTGAGTTTTGAGTATGACCACTCAAGCTGTATCGTGATCTGAACAACTCGGTACAAGTCGAACCTATTTTTGCTTTTATAAAGGCTAAATGCACACACAAAAAACACTAAATTAATAAATTCAAGCAAAAAAAATTGTGTTTGTAATCTTGGATATCATACGTGATCTTGGCATTTGTCTCAACTTGTGGACAAAATTGATTGAGAAGGTCCAATCCTTAATAGTGAATCATTTCAAAATCTTCAATATTGTGTACATGTTCACAGCATTTAGTAATAACGAACCCATAAACATTTGTTATGACAAACATAATAAATCAACACAGAAAGATATAATAATATAAGATTTTACGTGAAAACTCAAATTTGAGAGGAAAAAACCACGGAAAAAGGTAAAAAAAAAAAAAAACACTAAATAATAATCTGAAGAATACAAGATAAAGAAATAACTATATATGAGAATTATTTATGAATCACATTATTTTTTGAATCTCTCTGAATTATATTTTCTTTAAAAACTTAACACCTATTTATAGGTCATACAAAATTTCATAACCAAATAGGACAGAGAACATTAAATTGAATATAACTAGGAAATATAACTTTCTTAAACCAAAACAAATTATAGGTAATACTTAAATGCAAATCCAATAAGGATTTATGTCATACCCAACAAATTTTCACATTGACTTGAATCCTCCAAATATAACACTAACAGTGAATTTTTTTTCTCTTCCTAAATGCACAACTCAAGAGCATTGAACACTAACCAGGTCCAAGTAATGTTCGAACTTGGTATGTGGCGATAACATGTCAACTGGAATGTCTTCTGACATATGCAAAGTGTAAAGATGTAGTTTAAGTCTCAAAATCTATTGGTGAGGGACTTTGTCAAATAGAGAGACTCTAATTTCTTTCACAAAACAACAGTTGTAGTTTTATCATTCGAAAGACATAACTGAGTTAACGAAAGTGTTTTATCATTCATAGCTTCCTATTCTGACTCAGATATTTCGCTAGCTTTTTTTGTTTCCCGATCTGCATCACACATATCTATAAGGTTTACTGGCTTCCCTACAATGGCTTTCTTCAAGCCCTGCTTAGTAAGAACAGCATTCATTTGAACCTACCAAAGACGAAAACTAATATTCCCATTAAATTTGTTAATATCAAAATTTGTTGATGAAGTTGAATTCAACACCATATTGTGGATCGAAAATAACCAGGTTATTGATACTAATTTGTTATGACAAACACAATAAATCAATATAGAAAGATAAAGACAATAACACAAGGTTTTTATATGAAAATCCAAATTTGAGAAAAAATCACGAAAAAAGGCATAAGAAATCTACTAAATAATAATATGAATAATACAAGATAAAGAGAGAACTATATATGAGAATTATTTCTGAATCACATTGTTTCTAAATCTCTCTGAATGTCTTTTTTTTGAATCTCTTTGAATTCTATCTTCTTTAAAAACTTAACACATATTTATAGGTTATACAAAATTCCATATCCAAATAGGATGGAGAATACTAAATTGAGTATAAATAGGAAAAATAACTTTTTAAAACCAAAATAGATTCTAGGTAATACCTAAATTCAAATCTAATAAGGATCATGTAAGGAAGTTCCCACCGGCCCAGATTGTACCTCTTTCAGGATTTGCTCCATAGAAGAAATAGATTTATACCCTTTAATAAAGAACGACTCATTTGGATTTTGAAAGCAATCTTTATTTTTGCCTTTAATAAACTTAATGTGTTCTTCATCTAGGATTCCTTAATCTTTTATTCAGGTTAAGGCATTGTTGATGCTATAGAAATAGCATCCACAAGAGTCCCTAACAGGCTAACATGTGACTATGTGAGGCTTCTCTCTAATTTTCAAAGCAAATGTCTAATATTCAATGCTCCCACAGATGGTATTTTTATTTTAAACTTGTAAACATTATAAAAATACCCATCAAAATTAATGAATATTTTTAAAATTTTGTTCAAATTTATTATTATCCGTAAATTTGTAAACGAGTCAAGTCGAGCTCAAGCTAATAGAGTCTGGTTAAGTTTAAACCTAACTCGTTTAATTTTTTTATTATAAAAATAAGAAAAAATTATTTATTAAATGTTAAACGAGCCAAGTCTAAATGAATTGCGGTTTAAGCTAGACACCACACCTTTCAAATTCAATTCGTTCAACTAAACGGGACCATAAACTTGTTCGAACTTGACTCTTTTAATTAAAACGTGCTCGTGTCAAGTTCAAGTTAGACTTAATTGAGTCCAACCAGGATTGACTCGTGAATATTGTGGTTCATTTAGAACTCTAATTTATTCGTTTAGTAAATGTTATATGATTTAATAATCGTTATTCTAAGTTTTTAGTACAAATTTAATACTAATAGGTACATTTTTGAAAATATTTATCTTTTACCTATATAACCTTATCCTAACTCATGTCAAATATATTAAAAATTACTCCCTTGGTCCAAGTTTAGTTGTCCTAATTTTCTTTTTTGATTTGTCCAAATTTATTTGTCCTCTTTCCTTTTTAATATTATTTTTTACCTTATTTTTTCAATACTATCCTCGTTAACATGACATACATTGAAAAAAATAGCATTATTAACTTTGATATTAAAAGTAGAACTATATTTCCCCCCCTCTCTCGTCCCTCTATTTTATTATTGCAAGAAAGAGTTAGAAAATTAGTTAAAACAAAAAAGATGATAATAAAGTAGTTAAAATAGATAATTTGGAGGCAATTTTTTTTAATAGACATGTATTTTCAAATTAGAACAAATAAAATTATACCTTTAATTATATTTGGAGGATGAAATAACATAACACAATTATGAAATGACTAATGAGTTCATTCATAGTGTTGTACTTATCATAAAAACAGTTAGAAATCGCTTAAGATAAAAATGAAGAGTCATGTTGAAGATGATAGATGGTTTACCCTTGCAAAATGTACATTTATATATATATATATATATATATATATATATATATATATATATATATATATGAGAATGTATATATATCACAATGTAGTTTCAGAATGAACATATTTTCATGTACACCAACTTCAAAGTTTGTCAATTGAAACCAAGAATACAAAATTGACTGCTGAACCACCAGATATAAGTATAACCTTAAAAAATTAAGTGGTAAATTGGTAATATTTATAAACTGCACAAGGAAAAATGAAAGAAAAATAAATGTAATATTGCTCCCTTCTATGTTCACCTTTTGGTAGACTTGAATGACAAATTGTTCCCGCTTGGAGATTTTTTCAAACCTGATGAAATATAAAAATTAAAAAAAATTAAGGTTGTTCATCAACAGATTTTCTAATGGACCAGCTATTATGAGCATCAACAAGAATTAGAGTGCGAACTGTGAAAAGTTTATATTATAACCTGTTGACACCTTCGTAGCATCGTTTGTTGATTTCTGCGTGGTAGATGATTTCAGCATGGGGCGAGGAATTTTAACTGTCGACTTAGGCCTGCACAAAATCGTTCAAGATTCATTATCAAGATGTAAGTTGATTTCGCAATTGTCTACTCCTGCAATCACCAAGATTAGAGTAGTAGTAGTTTGGTTTAGTAAATACAAACTCTAAATGCTAAACCATAGAATTACTAGGACAAAAGTGAAAGAAAATAATAAGAATTTGACCTCTCTGGCATTTTGTGATGAGACCAGGGGTCACTTAAATTTTGGTTTTTAATTAGGGAAAAGAAAACAAGTGTTAAAAAGAAAAGGTAGAAATCCAAATTAACAGTCTTCTTCTGTATAGAGTGTAGACTAAAGAGAAGGGAAAAGGAAAAAGAACACTTTCAGGTTACGTTTGTTTGCAAAAATGATAGATACGATAAAACTATTTGTAATCTATTATTTAATCCCAATGACTATCTTTTGTCATTTTTTGCCCAGGCAAAAATGCTTGAATTTTCAGAAGAATTTCACAGACACTGCAATATAAAGTAGGTTGGTAAAATATATATTGTGTCCTATCATAGTCTGGGGAATCAGATAAGTCAAAATTTTAACTATTGACTTAGGCCTACACAAAATCATTCAAGAATCATATTCAAGGTTTAAGTTTGATTTCATAATTGTCCATTTCATTAACAAAAATTAGACTAGTAACCATATTTAAAGTGTGATTCTTTAAGACAAAAGATTGGTAAGCTAAGTGCAGGAATGCCTTTTTTGTTCTATTTTAATTCCTGAAAATATAAATAAACCCTATTATCGGAAACTGTAGGTTTTGCTTGAAATAAAATATATAAATAAATAATTTTTACCTTTTAGCATTATTGGATGGCTTTGCACCTTCAGGTAAAATGTTGCTTTCTATAGAGCCCTCAGTGTCTGTTCCTAAAGAAAGACCACTATCAGAAATGTCACTCGATCGCTCCTCATATTCACCATCATCAAATTCTAAGTTTTCTGCATCTGTAGACAAATTCTGACCTTCATTCCCTCCAAAAGATTTTGAGTGTTGGAGGGAACTAGCTGCAGAATTCTTATCATTATTGTCCGAGTAGTTGTTTTGATCAAAAACTGCTCTTAAGCTTTTCACACCAGATACTTTTAAGCTTTGTTGAGGAGCGCCTCCTGTGGGATTTTGAATTGAAGGAGAAGACCTCGTTGATGTTGTGGCACGTTTCTCACCATTCTGATTGACATTTTTGAAATCTTTAAGCAGTTGCAACCGCTCAATCTCGTCGTCTTTCTTTGCAATTGTGTCTTTCAGAGATATCACCTGTAAATAAAGGAAATATGCACGTTAGATGAATTTTGTAAAATAACCAGTATTAGTTCCCAAGTCCTAACTTGTTTATGAGCGTTTGTATTATGTTTTCAAATGACAAATGAGCCGGTATGCAGTTATATTTTCGTCAAGGTTTGCTGCACAATATAGCTTAATTCTATTTGCAAAACGAGTAAACAGAAATGGTCATAATAGTAGACAAACATATTTTGCATTTGCTCAAGACTGACCGTTGATCACAACAAACATGGTGAACACATTTCTAAAGAACAAAGTGCTATTTTACAGATTTTAAAAAAAAAAAGAAAGAAAAACAAAAGAAATGAAAAGAAGAACAAAGTGTAATTTTGATGCACACCAGAAGATGAGTCATATAACTAATCCTGTATTGAATTGATTGAGGCATTGTACCAAGGATCCAAACATATGTTCATTGTGACTGGTATAGTTTTAGGAAGTAGCTGATACAAAGTTCTCTTACTATTTAATAAAAATACATGAAACTATAGCCGGAAGGCTCTCTAGGTCTAACAATAGAGTTGTATCCCCTTTTATTTATTTCAAGTTAAATGGCCTAAAAGCACAGAGAGAATGGGGAATAGAATTTTTATAAAAACAGGGAAAAATAAAAGACGATATATCATATTAGCAGCTAATAGCTATGGCTACAAAATGAGGCTGTTAAATTGGAACTGGAAATAATGCACAAAACTAAGAGCACTGTTAATTACTCTGTTGCTTAATTTATCAAGTATAAGGCAATTGCTGGTTTGTCATATATGACAAGAAGGTTAATCAGTAAACGCATAAGACATTGGGTTGATTTATCAAACTTCACTTCATCTATGAAGTTATCAACTCTTTCTACCAACTAATCTGTAGGGTATTCCAACATCATGAAATTTACATCAGCCCACAAGTTCTAGGTAAAAGACTGTTTCATCCACAAGTTGTTATTTTAGTTAGACATCAGTTGGAAGGATTGTTAATTAACTGGTTTATATCAAAATGACATAATCTGATGAGCACAAAAACGAAATAACGTGTAAATAGAGAACCTGTTCCATCAATTCTCGAACATCTCTGCCCTCTTTGCTGCTCTTTGCAGCACCGAGCTCCACTCCAGAAACTCTTTCAGCAAACTTCAAGGTGCTTAGGCTTTCAGAAAATGAGCTAACATCAGGATTAAGCTGCACAAACATAAGTGTCTTTGCTTGACCACCTGTGTTATAAAATAGAAAAGTTAACTAATAAGATATCGCTTAATCATATTATCAAAATCAAGACGGCCAAGATATTCTATATTTCATTAACACTTGTTCAACTATTTCTAGACTTAATAAGAAAGTAAGTGTTTTAATATCCTTGTGAAACCTCACATGGCCTAATTGATCAGAATTTCAAAAATTATCTTATTTATTTTATATCATTTGAAAGGAGTAAAAATCTAATCACCGTATATAAATAAAAAACTTTCAAAGTGTAGGCATAACCCTGAATGATTTCTGATTGACTAGAAAATTTTCTCAAGTTTTGATGTATAGGACTTTAATTGTGTAGTCGGACAACTTTACTACTATATGCAGTGCGATGAGCTATCAAAAGCTGTAAATCACTGTGAACATATCTTATAAATATGGAGATTAATATTCAGAGAAGTATGCAAATTTTATACAACTCTGGTTCAGCTACTGCAAACATCTCCAGACCTATGTTACACAGACTTGGATGGAGTGTCCGGTTGGACACGGTATATTGAAGAGTCCGACACGGATATTCCTCAATTAAACCATTTTTTTACACTAAAATAAAGTGTTCAGTATCCATATCCCTATCCGAGTGTCGAGTATTGGACATGAGTACTTTAGGAAAAAGTGAATAATTCGTGTAACATAGCTCCAAACTACTAAGGAATGGATAATAAGGCTATACCCAATGTTTAGAAAACCGGACCGGTCATCGAACTGGAAAAGTTACCGGGTGAATGGGTCACTGGTCCAACCAATGGTCGAACCGTTATTGAACCAGTGACGTCATAAATACATAAAAAAATATATTATTAATAATTAATAAAATTTTAAAATATTTAATTTTTTATAAGCTAAAATATAGTAAAATAATGTTATAATATTATTAAAAATATTTTTGTAAAAAATAAAAAAAATAAAAAAAACTTGAAAACCGGTTCAACTACCGGTTTTACCGGTGGTCAACTGATTTTTGATCGGGTAGTTGATTTCCGGTTTTTTGATCTGACCGGACCAGAAAGTCGACCGATTCCGGTCAAACTGCGGTCCGACCGCCGGTCCGGTCCGGTTTTTTCAACATTGGCTATACCTACCAACGGCCTTTGGCTCAGTTGGTGTACTAAGCCCCTTGCTAAGCAAGAGGTCCTAAGTTCAACCCCCCCCCCCCCCCCCCCCCCCCCCACCAACCCAAAATTAACAACAAGAAAAAGAAAAAAGGCTATACCTAAAGAGCTTTGAAGGACTTGAGTGAGCTTGCTATTTCTATATGGAACATGAGAACTCTTTTGTGCCAAAGCAAAGATGACATCTCCAAGGGCAGATAAAGATTTGTTTATATGTTGTGCTTCCTTAAGTCTGTCTCCAGTTGCCTCAGAACGGTCTACTCTTTCACTTCCCGCAAGATCTACTAAATGAAGACTACCCCGCAAGAAAGAACCAGTCTTCAGATCCGTCCCACGAGCATGAATTGTTAGAACACTGCATGCATGCATTTATTCACATGACAGCAATGAGAAACAGATAAGACAAACAATTCAGAGACAAACTCTTATGATTCATAATAAAGAACCTGTGTGATCTGCTGCTTCTTTCGTTCATGGCCGTGGAACCTTTAGCCCTATTTTTCAATCCAATTTCCATCAAGTCCAACACATCCGAGGTTGATTGGACAGTCTGCATACTAGCATCAGGGACAGCTAATCCACTTGATTGTGAGGCTGTCACAATCCCAAGTGTGCGAAAATCAAGGAAAACAAGGGTTTGATCTATCAAAATCACAATAGACCATATTTCATTTAACAAAAAACAAAGAAGATATAAAGAAATTCAAAGTTGGCACTTAGAAGCAAAAGACAAGGCAAGTTAGACTGGTCAGACACCTACAAACCCAAAAATTGCAACAAAACTCGACGATATTAAAATTTCATCGGGAATTATCAAGTCAAGATAAAGTATCAGATAATTGTCAATAAAAGAAGACAATAATCAGACTAAACTAGGGATAATATTTAATCTAATCTAGAAGCACATCTTTTTATCAGTTTATAAACTATATAATATGGAAGGATATTTTTTTTGAGAACCACCACTTGCCAGTAAATCACGCACTTGTTCATTATATATTTCAACCATCTGAACCCCAATTTCATAAGTATATGTGCTCTCTCTTTTCTGAGAGATATGGAAAAGGTCATTTAAAGCTCGATAGTTAACCCCCCAGTCCTCTTCAGTAGTTTCATCAGGGCCGATCTGCAGAAACACAGAAGTTCACATAAGAAATGGTAAACAACATCAGCAATATATGTTTGAAATTAACACATTGGAAGTGTTCATACCATTGTGTAGGTTTTCCCTGAACCAGTTTGACCATATGCAAATATACATACATTGTATCCATCCAAAACTGACTGTATCAAGGGTTGGGTATCTGAATATACATTCGCTGTCAACATTCAAAAGAATGATTATAAGTGATGTCACATATTTGTGTAAACCTAAATCTGATAGCAAGTATCATAATCAGTTTTGCACTAACTGTAACAGAAGCATAAACAAACCACAAATGTAAAGATTAAAAACCTTGAGTTGCAGCTGGATCATAGACCTTATTGAACTTGAACGAACGCTGATTTTCTTTTCCTTGTTTGGATGGATTTGCAACTATTAGCTCCCCATTTTCACCTACACATTCTACAATCGACTGTTTTCCCTTTTGTCCAGGAAGAAATGGCCTAATCCGACAATAAACTCTAATATTTCCTATTCAAAAAAATTCAAACAAGAAATAAAAAACTGTAATCGTATACAAGCATGAAATCTAAAATTAAGCAGTGGCACCTCTTAGATCTTGGACCTCATTATGCAGCTTCCGATTTTCAGCAAGGACAGCGTAGTAGTTTTCTGCTGCATTTTCTAATACTTCAATCTTTTCCCCTAAACAAGTAAATACTAATTCATGAGAGCATGTATGACAAGTATCCCAGAAGTAAAAAAAGCTTTTGCTCAAACAAACCCAACCTAGGTGATTAAACTCATCCAGATAACTCTCTTGTGTTTTTGTAATTTCCTGCCTGATTGCTTGAGAAGAAACTTTAAGCTCCTGAAATATTCTGTAAATTCATTACAATGTACAAGATAAGAGTCATTATTGATTAAGCAAATGAAATTACGGCCCTGCATCATACCCTTAATTGCCCAAGCTGGAATTCTGTAAATATTTGGTAGACATGCTTTTTCTTGTTCCATTGATGATTTTTCGACTCGGAGTAGGCCTCAAGCTCTTCAACTCTATTTCTTGAATCTGTCAAGCGGTGCACAACTTCCTTTAGCTTCTCCTCAAGCTCTTGTTGAACTCCCTTGGCTTCTGTTTCCATTTGTAAGCACCGCTGCTCATAATTATTTCTAGCTATTTTCAGCTCTTGCTTCAGAGTCAAAAGTTCATGAGCTCCCATAGCATCTCTATCCAGTTGTAAGCTGAGCTGCTCATAATTCTTCTTAGCTGTTTCCAACTCTTGGTTCAGAGATGCAATTTCCTGTGCTCCCTTAGATTCTGCATCTCCCTTAGGTTCTGAATCCATTTGTAAGTGGAGCTGCTCGTAATTTTTCTTAGCTGTTTCCAGCTCTAGCTTCAGATACTCGATTTCATGATGGTTGTTATCCTTCTGTTTTAGTAATCTCTCCAAGTCCTGATCCTCGACTTTCTTATTTTCTTCTATGATGCTCTTCTCAGTCTAAAATATTAACGAGAAGGAAAGGAATACGTAAATCCCAATAATGCAAAATTCTATAGGAACAAGACTACAAGAGTTTAACATATAATACTAGAATTAAAGTTTGATGCATTGAAGTGTATACACGAGCGGTGTTAGAATTATGACACGTCATTAAAATAAGTATTTTTGTCAAACACACCTATTTCATTAATGATGTGTTATAATCCTAACACATCTCGTGTATACACACTGTCAGTGTATCAAATTTTAACTTATAATACTATCTGATAGTTGCAAACAATCAACTTGAGAAATTAGTTCTCGAGCTTCATGTGCGTATCTGTACAGAACCTAATTGTTAATATCTGATACAAGAATACAAGTTTGGTATAAACAGAGAAAAAAACATAATATGTTGAAAATGTAATTATTATGTATAATCATATCAAAATATAAATAAAAAAACAGAAAATGCTCTCTAATCTGTTGAACCCCCCAACCCCGAAAATGAACCGAGAGGAAGAGAAGAAGAAAGAAACAGACGAGGGAAAGAAGGGTTTCTATTATACCTGTATTTGCTGGAGCTTGTTCATTACAATCTGTAAATAAGATTTTATCATTTGGTGAATGGGATTCATACTAGAGGCACACATAACCGTAAATCTCTGCAAGAAACTTCACATTAAAGTCTTTGATATTACCTGTGTCTCTTCAGTAGTCCCAGTTGCAAGGGCTTCAAGAACTTTAATTCTGGACTGGTATTTTTCCTCGCGAGCCTTGTATAGATTGTTTTGCTGCACGTAGAAAAGCAATCAAGTAATGAGGCTGAAGAATTCAATACAAAATAGCAATAATAAAATCCTTTGACACACTACAGTTCTTAAGTGCTCTGCTTGAGTAGAAATACGCCGCTCAATCTCTTGCACAACTTTCCTCAATAGGCACGCCACTCGCTGAGGAATGAAAGAAACTGACGTTAGAATATAACTGAAAAACTTTAGAACCAATATATGAACAAGAAAGTCAGTTATCATGCTTAAGTTTCCTTACATACATAAGGTATTTCACCGTTCTTTCTTTCTACACTTTCATCTAGAATTCCATTCACAACGCTTAAAAGTGACTGCGTTGGGGCATTCTGCAAACAACGAATACTGGAATGCATCAAAGAAGCATAAATTCAGACTATCACAAATAGAAATCTAAACAGGGCCAAATGATATGGTCAAATGCCAAAAAAATAAAAAAAAAGAAGGAACTGCTTAGGGAACATACATCCAAGCTGTTTGATTTCATCATTTCTGAAAGCTTTGAAGGAGGAAGATCTGCATAGCCCCCGTGTTTCGTTTGAAACACTTCATGGAACTTATGTCCAACATGGTGTAGTAATGCCGCAGATGGCTCTATACAACAGGGAAAAAACACATGTGACATCAAGAATTCCAAGCAAATCTTAGAAACTGAAAAGAACAAAATAAAACCACTGACTTGGCCATGTTTGGATGTGACGGAACATTATGCAATTTCATTAAACAAAATGAGCTCAAAACTAATTTAAACCAATGTAGTTGATTAAAGAATTCACAACATGAAGGATTTTTTGTAGTTATTTCCTAACCAATAAAAAATTATTTTCATGATGATAACGTGTATAAGCAAAACCTGCACATATGAAGGAGAGATACCTGACATGACAGGACTACGCAAAGCACATTGAAATTTTGAGTTGGATGTGCCTTTCCGTTTATCTTCTCCCAATATTGTAGAAGCTCTAGAATTTGCTCCATGTGGAGAAGCATCACCACTTCCATATCGATCTACTACAGGCTTCCATCTCACACTAGAATCATTTCCAGATGAAGTCGCTGAACTGATGTTAGGAGTGCTAGGAAGACCATATCTCCCAACATTTGCTATAAATTTTGCTCGAAGTGCTAGCAGGCACTCAATGACAATTTTCATTGATCCCTTGAAGAATTGAAACTCAACAATTAGAGGGAGAAAGAGACGGAGAGCATAAATTAGCAAATCGTAATTTATTTATTTTTAAAAAAAAGGATTAGCAGAATGATATTCTGGTAATTATTACATAAACACAAGCTAATTAACTGCATATATTAAGCTGAAAAATCAAGCTAGTTTATATTTTCAGTCACATTATATCACATAAAAATTGCAGCATTGGCATATATACTACTAATGTAATGACACGGGTCAAATTCCGAGTCTGAATCAAATCATAGCATAATAAAGCCCAATGTGTTTTCTTAATAGTATCTTCTTGGGTTATCATAGTCCACCACGGGCTCACCCAAAAGGTCATGACTAAAGGTATTAATGATAGCAGCTTGAGTTATTATATACACATTCAAATATCCCATATCCCATATTAATCGATGTGGAACTGAGACGTTACAACTAATTTGATATATAGATATCAAAGATAATTAATTTAGGAGAACCGCTAGGTCTTGTAAACATTTATTACCTTTTCTAGGTCTTGAATTTGAAATCTAGGCACTCCCATCTCGTCCATAGCTGCAAGAAACTTTTTAACATTTTCTAAACCCAACTTCGAAGAATGATCAGAACCGCCGGACTAAAAAACAAAATATCAATAGGAACACAATCATCAAATCCACAAAAAATCTTCAATTATTAGAATAAAAAATAAAAATCAGTTACAATCATCCAAGTACCTCAGTGACGGATCCGGGTTCCAGTTTATCTAAAATTCGACATAAAACACTACCATCTATCAAAAATGCTCTCAAATCGTCATCTGAGGCATTCATTGACAAGCTGACATTAGAAAGAGTACTATTTAACCACTCGCTCAAAGCCACTCGCTGATTATCTGCAGAAAATATAGAAAAAACTCAAGTAAACGGGCAGGTAATTAATTATAGACAAACAAATGGGAAAATCAACATTTCATATTCTTCATCCTCACCATTGCTAGTTGATGTAGGTTCAAATACGTCTTTAGCTTGTCGATCCATTTGGGGGATTTGGCATTAGAACTCGACTATGCTAGCATGGTAAAAATAAGATATCCAAACACTACTAATCTCCTTCAACTAGAAAAATATAAATATTTGCAATCCTGAAAAGGGAAATTATATAATGGTATGAAGGTCAGTTTCACATTGCAGCAAAGTAGATTGAATGCCCAACATGAATGAAAAATCTCTAATGGCATATACAAGACAGTTTGAGTCATGATTACTCCCACTCTAAGCTGCATTAAGTAATCTTGCTACCATTAATTGTCTAGTGGAATATAATTCAAATTATCTGATAGCAAATAAGTATCAATTTTTGTTATACAAAGGGTACAAATTTCAGAAATGGAACGTAATTTTCTCAGCCCATGTGGAAAATTAACAAATGGGTTCAGAAACAAGCTTACCATATACATGACAAACTCAATCTTTAAACACATTAAGTGTGTCCCAAAACTCGTGTCCTAAAAACATAAAAATTAAAACTTAGAAAAAATAAATATAAAATAACAAAGACCCAAAACAAAGATCATACAAATTCAACACGAAATGTACGCAATTGATACATTGAGGAAAATGCAGATTGAACAATGAGGTGATAATAAATGTGTAAATATTCAAAAAAGACATGATATATGATTGAGGTATAAAATTTAATTCACACCCATGATCTGAAAATATCAGTAATCCATTTCTCTTTCAGAACAAACAAAACAAAAAAAAGAATGACAGTAAACAAACCTGACGGATGAGCCAGAGGAAGAATCAAAGAAAAGTGAATATTCCCACTTCTCTATTTATTTATTTTTTAGTTTTTATTTGGTTGAGCTTCCTTGTACCGTTGGTGTTCTAAAAGAGGTCAATAACCTGTCCGCTTTCCGTGAAGGTAGGAGCACAACTCTCCCCCTTCCTCCCCTCTCTTCTCTCCATCATTTCATTTTATATTCATTTTCTTTCCCGGGAAAATTTTGCTTTGATGCTATTTCTAAGTTTTGGAAAAAAATGGATTTTTTTTAAATAAAGAAAAGAAAAGAAAGTTTAAATTGTTTCTAATTTTATAAAGCCAAATGAAAAAAAAATAAATTTTATATTTTCATTATTATAATATCTTTATATTAAGAATCTATGCTCATAAGTAATGACATATTAAAAATTATAAAATTTTTGACTATTTAACTAAATTATCCGTTTTAATCTATTCCATTTTATAATCTTCAAATTTACTATTTCGAATTCCAAACTCATCTAGAATAGAATGTAAATGACAAAAACCATTTGTATACGTACATTTTGACATTGTAGTTTGACTGACCTTTTAAATGTTGAAAGGGAACATATATACTCTGGTAATGTTTCAGCTGAATGCAAAAGGGTTTGATTACATAAACTAAATTCCTTCCACTATTTCGATTTGATATTAAAATACCAGAATCATTTACAAATGTAGATAAATTGTAACGGATACTTTTTCCTTTTTCAGAACATAAATGAAAAGGAATATTATAGGCGAAGACCCTCTGTCAAATTAAAATTTTAAGACATTTAACATTATCAATTCACTTGTCGATATGCTAAATCGTTGCTTTAAAGAGATGGTTTAAAATATTATGTACAATATTGTTGTTTTGTTTATTGTGGGATTGCTTTTATGCCGCCTAGTTTATTGTAATTCATTATTTTTTTAGTTATTAGTAAAATGGCACCTTACGAAAGATGGATAGATTAGATGATACATTCCAAGACTTCGTAGAACGTTTAAAATTAAAAAAAAATAAAAAAGTTTATGAAGTTATATTTATACATGTTTAGTGGATGTTCAAAATTCTGAACTAATAATATATACAAGTATTAGAATTGACTTACTCGTTCAATTGATTTATTGAATTTCAAATTATAAGAAAATTACATTTTTAAGTGTTCGAGCTGCTTTCTTAAGGTGTAAACTTGAGAAATAATGTCATTTTATAGTATGACCATGATGATAATCAAAAGATTTAAAATTATTTTGTGAAACAATTAAAATTTCAAAAGAAGTAGATCAATAAAATTATCAAATGAGAAAAAAAAAATTATTAGGAAAAAATAATAATCATTCTACAGCCGAGAGTTGAACCCGAATTTTCATATCCTTTAAAAATTGTCAAAGTGATACTGCAGAACTTCTGATGTAAATTGTACTGTTTACTAATATAAACCAAAGCTAACAAAATCGATGGAAAACGATCCATGTAAGAGAATATAAAACCCAAAACCGACCAAAAGAAAATACCGAATTACTCAAAATTGGAATGTTTAGAGAAAAAGTTATTTAGTATTTCTGAGATATTGTCACGTGGTACCCTGATTAACATATTATTTTAACATGTGATTGTCATAAAATATTACATGATAATAATCCAAGAGTACTGAACTATTTTTGGTTTTAGAGAGAGAAAAAAAGAAATAGTTTTCGATGAAAGAGCTCCGGATTTTGATCCGGAACGTATAAGGACCCGGTGATTAAATTTAGTTTTGTTTGATTTTAAACTATACATACATACACACGTGATATTAGGATTTGGAGTAAGTGGTCACTGTACGTACGACCTTTACCAATTAATTGTAAGGGCAAGTGGCACTTTCCTGATGAAAAATAATAATAACTCAATCTGTTTATTTAGCAACAAAAAAAAAAAAAAAACTCAATATGTTTCACAATTTTAATACTCCTTTCGAAATCCAAGAATTCCCTAATCAATACCCGGGTCAAATCCCGAGTCCGAATCAAATCACAGCAGAATAAGACCTATTAAACTGTCTCAATAATATCTTCTTGGGTCATCTTAGCCAACTACAGGCTCACCCAAAAGGTCATGACTAAAGGTATTAATGATAGCAACTTGGGTACTTATAAACACATCCAAATATTTCACATTAACTGATGTGGGACTGGGATGTTACACCTAGTCCCCCATCATCTTTTGGCCTGCAAATCTTTTCTGCACTTCTGGATCATGACAAACATCCAACAATTCTTTCCATGTCATCCATCAATCAAACCTGCTGCAAGCTGCTGGAAGTTTAAAGTGATGACTTAAGAACTAGAACATCCCGGGACAACACTTTCGCTTTCCAAGATTGAAGCTTCCTTCGTATTTTCATTTTTATAAAATTAAACATACTATTTTTGCTTTTATATATTTAGCATAAACGGAACTTCCATGTAATGTTGATTTTCTTTTTTTTTGGCGCATTCGCCACGTTAAAAAAGAAATCCTAGAAGAGACTCACTTGAACGTTTGCACTGACATGTATGTAATCCCGACTTTTGAAAGTTGATAACCTACCCATCCCAAGTTAAGGCATAAGAGTGATTCTAGAGAGACCGATTTTAGAGATCGAAAGTTCTAATCGGTCTAATTTTTTTTATTTTTTTTTAACTCTTAAAATATTTATTCTGACCGATCCCTTAGACTTTTTGAAGGCATAATTATTAAAGATCTAATTAATATTAGCACAAGCTCTGGACAAGTCACATTTAAAGTAGACATTGCAATCGTCGCAAAAAACAAGTGCAAAAACAAGCAAAAAACAAGTGCCAAATTGACTATGCCTTTCTATCCCAATCTTCATGCCAAAAATTCTCTCTTGATTTTCCGTCAACTTACAGATTACGAGATAACGCTTTTGTGTACAAGATAAAAAATAGCGAATCATTCTATCTTAACTCGCAATTCGATATAAAAAAGGGTTTATAAAGTTATATTTATACTTGTATACTATGTGGATTGGATGGATATTCAAAATTTTACGCGAGTGTCAAAATTAACTTTAAAAATAATGTCATTTTATATTATGATGATAATCAAAAGATCAAATCTTTTTATGAAACAATAAAAATTTCCAAGTTAAACTCACTAAAAGAAGTAATAGCTCATGCGGTGCAATATAATTATCGAATGAGAGAAAAAATATATCAATTCCGCAGCCGGGAGTTGAACCCGGATTTTTCAAATTCTAGAAAATTGCCAAGGTGCTACTGCGGAGCTTGTGATTTAAACTGTACTGTTTATTAATATAAACCTTTAAAGAACAAAAAACCCGAAACCGAACCGTTGAAGGGAGAACTGCGAGGAGCCAACCCTGGAATACCGAACCACTCAAAAGCTCAACAATCTGAGAAATTCTCAACAGTGAGCAGATTTTTAGAGAGGGAAAGAGATGGGGAGGAAGAAGGGAGTCGTTTTCGATGAAGGGGCACCCGATTTCGACCCGGAGAATCCGTATAAGGACCCGGTGGCGATGCTTGAGATGAGGGAGCACATAGTGAGAGAGAAATGGATCGACATAGAGACGGCCAAGATTCTCCGGGAGAAGCTCCGGTGGTGCTACCGGATCGAAGGTGTCAATCACCTCCAGAAGTGCCGCCATTTAGTCCAGCAGTACCTTGATTCCACTCGCGGTATTGGATGGGGCAAAGATGGGCGCCACCCGGATCTCCATGGTAAGCCCCTAATTCCGTTTCTCAATTTTCTTTCTCTATTTCCTCAGTATATGTCTATATCTTACTTCAGTTGGGTCTTCTTTATATTTACAGGTCCTAAGGTTGCGGTGGAGGAATGATTAGAGGTAATTTTTGTTATTTATTTGTCTAGAGTTAGTTAATTGATTGGCATCATTTTTTTTAAATTGATGTTAATTGGAATGTTTCTATTTAACAAAAGGGTCCTAATTCGAAAGTTTTGTTTTTAAACTAAAGATTTAACTTTGATATATAATCAACTGCCGAAGATTATAAGTTACTGAAAAATTATTGATTTGGTATATTTATTTTGGGATGCCTGAAAGAAGGAAATGTGGACTCTTAATTTGTGGTGGAGGGGGTTTAATATTTGTTGTAATAATGAATGCAATGGCTGGGATGTTTTCAGAGAATTTTGGTTTAGGAATTGCTTGACGTGATGCTAATGATTTGGTTGCACAAATAAGAGTGGAGAAAGAAGAAGCAAGACGGAAAAAAAGAAAAGAATAACACCTTGTCCCTGCACAGGTTTGGCAAATTCGGGCAAACATAGTTTTAGATTCTCATAAATCAATTACTGAGAGATTACTCAAACACTTAGGTTATTTAACCTGTCCTATCACTACTAAGACCTCGGGTCCATGTTAGTTTGACTATTTTACTAGTAGTGTAACCCCAAATATGAGTGCATGGTGGCCCTTGAGAGGGGCCACCAAATAAATTCTCTCATGTTTAAGCTACTAAAAAGTCAATTTCATAAGTGAAAAGATCACCAGCAAAAACAATGACAGAGAGAACAAAAGAAGTTTTTGGAGATCTTAGAATGTTCGAGGGTAACAACTTCTATGACTAGATTTGATGCTCAGATCACTTGGTATAGGTATGGTGAGAGGGCAATTGGGTCACGAAATACTGGTACTTGAGAACTTGTCTCTTGTTGGTAAATGGTCATAGTTCCCTTTGGAACTTGACTCTCTCTAGCGTATGAAGATGAAGAATAAGTTTGGCTTTTAATGGAATAGTTATGGTGCTAATATACTTTTGTTACTAATTCCTAACGGGGAGTTTATGTCTAATTGATATGGTTTGTTTTGGTAATCTTTCTGTTATAGAGTAGGGGATGAGAAATTTGTTCATTTGGGGTGTTGGGGTATCCCAAAGTCAATCTTAGTTTTAATGATGACAAATATAATTATAATTCTTGATCCTGAATGTCAGACAAGGACAAAGTTATTCGAAGAAGAATTCAATCAATTTAGTTAGGATAAAGGTTTAAGTCCTTTTATTCTTTTTAGAGTAAAAGGTGTTACCCAAATAAATAGTATCCTCTCCATAGGTTGCATGTGCATAATTTTTATTCATCTGTTTTAAACTTAGCTATTGACAAATGGAAAGTTTTAGAATATGCTTTAATTCAAATCTTGTGGCTAAGAAAGGAACAACAAAGGACTCTTGGTCACTTGATAAGTCCGCCCATAGGACAAATGTGCTTTTATCCTCCTAACAATGCTTGAGATAGTAACCAAAGGTTACTTGATAAAGCCTTGGGACATTTAAGCCATTATCCTTGGGACAATTGGGCTATTATCCTCCTAACATTTTTCAAGTAGGCTACCAAACGTTTCTTACCTAGTCCTTTGAGCAATAACAAGTTGGCAATCTTTTCACTTGTGCTTAAAATGAATATATATGACTAGAAATCAACCAACAATGCAAGCAAACATTGTTTCCACACTAGGGTTTCGGCCCATGCTCTAAAATAAGTCAAAAATCCTCCTTTTGGATTTAATCCATCTCCACCATTTTCTATAAATAGCAACTAAATCTCATATGTAATACAACCAATTCACAAGTTAAAACTCTCTTCATCTTACTCCTTACTTATCTTTTATATTTTATTTCTAAAGATCAATACTTGGGTCTTATTTCTATTTGATATACTTGTGACATATTGTTATAACTGCTATATAATATATCTTATTTTTGTATTGAATCTTTTTTGGGTAATTAAGGTTGATGAGCATACACAGTTTACATTTTGAATACAAAGCTAACTATAATCACTGACTATCTCATTAAGTGCTTAGATTCGGTGACTAAAGATTAAAATTCTTTTACCAATTCGCTTAAGGATATCAGTTCAATTACCATAAGCATTCACACTGATTATATGCGTAAGTGCTTAGATTTGGCGACCAAAGATTAAATTCTTTTACCATTCTGTCTTTAGCTTTGACATCAGTTTTCTAGTGATAAATTTCTTCTCTAAAATGGAAAATCAAATGATCTACTCAACTAAATTTCCTTATTATAAATTCATATAGTTTAAAGTATTTGATGTGCATATCCTTGCACATACTTTAAATAGATTATAATAAGTTAAAAGCATAAATCGATATATCAGCAAACATATTAACTTAAAGTTGAGTATTCTTGATTGATAATTAATTGATTATATTTAAAAATCAAGAAATATGTATGTGCTTATTTTCTTATTAAATTGCTCGAGCATTGAACTTAAATTTATAACTTTGCACACTTGACTATTTAATTGTCACTCAAGTATCTGATATTAATATCTAGAGCAAAGCTATAGACACTTCAAAAGTTCAAAAGCCAGTACAAAAATCCTGAAACTACAGCCCTATATGTCGTTTTAATTAATCAAATATTAGGCTCCTCCTCCTTCCCCCATTAAGTTAACCTCTTCTCTCTCTTTCTCTCTCTTCCTCTCACTTTTCCCCAACAAACTAGAGTCACTGGAATTGATATGCGGTGGTTAGAGGTTGCTTTTTCCCATCAACGCAACCATTATCTTCTCTTCATTCTCTTACCACCGATGTCACCTTAGAAGCAAAATCAATTGAAAATAAGCCTTCAATTGGCATTTGACAAATCCTTTTCATTGATTCTTCCTACCATAAAAAATAAAAAATTTAAAGGTAAACATCCAAACAAAATAGAGCTAAATAACCATTCGGGTTATTAACCAAACTTTTTAATTTCATTTAACCAAAAAAGAGAAAAAGAAATCAATTATACCTTATTTTGGACCTTGGATTATGAGAAATAATCTTGTAGTAGCAATAACATTGGATTTTATACCCAATAAGAACTTGTATCTATTTTTCTTGTAGATCTGGAAAGGAGTGAAATTTTGTAAACCTCAGATGTGTGAGATAGGTAATATGGATATGGTTTGGAAAGAAATGGGTTGGTTCATGAATGTAGATCTGGAAAGCACAAAATAATTGTTAATGTCTTGGTCTATTTGAAATCTAAAGCGAGAAAAAGAACTTTAGCAGAGCAACTTGAAGTGGCGGCTCCAGTGATGAAAAAGGAATAGGAGGTGGTGGTGGATGGGGGTGGTGCTGGCGGTGGTACTTGGTGTGCAGAGGAGAGAGAAAGAGGAATTGAGAGAATACTTATTAATTGTAAAGTTGAATATTTTACTTTCAAGATAAGAGTGAAAGATTGGGAAGGATTTTACCAAACAACATTAGTTTTTGTCGTTTCTGGAGATAAATAGTAGTTTTTGAAGCGCTTACATTTTTATCCTAATATCTATATCTTCGATACTTGATCTTAAGTGACATAATTTGGAATATACATTCATCTATCATTTTATCTAAGCATCTCTAACACAATAGTTTTTGATCTACACCTACAAGGTTAATTTTACATATCAAAGATTCCACATCACAAGTACCTTTCTTAATCTATATATCGTATTGATACTTGTGTTTATGAACTTGATCTTGAGCTTTATTCACATACGAGTTAGAGCTTTAATCTCCATTTTTACAAGTAATTGTGCTTAACTCATACTCTCACTACTTGTTAATACCTCGAGTGTTATTATGCTTAAATCTTATTTGCTTATTTTAAGAAGCATTTTACATAAATAAAATATTTTTCTTAAAATGGTATTTGAGTTCGTATCTTATTGTGTTTGTGAGTAAAAGATTGATTCTTAGTCCAAGACCAGAGTCTTAGAGAGGTCAACGGAAAGTTGGGTCTTGTGAGGAAAGGGAAAGACCTTGAGTTCCAAGGCCGAATCAGCAAGAGTACAAAGCTCAAGATGCAGGTGCAACTTACTTTGAGGAAGGAGTGGAAAGCTACTGTACAATACAAGAAGTTATTTAGAGTTGAAAGTTTGTTTATAAAACTCTGTAAAAGATTTCCCACCTATTGAATGATAGGTTTATCATAGTGGTAGGATCTCAAGTCCTTGAGAGGAGTTTGGGAGGATTGGACGTAGCAATATATCCTGAATGTATATTTGTGAACCAGACAAATTGACGGTGCATCGTATGATTGGTTATCTCTTTCCTTTACTATTTACGTTTTTTATATTTACATATTATTAAACAAGTATTTTCAAACGAATCACATTGGACAAATTAATTTTTAAAAAGCCAAGGATTTTCTAAAAGTATAATAGTCTATTCAATTCCACCTTCTAGATTATTTATTCCCCTTCATGGGGCTATGGGTGGGTGAGGTTTATGTGGCAACTGTTTTCCATCATTTCTATTGCTAATGTTCTTGTTATGTGTCTTGAATTCTAGTTCGGCATTCGACATTTTACCCGACCAAAATAATATTTTGAGGTGATTCGAAGGAAAAGAAAGATGGGCTTTTGTGGTGGTATAGACTTGTTATGTTATTAGCGGCAGTTGTATATGTGTGTGTGTGTGTGTGTGTATACATATATTATTATTATAGTTGGGGTAATGTTAGGGGTCTCAAATTTTATGTCTCAAATGATATGTTATCATTATATTGGTTGACTCAATCTCATGTGATTCATATGTCATACTATATCATTTGTCTTATTTACTTCCACATCCCTAACATTACCCTTATAGCTATTGTTTAAACGTTATTTTTTCTTAGTTTCAATAGTCGTCTTTAGAGAAAGAAACAGTTGGTTGTTTTGGGGTTTTGGGGTTTTGGTTTGTGAGAGATCTTTTCATTGATCGTATTCTTCACATTCTAATATAGTGATATCATTTGCCTCTCACCCATGGTTGTTCCCGATTTGGGGTTTCCATGTAAATATCTTGTTTTTATCTTTAATTTTCATTGTTGATATATGTGTTTGGCATAGTTTGTTATAACACTTCTCGTCACGATGACCCTATTCTTAGATTCTATATCCGTGATAGAGCTTCCTTTTCTTGGAATTCCAAATGGTTATTGATGACCGGATTCCCTTTTGCTTGTACTTTAGTTCCTGCTCTATCCTCTTCCCCTGACAGGCATTTATGGGCTATGAATCCAGACAATAGGAGAGATATTGATAAGGGGTAATGTTGTCTAGACAACTTCTTTAAAGCATTGATGGACCCATGGTCAACCCCAACTGTTCAAAAGAAAATATGAAGGACCTGGGAGAAGTGTTAGAATTTTCATTACCAATGCATGCGATGCGGTGGTGTTATTACTTCTGTTTCGCTCTAATGTCAATTAATTCGTTAGATATTTGTCAGATTCCATCAGGGCAATGATACAAGTTATACCTTCTTGTAGGTGCCAGCATAAATGTGTGAAGGCAAGGACTAATATTGCACTGGCTAATTGGTAAATCTGGTTGCATTCATGTCGAGGTCTTTGCTTTATCTCGAAAACTATTGTCTATTGTATTTCTCTTCTTTCATGTTTTATTTGAATCCAGTGTCGCTGGCTTTGGCTCTAGTTCATCTTCACTTCTTTTAGTTTGTTCAGGATATATAAAAGATTGCTATTTAAGCAATGGATGTGAGAAATTCAGAGAAGCTTTTTTAATGATATACTTGCTTTTGTCTCTTTTTTGCAGTGTTCTATTATGTAACTTATTAAGATCTTCATTGTTGAAAGTAAGCTGAGAATAGTTCAATTAACTAATCCACCACAATGGTTTTTTTGTGCTTTTATGTTGTAGGTTTCGTTCTATTTGTTAATTCTTTCCCCACAAACTTACAAGTTTAAATGTAGCCTTTCGAGCCCACCACACTTCCTTGGTATCTAACATATCATCTAATTGCCTCCTAAGCCCCTTGATGCTCTTACAAGCCTCAACTGCCACAAGGTTTGCTGTGCCTTGCTAATCTCTACCTTGACAAGATGAATTTTCTGGGTCAAGTTCCCAAAATTTATCGTGCTCCAAATTATTTGGCATTCCTCCTTTGGTACATATAACAACTCCGCACCCGATGTCTCCATGGTAAAATCGATTTAGTTACTACTAACACAGTCAAAAATCTTTGATTTTCGTTAAAAAGACGGTTCACAGATTTCTTTCGGATGCAAAAATATCAGTCCGTATTGAACTGATCTATTTTGCTAAATGTAGCAAGTTGGTACATAGAATAACTCTGCACCTGAGATCTTCAACCTGAGGAAGTGATAAGAGTCTGCCTCTTGGATTGGCTGCAACTGGACAGACCCGTTGAACAAGCTCAAGCTTGGCTCAGATCGAGTTAAGTGGGCGTGATAGACCCTAATTGAACTGGGCTCATTTATGGGTCGACTTGACCCAACGTGATGGATTCTATTTCTCCTTTTGTTTATAAAACACATAAAGGAAGATTATGAAGTTGGTTGATGAAATCATAGTTCTGTTAGTCAAAACACTTAAACGAAGAGATTATGGTGAGCAAAGTAGAGAACACAATTAGCTTGTGTTGCTTAAAATTTAGAAAGAAAAAAATGTACGATAAAGCATTGCTCAAAATGAAAAAACAGAATCTATGTTTTTTAATTGCACTTGGCAGGTGTTAAGAAGGGCAATTCGAAGACGTATATAATACGAAACATTTTATTAGGTCATCGGAGAATCATATATGGAGTATATTACAATTAAAACATGTCAAATTTTATTGCGAGTAGGCATCAATAATACCATGAAATTGCGTATATACAGACCATGTTGCTGTTGTATCTACTCGGCATAAAAGTAGTGGCAGGACACTAAATTATTAGGTATAAAACTCTCAAGCTGCCAAAAGAAATAGATGAAAAGGTGCAGGCCTCTTATCGGATATGACGAAGATCAAGAATCCAGCCAAGGCACCCCTCAATTGCCGGCTCAACCGGGACAATCTCATCATTGTATGAATGCTGATGGCATCGGGTAACAATAATACTCACCGTCTCTTCCATGAAAGATTGCTCTGCAAATTTATCAAAACCAGGAGAAATAGTGAAGTTAAATTAAAAAATAAAATAAGTAGGCAATTAAATAAAATTAAGTAGCATAAATACTATTAAAAGCAAAGAATAGATGTAGGATAAAACTTTTAGTTAGAAAGAAGATATATGATTTTCCAGGAGCTCCCTTCAGTCCAATTAGCGGGCAAAGTACACGGAAGGAGTTGCTCTCACATCATGCATCTGGCTAAATTTAATTTTCATCTCATCCGTTTCCAATTCTCACATAATCTATGAGACACACGAAAATACTAAGCGTAACCAAATGCATGAGATGACAGCTCTGTCCGCTCCACAGCCCTCAATATTGGTCTGAAACGGAGCTCCTTGGCTCCCCACCACATGCATACCACCACATGCATACTTACGCTCATTCCTCTCCTCTCTCAAACACTCAAGAGAGGAACAGAAGAAATGACAATGGCCAGCTTTAATTAATTTGTTGGAATGGCCGCTCCCTTGCCTTGTGGTTGCTTATAATATATAGAGAAAGATTCAACTTTGACAATGCCTAACAGGTTAAAAAGGAATCTTCTCTACTGCCTTAATTTTAGTTTTATATTTGTAGTGTAAGAGGTTTTTGCTCTAATCTATACTTTATATATTTAACGGATCCTGATTTCAAGTAACTCAAATTAGATGGTCTATGTAGGCAGTGTATATAAACCAGTTAAATTTCTATAATTTTTGTTATATAAATGTTATACAATTGCAATTTTTTATGCTATATAAAATTCAACTTGTTTTGTTACGTTGTCTAAATGAATTGCTCATTTTGAACAGTTTAAAATTAGAATCCATATATAACAACCTTAGGCTTTGACCGTTCTGCTAGGATCACATTTTTTGCCACCCTAAACTATGTACAAGAACTATGATTCTGTCTACGAGAGCACAAAATAATCTTTTGCATAATCTATTTAATTTTTGACGTTTAGTTCCCAATAGTTGGTAAAATCTAAAGATTTTTCTTGAAAGTGTGACCGTTTGCAATTATCGCTGGATATAATAGTTGAAAATTTGTATTGTACAAGAGGGCACCAAGTCTCTGTGCCTTTTTTATGGTTGAATTAGTACTCGAATTTATATATATATATGCTCCAAGGACTAGGTCAATATATGTAGTGGCCAAATGGTAAGAATCAAAGTTTGTAAGCTCGAAATTTTGAGTTGATGGCATAGTTTCTTGGGGGCCGTCCTTGGGGAAATCCGTCTAAGATAATTTCTTGCTAGGTATCTGATAGAGGCACTGCATGCAATTGTTTGAAAGGATTACTTGGGATGCTTTGACCTTTCATATTAAATAAAGAGTTTTAGTTGTGTCAAATACGAATTTGATTAGAGTGAATTTGTCGCATCATATACGAAATTTTATAACTTTTGCTGTATTAATTATAATAAATGTTACATATGTGTTGATCACAAATTAAATACAAAAGTTAAAATACAACATTTACTATCAAAAAGTTATAAAACCTCGTACTGTATTCACTTTAATCGGATCTGTCAAATACTACCTTCTAAAATGAAAGTTGTGCAATTAATGTTTGTCAATGACATACTCTGATTTAAATATTTAAAAAGTAGTTTTCAATGTTAAAGGTTGAAAAATTCACCCAAGTAACTAATAAAAACAAGTTATGTTTTTAAGTAGCTAGCTAGCTCACGACAGATCTTAATATGTGAAAAAAAAAAAGATAAATAGGACTCACACTTGGGACGGCCGTAGGATTAAGATTTTCGCTATTACACTTTTTATTTAATTTTCTCAAAGATATTTAATGATATAAATATTATTTTTAATAATTGTACTAACGATATAATTATTTGCGAGAAATATTATTATGTCATCAATGTGATATCATTGACGCATACTTAAAAAAATTGAGTAAAAAATGTAATAGAAGGTATCCATATCTCATTTCATGGGGTTGAGATTGTGTTGAAGAGTTTTCTTTTAAAGATCAAAGGTGATAAATTAGTGATAAAAGTCTTTTTTATTTTAATGTGCAAAATCACAAATATCTCATAATTAATTTCTCAACAAATGTTTCAGTAATTAAAGATAAATTTCTCCTGAGCTCTTTCTAATTCCCTTGGCCTCCCCCAAGCGGCACAACAGGCTAATATAAAATAGATGCTTAATTAATCCACGCAAACGGTATAAATTGTGAGGGCTGCTAATCGACAATTGGTAGCACGTCAAACACGAAAGATGCCTATAGACTATAGTTCCTTAATTTGTCACTTCCCCTAGTTCTCCCTAAGCACCTATGAATGAAATGATCCCTAAATTCACTACAATGTAATAATGTAGATTTTTTATTTTTTATTTTTTTTAAAAAGGAGTTTCCTTTCAAAGGCACAGGCCAATATGGAATAGATGTGTTATAAAAAAAAAAATATGGAATAGATGCTTAATTAATGCATGCAAACGGTATAAATTGGGAGAGCTGCTAATTGACAATTGCTAGCACGTCAAACACAAAAGATGCCTATAGTTCCTTTGCCTGCATAAAGAACGATCTAGTTTATTTATTTTCCATTTTCTCAACAAAAATAAAAAAACATTTTCTCTAAACTTATAATCAACTTATCAGGTATGTTTTAAATATGTCGTATTTGAACAACATTTTAGTTGAACTTGAGTCAACTCAACACTTCAAATTTAAAGACTCGGTAATCCAAAAGTTTTTGTTTTATATATATATATATATATATATATATATATATATATATATATATATATATATATCTTTACTCAGTTCTTAGTGACAATGGATACATTGTATCTTTAGTAATAAATGTATACTAAAATTTTGTGAAAATAACTTTTGAGTTGTTGAATCAACTTTTGAAAATATAAAAATTTTAAACCAAAAATGCATGGAAAAAAAAATTTGGACTAACGAGTCATCAAACTTAAAGTATTGAATTGATTTAGGGTCAACTAAAATGACTCGGTATTTATCTTATTATATTTTGGTATTAATATATAGATAGACGGGAACCAATTGTTTTTTATATAATGCCATTTGTAGAAATTTTGTTTTTGAAAACTAAATTGAAAGCCCTTTGTATATATTACCTATAAGTTGCTCTTATAACACACACATATAGTAAACCTTCCGATAAAATAATATTTAATTTACATTAGTACTTTTGAGGTGGTACATTATTAATTTGAAACGTAAATAGAAGTCAATTGTGGTCCAAAGTGACCATAGTTATTAGCTGTACATTCAAAGCTTAATGATATTATATAATCCACAATATTAAAGACTAGTAATACAACACTTTAAAGTACTCCAAATGAAAAAGACAAATAAAAGAAAATATTCCTTTAAACCATTTACTATATCAAAGTGCAAGATCTATATATGATCAATAACCAGGAAAAGGACCATAACCACAAGACATTGTCATTTCTCCTCTTTTCTATGTGTGCATTAAGTAGAGAGAGATATAGAGACCAGAGAGTGATGAAATAATAGGTATATTTTTGTGGAGCTAATTAAGGAGCTCCATTCACAACAATAAAGGGTTGAATTATGGATAAAGCTGTTATCTCATGCATTTAGTTATACTTAACATTTTTTTGTTTATCAATACATTAATTGCTCATAAGAATGAAAGTTATGAAAGTATAAAATGTTAAGTATAACTGATGCATGATGTGGGAGCAACTCATTTCGTATACTTTTTCTACTAATTAGACTGAAGGAAGCTCTAGGCAAATCAAATATCTTCATCGTTTCAACCAAAATTTTAAAAAATTAATATTTTCAAAAATATTATGCATATATTTTTCACCATTCAGGTCTCTCTCACATGAACACTACTATACCAATGTGTTCCGCATTCATGTGAAAATGAGTTATTAAAAGTGCAAAAATAACATTTTTATTGTTCTAATTATACTCCCTCTATTCTTAGAAAAGAGTTTTCAATTTATTTGTTCGATCGATTATTTCTTTTCGAAAATTAAAGTTTGCATATAATTCAATTACTAGTAATTTTATCAATGATCTCTTCCAATTTGAAACTTAAAGAACAAATCAAACATTAAAATAGGAGTATTAAAAAAATAATAAATTGTCCAAGTAAACCCTAAATTTGGAAAAGGAAAAAAAGTCAAAAAAAAAAAAAGAAAAAGTAGAAGGGAGTATAAATTACTTGTCAGTTAACTCTATTCTTGGTTAGTTTTATTATTTCCTTCAAGTTTTGTCTGATTTCGCAAGATGTACAAAAAGTGAAGGGTCAAATCTGCAGACCTGCGCCTGCCATGGAGGAGAAGGGGAACTTTATTATTTTACATCTTTAATAGTTAAATTATCTCATGAATTCTATTTAATTTATATAATATCAATAAATATTCTTTAATTTTTAATTTTTTCAGTAGATAAATTATTCTGTGGACTATAATATAAAAAGATTAAAATAATTAATAAATTCAAAAAAAATCTAATTATCCTTTCATTCTTTCATTTAAATATAATTAAAATTATAATCTATAGACTATTAAATTCATAAATTTAATATTTTTGATGTTTAAAATATAGTCTTAAACTATATTTAATCTATCTATTAAAAAATAAAAAATTTAAATTATATTTAATCTAAAATTCTATCGCCGGAGCTGCTGGAGCTTACAGTTCTTCATATGGTGTCCCCGCGGGGTCAGTGTCTTGGCCGAATTCTGGATTATTTTTTTATATATATATTTTTGTTTGAAGGCTTTTAAGTTCATTTACTTATAAAAAAGAGTTCTATTTGCTTAATTTGTAAATATTAAAGTTGTATTTTTATTTAAAATAATAAATAGTTAATTTAATAATTGTTATGTATATAAAAAAATATAAAAAGTAAAAATGTACTATTATATATAAATGAAAATAAGAGTCTTTTGTGTGAAACAAAAAGTTAAAACACTTGAAATTTCTTTAATTTTGTTTAACATATTGTCTTAATTTTTCTTCTCGCATAAAATATAATTTCAGTATGTGCGCCGATTTGTAGTGCATTTTTTCGTTAATTTTTACTCCTATATTTTAAGCTGCACTAGCTAATTAAGTGCATTCTCTAATTGCTGGCCATGTACGCACGTACGTACTTTTCTTTTATGTAAAGTGGAAAAAAGTTTGTTCTTGCTAACATATGCTTAACTGCTGCTTTTTTTTGGTATTTCAAATAAATTTGTATTCATTTTTCCTTCACAGAGTGTAGGACTCGATACGACAAATAATAAGTGATATATGAGTGTGAATTAATGAATAAAATTAGAGTTAACAGTAAATGAATTAGAACAAAAATAACGAATAACGAACAAACGGATAATAAATGAACAAACGATAACCGAAAAAAACAAAAAAAGATTAGGGATTGGACTCCTAAAATTTGCCCCTAGGGATTGATCACTTAAGGCATGTTTGTTGTTTTGTCTTTCAAAATCCGTCCCAAACGAATTTCAAGCGATACAATGAACGAATAGTAAACCCAAAACCAAATAAACTTGTAAAAGACTTAAAATTTATCCTTCTCAATTTCTATACGATAAGATGAACTTTTCATAAAAACGAAAAATGAAAGAAACAGACAAAAATCGAATAAAAAAATACGAAAAGAACAAAATGCAACCGAAGAGGAGCGGGACCCTTAGGGTTCGCCCCCCTAGGGGTAAGCCCCCTCAGCCCGCTCCGTGATGCGTTTTTTCAAGTTTTTTCTATAGTAAAATTGTTTTATATGATTTTCTCAACTTAATAGTGAAAACCTTAAAGACATGATCTGAGAGGTGTTGTCACAAGTTCCAAGGCAGAAAATTCGTTGGGAACAATTCATGATGGGAATCGGTTAAGTGATTAGATTGGTGCCTAAAAGAATTTGATAATTTGGGCATTACCTGAGTAATCAGGGGTACTTTATGAATTTTTTTTGTCATTAAGGGTATTTCTGAAATTTTCTCATTTAACATATGTCTTACACATGACATGAACTCTATAAATAGCCATTCACTTGACAAGTGAATGGACTTTTGAAATTTTGGGAGATTTTTTGTCACCTAAAAGCTCTCTCTCAAAACAAAGAAGTTGGAAGGAGTTGTGGGACTTTTGAGCAACTTTGAATCGAGTGAACAAAAGTATTGGCGTTGTCTATCTTGAATTCACTCAAAACACTTGTCATAACTCTTGGACACTAGCGATTATGCCATGATTCCAAAAGTTCTACCACATGTTACTCTGGTAGTTGTTCACCGGTTCTTCTCCCCTCTCTAATCTTTCGACCGATTTTATACTCTTTGTGGATTTCTTGCCTCCACCATTATTACGAACTCTAACCCTAATAAGAACAATGAGCAATTTTCATATCGAGAGGGTTGTTTGGAAATGTCCTTATGATATACACCATATACACACACCCCAACAAAAGCGTGTGTGTGTGTGAGAGAGAGAGAGAGAGAATAATTCATAATCATAGTTTTTAAAATATATAATATAGTCTTGTAACATATTTTTTACTATTCAAAATTTAATTTAATAGCCAAATATTTCAATTATCCACACAATTAAACTTCGGACGAAAGTCTACCATGTAATTTGCCAAACAAAATCTTTTTCTAAAAATAATTATCTATATAATTAAACTGTGAATGACAATTATTGTCAGGATATCTAAAGTGCGGAAGAAAATCAAATTTGACTAATTTTCCATTGTTTAGCTTGTTACTGTCCCTTAAATTAAATTGAGATACAGTGATCATCCTAGCCATTAAATCACAATTTGGATGGTTTGAATTTGTTGTAAGGCTTTGACTATCCTTACAATTGTAGCCATTGATATATATATATATAGGGAATGATCCATAGTAAGCGTTTGCTATGAACATTATTCCAGTAAATACATCTTGAACCATTGAAATAATGATTTTAATGAATAAGATAGAGTCCCGTCCGCTATCTAAGATAACGGGTAGGGAAAAAAAATCAGTCAACCCATCATCTACGATAGTGGGTGGGAATGAAAAAAATAAATAAATTATTTTCACAACTTATCATCTAAGATGACGGGTGGAGGTTTTTTTTTTTTTTAAACTAAGTTTAACAACAACAAAAAATCAAAATCAAAAAACAAAACTCCACCTGTCATCTTAGTTGACGTGTGGAAATTTTTTTTTATTTTGTTAAACTTAGATTTAAAAAAAAAACAAAAACAAAAAAACAAAACTCCACCCGTCAACTAAGATGACGGGTGGGAATTTTTTATTTTTATTTTTTTTTGTTAAACTTAGATTTAAAAAACAAAAAAAAAAAAAAAACAAAATTCCACCCGTTAACTAAGATGACGAGTGGGAAATTTTTTTTTTTTTTTTTGTTAAACTTATATTTAAAAAAAAAACAAAACAAAACTCCACCCGTCAACTAAGATGACGGGTGGGAATATTTTTTTTTTTTTGATTTTTTTTTTGTTAAACTTAGATTTAAAAAAACAAAAAAAAACAAAAGTCCACCCGTCAACTAAGATCACAGGTGAGAATTTTTTTGATTTTGATTTTTTTTTTGTTAAACTTAGTTTAAAAAAAAAAAAAACTCCACCCGTAGATGACAGATTTAGAAAATAATTTTATTTTTTTTTCATTCCCACCCGCTAACTTAGATGACGGGTTGACTGAGAATTTTATTTTTTTTCCCTACCCGTTATCTTAAATAGCGGATGAAACTCCATCTTATCCATTAAAATCATTATTTCAGCGGTTCAAGATGCATTTGTTGGAATAATGTTCATAGCAAACGTGTGACGCCCCCAAATCTGGGCCCACACAGCCCAAACTTGAGTCGTCAAAATACTACAACAAAATTATTACAACAAAGCACAACGTACAACAATACAGTGTATAATAATACACAACTAAGTCTTCACTATTATTGCCACACTATTTTACAAAACGTGAAGACTATGATAGCTATTCCTCGGACCCTCACTCCATTCCCCGGCTAGACCCTGTTATGTTTTCATCTCCTGTTGAAAAATAATGGAACAAAAGAAAGGGTGAGCTCAAATAGCCCAGTAAAGAATATCATGACTAAGATAACGACGAATAAATTATCATTAGTCTTCAACAGTTGAGTTCTTGATAGAATACAATAGAATACAGGGTTTATATCAAAAACTGCAGTTAAATTCTTAAACAATGTTCAGATCAATAATAGCAGCGGAATGAGCAATCTATTAGAAGAATAATGCAGATTATAATGTCCACTCGCTTCTCTTTTTCGTAAAAACATCATCAACTTTTATCATCTGAAATACCATTAGTCATGATAATAAAAATTCACAGTTCCTGATCATAATCATGCAGATCAACAGTTCATCTTTGCACTACGGGCCAAAGATATTTAATTTAGCACCAGCGGTCATGATTATACCAGATTCAGCCTTTGGTGATAATCATACCAAACAACAGTTCATCTATGCACTACTGGCCAAAGAGAACTTTCACCACGTGCCATAAAAGACACCGAACAGATGTATCGCCTTTAACCTATTATATCGCCTTTAACCTATCATCTGTTCAACAAATATATCACATCTGTGCCCCCGGCCACAGATATTCACAACAGCTTGATTTTTGGATGATTAGAATGATATAAATGATGAACAGAAGAAATAGGATAACAATAAGTATCAGAAGTTTACTTTGTACAGATTCAAATAATGTCCAAATTGTCAACATGATGTGGAGTGAAATTTAAAAATGATATTCAAGATCCACAATTCAGAATAACGGTTACAATTCAATAGAAAGGTTCACGTAAATAGGAAGGTTCAGTTGAAATAATGAAGTTCAACTATTATGGAACATATAATATTTTCAGGAATTATAGAAGCAATAGTTCCATAATAAATTTCGATTTAGGAGTATGAAAGAAAATAATATCCCTTACCGTAGCAGGTTTGATTAACAAAAGGTGAAGGAAATTAATACAAAGGGTTATTCACCAACAGGCGGCAATCCGCTCCGTAAGGTTATTCCCACAATTTAATAGAATTTGAGTACAAAGAGTTATTCACCAAACAGGCGGCAATCCGCTCCGTAAGGTTATTCTCAGAGATTAATAATGAATGAATACGAAAGGTTATTCACCAACAGGCGGCAATCCGCTCCGTAAGGTTATTCCCACAATTTAATAGAATTTGAGTACAAAGAGTTATTCACCAAACAGGCGGCAATCCGCTCCGTAAGGTTATTCTCAGAGATTAATAATGAATGAATACGAAAGGTTATTCACCAACAGGCGGCAATCCGCTCCGTAAGGTTATTCCCACAATTTAATACATGGAAATAAAATGCACGTCTTATGAGTAAGGAAGAAACAATATTATTATCGAGAATCAAATAATGATAATCCCTTACCATAGTACGTTTGAATAATGGAAGATGAAAAAGATGGTATCCCTTACCGTAACACGTGACTGGATATTGATTTAAATGAGGTTGATTAACTTGAACAGTACACGTATACTTATAGATCTTCACAAATACTCAAGATGACTTAAGCACACTTAGAGAGAACTTTCACAAGAAGTATTTAGAGAGAGAAAGAAAGAACAAGTAAGGAAGTTTATGAAAAATCCTTAAGTTAAGGCTTCTATTTATAGCCAAAAATCTCATCATTCATTTAATCTAAACCATTCATTTAAAGATCATCTTTTAATCTACACCATCCATTTCAAATATTATATTATCTTTAATCTACACCATTCATTTCATATCACCTAATAATCACCTAACTTTATATTATAAACAAATCAATTTAATTATTCAACAATAATTCACACTTTAATCTACACCATTCATTTCATATCACCTAATAATCACCTAACTTTATATTATAAACAAATAACTTTATCAATTCAATTATTATGACTAATTGTTATAAATACAGTATAGTTAGCTCTTAGATATCAAGTCAATAAATTAATGAAATACAACTGTTTAAATAACATCATAATAGAGATAACAATAATGTAAAATAAAGCATACGTTACTGTGTAATGACAATTATTGATTCAATAATGTGAATTACTGTGCATATGTTACTGTGACAATTATTAGGTTCAATAATTTTAAAAACAGTGCAACAACAATTATTGACTCAATGATATAAAATACAGTGTAATGACAATTATTAAATCAATAATGCAAAATACTGTGTAACAACAATTATTGAATTGATAATATAAAATATTATGCAGTGACAATTATCGATGAAATGATGCGTAACAGTTACGGTGTCAATTATCAGACCAATAATATGAGACACTATGCAATACCGTGTGTTACTGTAGAGTAACGAGTGCTACAGAAAATACCAATAACTACGTATGCTACTATTCTTTTATCACCGGTATTTTAACAGTTCCGTTGACTATTTTTATTTAAAAAAGTTACTTCTGTCGTTTTCTATATCCGACAAATATTCCGTTGTGGGGTCCACCAATAATTTATTATTTCGGCGCCGTCGTACGGCACGAATATTCCCCGACCAAACGAATATTCCCCGACAAAGCGAATATTGTCCGACAAAATAAAATTTGCACATAACATCCTTAACTTTTAACTTTATCGATTTAACCACTTACTGTTTAAAAAAAATATCTATATGAAGAAAAATTAAATTTTGTATTTCATAAAATTCGGGGTCTTACAACCTCCCCTCCTTATGAAATTTCGTCCCCGAAATTGACGTACCTGACATATCGAAGAGGTAAGGATACTTAGATTTCATCTCAGATTCTAGCTCCCAGGTCATTTCCTCAGTATCTTGGTTCCTCCATAAAACCTTAACTTGAGGTATAACCTTTGAGCGTAGGATCTGCTCCTTCTTATCCAGGATCTTAATAGGTACCTCCTCGTATGTTAAATCATCTGCTATAACGTCTGGTTCTAACTCAATGACGTGGTTTGGGTCCTTCACATATTTACGTAACATAGATATGTGAAAAACGTTATGGATGCGAGACATACTTGGTGGTAGGGCTAGTCTGTAGGCTACGATTCCTATTCGATCGAGGATTTCAAATGGGCCAATAAATCGAGGGTTGAGCTTTCTTCTCTTTCCGAATCTCGTAACCCCTTTCCATGGAGAAACACGTAAGAATACATGATCTCCGACGTTGAAACTTTCGTCTCTCCGATGAAGATCAGCATAACTCTTTTGTCGTTCTTGTGCGGTCTGTATTCGTTGTCGGATCATTTGGATCTTTTCGGTCGTCAAGCGTACCAACTCGGGTCCCAACAATTTTGCTTCTCCTACCTCATTCCAACATATTGGAGAGCGACACTTCCTTCCATACAAAGCCTCGAATGGAGCCATGCCTATGCTTGCTTGGTAACTGTTGTTGTAAGAAAATTCCACCAATGGCAAGTACTTATCCCAACTTCCTTTGAAGTCTAATACACAAAGTCTCAAAAGATCTTCGAGGGTCTGGATCGTCCTTTCCGATTGTCCGTCCGTTTGAGGATGGTATGCAGAACTAAAACGTAGTTCAGTGCCCATAGCTTTTTGTAGACTGATCCAAAAGCGTGAAGTGAATCTAGGATCTCGATCAGAAACTATGGAAACTGGCATGCCATGCAATCTCACGATCTCATTTATGTACATACCGGCAAGACGTTCAAGTGAAAAGTTTTCTCGTATAGGCAAGAAATGAGCAGATTTGGTCAATCTATCTACGATCACCCAAATTGCATCTAAGCCTTGAGAAACTTTTGGAAGACCCGTCACGAAATCCATATTGATGTGTTCCCACTTCCATTCGGGAACTTCAAGTGATTGTAATGGACCTTTAGGAACTTGATGCTCTGCCTTGACACGTTGACAAGTTAGGCACCTTGAGATAAACTCCGCAATCTCTCTTTTCATATTGTTCCACCAAAATGTATGTCGAAGATCTCGATACATCTTGGTACCTCCTGGGTGGATTGCAAACGGCGTGTTGTGTGCCTCCATCATGATTTTATGCTTTAATTCAGGATCGTTAGGAACACAGAGTCGAGAGTTGACTCGAAGTATTCCTTTCTCGTCGATTCTTGCTTCGGAAATGGCACCTTTTTGTACTTTCTTTATCATGTTTATCAGTTCCGGATCGGTAGCTTGAGCAGCTTTAATTTTATCGATTAAAGTTGGTTCTACTCGCACGTGAGCAATCTTCGAGCGGGTCCCTGGTGTCTTTAGCTCTATCTCCATCTTTTGCAAGTCGTACAAAATACACTTTTGTGTTGTCAGCAGTGCACTTGTACTTGCATAAGATTTTCTGCTCAAAGCGTCAGCTACAACGTTCGCCTTTCCCGGGTGATACTGGATTGTGTGGTCATAATCCTTTAACAGCTCAAGCCAACGTCGTTGTCGCATGTTGAGTTCCTTCTGGGTGAAGAAATACTTGAGACTTTTATGATCCGTATAGATATCCACTTTTTCTCCGTACAAGTAGTGTCTCCAGATCTTCAACGCGAAAACGACTGCTGCCAACTCTAGATCATGAGTAGGATAATTTTTCTCATAATCTTTGAGTTGTCGAGAGGCGTAGGCTATAACCTTTCCATGTTGCATAAGGACACAGCCTAGACCTTTGCCAGAAGCATCGCTGTAGATAACAAATTCTCCTGATCCTGATGGTATGGTCAGAACAGGAGCTGAAACCAGTCTCTTCTTGAGTTCTTGGAAACTTTTCTCGCATTTCTCGCTCCATATGAATTTTGTGCTTTTCCGAGTAAGCTGCGTTAATGGAGTGGCGATTCGAGAAAATCCTTCTACGAATCTCCGATAATAACCAGCTAGACCCAGAAAACTTCGGACTTCGGTTACTGTTTTGGGTTGTTCCCAATTTAGTACCGTTTCAATCTTCGCAGGATCGACTGATATTCCTTGACTAGAAATCACATGCCCAAGAAACGCGACCTCCTCAAGCCAGAACTCACATTTCTTCAACTTGGCATATAATTTGTTTTCACGGAGCTTTTGTAGTATCAATCTCAGGTGTTGTTCATGATCCTCGCGACTCTTGGAGTATATGAGGATGTCATCAATAAAGACAACCACAAAATGATCCAAATGTTCCTTGAATATCCGGTTCATCATGTCCATGAAAGCTGCAGGAGCATTAGTTAGTCCAAAAGGCATGACTAAGAACTCATAATGCCCATAACGAGTTCTGAAAGCAGTCTTTGGAATGTCCTCAGCTTTAACCTTTAACTGATGATATCCAGAACGGAGATCAATCTTTGAGAAATGTTGAGCGCCTTGCAATTGATCAAACATGTCATCAATCCGAGGTAACGGGTACCTGTTCTTGATGGTGACATGGTTCAATTCTCGGTAGTCAATGCACAATCTCATACTCCCGTCTTTCTTCTTCACAAATAGAACAGGAGCACCCCAAGGTGATGCACTCGGACGAATGAAACCGGTATCCAACAATTCCTGTAGTTGGACTTTTAACTCTTGAAGTTCAATGGGGGCCATTCGGTAGGGAGCTTTGGAAATGAGCTTGGTACCGGGTTCAAGATCAATATAAAAATCAATTTCACGGTTTGGGGGTAAGCCAGGAAGTTCTTCAGGAAAAACGTCAGGAAACTCATTAACAATGGGAATATCATTCAAGTTTGACGTATTTTTGTTCAAATCAGTGACATGAGCTAAAAAGGCTTGACATCCGTTTTTCAATAAACGAATGGCTTTATGGCTAGAAATAACAGTTATAGATTTCAATGGTTTAGTTGCTTGAATTTGCATGACAGGTTGATTAGGAATATGAAAACTAATAATCTTATGAAAACAATCAATTTTAGCATGATGGGTAGTCAACCAATCAATTCCTAAAATCACATCAAATTCACGCATCTCCAAAGAAATAAGGTCAACAGATAATGTGAGGTTGTTGATTTGAACTAGGCAAGATTTATAGACAGTAGATGTAATGGTCATTTCTCCTAATGGGGTTTCAACTGATAAGTCAAAGTCCAAGTTTTCAGGAGTTAAGTTTAAACGCTGAGCACATGCAGGTGAGATAAAAGAATGGGTAGAGCTAGTATCTAACAAAGCGTAGACTTCACGAGAATTTATGAATAGCTTACCGGTTATCACCTCGTTCGAGTTTCGTGCCATTTGGGATGTCACAACAAAAGCTCTCCCTTGAACTACAGATTTTCCTTTATCCGCGCTAGCTTTTGGTATCATCATTGCAGCTGGACTTGATTTTGTGGCAGGACAAAACCGCGCAAGATGACCCTCTTTCCCACAACTGTAGCACTTTTTGGACTGCAGTGTACAGTTTGGGCTGATGTGACCTTCCTGACCACACCTATAGCATCTCACTGGTGGTCGATCTTCTCCCCTTGAAACTGGGGTCGGTGCTGGTGTTGGTACTGGTGCTGGTGCCCTTCCATAATTATTATGGAATCTCTTTCTTTTGAAATTGTTCCCACTAGATTCTCCTCTTCTGTTATTTGGTATGGAATTACCACCGAAGTGTTGGTTACCTTCTCGATGGTTCTCGTTCCTGTGGTTGTTGTCACTCCTTTCTCTATGCTGATCATTAACTCTTGGCTGCAATGTTTCATCTGTTTGTTCCACCCTTTGAGCCCTATCCACAACATCTGAATACAAACTAAATTTATGAGAGCTAAGTTGTTGACGAATTTTGAATCTCAAACCTCTTAGGAACATCCGACTCATTCGTGCTTCGTCATCCACAAGATGGGTGGCAAAGCGAGATAACTCGGCAAACTTAGCTTCATATTGGGAGACTGTCATGTTTCCCTGCTCCAGCTTAATGAATTCCACTTCCTTCATATGGCGGATGCTTTCTGGGAAGTACTTCTCGTTAAACAGTTCTTCGAATTCTGTCCAAGACATTTCGAGTGCTGAAGGTTGGATACGTTTTACCGCTTCCCACCAATGGTCTGCCTCACCTCGTAACATAAAAGTGGCAAATGGCACCTTCTGATCATCAGCGCATTGTAAGACATCAAGTATTTTTGTCGTCTGCTTCAGCCATGCCTCCGCTTTGAGTGGGTCAGGCTTCCCGTGGAATTCAGGTGGTCCTAATTCTTTAAATTGCTTAACAGTGACCATCCTCAAATTGCCAGCGTTTCTACCGTTATTATTGACTGGATTTCCTCTTCCTTGATTCTGTATGAACTGCATGAAATTCCTAAAGAATCCATCGTTCATCATGTTATCAGGAACATTATTTCCTGAGTTGGCAGGAGGATTGTTTGGGGCCTCTTGATTCTCGGCTACATTTGTTTCGGGTATTCCATAGTTAACCTCTTGATTTTCAGATGCCATACTAAACTGTGGTCACAAAATAAATGTTAGTTCAAATAAACTGACTCATCACTTCATGTTCCTACATTCAAATCGACTCATTAGATAATAAAATCTATTTTAGGTAGGACACACTAGTGACTGATTCTATTCGTCTCTCCCCTCCTAGTTCTACCCCAGATCTCCATTAAAGACCATATCCCTAAGCTCTGATGCCAACTGTGACGCCCCCAAATCTGGGCCCACACAGCCCAAACTTGAGTCGTCAAAATACTACAACAAAATTATTACAACAAAGCACAACGTACAACAATACAGTGTATAATAATACACAACTAAGTCTTCACTATTATTGCCACACTATTTTACAAAACGTGAAGACTATGATAGCTATTCCTCGGACCCTCACTCCATTCCCCGGCTAGACCCTGTTATGTTTTCATCTCCTGTTGAAAAATAATGGAACAAAAGAAAGGGTGAGCTCAAATAGCCCAGTAAAGAATATCATGACTAAGATAACGACGAATAAATTATCATTAGTCTTCAACAGTTGAGTTCTTGATAGAATACAATAGAATACAGGGTTTATATCAAAAACTGCAGTTAAATTCTTAAACAATGTTCAGATCAATAATAGCAGCGGAATGAGCAATCTATTAGAAGAATAATGCAGATTATAATGTCCACTCGCTTCTCTTTTTCGTAAAAACATCATCAACTTTTATCATCTGAAATACCATTAGTCATGATAATAAAAATTCACAGTTCCTGATCATAATCATGCAGATCAACAGTTCATCTTTGCACTACGGGCCAAAGATATTTAATTTAGCACCAGCGGTCATGATTATACCAGATTCAGCCTTTGGTGATAATCATACCAAACAACAGTTCATCTATGCACTACTGGCCAAAGAGAACTTTCACCACGTGCCATAAAAGACACCGAACAGATGTATCGCCTTTAACCTATTATATCGCCTTTAACCTATCATCTGTTCAACAAATATATCACATCTGTGCCCCCGGCCACAGATATTCACAACAGCTTGATTTTTGGATGATTAGAATGATATAAATGATGAACAGAAGAAATAGGATAACAATAAGTATCAGAAGTTTACTTTGTACAGATTCAAATAATGTCCAAATTGTCAACATGATGTGGAGTGAAATTTAAAAATGATATTCAAGATCCACAGTTCAGAATAACGGTTACAATTCAATAGAAAGGTTCACGTAAATAGGAAGGTTCAGTTGAAATAATGAAGTTCAACTATTATGGAACATATAATATTTTCAGGAATTATAGAAGCAATAGTTCCATAATAAATTTCGATTTAGGAGTATGAAAGAAAATAATATCCCTTACCGTAGCAGGTTTGATTAACAAAAGGTGAAGGAAATTAATACAAAGGGTTATTCACCAACAGGCGGCAATCCGCTCCGTAAGGTTATTCCCACAATTTAATAGAATTTGAGTACAAAGAGTTATTCACCAAACAGGCGGCAATCCGCTCCGTAAGGTTATTCTCAGAGATTAATAATGAATGAATACGAAAGGTTATTCACCAACAGGCGGCAATCCGCTCCGTAAGGTTATTCCCACAATTTAATAGAATTTGAGTACAAAGAGTTATTCACCAAACAGGCGGCAATCCGCTCCGTAAGGTTATTCTCAGAGATTAATAATGAATGAATACGAAAGGTTATTCACCAACAGGCGGCAATCCGCTCCGTAAGGTTATTCCCACAATTTAATACATGGAAATAAAATGCACGTCTTATGAGTAAGGAAGAAACAATATTATTATCGAGAATCAAATAATGATAATCCCTTACCATAGTACGTTTGAATAATGGAAGATGAAAAAGATGGTATCCCTTACCGTAACACGTGACTGGATATTGATTTAAATGAGGTTGATTAACTTGAACAGTACACGTATACTTATAGATCTTCACAAATACTCAAGATGACTTAAGCACACTTAGAGAGAACTTTCACAAGAAGTATTTAGAGAGAGAAAGAAAGAACAAGTAAGGAAGTTTATGAAAAATCCTTAAGTTAAGGCTTCTATTTATAGCCAAAAATCTCATCATTCATTTAATCTAAACCATTCATTTAAAGATCATCTTTTAATCTACACCATCCATTTCAAATATTATATTATCTTTAATCTACACCATTCATTTCATATCACCTAATAATCACCTAACTTTATATTATAAACAAATCAATTTAATTATTCAACAATAATTCACACTTTAATCTACACCATTCATTTCATATCACCTAATAATCACCTAACTTTATATTATAAACAAATAACTTTATCAATTCAATTATTATGACTAATTGTTATAAATACAGTATAGTTAGCTCTTAGATATCAAGTCAATAAATTAATGAAATACAACTGTTTAAATAACATCATAATAGAGATAACAATAATGTAAAATAAAGCATACGTTACTGTGTAATGACAATTATTGATTCAATAATGTGAATTACTGTGCATATGTTACTGTGACAATTATTAGGTTCAATAATTTTAAAAACAGTGCAACAACAATTATTGACTCAATGATATAAAATACAGTGTAATGACAATTATTAAATCAATAATGCAAAATACTGTGTAACAACAATTATTGAATTGATAATATAAAATATTATGCAGTGACAATTATCGATGAAATGATGCGTAACAGTTACGGTGTCAATTATCAGACCAATAATATGAGACACTATGCAATACCGTGTGTTACTGTAGAGTAACGAGTGCTACAGAAAATACCAATAACTACGTATGCTACTATTCTTTTATCACCGGTATTTTAACAGTTCCGTTGACTATTTTTATTTAAAAAAGTTACTTCTGTCGTTTTCTATATCCGACAAATATTCCGTTGTGGGGTCCACCAATAATTTATTATTTCGGCGCCGTCGTACGGCACGAATATTCCCCGACCAAACGAATATTCCCCGACAAAGCGAATATTGTCCGACAAAATAAAATTTGCACATAACATCCTTAACTTTTAACTTTATCGATTTAACCACTTACTGTTTAAAAAAAATATCTATATGAAGAAAAATTAAATTTTTTATTTCATAAAATTCGGGGTCTTACAAAACGTTTGCTATGGATTATTCCCATATATATATATATATATATATATATATATATATATATATATATATATGTATATATCGTGATTCATAACAAATACTTGTTATGGAGTAGAATAGGATAAATAACATCTATATCATCTATTATAGGGACCAACCAATGTGATTAAAAAATTGAAATATGTCGTCCGTTACTATTAATAGTGGACGCTGAAAAATTAGTAGCGGATGATATTTTTGTACTTTTAATTTAGACCGTTGTTTGATATATTAGATGTTAATGATGATACTTACTCTATCTTGCTCCATAACAAATACATACTTTTGGATCATTCTCATATATATATGAGTTAATTCATAACAATTAGTTGTTATGACTACTGTTCCAGAAACTCAAAATTAGTTTTACAAAGTCACTGTCGCTAGAGGCTCTAGTGGTAAGGCCAAAAAAAATTTCGAAGCTGCTGTTAAAGGCTCTAACGGTATCTTTGAATATTTTTTCCCCCTATTGCTAGAGCCTCTAGCAATAGAGACTCCCACAACAAAAATATATTCCTGTTTTGGTTACTGAAATAGTAGTCTAACAACCGATTACTGTGGATGCGACCCTTATATATATATATATATATAGAAAGAGAGAGAGAGAGTTGATATTTTCACAAAAAAAAAATTAATAGTTCTACAAGACCACACTCACATGTAGGTGAACTCCACTTAATATTCATGTAAGTGAAGCATTATAAAACTATTAATTTTTTTTATAAAAATATCAATTCTCTGTACATATAAACCAACATTCAACACTCGACTCTTCTTAGATCGAAGTGAAGCATTATAAAACTATTAATTTTTTTTATAAAAATATCAATTCTCTGTACATATAAACCAACATTCAACACTCGACTCTTCTTAGATGGACTAGTTAGTGGCTGGGGAGCGCGAAACCTACGTATGCACCATCGTGTTTCAAAGTGCCACTGGCTTTGCAAAGAATTTAAGAAGCTAATGTCATGTTCCCTCTGTACGACAAAAAGAGAGATTTGTAAGTATTAAGGTTACATATGTTTTTATTTTATATTTAACTCTAAAATAATAATTGTTAGTTAATAGTTTGTACCGTCTATCTTGCTATATATACATATCAAACACATACATTACTATAGGCTTGACAAACGACAAATTATAGAACAATTTCATGTTATTTGGGTCCATTATTATGAGCTTGACAAATGATAAATTGTAAATAACTTCATGTTCATGTTATTTGGGTCCATCATCATTATGGGCTTGACAAATGATAAATTATAAAACAATTTCATGTTGTCTGGGTCCATCATTATAGGCTTGACAAATGATAAATTATAGGACAACTTTATATTATCCGGATTCATCATGGTTTGACAAATGATATATTGTAGGATAATTTCATGTTATCCATGTCCATAAATAAACGATAAATTGTAGGACAACTTCATGTTATCTGGATCTTCATTTTGGGTTTGGCATGGTGTAATGACAATAAAACAAGTTCTTTTAAAGGGCCTAAGCTGGTGGATGATGGGAAAGATATATATATATATATATATGTATATGTATGGAATGATACTTGGTTGATGTCTGAGAAGTGCCCAAAGATTATCAGTAATTGTCCCCTCCCCGGCCAAGGCAAAGAAAATTTAATAAGGCTTTATGAATTGGGATATTTTGCAGATCATCACTTCTTAAAAAATGGAAAGATAATGCTTGCATAACTAGGGTTCATAGTAGGATTTGAATCTCAAGCGTATTGAGTGAATCTAAACTCATATTTTATCCAATTAATTATGATCAAATACTACAATTCTACTTCATGTCAAATCTTGAATCTAAATTGGTAAATAAAATAATTTTTTACTGCAAACGAATCCAAATTGTTGATTAATCAGTTAAAATAAGACAAGTTAAGTTGAACATTCTTATTATTTGCAAAATTTACAAATTAACTTTATTCGTACTAGTCCATTTATTTCTATAATAGGCCTCCATAGAAAACCCTAACTAACTACACTGTCCAGTCTACCCAATAATAAAACAAGCAAACTGGGAGATTAATTGACAGTTAATAACTGATCAATAACTAGTGATACTAAATAACTAACTATTATTTGTTCATCAGGTAACTAGGGATAGTAGATCCTCCTGCAAAAGATGTCCTCTTAACAAATCGGCCTTTCATTCTTGGCCTTTTTTCAGCATTCAGTTTTCGGACTTCATATCTAATCTTCTTTGAGAGCAATCTTGTCCTTCTCTTCTCTCTGTACCTTGACACTCTTGCTTCTCTTCCACCATCACCACCATATCCCATTCGTCCGCCAGAACTTCCAAACGGATGATAAGTGCTGGGAGCATTCAAACCCTGAAAGATTTTGCATAGAGTGAAAATATAAGTTGCATGTATGTCATGTACAAAAATTCACTTACTATTAGCACACATTTCAAACCCAATTATCAAATAATTAGCCCTAGGCAGACCTTAATACGTATAAATTATAAGTACTATAAAAAACAGAATCATATTTATGTCATTGACAGATTTTAATGGGAACTTCAATCTGCAGTAATAACTGTACGCTAATCAAAAGAATACAATTTGTTTTCTATATATTAGCGTACTTACAGTTACTGTACATAGAATTTCGACCTTCATATATGCATAATATAAAGTCAAAAACCAAATGATATTAAAAGTTGGGTATCTGCTTTTATGTGTCCAAAAAGTAAAACTATGTACTGTTTTCTACTAGACAATACATGCTCAACGTTTCTTAGTGCACATAGAATTTGTTCGATCTTAATATACATACGATATAATCAAGAAGTCAAACGAGATTTTGATTACCAAACAGATGAAGTGTTTATACATCTATATAAATAATATTGTAACATGCAAGATGTACCACTTTTGATAAGTTAATACAAAACTGAACGTGTGTGTGTGAGAGAGAAAAGGACAGAGTTAATACCATGAAATCAGGGCAGCAGTCATCAGGGTTGAACTCTGGCCGGATTCCGGATGTCCACGGAGAACCCTGGTTGTCCCAAGCAACAATAACTTCCTCATAATTCAGCCTCAAAAATTTCTTCTTCCTCATTTCATTACTCTCCCCGTTCATCATCTCCGGCTCGGCTTCAACCACCATTACCTTCTCCTCCTCTTCCACCTCCCCGGTCTCCGGAGACTCATAATCAAAGTTCCAACCTAAAGTCTCCCTTGATAAATCCAACCCCGGATCGAAATGACAAGGTATAATAGCTTTTACTTCTTCATCATCTTCAATTTTTACTCTACTGCCTTCATAAGAATCATCTATGTCATTCTCTTCTTTACAATCAATTAGCCCTAATCCTTCAATTCCACAAGATTCTTCATCAAGTCCTGTCCCTAATAAAGTTTCAACATCAGCAGCAAACTCAGCAAGTTCCATATCAGATGGGAGAAAAACGGGAAGATTATCCAAATCATCATTTCTAATATCAGAAAACAAAACATAAGCCTCGTTATTTTGAATAATGGGTTCATTTCTATAATCTGTGTGGATATTCTCGGATTTATTCGGTACATTACAGAGTTCAGCAGCAAAAGAATCGAAGACTGGAACACGATAAAGAAGCTGCGCCTCTATTTCCTCAAACAAGGCATCCTCACTCCCCAAATCCGGGACAAGGGGAGAAGCGCAAATGTCTGCGCTTCTTTCCTTGTCCTTTCTTGCCAGCTTGGGGTGCCTTGGGGTTCGTGCTTTGCGTGTGAATCCTTGGTGCCAAGTCGGCACAGAATTATTATCTAGGGTTTTTGACTCGGAAGGCTTATTTGAAGTTATTCCGAGTCTAACCCTTTGGTGCCTGCTGGCCAACTGGTTGGCCGAGTGCACCAATGAATCGCAACCTTGGCATAGGAAAGCGTCATCGGCAGTGCAATACCATCGTGCCCGTTTGCGCAAACAGCTATCGCAAGCTCTTGCCGCCTTGCCTCCGATGGCGTTGGCCGTTTTCCGGCCAGTGTAATTCATGGGAGAAAGATTGGTACAAAATTTATAAGTAGTTATAAAATTTGAAGGCCAAATTGGGACTGCAAATATTGAGATACTTGATATATTTATGCAAGAAATTAAATTTATTTAGACCCAAAAAGAAACGCTTTTATTCTTGCATAGTATTCGAGTTTTGAGCCCTTGCGACTTTTGCTGGTTTTCTAAAATGAAACTGAGCTCTTTTGGAATTGGGGCCCATAAGTTGCTCTTATCCAATTGCTCATTGGTTAAACTTCTGAACTCAATCTATAGCTCCGCTATCTTACTGGTTACCTGTCTAAACTGTGGATTACTTAGTAGGCCCAATAGTATGTGTTTGCATGTGGGCCTAAATATTGTCTCTCTTTCACTGTCAGCCTCGAAACTTAAGGAAGACATTCTTTGGTTTTCTTGTATATGGGGCTCAATAATTTCAAATTCATATATGTTGTTTGCTGCTTGCTTTGCTGAATTTTATGTATTGCGTTTCACATAATTTTTATTTAATTACTCCCTCTATTTTATTTTATCTGTTCCTATAAGAAGATACTACATACTTATTAAAAATAACAAATAATAGTTTAGTTTTAAGAATATACTTCATATTTATTAAGAATAACAAGTAATAGCTTAATTTAAAAAAAAAAAAAATATTATTATCTTTTATTAAACAATGAGAGAGAAAGAAAAATAATTATTTAATTATATTAAATATACTTGAAAAATAATATAAAATAAGTTAGAATAAATTAAAATGTCAGTTACAATAGATTGGAGTGAGTATAAAATAATTGTTACTAATAAATAGATAAGAATTAAATGGTCCCGTATCGTCGCTTTCCATCTCTCTGTCCTTTCCTCGCTCTAAATTTTTATGAGCGGGAGAGAGAAAGAGAGTGTGATTTGACGTAAGAGAGACTATGGTACAATTTAAAATACGTATAAAATTATTTAGATATGATTTTATTAAATTTAAAATTATATATGAAATTATTTGTAATTGGTGTGATATATTTTTTGTATGATTTTAATTTTAAAATTAATTGAACATATATAAAAAATTAGAAATGAAATAATATAATCATCCAAAGAATCACCTAATTTTTAAGTATAGACGATTAAAAGATATTAGAATAGTTACTTAAGAAGAAATAAAGTAAAATTATGACAAATAGTTGTTTATAACTTAAAAGTAGATAATGTAGTGTTTATACAAAAAGATCATCACTGTTGAATTTATTCATTTTCATCCACGATATAATAAAACTCTGTAATTACAAAAATGTCAATGACAATCAAACAATAAGAAACTTGATTAGTTAAATATAATTTAAAATTAAAAGTTTTCAAAACTACAATTAATAATTATACGAGAGACAATTGTACATAAAAGTTAATATTATGCTAACAAAAAATAAGAGAAAAGTATAATAAATACTATAATTTTTTTAAAACAAAACGACATTTTTTGACTATTATTAATACGGTGCAGTGCAATTTTTGTAGTACATAGATCTCAAAAATCAAAATCAAACCTCATATACAATTTTTTAACTTTCCTAAAATCTTCATATAAGTTAAAACCTTTGATATAATTTTATTGACACAGATTGGTCAATTTTTAGTAGAATTTCTGGACCAATTTCAATTTTTTGTTCACTTTAATGTGTCGATGTGTAATATTTGTTGGGGGTGCTTGAGATTGTCTAAAACAAATTTACTCCACTTGATGGATTAGTAGACGTGAGTGATGAAATTAAAATTGGCCTCAAACTCAGCATTGAGTTAATTATTCTACGTGGGACCCCACAAGGGATACAGACTTTCACAATCTGCCATGCAACTGAACGAACCTGATTACACGCGGTATATCTATCTATATATCGTTTTTGATTAATTGCAATTGTATATAATTGTCACACAAAAAAAAATTATATAGAGTGTAACTTTTGATTATGTAAAATATTTTTTTTATTTTAAATTATTAAATTAATATTAATTTTTAAAAAAAAAAAATTTAAAATTAAATTAAATTTATTTAATTTATATCAATACAATTATTAATAACATAAATTACATAAAAAATATTATTAATTATAAATTTTATTATTTAAAAATTTAAAATTAATTATGTTAATTTAAAATAATTTTAAAAAATCAATAATCGTCATCCTCAGTGTTGGTCTTCTTATCAATACTGTCAAACTCGATCTTCTTATCGAAACTTGGGTCTAAAATAGCCCTCAAAGTCGACGGCCTCCGCTGAGCCTTGCAGGAAATCATTCATCACCACTACCCCATTACTCTCTCCAACCCAATTTACATTCAAACCTAAATTACTAGATCTCTGAACATTCGATCAAAACCAGCCAAACCCATCTCTGCTCTAAAAATAGATCCAAAATTAGTAGATCTATCGCTAAATTCCTAGGAAAGGGGAGGGGGGGAGCGCCATTGCTTGCTGTCGTCAAAAAATGGTGCTTCACTCTCCGGTGATATGTTACTTATTCTCTTCTATTATTTGAGTCGGCGGCGTTGATGGTGGTGCTATTTGGCGTTTGAGATGGTGATTGTGCGGAGGTTGGAATGGTGGTGATGGGATGTGATTTTTTTTCTTTTGCGTTTTGTGTTTATTCTCGTCTTTGATGGGTTTTAATTTGATGAATCGATGGCAACTTTTGTTTGGTTTAATGGAATGTGATGTATGCAAACTTGAAATAGGATCTTTGGACGACTTGAGTGAAGGCCGTGGTGGTTGTACGGCGGTGGAGGATTGGGAGAGTAGAAAATAAACAAAGGTATTTTTTTGAAAAGGACAGAATTTTTATTTTTATTTGATAAATGTTTTTTTAAATAAAAAAATTTGATATTAATATCAAAATAATTATAATATTATTTATTTTTACATGTCATCTACCACCCAACTAATATGCCAACTCATCTTTTATTGAGCCATGGTTCACCTTTAATTGGTTTTAAGAGTATAATTTATTCAATTATGAGAGTTGAAAACTTTTTTGTGATAAAAAAAGAGTTTGTAGGTCAAATTGATAAAATATATATAAAAAATTGAAAGATTTTTTGGATCAATAAGTCGATTAGATTTGAAGAGGAATCAAATCATGTTACAATCTTCAACCAAATTGATGGTTGTTTTGTACCTAATAACCAAATGATAGAGCTTGGAAAAAATGAATCATTTCAATTCACAAGTTTCCTAGCACTTATGCGGATGCCACAAGTCCCGCTTTGGACCTACCAAATGAAAGCGTGGAGATGCCGGCCCAGTCGCCCTCTAAGGATATATATATTAAAGGGTCATATGTATGGATGCCCAAGTTTCAATTCAAGAGAACCGATAAGATCATAATCATAATTAAGTATAAGTTTGTTTTAAATTGAATGTTAATATTTAAAATTGTATTTCTTTTCTTTTTTGAGAACCCTGATAATAATACCCGAAAAATTAATACGAATTATATGTATGATAAAATTGAAGAGACAACTATTTTATCTAAAAAAAAATTCAAATTACAAATTCTCACAACCTAAGTGAAAATAAAATAACAATCAGAAAACAACAACGGTAGACATGTCACTTCCAGCATTGTGTTTTCAATTAGCATATATGCAACCACCCATCCATCGTCATAGGCTAAATCAATTATCTACATGGACAGAATTCAAGTTTCCAAAAGGAGAAAAAAGACTCTCACAAGAGTGGAGAAAGAATAAGAAATCTAACTCCCAAATTAGGCGGAAATAAAATCCGACAAAAGGAAAAAATAAAATCCACGAAATGAGAAAATACGAACCAAATAAGCAACTGATGATAACCAAAAGATCTAGGGAAGTAGGGTTTCTTCAAAAGATAATAGAAATCCTCTTGAAGTTTTGGAGGCTAGGGTTCTATTTAGAGAGAAAAGAGAAGCAGCCAAATTGTAACTTTAAATATATATAAGAAAAATATTATATAGGGTATGCCTTAGCCAAGTTTAATCAAGACTATTTCATAAAACGGCGTAATTTTGTATATAAATCTAAAAGTTTCAACTGAGTTATCTTATAAATTATATACTCATCGAAAAGTGGTATTATAAGACTTCGGCTATATTTGTTTGCAAAAATAATGAGTGAGATTTGACTATCTTTTTCTTTTTGGCAAAAGGCTAATAATTTTATTCTTGGAAAGAAAAATTACAATCCAAGAGGCTTGGATGTGAACAAACCAAATACAAAACTCCAACAGACTTACAAAATTCAGACTCTGCAAGAGGCTCAAATGTGAACGAACCAAACTTTAAAAAAAATCATAGACTTTTAGCAAATAACAAAAACAACTTCTACACTACCACTGCTGCACTACTTCACTGTTGCAACACTTAAAACTACTGCACCACTTCACTGCTACAATCTTGCATACATATCTCCCCACTGAGATGCTCCAGCTGCTGCTAGAAAATTTTCTTTTCGTTATTACTTCCATTGGACTGTTAAACCATAGCTGAAAGTCTTCTTCTTTTGCTCTTCATGCCCCACACATGACACAACCACTTGAAACTCTTAATCTTGATCTTCTCCACAGCTACTTTCCAACAGCTGAACTTTTTCTCAAAACTAACTTGATTTCTTTCTAACCAAATTCGTACTCTATATAGCTGCAGCTATAGTGTGAACTATTTATACTAGTTTATTGTCACTTCAAAGTATTTTATTCTATTATTTCATTACAACATTATTTTCTTATCATTTTTAAGATCATTTTATATCTTAAACGAGTATTATATAACCTAGTTATATAAGATCATCTTTTCATTCAAGATTATAATCCCTTATTAAATGGCCTTAAAAATGATACGATTGAAATAAAATAGTTTTGAGTAATAATAAAGGAAGTTGATATCTTGGGTACATGGATTAAGAACAATGAGAAAAAAAGTCGGGCGTTAGGACTAATTACGGAAATATGGCAGTGGAGTGAACAAACGTGTTAGATCATTATTTAGTATTTTATTATGATACAATTTCTTCATTTATTTTAAAACTAATCAGTAAATGATAGAAAAATTGGAGATACTCACATTAAATATATCAAGGACAATAATTAAAAATTCCTAATAAGAGATGAGGAAGCTAATGGAAAGTGGAATATGTAAAATTTCAATTATATTCTTATTTAATGAACTAAATAAAGGGAGATCATGCCATGTCAAGTAATCTGTATTTACATGAATACACGTTTGTTGATGTGGCCTTAACCAAACATCTTTAACTAATTATTGAAACTATTTATAAAGTTATGTTTGTTTAAACTAAATAGTAATTAAAATATATTTATTAAAAAATATTTCTCAGCTCAAATTTAAGGCAAAAAAGTGTCGATACTAAATACTATTTTTCAAATTATTTGAAAGCTCTACTCACTAAAATATATACTTCCTCCGTATCTGAAAAGATGACTAAACGTGATTAAAAAAAAATTTATCATAAAAAATACGACGAAAGTAAATAAGTCAATTATATAAATTTATCTATAGACGAATTTACCCTTAAATAAATAGTTTACATTAATTCTCTCTCTAAACTTAAAATCCTAAGATAGATTTATATTTTTTTTTATACTCTCTAATAATTTTTTGACTATCTTAATTTGTATAAAAATTATCTTTTTGTTATTCTTTAAGGGACAGAAGGAGTAGTATTTTTCATATAATTTAAAAAATTCTAATGTTGAAAAATATAAAATCTGAAAAAGAAAACTTAGCTAATTTTAGTTTAAATATTTCATAAATATGAAAGCTATTATTTAGGAGGTAAATATAATAATGCAAAAATATGTGCTCAATATTAATTTTTTTTTAAAAATATTCAATAAATATATATACTCCATATATGTTATTCTTTGCCCTTTTTGTTTTCTGGTACTGTATGGGTAAGCCTATACTATTATACAGACAAAGATGGCTTCGCCAAATTCGCCACAAATAAATCTCTGTTCTGGCAGCATGAGAAACGACGGCGAAATCCAACCGACGGAACACTCTTCCGACACAACGCATTATCACCGTCATACTATTAAAAAGCGAAGATTGGTCTTAGAAGCTGAAACCCCAATCCAATTACCGAACAGACAAACTCGTAATCATACTCTCCCAATTTTACACCGCTTCAATTTCACTTCACATACCCATTCCCATCGTAGGTGGCAACGTTGTAAAAGTTCGGCAGGGACAGAGACTCCTCGCGAGTGGGTTTTTTCGTCTCGCGATTTTTCAAATTGCAAAGGTTCATGAAATTTATTCTCATTACTCTTTATAATTTATATATTGAATGTTAACATTCTCATTACTCTTTATAATTTATATATTGTGAATGTTAACATGTAGTTATGTGTGTATGTGAATTATGGAGTTTTTTTTTTCTTTTCCTTTTTTGGGTTTTTCTAAACTTGTAATTAAGTAAAAAAAAAGAAGAAGCTAATATGGTTGTTTATATATGTTAATTTGAATTCATGATCTGGGTTTAGTTGAATTTCGCTTAGTTGTTTAACAACATACAATCTTTTCATTTTTGGCTCTTTTCACTTAGTTGATTATACAATCGGCTTAGGCTGATTAATTAAAATTTAAGGAAATAATATAGTAATACATGATCTAGTAAACATTCAAAAACTGCTTTGGTTTCATGTTATACCTTGTAAAATTAGGAAAATGGAATGATTGCTATGGCTCAATTTCCTATGCCTTGTAATACACCATTGTTTCTTTTTTCCCCAAAAGAATGAGGTAAAATCTGAACTTTCTCCTCTGATTATGCTGCCAAGTACTTTGGGAGATTTGAGAGGCAAAGTAAGTGAGAAAGGGGATGGAGTTTTGAGCCCTAGATTTGGAAATGACGAAGTGAGAGAGAGAGAGGAGTGCTGATTTTGTTTACATATACTGCAGGGGCATTTTTGAAATAAATCCACTCCACGTGGATGAGCTTATATACATCCGCATATATATGATATAACGCGCACATGGGAATATATTTGTAGAAACAATAATCTGCCCAAAATTTGCATTAGCCGCCTAACTGTTGGGCGGACGCTTAAGTGATGAGTCTAGTCTTGGCCGTTCGACAGCTACATGGACGACGTGAGATGGGTCGTCCTGATAAATTCCCCTAGCCAACCGTGGGTTGGGATCATTCCCTATATGTGTATATATGTTTTTTTTAAAGTTGTTGACTATGTATATATCAAGGTCAGACTTTAAATCAATGAAGGATAGTTTATGGAAAAAGTGCTTAGAGCTTCACGTGAGTGTTCAAAGGACATACAACTCATTTAGTTCAAGTTTTTAGGCGGTATTTGGTTCTTGATAGGCTCAATACCAATTATATGCTCTAGTGTTCAATGTTCACAGGCCTTGCAGAGCTTTGTCTTGTGATATATGTGTAATGGGTTGGTGGACCTTTGACTCTAGTTTCCATTTATTTTATTTTTTGTTATCAAACTGCATGGGGGCTCTAGAGGGTCTTGTTTGGGGTGTTAAAGGAATAAGGTGTGTCCCAAGTTGATTGAGGACCTTCTCATTGTGTGGTTCATGGTTTTGGGATGTGGTTCTTTGAGGGGAATGCCCATATCTTTGTTGTTGTTCCTTGTCGTTTCAATTGTTGTGGGATTGGATCACCTTTCTAGCGTCTTATATGCCCCGGGTATGGGCGCCTTAAGACAGTTAACTATTGAAGTTTTGCATAGGGATTCAAGTACAATCTTGTCCTAGTAACTTACTATGTTGTCATCATGGAGTATTTATCATTCTCTCCACCTTTGTTCTTCTTCTCTTTTCTAATAATTTTTTGTTTTATCTTAAAAAAGTGTCAAAATATTGAGAGGAAACCTACCAGGTAAATAGTTAAATATATTGCATTAGAAACTGATTATAGGCCATGGGTGTCAATGTAATTAACATTTAATTGGTTCTTCATGCATCGTGATTTTCTATCTTGATTTTCTGTATTTTTAATTGCTTCTCTCTCTCTCTCTCAATTATTTTTTTCATTATGCAGATAAGGTTGTTTTTGTATCATACAACATTCTAGGTGTTGAAAATGCATCAAAACATCCAGACCTGTACTATAAAGTACCCCCAAAATTTTTGGATTGGGAATGCAGGAAAAACCTCATATGTAAGGAGATTGCTCGATACAATCCAAGCATTTTGTGTTTTCAGGCAAGTTTTGAGTTCATTAATCTTTAGTAGCTTTTAACTTGTTCAAATTTGAAGGAATTAAAACAAAAAATGGAGGTCAGTTTCAATTTTGATGAGGCAAACATCATTCTACTTGCTAAACCTTTTCTTTCTTACTCATTACCCTAACACTCAAGGGACAGAGAAGCACAAAATTTAAAAGTTAGAAAAAAAGAAATAAAAATGAATGAGGGATAGTCTTAACAGGATTCACACTGTCATTCTCAAACACATTTTGTGAATCAGTATTCTCATAGTTAATAAAGTTCGTAAGGAGGCACATATACGTAAATTCATTATTCAGTTACATGCTCAATAACCTAGTCCCGTGGTTGTAGGAGGTTGACCGTTTTGATGATTTAGATAATCTTCTCCAAAAGGATGGCTTTAGCGGGGTTTACCAGGTATGCTAAACATGCTTTTATGAATCCTTGGCTTATTAATTTGTGTCAATTGATGTTTCGAATTTAATTCAAGTTTTCCTTTAATGCAAGGCTCGGACAGGTGAAGCATGTGATGGGTGTGCAATATTTTGGAAAACCAAGTTGTAAGGTTTTTAAATACTCTTTTGGCAGTGTTTTATACTGCTTTCAGTTGCTTCACTTTTTCAAAATACTGGAACCTTATACTGTTTAATAGCTTTTTGTGGTTGGAATACTTTAAGACTGGTGTTTAGATTGTTGATTCTCTTCAGTGGCCACTCTTTGTTATTTGTTTTACTAAAATTTTTGAAGGGCCGCCCAAGGATGGGGTGCATGAAAATTTAATTTTTAAACATGTTTAACATCGAAAACATTGATGTATGTTTTTATGTAGTTTCTTGGGTGTGATTTTGTTTAAGCATAAACATTTCCATTTAACTTGTATCTAGAGTTAGTTGCTTCTGAGTACTTTATTTAATTTGTATTTGTGTTCTTCATTTATTCCCCCTTCACCTCCTTCAGTAACTGATTTCTAAGAATCAATTTGAATACAGATTTACCATTTTAAATATAGAGAACATTGAGTTCAAGAAGTTTGATCTGCGTGACAATGTTGCTCAACTTTGTGTTCTGAAGGTATGTAGAGTTTGTAATTTCTTCATTTTTTCTTTATTTTCCTCGTAGGGTTATTTAAGCTGTAGATTGATGTTTATGTGGTTGGCTTTTTAGTTTTAAGGAAATTTTTGCAAATCAGTAAATCAACCGACTCTTTTAAGTATTCAACACTATTAACCATTTTTGAGATTTATATCTTTTCTTTCCCCATTCAAGTTGCATCTTTTAAGTTTTAGCCATTTACAAAGTGCCAAATAATGAAAAGGCAATTAGAAAAGTAGCCTAATTTTCAGGCAGGCAGCTAAACTTCTTCTGGAAAATTCACATTATGTATGGCCTTCCCTTTGATTTATAATTGAGAATACAAATAAACATCAGCAAAGTTGGAAGTTGGAACCAGAGTTCAAATCTGTCAGCATCATAATAGGCAGCCACTTCCTCAGCCCTTCTGGTAGACCACTGAACAGGTACCATCAAATCAATGTGTAGGAACCTGTCCTCATCAAACTTAATGTCCAACTTTTTGTACTTGAGTGTAATATTTATCTGGTATTCTCGAGAAAGATTTGGTCCGTTTGACATATATATGTATGTGATTATGTCAAAACTCTCAAAAAACCCATGGTGTGTGATGACTTGTGAATCATACAGTACATAGCTCTCATCTTGTTTAATGTTATATTGATGTTGCTTTAGCTACCAATCCCAAGTACATTGGATTTATCATACTCAACAGATCCCCGTTATTGTCATGAAGGTTCTAACTTTAGTATAGTTGCACAAAGCATATCTATAGTTATTGCACTAGTACAAATTCATAAAATTCATTTCCGTTAGGAGGAAAAAAAATCTGATTTACCTTGTTTGGAACTTAGATCTACTATCTCTTTCCTCCAAACAATTATTTCTCGTTTCTGACTTTCTTTTCTATTGAACATTTTACTGCCTGATGATCTCTTATATGATGATCACAGAATTTCATGGTTAGTTTCTTAGAGAGCATTATGTCACTGTCAAAAGCTGTTATTGACGTTTGTGGTAGTTTACATGTTAAACTTCTGTAAGAAGAGCCGTTTGTTCATTCAGACTGTTGAGATGTAATTAATTTCTGTGGCATTAACTTTAATTGACTCTTTTACTTCTTTTTTTCCTCAATCATACAGATGAAAAATCAGCCAAATACGAATGGAGATAGTCAAACATCAACGTAAGTTCTGATGCAGTTTTGTTTTGTATGCTTAGACATGTATGGAAATTCATACATATCTCAATATATTGTGTTTATGCTTATTTGAAATATTTAATTAGGTTTTTTCTGCGTAGTAGTACTTGTTACTGTAGGATTATTTGAATGTTCATCTTTAAAGTTCAGGCCCGGACCTAATATTATGGCATAATGATTAAAAGCGATCGCATAGTTGATGCGCAATTACTATGACTTTTGAGATGTACTTAGCAGTGTCTAACTCAAATGCTTATTATTCAAATAAAATATTTACGTAAGTTATTTGACAAAATATTCATTTGCGATCAGAGAAATTGTGAAGTTCAAATGGGTGAAGAGATAAGATGAAATATTTTATTATACAAGCCTTCTTTCGTGTTTATAGAAGAAATAGCTCCAACAAGCTCAATTTTCTCTAGCTTAAAACTAAAAGGAGCTTTTTATGTCTTATTTAAATGTTATAATTTAGTCAAAGATAAAACACAATAGCTGTATACAAGTATTTCAACGAATCAATACTAAAAAGACATTAAGGTTGAAACAATACAGTAAAGATCTCACAGCAGACTTGGTTTGGAAAGAACAGCCTATGCTAAAATGCCTTTTACTTTAAAAAGAGAGGGAAAATCTAATGACAAAAATTCTGTTACTTCACATTATCACATAATTTGCTTCTCACTATTATTGAGTGACTTGATTATTCTGAAAGTTCTCATAGATTTTCAATTTCGGTATCAGGCAATGTTCAGATAATTAATTGATAGGGAATATTCATGTTTAGGGTCATATCCTCTCGAAACTTGCTGGTTGGAAATATACATGTTCTCTTCAACCCAAAACGCGGAGACATCAAGCTGGGCCAGGTATTGATTGTCCTATTATGTATGATATGAGTTTGGTACAGTACATTCATGGTTGAGAAAGAGCTCAAGTATAATGCTCTTCGTGATTGATTCTGATTATATTTATTGAATTGCAACATTAAATGTCGTAGGTCCGAGTGTTTCTAGAGAAGGCCCATAAGCTATCAGAGGAATGGGGCAATATACCAGCTTTAATTGGTGGGGATCTAAATAGCATGCCGCAGGTATTTCACTAACTTTATATTATTATACTTGTATTTATTCGGAGTAAATGCACAATATTGGTTTGCATTATGGCTTTATTGCTCTATATTTATATCTTCTTGTGTAATCTTTTTTTTATAACTCTTTTTATTTTCTGTCAGAGTGCTATGTATCACTTTCTGTCTTCATCTGAGGTGAGTGTTCTGGTCATGGTCTTATGCAAAACCTATAGAAACTAGTATGTAATTAGCATTCTTCTGCAAACTTTCTAATACTTGAAAGGCATTTGGTTATGTATGTCTCACAATGGGATTCTGGATACAGAATTGAAGTTGTTTGAATTTGTTTCAGTTGGATGTTCGATTACATGAACGAAGAAAAATATCTGGGCAGATCTGTCCATTAGAGTACCCTGCATTTCTATCTTACAACAGATATCCCTCCAGGTCTGTCTTGAATTTTGTCCCTAGTCTTTCAATCTTGCATGCTCTGAATTGCCTTGGGCACCAAGTTGAAGATTGTTCACTCGTCAAAATGGATATAGAATTGCAATTCAAGTTAAACATATATGTATTAATCACCAAAGTGAGCTGACGTGAGGTTCTTGATCGCCTTGAAATAGGAAAATTAGAAATTAGTCTCCTTTTACTATCTGCTTTATATACAGAATGACAACAAAAAAAATTCTGGTCTTTGACAATTATTACTGCATAGGTGGACTGGTGAAGAATTAAGGCTAGCCACTGGAACTGAAAGAGGGACGCATGTTATGCACCAATTGAAACTACATAGTGCGTACCTTGGAGTTCCTGTAAGATAATCGTATCCTTTTATAGCTATATTGCATGCTGCAGTTTATCAATTTCAACAGTAGTTGTTGGACTGATCTGCATATTAATTTCTATTTGTGTGCCTAGGATCATGCCAAAGTCTATGTTTTTCTTACATAATTGTCTCTCATATTTTTGGTCTTCCCAGGGAAGCTCTAGAACACGAGATAGTTATGGAGAACCCTTGGCAACATCATACCACTCCCAATTCATGGGAACTGTTGATTATATATGGTATATAATTATGTAGTATGAAAGTCTGCTATATGTCCTTGTCCTTCTAAGTTATTTTCACTGATAAAAGCGATCAAACAGGCATACAGAGGACCTTGCTCCTGTTAGAGTTCTTGAAACCTTACCCATTGAGAATTTGAGAAAATTAGGAGGGCTTCCAAGCAAGGTATCTTTCAGCTCTTTAAATATGGGCATTAACATTTAAGCTTTCAACATCTCCGACTCTAGCAATTTTGATTTTTCTTCTCAAAGATAGTTTTGTAGTGCCTTTAATTAGATATTAAATAGATCCATCAGAATTACGCATTTAGAACTAAAATTCGTCGAATTGAGTTAGTGTATTTGTTGTGAATGACAATCATTTACATGCATTTTATGACATCAAAAAGGTCAGTTATTATTAGAGTTGCCCCTATGCTACCTCCGTTTCATGTTGAATGTCTTTCGTGGAACTAATCAGTATTTGGAAATACTTGAAAGCGTTTTTCGTATGTCTAGTGTTTAATACATTCATTTTTAATTGCATTCATTGAGACATAACTGCTATTATGTTGGTACTTGCTTTGTAAAATTTGAACATGCTCAGGTTACGTTTATTAAGCTCTGTGCCTTTTATTTGTATTAATTTTTTAAAAAAATCTTGTAGTTCTTATTTTCTTACATCTGTTTCACTTCTTATGCAGAATTGGGGTAGTGATCATCTTGCTCTTGTATGTGAACTGGCTTTTACCGATGACAATATTGGCGACTAGACTTGCACCTCTAGTCTATCCTTCAAGGCTTCAACTATTCTCTTGTTCCTTGGAGCTGTCTATACATGGAACTATGGAAGTATCTTATTGAACATTGGTTTAAGTGTTATATAACATATTTATGGGATTTCTTAACCTATCAGTGTTGATTGCTAGGTTATAACTTAAAAATTAGGATTATTTCTTAGCCTACCTTTGACATTTTATTTTTAGAGAGTACTAGCAGTCTGCTGTTCATGACTCATGACCATTGACATCAAGTATATTATACTAGAGCTCATCTGTACAGCTTATGCACTTGACTTTAAGCTTGGGATAAATGAAGATATCTGCATGAAAAAGAAAGAATGGTCTGATGGCCTGGTCAGCACCCTGAGGTCACTAATAACAGCTTTATACTTCTTGATACGAGTTGGAGGAACTATTTCCACACATAAAGATGGGTGTAAATAGCATTGTTATTATGATTGAGGTCCAGTTGAGTCAACTTTTCACTTCGTAGTTTCTTCACAACTTTGTGCATGTTCTCATGGTCGTGGGCAATCCAATCGTTGCGAGGCGGAGAGCACACCAAGTTTGATCCGTCGACAATATTATAAAAATCAATATATTTACATGGACTTACATATGATAATTCGACAACGTTATTGTTGGGATACAAGTCCAAATACTAGGTTCGCGCACAATGCTTTGAAGATCCACCCACACTCGTGGGGACCTACAAACTGACATCATGCCACCATGCATTGCGTAGGTTAGTGTAATTGGGTAGCCCTCGACATTCTGATGGAACTCAATGCTTCATAGGATGGCTCTCAGCCGCCAATCGTTAATAGGGACTACTATTCACATGAACTCGATCGTCCCATGGCCCAGTGGTATGGTCAGCCTGTAACGTGCGGCTCATGCCGAGGGCATGTGAGCAACTGAGCACTCCTATATATATAAATAAAGAGGTTCTTAAGATCACACAGTCTCACTCACTGGTTACAACCGTAAGATTGTTCTCTAATTTTTTTCGCTTACCAACACATACACTAAAAACGGACGGTTCACATCCTCCATAAAAACGTTGTGTGCAAGTGTTTGGAGACTTAATAACTGCTAGATACATCTAGCTACTCAACGGACTAGACATGACTATCAGTTATCCCTACATGAAATGAGTCCCGTATATATATATATATATTTGTAGCAGAGACCCAACCATTGTATAAACATCAAATCGAATATCAATTGATCGAGCAATGTTACATATAAGATTTGACTTGTTTTTATAAGTAGAAATTAAGTCGTGTATAAAAGATAGAGCTAGGTGACTGAATATATTAATTGCTACGCGGCGGCTTATGGTTTGGCTTATTACTCTTTATAGTGCCGATATAGTTGATTGAATGTGACAACATGCAAATTTCTGTACCTTTCCTTTTCGACGAATGAATGAAAACTCTTTTTCGTTATCAAACACTTTTAAATAAAAGTAAGTCCGAAAGAGTTGAAAATGCGAATAAGCTGAAAGTTGTTCGGTATACAAGGAAAAGTTGAAGAAATATGGAGAATCCAATTTCAAAAGCACTGGATAGATAGATCAAATAGAATCTAAGCTAAATAGAATAATATTATCATGATGAACCTCAATTGTTTTGTGACATCGCATTCATCTATTTACCATTAATTATTTCTATCATTTACTGGCACTTCCTCTTTCCTAAAATAAGATTCTCAAAATACTCCCTACATCTCCTAAACAAAACAAAACCAAAAAGTTGCAAAATTTATGTGCGAATATCAATAAACCTTAATATGCCCAAAATTCATATGGGATTAGTTAAGGCTATTAACTTTGGAAGTATGAAAAAGTTTTTGAGATGTAAATGAATTAGGTTGTTGGCCACACCAAGCATGACTCAAGCTCGTTAAATGAGTTCGAACAATTATTTTATCTGTTTAGCAAACAAAGTCAAGCTCAAACAATTGGGTATCCGCACATAGTTCGTTTTGGTCCAACCCGATTACCCGAGTAAGTACGGCTCTTTTGGCATATAATTAACTACATTTCTTATTTTTATAATAAAAAAATAAATCAATCATGTTTAAGTTCGATTAGACTCAATTTGCTTTAAAAATTTTGAGAGGTCAAACTTGCGCTCGATTTGTAGAATAAACTAGCCGAATTCAAACACCAAATCTCACAACTCGGTTCTTTTAATTTATAAACGATTTCGAGTTCGGTACGTTAAATCCGGGTCGACTCGGCTAGCTCTAAAAAAAGTTAGAGCAACATATTTTTTTTCTTTATTTCTTATTTCAAGTAGAAATTTTTGTAACATATGATGCTTGATGGTGACTTATAATCCTTACCTAAATGATAGGAGCCTGGAGGCTAAATGAGATCCTGTCATTTTTAGTGACTATTTTATATCAATTGATTTTAATGATGGAGACCGATCATGTTATTTTATTTTAAAGAAAAATATCATCAAATATTCTCTCTGGAGCCAATCATGGTGGGAAAATTAGTTACACAAATGAATCAGAACAGTGGAGAAGACAAAAAGGTAACAAAGGATGCTGCATATCCTACAATATGCCCATTAAATAATCCACGACCAAAATGCAGGAATAAAACAAAGTAACTGGAGCAAAAAGACAATTCTCTTTGAAAATAAAAGATCCTCAAAAGGAAAATTGTTTATTTAAATAACAATTACTGGAATTTAATCCACAAAAAGTTGCTACACAATCCAACAAAATTTTCTCATATTGGTCACTTAACTATTCCTCATTGCTATTTTCCACCCTTGCAATTTTCAAAAAGCATAAAGAAACCCCCAAGAATTCTCCTTTTTCACTTACAATGAACACTTGTTTATACTCTCAAGAACTCAAATTCTTCACCATATATTTACTAAACATGCTTGAAAACTAACAGGTCTTAGCTGCATAACTCATTCACAAGATATCATCTAACCAATCAAACTCATCTTCATCCATCTTGAAATTGAATTCCAGCTTATGGTTTTCCCCATCATTTGTTAACTCCTGCATTGAAATTTCAATGTCCACATCCTTCGGATCATTGAAAAACTGTCCCAAACTATCATCATGCTGCAAATTCTCCGCAAAACCCAAATTTAGCTCTCGACAAATAGAGGGTGACACGAATGGCTCTTCAAATAATTCTGAAATGGGCTGCTCTTCAAAATCATTACCAAACGAAATCAATGGATCTTTCAAAATTTCCACAATGGATTGCTCTTTCACAATTTTTCTCGGACCATCAGCAATCTGCATTGTTGTAGCGACCATCGGATTGCTCGAGCCATCAACAATAGGCATAGATGTTGAAACGTCAAGAACTGATGATGGAGACGGATGAGAGTACATCACATTAGTCTCTTCTGAAACAGAAGAGCAAGCAACATTCAAATTATTTCTCATATTTAACATCCTATCAATCTCAATCTTCTTGGCCTTATAAGCTTCAGCAGCCTCTTCTGCAGTTGAAAAAGTACCAAGCCATAATCTTTTCTTCAGAATAGGATCCCGAATCTCTGCAGCAAAACTTCCCCATTTTCTTTTCCGAACTCCTTTATACATTTTCTCCTTCTGATTCTCAGTTTCCCCAACCTTTTCAATACTCTCTACCGCATTTTCGCAATTATGAGTACAATTCCCATTCTTCACAGAGGATTCATATCGAACACTTGGAACATTAATTGGAATACTAATCTCCTTCACAATGCGCTTATTCCTCTTAACAAATCCATTCAATGAATCACGAAAAAAATCATCATCATCATCACTCTCAGAATCAGTAGCATCCGGATCATTAACAATGATCTGAATTTTTCTCATTGGTTTATCACAGTTCTCCCTTGCCAATTTTCCTTTTTTCAACATCTTCTCTTTCTTATTGATCATAGCTAAACCCAAAACCCTCTTTCTCTGATGCCCTTTCATTTTCTCAATAAATATATGGCACTTGCACAAGAAAAAGACAAAACCCCTTAAATCCTCTCAATAAACAGAATCTCAGAAACCAGAAAAGATTATAACTCAAGAATCAAGACTTTGAAAATTCTGAGTCCCAAGAAAAAAAACCCAGAATCCTAAATCAAACAGCAAAAGCGTTTTATATGAAAAACCCCAAAGCAATCCAGTCCAGAGCAACTCCTGCATACATAATCAAAAAATCCCAAATTTCCAAAATAAAAAAATACCCAAATCACAAAATCATGTATATTTGTGTGTTTACATAGATTTACATGTGTATATGTATAGAGGGATTGAAGAAAAAGACCATACCTTTTTGACCTTAAACACATTGAACAATATGGGTGACTCTGTTTTATCCTCTGATGAAGACAAACTGAGGAGAGAGATTGAGAAAAACGCCAGAGCTTCCTTGAAGATGAAGACATGCAATTTTTTTATCTCTCCTCCCCTCTCTTTCTCCCTCTTCTGGTTCTCTCAAAAACAGCGCCTTCCTCGAAAAAGAGAGAGAGAAAGAGATATGGTAACAAGAGCTAGAAGACGCAAATGGAAACACCCAATTTATATTATTAGAATTCAGATGATCAAGGAAATCAAGATTTTTGGCAGATTTATTTCCTAAAGATTATATACGGTAACAGAAATTTTAATGGGTAAGTAATGCAAATCAAGATTGTGAATTCCAAATATGTAACTTACTTTATTGGATTTTGCGTTTGAATCTTCTTCAGAACTCAGTTTTTTCCACTATTTTTTGCTCCTCACTTCACTCCTATGAAATAGTGAGTGCCACTATTTTGACGTATTTATCCCCCTCGCGTGCAACTTGCGGGACCATCTGGCTGGCTTATTCCATGCTTAGACCGGGGTCAGTTTACTCTTAAATCATAAATGGGAGTCCGAACAAGCTGTCCTAAATAAAGAGATAATGTTATATGTCAATTTTTGAAGTAAATTTTTTTTATCAGTAAATAAAAAGGCTTGATTAAAAAAAAAGTAAAAAAGAAAACCAAATTTTGCCTCCCTATTTCTATGCCAATTCTCCGTCATCCTGTTCCAACAGACATTTCTTCCGATTCTCTCAAAAAGAAATACTTTAGGAAAAAGTTTTTGAGATATAAATGAATTTGATATTTTTGACATTTCTGCCGGACCAAACATGGCTCAAGCTCGTTAAACAAATTTTTTTTGGGTAAAAGTAGCTTTTAAACCATTGTAGTTGTATTATTTTGTAAAATAAATTATTGAACTTTTAATTTCTGCAATTATTTTATTAAATTAATTAAAATTATTCAATTAAATTATTCTGTCAAATTAAACTAAGAGAATTTAATTTAATTTTTGACATAGTTTTTTTTTTAAACAGAGAATGACAAGAAAATTCATGTGGCATTTGATGAGTTAAAAACGTGATATTTAATATGTAAAACAAATATTTTTAATTTTTTTTTTATCCCATTCTTAAAAAACAAAAGAATTTTTTTGTTTATTTAATTTTCATTTCACAAAAAAAAAAACTAAAAACCTAATCACCGTAATCCTAGACTCAGATCAAGAAAAAATTAAAAACATCAACCCATCCTAGACTCATATCTGACAGTAAAGAAAACCTCCATGGATTCCAAACTACCGCCCTACAAGCGCTGCACCAAGCCCCAAAGTCGCCCCACCATCATCGCTTCACGACCACCGCCTCACTATCACTGTTACTACAGCCCCAAACCCAAATCACCAAAAGCCTACGTTTGACTATATAAAAAAACGAAAAGAAAAGGAGAGGGACGAGGAACCAAGCTTGAGATCTCGCGGATGACAGACTTTGACGTCTTCGATTGGCGACTATAGTGTTTTATTGGTTTTTTTTTTCTAGCGATGGAGCGATCATTGAATTCCAAGACAATTGATCTCTTTGAGGAATTCTCTCAAACAGTTTGTAAACATTACCCATATCTCCACATCTCTAATACAAATTCAAGAGGGTATTGACCACAGTCACGGAAGACGAATCATACACAAGTTTGACAATGGCTGCATGAATCTGTTTTTCGGCGTTCAAGTCTTGGAGGCCCGTGGCGGCCTTCAAAACTGCCTCATGCGGCCTCTTCCAAACCCACTTCCATCTCTTGGGATGGAGGAATTCAATTGGTTAAATTTACCTGAAGAGATGCAGGTGGAGATTCTGAAGAGGGTACCTGTGTGTGATTAGGTTCTCTTGTCATTAGTTTACATTTAATTTTGGTTAAGTGTCTGTCTTCAAAAGACTAATATTGCATAACCACAAACATATTTCACAACATAAAAAAACAAGTGAAAAACTGCTATAAAAGCCTGATCAAATTGGAAAAATCAAGCTACAAACAAAAGAACAATGTGTTGGCAGTAGTAAATGTTAAGTATATTCTCATGAAAGTTAAAAGTTAACTTGATAGGATATGCTGTAAGGCTAGAATATATTGTAGATAAATTGGTCCAGGCTCGTTTCACCGTCATTTAAAAAAAGTTTATGAGAGCATCATGCTTTTGAAATTACTGCTGAACATTCTAAAACACGTCTACTTAAATGGTGTAGCATCCGAGAGTGGGTGTACAGGGGCGATGTTGCTATAAGGGAGTCGAATAGCCAAGTGGCCCCAAGGTCTAGCCATTCCCTTCACAGGCAGACAACATCCCACTTTTACTGTTTCAGGTAAGGGCGGCTCCACTTGTCCACGAGTGATGGTCTTCGGCTCTTCCTGTCTCTACAAGATTTAAAAACTCTTTCAAATTCATCTTCTATACCTGGTTCCTACTTCCTCCACCAATTTATTGGAGATATTATGGGTAGCTTGTCAATATAACTTACTTTGTCACTTAACATCGAGTTTTGATATAGCATATTGTGGGGGGTTAACTTGATATTTGGAAAAAGTTATGGAAAGGAAAGGGTTTTGGAGGTAACTGGAGAAAGTGGTTATAAATTTGGTTTCAAGTTTTTGTGCTTAATTGCATTGTTAATGGAGAGCTCAAAACTTGGTCCAGGGCTCGAGGATGGGTGACCCCAAATTTCCACGTCTCTTCAAGCTAGCTGTCTTGAGTCAGGTCACAGTTGGAGTCAAGTTTTGGGAAGTCATTTGGTTGATTGTCTTTATGGGTGAGTTTAGTTCGTGCATATCCTATGGACTAACATCATCGGCTTCATATTCGCAAACTTATCTTTGAGAGCGTCTCAGGTCCTATAACTGACTAATCTTAACGTGGGTAATCAGGATAAATTTAAGTTCCTGATTTAGCAGATTGGAAACTTATTCTGAGAAGACAAAAAGTATGATATCTTTGAGCCAGGTGTGAATTTTGGTTTTTACTGAAGAAGAATTAATAAGAAACTCATGTTTTAAGAAAGATTCAAAATAAAGGTTAAAGAATAATTTCAAGAAAAATAGTTAGAAAGAGAATTTGGGAAAGGATGAAGAAAAATGAAATTGCCTGAAAAAGAACAGAGCACTGGAGATTTGGTCGGAATTGGAAAGATCACCAAAGTTTCAGGAGGAAGTTGAAAGTCAGAGCTACTATCAAAATTAATTCCGACCACAGGAGGTCGGTTAACTGTAGTACGTCAAGTAAGGCGGTGTCTTAATTTGCTTATTTATTTTTTCCCTGTAAAATAAAATAAAATGCTTTCTTATATACACCTTAATTAATAGCCAAACTATCCCAATCTTTTTCCTTTTTTCACCTAATTTCACAACAAACTATCACCATTAGAAATCTCTCGTGAGGAAGCTCGGACTAGATCTTCTAAAAATGGAAACATCATATCGTAAATGACATTTGTTTTATGGTAGTAAACTGACATTAGGAAAAAGGAAAAATCACATATAATTTAATTCATTTTTTACTTTAAAAAAATACAAATTATTATTTTTACTATAAAATATAAAATTCCTAAATTTCATTGGTTTCACGGAAAACTTTTCCCAAAAAATGATTTTCGAAAAATATTTTCTAATGAAATTCTTTTCAATGATAATAGCTTATTTTTTCTTGTTTGGTTGTCAAACTAAAAATGAGATGAAAATAATAATTTTTTAGTGTACTTCGTAAAAAAAAAATTCAATTCGCCACAATTATATAAATAAATATTACCATATTTATACTTTTTCTAAAGACAAAAAAAAAAAAATTGACATAATAAGAGGAGAGAAATATTACCAAATTGGAGAGCTTAAATATGAATAAGAGATATATGTGAAAAAATAATTGATTTAATTAAGAACAAATAAATTAATTTGCTAAAGAGCGGTAAAAAAAATAATGAGAATAAAAATAAAACTTATTGTTGAGAGATAGAGTAAGATATCTTTTGTAAAAAATGACTTAAAAATTTCAAATCTATAAGTCATTTTTCTAAGAAAATGAAAGAATTTTTCGTTGTCCGAAAAATATTTTACGATTAGGTTAATCATGTTTTTGTTGACTTGCTAAATATTAAAAAAAAAAATCTTTAAAAAACGTTTTACTTAACAAACAGAGCGTATCCGTATGAGACCCGTTCTAAGATATACTTACATATATAAAAATAAAATAAAATCATATATATATATATCAATCTTTTTAAAAAAAGAATTGCACATAGTGAAATTCAGGATTACTAGTGTTAAAAAAGGGCTCTGGGCTTGGACAATCAAAACTTACAAGTTGAACCGGGTCCCTTAACCGTTCAAGCTCATCAAATACAAAACAGTTACTTTCTTATCCACCCTTCCCAACCTCATATTACAGTTTCCAAGAACCACCACAACACTCTCAGCAGCCACTCCAATGGCTCTCACAACAACTCGAATCCTCTGCAGCACTCCCACCAAATCACCATACACCACACAATTTCTCCGCCGTCCGATCTACTTCCCATCAAACCCATGTGGGTCCCCGCCGTTTCCCTCCAGAACTTGTCACATAGTCTCCTTTGCCAAGAAGCTCTCCTCTAGGACAGGGAAATTTGACAGCAAGAACAAGAGGAGCTCAACTTCAACAAATGAAGGAGGGGATGAACGGACGGCTGAGATTGGGAGCCCCAATGGTAGTGGTAGTGGTGGTGGATTAGGGACCGTTGATTCTGGGGGTGTTGAGAATTTTGATGGGTATATCTTGCCTGACCTTCCTGGGACTGAAAAGGATTTTTGGGAAGGGCCAGAATGGGATGCTTTTGGCTTCTTCATACAGTATTTGTGGGCTTTTGGTATCGTTTTCGCGGTATTCTCTCTCTTAGATTTCTTGTTTAATTGATGATTTATCATGGATTTGGGGGTTTATTTTATGTTGAATTTGTTTAATGAGCTTATGGTTTAATATTTCAAAATGGGTTTTTAATAATTGGATTATTTGGACATTCATTATCTTATTAAATTGGAATAGTAACCTAGTAAGTGTTTCATAATCATAATTACAAGGTTCAATATATTTATAATGAGGATTATGTTATTAGTACTTAATTTGTTTTGATTACGTGTGTAGTTGTTCTGTTAAATGATTTGAACATTATAATATCCAAAGATATAGTTTGGAGGAGAACCATACCCTGATTTGTAACTGAAATAGGCCCGAGTAATGTAATAGGAATGCATTAAAAAGAGTTTTTTTTTATAAAAAAAATACAGTCTCTCTAGAATGCGGAGTGCTTGAACTATTTCCAGTAAGAGAACTGCTAAAAGAGAGAAGAAAAGTTTGGCAACTATTGACCAGTAGGAACCATGACTTATTTCATGAGCAAGGACACAAATTTGTTTGCTTTAGGTTTTAGGGGCTGTTTGATTGGAGGTGAATGGCTGAATCAGTCAGATAGACTAAACCATTTAGTGCGTTTGTTTAGATCTAAATGGCTGAATCGGTCAGATTTTTGGGTTAAATGACTAAGTTTAATTTTTTTGATTGAATGGTTTAGTCTTAGATGAATAAAGTAAAAAATAAATAATAAATTTTAAAAAATATTAAATATTATATTAAGTAATATTAAATAAATTTATAATAACTTTGAATTTTTTCAGAGGGATAAAATAATAAAAATATATTATTCAGATATATCACTTATCAAACAATTTTTTTCATTCAGTATTCAGAAATCTATTTCATTCAGCTCATTTAGATTACTTAAGCATTCAGAACTATTTCATTCAGTTTTTATCAAACACTCCCTTAGTTCAGGATTGGAAATATTATCTCAGTTCCTTTCTTCATTGCATTCATCTTTGCAACCCCTGGTTACAACATTAAAACCATGTTGGAATTGGTTTTGTGCACTGCAACTCAATGCGGAGGCATGTGAGAGTTGGGTTTCAAGAGTGAGGGCTAGGTATTTATTTAGTGAATTCACATCTAAATGGAGGAGACTGTAAGTTATATGAATGAGGTTGAAGTCACACATTGGAATAACCTGCAAAAGAAAGAATAGCATACATGGTTGGAGCTATAATCTATTGGATTAAGATCATTATTAACATTATATAGGGTCCTTCTACGAGTGACTTGTGCACCCCTTCACCCCTAAATAACCCTGTCCAATATTAGATTCACATTACAGGTAAGGGGCAGCCTAATGAAGAATTCAAAAGACCTGTTGTAAACAAGTGGTTCTATGACTTCTGTCTTCTATTTCTTAGTTGGACGAGTGTTTGGCCATGTATCTTGATTCGACGAGCATGTTGGTCACATGTTTGTTATAGTGTGTTGGATACTAATTCTAAACTATGCTTAAACACATTCAATTTTATGTAATCATGTTAGGTATTAATACTTCACCCTACCAAGTGTCCCAGGAATCAACACTCTCATGTATCGATAAGAAATTAAAATCCTAAGTATGGATTTTGCTGACACGCATTCAATTTTATGTATTATAAAATTGAGGGAGTTACTTTTTATGCCCTTTAAGCAGCATGTGGGACTTTTTCATGACTCATGCTTTATATATATATATATATATATATATATATATATATATATATATATTACAGTTGCACTCCTGTTGCTACTTTCATGCTCTCTTTTCTCCTAATAAAATTTCACGACTTAATCATGACTCTTAAGGTTGGCTTTTAAACTTTTCTCCATTTTCTTCTTATAGTTAATTTCAAGTGGAATTGCGGTGGCGACATATAATGAAGGTGCAACAGATTTTAAGCAGACCCCTGCTTACAAGGAATCAATTCAATCACAAGAGCTATTAGAAGAACCTGAGGAATCTAATTCGGATGTCTTCGAGTCTAACCCAACTGAAGAGGCACCTAGTTTGGAATAGCTGTTCCAACTGAATCCATGGATGTTATACCTTGGAATGTTACAAAGTTTAGGCAAAGAAACAATCCAGCCACAAGAATTGTCCTCAATTTAGAAGGTAATGTTATATGCTGTAATTTCTTTTTAGTTTATTTTATTGTTAGATCGGTATAGAAATGATGTACAAGTAAACTGCAGAAGAGATATTCTTATGACTGTGTAAATGTGTTTCAGATTGTTCATGTTAGCTACTTTGTGATTTGAGTTATAGTTCAATACTGGGGAAAAAAAATGTTTTGACCTTAAGAATTTAGTAACTAAGCCTCTGATATCTTCTTGTGTATAACTTATGGAAGTTAATCTTGTTCATAGTATTAGCAACAAATTTTACTTCCCTTTGACTGAAGAGAGGAAGTTGCTATTTTTGGTTATTGAGTTTCCTCTTCAAATAGTAATAGGTCTGAAATCAGAGCAATCTGATTACTGATCCTTCTATTTAGGAAATTAAGTACTATATTATTTGTCAAAAAATTGCGTTTGACAATGCCTTTGTTTCTTCGATAAAGCATTAAATTATAGCCTAAACCAATAAAACTTCAAAGCCAGTAATAAATAAAATTTAATAAGCAGTCCGTTAATAATAAATTTACTCAAGATGTAATTGATTTAAAATAGAAATAAAATACATAGACATATAAGCAACAATAGAACACCATATTATGATATCTTAGAAAACTTTAATTAGTTTGAAACTCAAAACTCAACATATAATGTTTATCAGCACAGACAAAGACACCACTGCAGCTACCACCACCCACAAGTGAATCTCTGTCTTAAAATTCATACATGCATTTCTGTGAAAGCCAAGTCCCATAATGCTTGATCTGGGTGTCACCACAACCATTGGAGAAGCTGAAATCACAAGAAAATGAGCATCTCAAGAAATTTGATTTAGAAATCAAAAATTAATCTTCCTAACTAGACTTTTAAAAAATACTCCCTCCGTCCCAACATAAAAATCCTTATTACTATTTTAGATTGTCCCAAGTTAACTGTCTACTTACCTTAAATAATTTATTTTGTTCAATAATTTGCCTATAATATCCTTAGTATTAATTGTCATATTTCTATTCTCTATGCATATTTATGGAGCATCATTAGTTATATGCAGAAAACTATACAATTAAATTAGAATTTAAATATGGATAATTATGTCATTTTATCCTCTTTCTGAATATGCACAAAAAGTCAATCAGGACTTTATCCTGGGATTGAGGGAGTATTAAATTATAATCTATTATTCCAGAAAGTAAGGTCCTGTTTGGACATCCCTATATATGTATACACACACAATATAAGCATGTCCAAGGGTAACAAAAGACGGGGTAACAAAAGACGGTTAAATGACACATCTTATGAGGTCTGAGCAAGTCTGCTTACCAGCAACAGTAGAATTGGTTTTGGTACCAAAGGAAATCTGAGAAGCAGGTGAGGTAGGAGGCGAAGGAGCCCCTTCACAAAACACAACAATAAGACACAACATCAATAATATATTATTGCATTTAGCATTTGTGTTTTAGCATTTGTGTTTAGCATCTAAAAGATGTACAAAATAGATTTCAGAGGAAAATGTGAAACTAGGATACTGTACATTATATATATATATATATATATATATATATATATATATATATGTTGAGGAAGTGTGAACCTGAACAAATCGAGATGTCAACTTGGAGACGGCATAGAAGTGGGAGCTGTAGAGCAAGTGTGTGATTGATAGGTAAAGAACTCAAAGTAGAGTCATTCAGCAAGAGGCAAAGACAACCAGCTTGCTGGTTGTAGATTTGTTTTAGGTTATCGCAACAAGTTTGTGGTGGAGAGGGCACTCTACCCTGAACAAATGGTGCGCATGAGGCTAAAGGTAGTAGGCTTGTCCCGCATTGGGCGATGGTGGTACCTGATCTAGGATTCTGTGAATAGGTGGGTGGTGCAAGGTAAGAGAGAATTACAAGAAAAGTATATTTAGTTGTGGGAAGGAAGGAGTGATGCGGAAAGGCCATTCTATATGTTCGTCAGGGTAGCTAGACTATATGTTCTGTTTCTGTGGAGAACTTACTTTCTAAATAGGTGAAGATGCATTGATTTGGTGAGGAAATTTAGCATGCTTTATGTGTGTCCGTGAAAACACAATTTCTATTATCTATCTGGTAAACAACCATTTTGGAGCTGCAGTAGCAATTTTATTTGAAAATGCAGCATGCATGATATGATGATATCTCTTTTAGAGCTATGTTTTCAACTTGAGAAAAGAAGGAAAAGGAAAAGAGTGGGAAAAAGAAAAGAAAGTTAAAGAAAAAGTCTATACCTCTAAAAGAAATTAATATCGAGTATTATGTTGAAGTAGCAAAATAGAAATGTTTAAATCTCCATATAAGAAGGAATATATGAAGGAGCTATGTGGCTTATGTGTTTATAGATATGTATGAACTGCTATAGATTCATATATGTATGGTCACATGCATGAAGGAAGCTCAGATTCAAGATCAAGAATGCGGTCAAATCAGAAAACGTATAACGGATGGACAAAAGACAAGATTCAAAATAGATGACAGTGGATTGTAAATTAAATTTAATTTGATTATTAAAGTGTTCTTGTAATTATTTAAACAAGCTCAAACAATTAATTAGGTGAGAGACTTGTGAAATTTACTTTGTGGGTGGTATTACTTTGTTCTTCTTCGTTTAGCATCAAAAAGAGTAATCATATCACTCTCGAATTCAAAACGATGCATACAACTCACACAAGCCTTCTGTAATATTATGTCTTATCTTTTAATAGTTAAGACGTAGATAATGTTTGGATACTGTGTAGTTCTTCTCTTTTTTAGTATTTCTTGGAATATTGCTGACTGAATTTAAATACTAGAAAAAGTTTAGGAAATGTGAGATAAATGCATTTATTCGGTAATTTGTTTCTTGGCAGTTCTTGATAAACTTACTTTAGAAACTCTAGTCCCTTTTAAAAGAGCAGTATTTATTTATTCACTTTATTGATTTTTTATATGATTGAAATACAAAACTGAACCTCTTATTTATAGGTTTTTCATTTACTCCTTCCTCGAACCTTTTTTTTTTTTTTTTTTTTTTGACATAACTCACCTTTTAAGTTACATAAGTGCTAAAAAGAATGCCCTACTGGCTTTTTAATTCGAAATAATAATATGAGTAACGGATTTAGGGGTAGAATGGGAATAAAAAAAATTAGAAAACAATAAAAGAAAAACTAAAAATTAGGAATTTAAAAATATTATCATTTTAAGAGTAAAGTAATTTTTTAAAATAACAAAACTAGTAATGAGTTACTAATCAATAAATGAATAAATTAAATTAGAATATATAAAGTACCTGAGTCAGTGAAGTATTGGCCTAGTATTGAGGCCATGCAAATCCCTCTCTCGATCCCCAGCAAGTCTCTCATAAACAAATCAATTGATTAATGAAGAATTAACTCCCAGCAGTTAATAAGAAACACCACCATGGCACCATCAGAGGTGGCTTCGCCAATTCCCCAATACCCAAAGTCGCCGCTGCTTTCCACCTATCCCCAAAATCATCAAAAGCACCCTCATCGGCCTCATAGTTCGCTACCCAAGATCCGAACTAATGATTCGCATCACCTTCTCCAATCCCAACTCCATCTCCAGTGCCAAAAGAATGACTGGTTTGTTCCTCCATCGTTGTAAAACCTATTTTTTAGTTTTCTACTTCAAAATCCTACGTTTTTTCTGCCAAGTCTTTCGATATTTTCAAATTAAATTCCATAATCTCAAGATTTCCCCACAATTTTGTCATTTAAGAAGTGAAAGTTCTATGGTATGTAGCAGGTTGGGTTAATTAGGCAGTAAACTATCATTGAAACTGTTTGGATTGGGAATGTTTGCTCAATTTAGGGATTGCTGGTGAACTGATCAAATAATAGAGGCTGATTGGCTTTTAATATTTTCTAAAAAAAATTAAATGATTATGGTGGTGGAATAGACAACGTATGGCAAGTATGAGCTCAGATTCACCAACTCCTGATAACATATACATACATACACACATATATATGGATATAGTCTGATTACAAGTATATATATATATTCTGTGTCTCATTACAAGCCAGGGTTGGTAACAAAAATTTATTACAGAGAATCTCACACCATGTCAAGTTATGTTGGTGAGATGGAAGGATTGAGAAGATGAATACGGAGATGGTAATGATCGAGACAAAAAGGTTTGTGGAATGGAAGCGAAAATGACTATAGTGCGCTCAGTGTAGCACATGCATGTGACAAGCACATACTGGATTTTCGTCAAAAGTCAATAACATCCGCTTATTTTTTTAACAAAAAAGTCAATAGGTCTCTTTTTAGTATTTACATAACTTAGAGGGTGAGCTATGCTAAAAAAAAGTAAGTTTGAGGAAAGAGTTTATAAAAAGTTACAAATAGAAGGGTTAATTTTATATTTCAGTCTTTTTATATAGATTTTTGTTTAACCAATTTGTCTTATATTTTGAAATTCTATATGAATAGGTTCAAAATAAATATTCTATTTTTGCTTCTTCCAATTAAGTGACCCCAAGTCTTCCATCGTTGAAGCTTGACTCTATACTTTTGAGAGTTATTTCTTGAAAATAAAATAAAAAGTTGTGGCTATATTTTCAAGCATAAAAAAATATTTTCAAACATAAGAAAATAATTGCTACGATGAAAGATGAAAGAGACAAGTGTTCTACGTAATTGCATGGTGCATATTTTCAAACACAAGAAAATAATCGTTACAATGAAAGAAAATAATCAAAAGAGACAGCGTCATCAAGAGAATACCCTACATGGTGTTCTACATGCATAGTGCATATATATTTTCAAACATAGGAAAATAATCGTTAAAATGAAATAAAATAATCGTGCATGGTGCATATTTTCAAACATAAGAAAATAATATATTGTTACGATGAAAGAGACAATCTGAATTAGTTCTACATATATACTGCATATATATTTTCAAACATAAGAAAATATGAAAGAGACAAGATCAAAACATAAAAGACAACGTGGTTTTGGAAGGATAAAAAATGAAAAACCATTTAAATCAGTCAGACGCTACGATGAATTAATTGAAAGAGGAAGTAAATAATTGCTAATTAATTTATTTAGCATTGTGGTTAGCTATGTCATGTTTAGACACAGTAATTAACCACTGTTAAGAATTAGCTATAATAAAAGGGCAGGGCAAATTGTATTCTGCTGCTGCTCTTTACTAAAAATTAAGACTAAAAGCTTCTTGCTTTAGCTGCAAAGCCATTGGGCGACGCTTACAACTGATGGACAAGAGACTATTAAAACTTACAGTTGACTGCTGCTGCTGCATTGAAGCTTTGTTCTGAATGGGATGAATTTGCAAACTGATGCAGTTAAATTATATATACATACATGATGAGATGTATCTGTTTTGAGTGCAGCAGTGAAACTGTAATTTTAGAAATGATGGATTCAATACACACTCCACAGCTGATGTTGTAAGATATTTTGTCACTGTCTTGTAAACTTTCATGCTATAGTTCTTAGATATATATTTTTAATTTTATTTTTTTTAACTTGGAACTTAAGTTGTTCTGCATTCAATTAATTGCTTCATTTAATTATACAGGCTTCATTTTATTTTTAGTTTCCTCTCCATTATTATATTTCACCCAATTTCTTCCAATACACTTGACGTCACAAATATTACATTTAGTGACACCATAAAATTGTCGCAAAGAATTGTATTGTTGGTACCGTGACTAAAAGCAATATTTTTGTGTTGCTAAATGTGAATTCATATATGGAGAGGGATATAAGAAGACTGTTTTACACTGTTCTTGCAGTATGGTACAACATACTTTGTCTATGTATATTATTATGTGCAAGAATTCAGGAATAACTCCAGAAAATCATTTCAAACCATAAAGTAATCTTTCGGCAGCATCAAAATCACGCATTTTAGGCAGTTTATTTTACAACATAGAGCCAGAATACTATACAGAATACAGACTAGACAAGATTTTCCAAGGAACGGACGGTTGCTAACCAAATCAATACATAATGCTACCTCCAAAATTATCTGAAAATATACATGTCTCACAAAAATGGAGGATAATTTAAGCTCTGTGGCTTGACACAATCGGATTGCATCCATCCAATATGCTGGTTTACATTGTCATATACGATTAATTGTCCACGCAATGAGACATCTGCCAAAAGGTAAACCATATGCACTAGGTCAAACAAGTCAGTGTGCATGTTTTTGTGACACAAAGATAAACGGCGAGGTTGCTTATGTCATAAAACACGGTAAATATGACATTATAATTCGTTCTGGTGTAATATTTGCCCTTATATGGACATAATCTTAATTTTTAATGCACAAAAAACAATAGATATTGTGATTTTCGTTAATGATTGTGTTCTGCAGATACCAGTCCACTGATAATACTACCTTTTGCTTTCTCATGTACAGAATAAAATAAATATGACTACTCTTGTAAGAGCTCCAGCCAAGGGTAACCCAAAACTCAATGTGCACAATACTGACTATAAAGACAAGGAAATACAACAAAAAATGCTAAAAACATATTGTCGTCGAACAGGGATTATTGAAGATGCTAAAAATATAAAGCATAAGCATGTAATAGAAAATATATTGAAAGTGAAGCATTTTTAAATGAAGCCTATGCAATCACATCATCAACATCCTACTATGATCCTTCTTCTCTAACCATAAAAGCATGCTGGTTTGTGAACTTTAAATATGAACAAGTGACGTTCTAAATTCATCATTTATATCAAATCAAAAATTTATAAGAATAAAATTTAATTAGTCAAGATTAAAATATAAAAATTCCAATTGCCACAAGAATTACTAAGAATAACTATATTGAGAATTACTAAGAAATCTGATTCTTTGGCTCTAGTCTTGAGAGTAAGACCTAGAATATCCAAATAGAACAGAAAAGGAAGACAGAAAAGGTGGCTTGTTTTATTTCAACCATACATAATACTTCTCAAAGTAATATACTAACCCTTTTCTTTACTAACTCTTTTTTTTTAGGAAAAATCACAAAAATAAGACTGCGGGAAGTCAAAAAAGATGACTACAAACAAATTCAGATTTTATTTACTTATAAGGAACTGAATGGATGTCATATAGCTGAGTAAAATGCATAAGTGACCCCTGTTATATAGGAGTATTTGGTTATTGTGCCCCTTTCTTTTGTTTAATGCAAAACGAACATTTTACTATATAATAATTTGGATTGTGAACCCTACCATACCATGTGGCATGACTTAGCTAACATTATTTGAGCTTTGTGCCCCTTTCTTTTGTTCAATGCAAAACGATCCTTTTACTATATGATAATTTGGATTGTGAACACTACTGTGCCATGTGGCATTGACTTGCACACATGGCACGCTGACGTGTTAGCTAACATTATTTGAACTTTAAAAGACCTCTTTTCTCAAGATTTGAACCTACAACCTCTTAGTCTGAAAGACTAAAAACGGCTATGAATACTGAGTTACCAACTAAGCTAAGAATGTTAGTGGTATTTTTCCACTCAAATATTAATATACCCTTCTCCTCCAATTCTCTCTCATGGCTAGTAAAAGTAATTTGATTCTCATTTGTCACCGTAGTTCCTCTGCCAAATTATTTAAATGTTGATAATGGTATTTTATGTTGTTTTTGCTAATTATATACATGCAATAAAATATGACAAAGGTTTGATAAGCAAAAACACTAGGCGGAGGACTACATATTCCACACCTTGATATTTAAATAGGTGAAATATTAGCTTAAAATTTCAAGTAGCAAGCTACAACTACTATTCTACGACATAAATTACATGAAACCAAACATAAATCAAGAAAATCCCAAACAGCCATAAAGCAATTTTCCAACATTCTAGCTGGCATACCAATTTTCATAACTTTCCATATGGAGCATCACTCAAGAGGCTATGGTGTAAACCATGTAATGAGAGGCATGGGGATGGGGAATTTCAGAGCTGGCAGCAGCCTTTGGTGTAATGACAGAGGACCGTTTTGTTTATACGATTTAACTATATTTGTGTGAAAATTATTAGATGTATTCTTAGCTTGGCTGGTAAGCAAACTGTTTTTTGGTCTTTGGGACTAAGATATTGTAGGTTCAAATCTAAGGAGAAAGCTTTTTAAAGCTCAAATGGTGTTAGATCATCACAAGTCAGCATGCCATGCGTGCAAGTCAATGCCACATGGCACTGTAGGGTTCACAATCTAAATTTTTAGAGTAAAGGATTTGTTTTGCATTGGCGAAAAAAAAGGGCACAATATCCAAATATCCCTATAGTACAGTGGCTACTTTTGCATTTCTCTCATATAATTTCTGGATTGTCTCACAAATTCCCTATAAATTCAATACCATTCAATTTTCCTGTACACTACAATTAGCAAACTATACAGTTTTATATACTCCCTATCAGGTATCATAAATACTCATGGAACAAACATACCTCCAAGTATAATAGTGGATCCATCATGAACCTCACTTCCATCAAGTATTCCCAAGCACACATTGCCTTTATTCTGCCATACAAGGAGTCTTGTCACATATTGGCTTTACAGTAGGAAATACAAACTCAAAGTGTGTTAGACTTCTGACAAGATGATAGAAAGATATAAAAGAAAAATGCACTTACATTTATGACCAAGTACCCTTCAGGAGGAATCCCCAGCTTCACAGAGACAATCAACCACTTCCTTCCGAATTGAAAGGTTAAAGGTTTAAAGAATTGCTTAACATCTTGAACAGATCTGTAGGAGCAGATGATGTAGCCTTTCAAAAATATGTAGATTGTTTAAATACACACACACACACATATACCTTCTAAGTGAGAATTCATAAATAATATGGAGACCAATTGGGATTATGATCATAATAAATTATTATTTTTTATTCTTATCAAAAATGAAAAGTATTAAATTTTCTTTTCTAATTTGTTCTTGCTTTGTTAATGACAGCCAAAAGAAATTTAAATTAATTTACTAATAAGTCTGCCTTGCAAAGATGGTTAAAAGTGCAAAAAGATGATCCAAGTAACTCTTTGCTCATCATCAGTACAAAGGGCATATAAGACATCAGATTCATGGATTAGGAGAGAGAATTAAGCCAGAAAACACTTACCCTGAGACTAAAGTAATTTGTGAGTTTTGGGCTTGAGAACCTTGCTCGCCTGTTTTCCTCTTTCTATTCTTTTATTTAAAATTATTGAAATATTTTTTGACTAAAAAATGAAAAGAGAAGAAGAAGATGAAAAAGTGGCAGATGGGGTTTAAGGATTTTATTTTGGGGATTCCCGATCATCTGTAACTCTCTCTTTTTTCCGGTAATTTCTCTCTCTCTCTCTCTCTCTCTCTCTCTCTCTCTCTCTCTCTCTCTCTATATATATATATATATATATATATATATATATATATATTATACACACATATCAATCATGGCGGTCTATTGGTGATGTGATTCCCCGAGCTTCATTAGAGTTTTCATTTTTGAGATGGAAACACCACACCATCTTACTTTACCATGTTTAATTTTTTTAGAGGAGCTATGATATTTTGTTGCCGCCGCTATAATTTGTGAGCTGATTTTGAGAGGAGAAGAATGAGAATTGGGTGTGTGAGGTTTGTGTTGATGGTGATAACAGATGGCGGCAATTACTGGTGGTGGTGGCAGCGGTTGGTCATTTAGGTGGACATTGGTGATGGTTGCTTTTGATCTATCTCTGCTGCTAGTTTCACCTGATAGAAGGTGTAAGGTTCCACTTTTTTCCCTACTTCCTGATGTTTTACAATATTAAATGAATGGCCTAATAATTTTTGGATTCTGGAAAAAAACTTGCTTAAAAGATTGCACCTGATACTAAACTTGAAGGGAATTGCACATGCATCTTAATATAATATTTTCTCATATTCAGGTACCATACCTTAAAGGAAAGTTAGCTCGCCAACATATGGGCAGTGTAGTATCTGATGCATCCTGAAAGAGGCCTGCGGCAGAAACATCTTGAAGCTGCAATCAATGCGATCAAAATTAAGTGGGAAGGGTGATACTTTCCAGAGTGATATTTTAGATCTGTCCACGGCACTATAAATAAACTACTCACAGTAGCTACTAAATCCACATATGCTTGTTTTGTGAAGTAGGTATAAGAACTGCCACTATCAAATACTACATGCCCATTTTCCAGACCATCTAGTCTAAGTTGTTTGTTCCCATAACTGATTTTGGACACCTTAGCAAGATAAGAACTCCTGGAAAACATAAAAGGAAATAGTAAAATCAGTTGACAATGATTAAAGATTAATGCTGAACCACTAAGAAACTGCAAGATAAGAACCTCAAGTGCAATGAAATAATATAGAAGATAGTAAATTAAACTTACTTGAGCAAAGAATTAAAATATTAAGATAGAAAATGGGTAAAACAATAGGAACAGAAGTGTTTTCCAAGAAAGGTAACTGTGAAAGTGCAACACCTAGAGAACAAAAAGAAGTTTTCCTTGGACTCAGGTTGGTGTGGGATGATAGCACTAACTGGAAAAACTTTTAAATAATTTAAATTTTCTCAATGGACATTCACTGGACATAATTCATGCTTTTAATAGAAAAGAAAGGGAAAAAAATATTATCAAAGAATAACTTAACAAAAAGAGAGTAAAATCAAAAGAAATTATATTGCAACTCTTATTGCAGAGAGAAAAAAATATAAAACATGTGAAACAAATACTTAATTCCTCGCATTGAACAGCTACTCCAATGAAAGCTTTAAATAAATCCAATTGTTAACTTGAAATTGCACAGTTTCTGGAAAATACTTATATAATACTCTCTCTGTCCCAAAATACACGTTCTAATTGTAATTAGATCAGTGTAACCTGGCACGATGTTCTTTCCGGTTCATGGAACTGGTATGGTTAAGCGGTACATAGGCTAAAACACAGTATGTTAGAGTAGCTTTATATGAATGCTTACAATTAATTGAATCAACAAGTTGATTGTTTCATAATAGATGTGTTTGAGCTTCCAAAAAGGACCAAAATTAAGTTAGAAGATTGATATGTTCAATACAAATACATATAAAACTCAAAATATGGTATACTCACATTGAAGGTAGATTAAGCATCGGAACCCACTTCATCTGCCCATGTGGCACAAAGTCATCTCCTAAGAACATATATCCACCACCACCTGCATCAGCTGTAAGGCAATGCCCTATGACATTATTTATGATTCCCTGGCTTGCCAATTGAGAAGGTAGGCTAACTTTAGCCCTGCTAAGCCCAAGGATTCCATCTGTCTTCGTCAGAGAGCTCAAAACTACACCTTGCTGATCATATGCACACCTGATGAACATAAAGGCATGAATCATTTTGCAGAAACTTTACTTAACTGGCCTAGAAAGGTAGAGATTTTCCATGAGAATTAGTATTACCCAAAAACAACTTTCAACTTGGCCAATGATCCATTTGCAGCCTTTAGATGAAGATCATCCTTAGCGAGAACCCCCATGGAGGAGCTATGATCTGCATATTCTATTTCATAATCGCACTGATGACATGTTTCACAGTGTCCAGCTCCATGAGTTTTCTGAACTTCAGCACAAAACAAGTCTTCTGAAGGAATGATGTTGACTTTTTTGGGTTTGTAGAGAGGGTGTGGTCCCTGCATAAACAAAATGAAAGCCACTAATTCATAGCTCATAGTAAAAAAGGCACTAATTCATGATATTATCAAATGGCAGATGTGCAATCAAATCAAATACAACATTTAACCAAACAGGATTTTAAAAAATCAACATCTGAATAAAATAGAAAACTTTAACTGCTGAAGTTTTTGTGTAAACTTTGACTGCTGAAGTTTTGTAGAAACTTTGTCATTACCTTGGCACAACTAGTGCATGGAGCATCACACTGAACCCATGCTAAGTCACTTCCGGTATCTATGTCAAGAAAATAAGGTCTAGGAGGGCTTCCAACAAGAATATACGTATAATACAGCCTGCAAGGTGGAAAAAAGTGAATCATGTTAATAGGCGATTCAACATGTCATAGTTATAAGAAGCAAGATGAACAGTTTGGCTGTTGAAATTCCAGGAAAGGAATTTCTCGGAATTAAATGAATAACATTGTCAATATCATCTTCACAAACATCTATACCATAACAGAATTAAAGCTATGGACTTGAGAAGGAAAAATAGTTGCTTTAACATTAAAACAGATAACTGTTCTTTTAAATAGTTTACAAGACTGCCATTTCTATTCGAATGTTTACACTTACGCTTCCAGTACAACCAAACTCACCTTCTCCACCACCACCAAGGATAAATATCATTGAAATTTATCAGCGCAGACTGGCATCAGCCCCAGCCTTTAACGCCAACAGCATTAGTATTTACCTAACTCCCCCCGCCAACCACCAATTCAGCTCTCAAATCTCTACATAGATAAATAATACAAGACGGAAAATTGACAAAAAGGGGAGCTGCACTTCAATTAAACAAGACAAAAGTATTCCTGTACTAGGACACGATTAGTTGTGCACGTATACATAACATGGTGTCTGTAATTTAATATTCAAAACATCAAGCTTCTTCACATTTACCCATAATTCTTTCCGAACTACCTATGAGTATTAATAATTCAATCGATTCTTAAAACATAAAAACTCTATTACCTTAACTGAACATAGTTAAAAATATTGGGTGTATATTATTATTCCAACCCCCTGAGTGGGATAACACGCATTTTCGCACCTATGTACTCAGATAGGAATTCTCCCAGGTAACTGGCAACAGAATGCTGCCTATTATTTTGTTGAATTTCAGAGCATAATCGCCAGAAAAAGAACATATAGAATAAGAAAATTAAGAGAAAATTAAAGGGGAATATGCAAATATTTACTCATAATTACACATTAAGAAATGAAACAACAAAATCTAATACTCTTCCATTTCCATCATATAACCAACATTGCAGAAGTTGACATTATTAAATTTATTAATAAGCCAATAAGAATCACACATACCCATCTGGATAAGTATTACCGTTGACAGGTGAAATGGTACTAGATTTGACTGCAGAAACTGATGTTAAATTCTTATTGGCTCTCACTCCATCCTCATCTAATGGTGATGCACCATTACCTGAACTGAATTCCACACGGTTTCCCCATTTAAGATTAATGTCCCTTTCTAACATTTCGTGCATACCCAATTTGGGATACAAATGAAAGATAAAGGAATTTGGCTTCCCATCATCATCCTCATTATCTATTCCATGGTCATCAAGATTGGGGGATATAGAACGGGTTTGGGGGACCACAGAAACCCACAAAATTAAAGCAATTAGAGAGACACTCAGAAGCACCAAAGAAATTCTTGAGTTACCAAATGGGAATCTTCTTGATGAGAACCGATCTTCAGGGAGGGATGGTAACTGAAGTGGAAGCTGTGGTTGTTCTTCTTGTGAGTTTTCTGGGGCTTGGTGCAGTTTGTGTTGAGATGGGATCAAAGGTGAATCAGAGATTGTACAAACTGTTATTTCTTTTCCTAAAGAAGGCTTGTCTGCAGGGGGGAGAGTAATTATAACGATGCCTCTTAATTGTGGTGACTCCGGATTTTCCATATCTTCCTCTCTCTCACACACACAACTTCAGAAGAAATTGAAAGGGTCACCGGAGATTATAAATGACGAAGAGGAAAGAAAGGGTATTTTCTTGCACTGTTCAATAGAGTCCAAATCTTCACCGCACTTTCTATCTCTCTTTCTCTGTGGGTATACAAGTTTCTCTTGTCGATACAAAGTCAATGGTAAGACCCACCTACCTACTTTGTTTTCTCTATAGTCTATTCAGAAGAGATTTTTATTTATTTATTTTATAGAAAAGGATTTCTATTAACAGAATACAGATGATATAATAAAATCGGGGGTAAAAGGCCGACCCTCACCGAACTAGTTGAAAACAACTAAACAAGACAAAAGAGCACTTACAAAAGCACAATCCTTCAATATCTACAGAAATAAAGTCCAAGAGGTACCCTTAACAAATTAAAGATAAAATTGCCTCTAAACAGTCTAGTAATAGGCTCGCTACAAATTCCATAAAACTGATAAGAAATCAATTTATAGAGTCCAGTAATTCACCCACCCTTCTTAGTTTCAAGTCCTCAAGAGCGAGTAGAGATGGAAAGCTCAAAGTAGGAAAATACAAAGATTTTTCAAATGGGAAAGATAAATGGGCTAGTCAACATATACAATTTATGTATTAAGTAGTACAACTATTAATAGTCATTTTTGCAAAATAAGATATGTGGCACTAGTTGGCCTGTGTCACATTTTTTTTCTTTTAATTATTATTTTCAGAAAAGAATATTTATTATTAGAATCAATCAAAATATATTAAGCGAGAGGATGTGCCACATGGCATACCTCTCTATTTTTCCTCTTAATTTAAATAATGTGAAATCAAAATAAAAACTCAAATATAGGGGACCCACGTAAGAAAGAAAAGAGAAATAGGTGGGTTGTCTTCACAGGAGAGTGACATAGTGGGACCAGCAGATAATATTGCCCGAGCGTGGTGCGAGATCACTAATAGCATAAATAACACATGAAAAAACTGTGAGCCAGAGTCGTTTGGGACCCTTTCCCTGAGTATCGTGGTTGATCCAAGGCCCAATATGGCAGATTACTGTTTAAAGGCTGAGGCAAGTAGCCATGGCAGATGATATTAGGTGTAGTTTCCAAGATTGGGAACTTGAGAAGATGGTGGAGTTGTTCTTAGTCCTTGAAGGGTGAATTATGAGACCAAGCAAGAGGGATAAAGTTAAGGAAGGAGCATAGCTGATATTCCACAAGAGGTTATTAATTTATGGGCTCATGGCTAACAAAGCAATGGAAGAAGTTTGAAAGGAATGGGTGATTCTAGGTGAAATCTTTCCAGGGTTTTACAAGGATTCAGTGCTAGGTCAATGCCTTGTGGAGATCCATTTAGAAAGTGGGGGCACCTTCTAAGTGGCTTCTTCTCATGAACGGCGTCTTTGGGAGAGTTCCTGCTTCAGCATAATCTTCAGAAACAAAGAGTGAAGGGAAACTGGTGAACTACTTGCTTCTCCATTGTGAGATGACGAGGAGTCTTTGGACTGTTATTTCTAGTTATGCGCTATCCTTTGGGTGAGTCCCCATGCAGTGAGTACAGGGATGAACATTCAAAGAGGCAGAGGGCTTTGATTCATAATAATATTCGGTTACAATTTGGAGGGATCTGGTTCATTATTATTAGTTTCTTATTCTATTGGCTTCATGATGTATTTCCAGGTTCTATTGTGCATTTCGTGGATTTTTTGGGAGAGTTTTCTTTAGATGCCTAGTGTAGGTATCTTGAATTGAGATGCAAATTCAGATTACCCAGCCTCAACAACCAACACCGTTAATTCCACATACCATTGTAAATTGACACATTATGGCAAACGAGTTAACAAAAGATGCTTTCTTTTCAACTTTTACATAATAAAACAAACAACAATGAGAGAGTATGCAATATGCACTGATAATTACAGAATAATCAATAAATTAAAGCAGAAAATCATACTTATCCTGCACTGCCATTCTATTAATGAACATTGCAGAGTTTGACTAAATTGAATCTAAGAAAGATCAATAGAATCTAACAATAAAGCAATAACAGTTATAGAAGCCAATCCGGATAAGTAAGAATATGCAAATTCTCCTGCACAAATTACTTAGTAAGCAATAAATTGAATCAACAAAATCTAATACTCTTCCAGTGCCACTAGAATATGCAGATTCTCCTGCACAATTACTTAGTAAGCAATAAATTGAATCAACAAAATCTAATACTCTTCCAGTGCCACTAAAAACAAACATTGAAGAATTTGAAATTGAAATAAAAAATAAAGGAACAACAATCACACATACCCATCCGGATAAATACCACCCTTAACAGGTAAAATGGCAGTAGAATCCACTGCTGAAACGGCTTTTATGATCTTACTGTTTCTCACTCCATCATCAACAAATGGTGACACAATATTATCCGAATCAAATTCCACAAATCTCCCCAACTTAAGCTCAATATCCTTTTGCAACATTTCTCGCACACCCAATTTGGGATACAAACGAAAAATAAAGGAATTTGGCTTCCCATCATCATCATCCTCCCCATCTCGAAGCCTATGATCATCAAGATTCCGATTTTGTAAAAGGGTCTGTGGGGATGAACAAACCCATAAAATTAAAGCAAAAAGAGAGATACCCAGAAGTCCTAATGAAGTTTTTGTGGCACCCAATTGAAACCTCCTAGAGAAAAATCGATTTTCATGGCTGGATGGTAACTGAATTGGAAGATTTAATTGTGGGTTTTGGTGGGATTCTTGTTCTTGAGATGGAATTGATGAAGTAGATGACTCAGAGACTGTAAAAGTTGAAATTGTTTCACCAAAAGATGGATTATCTGAAGGTGGAAGAGTAATTACAACAAACGTTTTTAATTGAGGGGATTCCCCATATTCCATCTCTATTTCACACAATTTCAGAAGCAAATTAGAGTGGAATACAAAACAAAGGAGTCTTCTTCTCTATCAAATCTGTTCTGTAGAGTCCAAATTTTCCATGGACTCTATCTATATGCATGTATATCTAAGCCAGTAGAGTGTATACACACAAGTTTCCCTTGTCAATACAAGTCAATGCCAAGACTCACCAACTCTACCTGCTCGTTTGGGCTTTTTGACCTTCAGTTATTTTTCAGTTTAGATGGAAAGTACATGCCTTAGAAATACAAAGAGCTCTCCGAATCTAATTTAAAATTTTGATAATATACTTTTTGGAAAGAATAAGACTAATTTTGACTTCCTGAAATATTAAATTTGATCATTAATAATACTTTTAATATTTATTTGCATTAGTTAAAGCTAAATAATTTATATTAATTTAAGTTTAAAAATATTTAAAGTTAATATAAAATTAAAAACATTTAAAATTAATTTAAGTTTAAAAATATTTAAAGTTAATATAAAAATAAAAATATTTACAATTATGCAAGACCTTAATCCATTCTTTTTATCTCCCACCCTCTCATATTCCGGGTAAGTTTTCTTCTACAAAAATGGGTAATGTTAGCTGTCTTAAATTTTCAATCTGAAATAATATGTTTTATTTTTTTAGCCAAGCCTCAAGCATCTTTACTGATGTAATGATGCTGATGTCTTTTTTGCCCTCCTTTACGCTATAAAATAGAAAAATGATATACATTTTGAACAAATATGATGATAAAGTTAAATTGTAACTAATGTAAAATTCGATACAATAAGATAAAATAATAATATGTGATTTTTTTTTAATTCTTATATATATCATATATCCACATAATTTGACAATTTATTGTCATATATAACAGAACTCCTACAAAAAAATGAATAAAGATAATTAACTTAAAATTTTAGGAAACAAACTCAGTTTATAATTCTAACAATTCACGGTTGCGAAAACACGATCGTCTTGTCCCCCCTCCTTCCTAGCTTAGTCGAGCTAGGAATCTACTTTCCGGCTTGATAATAATTTATTATGTTAATTGTTAAAATAGTCAACTAAATGTATGTAAATATTTAATTAAAATTTAAGAAGATAATTGTAGTTATTAAATTATAAAATATTTATTTAAGTAGTAGATTGTTGAATTATATGTAGGTTCATTGTGACTCCCCCAAATCGGGTTCACACCACCTAATTTGAGTCGTCAAAAGACTACAACAAAATTATTACAATACACTGTACAGTACCCAATAATACACAACTAAGTTTTCACGTTAATTACTATTTTACAATACAGTGAAAACTATTATAGCAACTAACTCGAACAGCTACTCTATTCCCCTTTTCTCCCCGTTAGTCCCGGCTACGCTCTCATTTCCTGAACAAATGAACAAAAAAGAAACTATGAGCTCAAATAACCCGATAAAGAATATCATGACTAAGATAATGAAAAATAAATTATTCTTAACCTTCAACAATTAAGTTCTTAATCGAATATAATAGACAACAAGTTTTAAATCAACAGTTGCAGTTAAGTTGTTAATAGAGTAATATAAACAGCAATATTTAAATCAAAAATAGCAGTTAAATTCTTAAATAAAGTTCAACTGCAGTGAAATAACCATCACTAAGAGAATCAAGTAGATCATGATGTCTACTAGCGTCTCTATTTAAGAAAATCATCATCAACTTTTATCATCTGAAATACCAATAGTCATGATTATGTCAAACAACTGTTCTTCTTTGCCCCAGTCAAAGAGAATATTCATCATGTGTCCTTGTCATCCGATCAAAGACACTCAACAATTATATCGTCTTTATCATATATCGTCTTTAACCTATATCGCCTTTAACTTATCATTTGTGCCACAGGCCACATATATTCAGAACAACTTGATACTTGATGATTGAAATAACAACAAAATTTTAAATAATGAATAGAAAAAACAGGAAAAAGAATAACATTAGGAGTTAGCAAATTTTACTTTGTCCATATTCAGATAATGTCTAAATTGTCAACATGATGTATAGAAAAAGGTGTTCAAGTCGAAGAATAATGTCCAAGATCTACAGGGAAGAAGTTTAACGGTAAAGTTTACGGTACAAGGAATTAATCCAAAATGTTTACAATTCAAATAAATATCCACAGTTCAAAAGTTCAAGATCCATAAGTTCACAGTTCAAATATAACGATGGAAATATAATAGAAATGTTATTATCAAATGGTATTAGATGAAATGCAAACTATTAAGAGAATATTAATGAATTATTAATTCAAGAAATTTCACCATTTAATAATATTAGATGTACAAATGAGATACTTTCTTACCGTAGTAAGTTTAAATAATAGAAGATAAAAAAAATGGTATTCCTTATGAGTAAGAAAGAAAATGATATCCCTTTATGATGATGAAAACAATAATACCCCTTACCGTAATAAGTTTAAGAGTTTGAAAGAAAGGTAATATCACTTACCTTATCTCATGACTAAATACATCTTTTATGAGGTTGATCAATCTATATGTATATTCATAATTTAATTAGTAAGTAACACATATCAATTTTATGTATATAAAATCATCAAAGTGACTATATAGTATAAATATACTACAAAATAGCTTTTAAAGAAAATAATTTTTCAAAGTAAAATCTTTTAAATGAAGTTTTTCAAAATAAATCTTCTAATAGAAGAGTCTTCTAAAAGAAGAGTTGTAAACTGATGTGTGTGTGAGTATTTATATAACTTTTATAAAAAATTTACTTGAACAATATTCGTACCCTTTCAGATCTCTAACACTTAAGATAATTTGAATACATTCAGAGAGACATTTATATTAAGAAATATTTAAATAGTGGAAAGAAGATTGAGTGAGGAATGTAAGAAACTCCTTATGCTAAGCCCCCTATTTATAGTAAAGGTATAACCAATTTTTTCATACACATGTTACACATTTTAATCTCATATTTTAATCTAAGTCATTCATCAACCAACACACGGTTCACACTTTAATCTGCACCGTTCATTGATTAACACGCGTTTTACACCTACACGTGTTACACATTTACGCGCATTACACTTACGTGTGTTACCCACTTACATATTATTTTATTCATTTAATATCCTAATTATTGAACATACAGTGTTTTTCAAATAATAAATTTGTCTAAGTGTTTAATACTCGTGACTACTACCGTAACAACTATTGGCCCAATAATGCAATATGCTGTGTATTATGACAATTATTCATTCAATAATATAGAACACTGTGCAGTTAATAATGTAAAATATTGTGTAATGACAATTATTGATTCAATAATGTAAAATACTGTGTAATGACAATTATTGATTCAATAATGTAAAATGCTGTGTAATGATAATTATTGATGAAATACTGTGCAATAGACACTTTATCAATTCAATAATTTAAACATTATGTAATACCGCGTACTGCTATAAAATACCATATGCTACTATCATTTTACCACTGGGTATTTTAATAATTAAAAGTGATAATACCGTTGTCCATTTTTATTTTAAAATGTTACTGCTATCGTTTTCTACATCCGATAATATTTTATTGTGGGGTCAACCCATAACTGAATATTTTGGCGCCGTCGTACGAATATTCCCCGACCAATCGAATATTATCCGACATAATTTTTTTGCATATAACATCCTTAACTTTAATTTTTATTAATTTAACACTTTACTATTAGGCATAAAATTATGAAAAAATTTAAAATATATTTATTAAAATTCGGGGTCTTACATGCATTCTATCGGTTGTTGAGCTAAATATTTGAATGAGTGTAAATTTATTTAGTTTTGATTATGAAAAAATAATTACGTTAAATTTATTTAAATTAAAATTATATGTTAGTATTTTGCTTGAAATTATATGTTGAAGAAAATTTTGAAACTCAAATTTTAATATATTTTAATTTAGTTATGATAATTAATTTATAATGAATTCACTATATTTTTAAAATTAATTTTACAGTTATTATGTTTTTAAAAAAAAAAATCACATATCTTATTAATAAAATTTTAAATTTTAATAAATTTAATTTAGTTAGAACATTAACCTATTAAAGAAATTTACTATTAATACAGTATAATTAATTCACGTGATATGTTAAGGGAATATCTTTGATATATTGATATCTTGCAAAAGTATCTCTCATAAAATTTGTTAAGATATATTATTTCATATAAATTTGAAATTTTGTAATAAATTTGATAGAATCAAAAGTAAACATTATTTTAGAAGTTTATTTCCTATTAGAAAAATAAAAATAAAAAATTATCTCATTTCTCTAACAAGTTGGAAAATCTTTTGAATACGTTACAAATTTAAATATTATTTAATTATAATAAACATGAATAATAGAAGAAAAAAATTTAATCAAAAAATTATAAAATCAAATTTGTGTTTTTAATTATATATATAATTGATAACCGGAAAGCTGCGAGCCATCACACATGGCAGCAGTATACTACTCTCCCTTTAATTCTTGAAGAGATTTTTCTAAAAGTTTCGCAATGTAACTCAAAACTCGATTTGTATAAACATCTTTCATATCTTTTTTCATATCATTCAAGATTCACTTAAAAACATGTATGAAGCGCAAAAACATCAAAATGCCTGTATTGTTTCCCATCTTTATTTCCTCTATCGATATATAATTTCTTTTTAATCATAAAAGAAGGATAATTATCATATATATATATATATATATATATATATATATATATACACGCACACACATAAAATTTTACCATAATAAATGAAAATTACACAATTCAAATTACTTAATTTTCTCTAAAACTACCTACATGTATTATTACTGGATTGTTTAAAATAATAATTTTATTCACAATATTTATATAATTTATTCTCTTATTTATATATTCTACATTATAAAGAGGGAGAGGAGGGGGAACATTCTTTTTAGGCAAGCTGTGTAAAATTATGATTAAAAACAAATAATTAGCCTAAACCCAAAATCATAACAGTTAACAGTTATACTTCGCTCCTTTTTTTTTTATATCTCTGATTCCTTTTTTATTAGTTTTAATAATTTAAATTTCAAACATTAAATATTTGGAGAAATTATGACGCACATCATGTGTGTGTATAAATAAATGCTAGTAGTATCTATAATAACAAAATGCAAGTCATTTTGAACAAAAAAAAATTCCCGCTCAGCCTAAAAACGCATCTGGACCGTCCAAATATTGGGATAAATCCCACCGTTCGTTATTTTCCGCTGAGCGACAATAAAGATAAGAGGAAGAAAGAGGAAGAGGAAGAGAGACGATCCACAAAGAAGAGAAGGAGGGAAGAGAACGAGAACGGCAAAATAACCTACCTGTCGGAGAAGTGCTGCCGAAGTCTTCGCTTGAAGCCGTTGGAGTTGTCGACTGAAGTTGTCGCGGGAGTCCTCTTTTTCTCCCTCTCGATTAAAGCCCTAAAAGGTGAGTTCCCCTTCTCCCCACGCGCAGATCCTCTTTTCTCGCCCCGTCTCTTTTTTTTTTCTCCTCATCTTTACCCGCATCCCCGACTCACCCGGTGTGCAGTGCGGTAGGGACTGTCGCACCCCTGCTTCTTAGCTTGATAGCATCCCATATCGTTTTAACTCTTGACTTTTAAATTCCATTTATCACTGCTTACATATAGATTCGACTGTAATGATATTTTGTTGGCATTGATCATATCTAATGTTTTAGAGACTATGAAACTCTAGACCATCCAGAATGAAACAAAAGGTACAAGAAATTTCTTTACAGATAGATTAGACTCTAATTAAATTTTTGAATTTCTTAATAATCGGATTTTAGCCCTATTTTAGCTGCACAGAGTCGTGAAAGGGGTTCATTCTGTGTATATCATTTCTTATCTCCGTGCATTAGAAAGGAACGCAGCAGCACCTGATGCAGATGCAGCCCATGATGGCAGCCTACTATCCCAACAACGTAACAACTGATCATATCCAACAGGTCATCTCTTCACTATCTCCTCTTCTTCTTCTTCCCTCTCTGTGCCTTTTACTTTTTTGCACTTTTTCGCAAATTTTTTTATTTGTTTATTTATTTTATTTTTTTAGTTGTGTATGGAGTTATTGTTGTTTAGTTGGGGTTTATTTTGTTTATTATCATTTTAATCACTTTGGGTTATGCTTTTTGCTTCATAAAATGTTGTGTCTATGTTAGTTTCCAGGATAGGTTATTTTAATTTAAATAGGCATGTAATGTGGTGATGGGTGCATACTTTGCTATTCTGTAGTTTCTCACTTTTTGGGCTTTGCCTTCTTTTTTTTTTTTTTTTTTATATATTTCTTTTATATTTTTTCTTTTTCTTTATTCTGCCCGTCTTTCTTTTTTTCTTTTCTTTTTTTTTTTGCTAAATTCATCCCGTCTTTCCTTGGTTTCTTTGTTTATAGTCTTCCTTACACGCATGGTTTTCTGTAATTTTTTAATTTGTAGTATATTGTGAGGGGAGGAAGAGATTTGTTCCATTTACTGCCAGATGCATTCAAGGGTATTACGCAGATTGGTGTTATTGGTTGGGGTTCTCAGGTAATTATGATTCATTTTTTGTTGCTAATTGTTAATCTTGATATACATTTGTAGTTTGCTGTGTTTGGTTGTCCCTTAAAAATGTAATCTTTACATTTGAAAATCATATGTTTAAGAGGGTTTTCTTTTTGACGAGTAGCTAATGTGGCTAATTGTACAGACTACCTATCTTGATAAAAAATAACCAAATCGTCAAAATCAAATCTAATATGGCCATTGTACAGACTACGATCATTTCATTTCATTCAATTGTTATTAACTTTTTGTATCGTGCTTGTGTTGGGAACCAAGACAATTACTAATAAGCTAATTTTATCAAGTTTTTATAACTATTATGGTGAATTGATTGCTTATCTAAAAAAAATATACCTACTATTCTGCGCATCAACATACCAGTTCTAGAGATTTATCTTACTTGATAGTGGTGGTAAATATGCTTAAAATATGTTTACTTTGTTTGCAATGATGATAGCTGCACGTATGGTGGTGCTTTATTGCGAAGCAGCAATTGCATTTGATGATGCTAATATTGCTCAAGATAATTGCTCAAAGTACCAACTTCTTTTACTTAACATTTTGGGTAGGAGGTCTATCTTCATTACACGTTTTTTACTTTTCATCAAACATATACGAAATTTTTTATTCTTCATCAAATAACTCCTCTTTTCCACATGTCAACTCACATTTTTTATTTAGATTCATCTTTATGTACTAAATAATTACACGAGTATTCATAGTGCCGTAGGCACGGGTTTTATCTAGTATAATGATATTAGTACACTTGCAAACACGGGAATGACAACAAATACTTGATAAAAACCAAACAAAAGCAATACACATAGCCAGCCAGCCAGCCAGCCAGCCAGCCAGCCAGCCAGCCAGCGCGCGCTGCAATGATACTTCTGAATCCTATATAATTAAAACCCTGATTTCTGTTCTAACTAATAGAAATTGGCCCAACTATATCAATCACCCATTCTATACAGCTATAACCTGTTGCAACATGAAAACTCTACTGCCAAGGTCCAAAATAAATTCGTATTCCGGTTGTGAAACAAAGCATTTTGTATTATTCAAAGCAAAGCCGTACCAAGAGGCATTTATACAGGAGTAATAAATATATCACAGTACCAAGGAAGGAAGGACGCTTCAAGTGTTTGTGCCGACAGTTCATGAAATTTTGTTACAAGCGAAGAGTTGGTACTACGAACAGGTGTTTTGCTCTCGGCAATGTGAGACCAAATTTTTCATCCATCTCTAACGTGGTATGTGAAACATCATTAGGTAGCACCAAGTTGAAACAATGCACCAACTGAGCCACCACTAAACCAATATTAGTTAACCCCAAATGCATCCCTGGACATCCTCTTCGACCAGAACCAAATGGTAAAAGTTGAAAATCATGTCCCTGAACATCTATATTGCTCCCAATAAATCTCTCTGGAAAGAATTCTTCAGCATTTTCAGACCACACATTAGGATCTCGTCCTAACGCCCAAGTGTTGAAGATAATCCGAGACTTCTTTGGGATGTAATATCCATTGATCACAATATCCTCCATGGATTCGTGCGGAAGCAATAGTGGCGCAACTGGATGTAGCCTCAAACTCTCCTTCACTACCATGTCCAGGTATTTTAACTTGGGCAGATCTATTTCCTCTACTATTTCATTATCTCCAACAATAGTCTTGATTTCTTCTTGAAGCCTTTTCATTACATTTGGATGCCTTATAAGTTCGGATAAAATCCATTCGATTCCAGTATGTGAGCTATCAATTGCTCCGGTGATCATGTCTAGTATGATTGCTTTGATATGTATTCTGCCAATTGTATTAGCTAGTTCCTTATGGGTGCTTGTAGACTTGTTCTTCAATGATAACAGTTCATCAACAAAATCCTTATACTGCTTTTTGTGCATGCTATTAGCATCTTCTTCATGTTCATCAATTATAGTCTCTATTATTTTGTCAAGAGTGTTGCCATTTGCAATGATACGTCGAGTCAATCCCTGAAAGAAATTAAAATGTTATAAGAACATATGAGATTTCGCGCATTTCAAACGCAACTTATTTAACTCACAACTGCAACTTATTTAACCTCCAATGCAATGTTCCAAAAATAGTGTTGTAAAGAAAACAAATATATATTGTCCAGGATAGATTTTGTCTTTCTATAAAGATTGCATCTTAGCACAAGAGTATAGCAGTTTTTGTTGCTACTGGCTATCGAATATATAAGAGTTGATCAGGACCTCAATAATTATGCAATTGGAACCTTACAGCCCCTGCCAAGTCTTGCAAAAATTTGTCCTCATTGAAACAATAACTAGTTCCCCCTAGTAATTATTGTGAATATGATTGCAGGCTCTGTCACGTAGGAGGCCCTGAGCAATTCCTTTTTGAGCAAACGCTTACTTTGTTAATTACATGACTTGTGTTCAATATCTCGACTAGAACGATACTTCTCTTTTTCAACAAAAAGTTTTTATTTCTTATTTTTAATAGTATAAAATAATATAATGTCCTCAAGTTTATCGTCACAATTTCACTATCATTCCATCACACTATTAAACAAAGCACTAAATAAATTTAGGAGTACTCACAGAATAAATATATATCCTTAAGGTTGGCAATGAGACACCATTCTTTGTGAGATCAACACACCTATCCTTCAATTTCCCTCAATACATATTCAGAGACGCAAAAATTACTTTTAGCAACACAATTACTTGTGACATTTTATTTTATCGCTAATTGTTTGCGGAAAAAAATTACCGTTAAATGTAATATTTATATCGCTATATCGAGAGAAACTGAAAGATAAATATAATGGAGGGGATCTTAATCCCTATTTGTGGGATGGAGGGAGTACAAAAAGGGGGCTAGGGATTCGCTAAACCTCTTCCTAATCACAATGGTTAAAACACTAATTTTTACTCTGACTTTCATCAAGGGGCTAAACATTCATCTGATGGATCATTACACTTAAGCATGCTGATAGACAATGGATCATATATCTACCTAAACCTCCCAAGAATCCCCTGCCCAATCACTGACATAATTTTCCTCAATAATCCTCAAATGAACTATACCAAAAGAGGAAGGCACTTGATGATTTGAAGCCATTCTATAATTAAAGTGGATAATTTAGCATAATTGAACAATCACAGTGTGTTACTAATTAATTAATGTTAACGTGACTAACTCTACAAAAAAAATTGTTCTAAAATTCCTATTATCATGAAATAGACAACCAAGTTGACTATTTTAAAATAAATAAATAAATAAAATAAAACCAAGTTGAGAAGAAATATACCTGAAGGTCAAGTGCCCCCAAAAAAGGGACATACTCGGCAATATTAACAGATCCTGCTGTATCTGTAAGCTCTTGAATACATCCCTTAAGGTCAAACCTATCATCTTTACTACGCCCAAAAATCATCCTAAATGTCATATCCTCAATCAACCCTCCCACCATCTCACTAATATCCACCGTCTCACGCGCCACCGCCGCCTCTTTAAGCCCCTCCACCAACAACCCGAGCTCCTCCCTTCTCATCCTGGCCAACGAATCAATCTTTCTAGTACTAAGTAACTCTAGTGTACAAAATTTCCTAACGCTGCGCCAGTAAGGTCCATATTCAGTGAAGGCCATGCCTTTTGGTCCGTATAAATAATCCGATGCTTTAAGTTTAGGCCGGCTAGCGAAAACAGTGTCATGAGTCTTGAGGAAGAGCTCGGCGGCTTCCGGCGATGAGACTATTACTGTTGGGACATTGCCTAGGCGGAGGGACATGATGGGACCATATTTTTGGGACAGGTGATAAAGGGTGCGGTGGGGGAGGTTTCCTAACATGTGGAGGTGACCAATGATTGGGAGTCCTCGAGGACCAGGCGGCGGTTTGTGGTGGTGCAGTGGTCCGGCGGCGGAGATGGATGAGCCACCAGAGGAGTCCAAGGAGTAAGGAGAGAATTGGAAAGATCAGGGGAGACATTTTGGGGGTTGGTAACTTGGTATGCTCGCACTAATTACACACAAAATATGCGTAGGACACCGCCAAGTGCTAGTATATATAGACTAGTGCTTAATTTATGGTTTCCTGACATACAAATAATTTTATATGATCAACTTGGCTGCTCCTAAGGAGCAGTTATGGTCGAAACAATTTGGCCTTCTTCTTATTAGATAATATTTTGATACTCGGATTGAGTCAACTTTGAAATTTAGCCTTTAATGGGAATAAAAGGATGAGAATTAGTTTGAATTTTTCAGGGTAACAAGAGAACTAATTAATAGTAATAGACTCTGGCTTTTACTTGAATCAAATAAAAATTTATAAGTAAAAAAAAGAGGGAATTAAGTGATTTTTTTTATTAAAAATAAATAAAATAATAGTGAGTTTCTAAATATATTTGAAGTATATCTTATTAATGGATTATAATTATTATACAATGATATAAGAAGGACGCTTATATCAGTATTTACAACATTTCTTTTTTATGTGGACAATTTTAATTTTCATAGTATAATAAGGTTTAATGCATTATCTCAATAATATCTTTTTGGATCATCTTACCTCACTCAAAAGACTATGACTGAATTAAAGTATTAATAATAATAGCTTGAATTGTTATATATATATACAAGTATCTCACATATTACGATATGTGACTGAAATGTTACAGTTAAATTAGTATAATTGAATAGAGAAAAAATAAAAATGAAGTGTTTAGGATTAATTTCATATATGAGATTATTATGTTAGTTAACTAATTAATTGTTATTTTACTTATTTCGAGTTTTGCTTGTTTTGTTTTTATTATTTGTCATGCAATTATTATCACGAGTTTACAATTCTGTCCCTCAAAAATGGCCCAAGTCAATGTTAGGATTAGATTGAATCACGTTAGCCACTTGGAGTTACCATTTAGAAGGCCATATCAAAATTAGATAGATGGCAACTTGAAGAGACAATTTTGAAATTCGGCCCAACTAATAAATAGTTTTATTAATAAGAAACATCTATTATATAAAATAGAGCGGCTCCAATTCCAATACTTCAATATCTAACGATCACAAATTAATTTAGGCTTCAACATCCAACGATCTAAAATCTTTTAAGGCTTCAACATCCAACGGTCACTAATATATCTTTCATTTCCCCCTCTCCCAATTCAAATTCTAACTTTCAAAAATCTACCCACTCACATTTCCCACCCAAATCAAATTTAAAACTATAATATAATAATAATAATAATAATAGTAATAATAGTAATAATAGTAATAATAGTAATAATAGTAATAACAATAATAACAATAATAATAATAATAATAATAATAACAATAATAAGAATAATAAGAATAATAACAATAATAATAATAATAATAATAATAATAATAATAATAATAATAATAATAATAATAATAATAATAATAATAAAAAAAAAAATAATAATAATAATAACAAGAATAAAAATAACAACAACAACAACAACAACAACAACAACAACATGAGTCACCTTTTATAATATTATTATTGTTATTATTATTACTATTATTATAATAATAGTAGTAGTTGTAATAATAATAATAATTATAATTATTATAATAATAATAAATATAAAAAATTGCACGTAAACAACATGAGTCACCTTTTTAGCATTGATGTCATTTTTCTATTTGTCGGGTATTGCGGTCGTTATATTTACGCATGCAAATTAATTTGGGCCGAAAATCACGGGGACGGTTCAGATTCATACTAATTGATTAGTAAGTTATTTTATGTTACAAAAAGTATTTAGGTAATAGAGTATTTTTGAAATTTTAATCTAATAATAATAATAATAATAATAATAATAATAATAATAATAATAATATAACAATAACAATAATAATAATAATTATTGTTATTATTATTACTATTATTATAATAATAGTAGTAGTAGTAGTAATAATAATAATTATAATTATTATAATAATAATAAATAAAAAAAATTGCACGTAAACAACATGAGTCACCTTTTTAGCATTGATGTCATTTTTCTATTTGTCGGGTATTGCGGTCGTTATATTTACGCATGCAAATTAATTTGGGCCGAAAATCACGGGGACGGTTCAGATTCATACTAATTGATTAGTAAGTTATTTTATGTTGCAAAAAGTATTTAGGTAATAGAGTATTTTTGAAATTTTAATCTACACCGTGTCTTTAGGCACGGATAATTAGGTATCATTTCTTTAGTGTTTTTGCGGGATGTGAAATGGAGAAAAAAATGTTATGGTGATGCGATTTAATTGGTGTTATGACAATATTTTTTTATTTAGACTTAGAGAGCTCATTTTATACTTTTGGGTATATATGCAAAAATATTTATTTTGAATTTTTACATTTTTTTTTCCTCATTGGATCTCACGAAATGGCTTGCAGTACTACCATTTTTCCACATAAAATATTGTTCATGGATCATATTGATCGATGGTTAGATATACTATAAGCAAATAAATGCTGCTAAACTTCTCATTCTGTTTTGTCATTAAAGGAAAGATGTGTAAGATACTCGAAAATATTATATTACACAAATTTGAGTCCGCTATCGTCAATCAATTAATTACTTAAATCTGTTAAGAACTAATTTTAAGTTGGGAATGAGTAGCACACTAATGTTTGTCTCAAAAAGAAACTATGACTGGATTGAGTACTAATCTTTTTGTATTAATGGTTAGCCACAACAGTTTTAGATTTTTCAATTTAAAAATATTAAATATAGTACTCAATTGTTATATTAATTGCACCGTGCCTTCAGGCAGGGGTTATCCCTAGTTAAGGATACAGCAGGCACATAACATTGCTCATGAGACCGCGTCAGCTACAAGTAATGTTCTCAGACTCGGACCGGTGATCGAACCGGAAAAGTTACCGGGCGGACGGGTCACTGGTCCAACCAGTGGTCGGACCGTTATTGAACCGGTGACGTCATTAATATGTAATAAATAATAAATAATTAAATATATTAATTATTATATATAATATTTAGTAAATATGTAAAATTAATCAATTTATCAACACATAAATTTTTTTTTTAACCTATTTATATAATGTTTACTTCATGCAATTCAAATAAATACTAAATTTATATTAAAAAAGATATTAAATCATGATCATAACACAAAATTCAAGACTCAAGAGTGATAAAATCAAATACAAATGAACAAAAACATCTCTAGGATATATTCAATCAAATTCGGTAAAAAAATAAATCTATTTGTACAATATTTATTTTATATAATTCAAATAAATACTAAATATATATGAAAAGAAATATATTAAATCATGATCATAACTCAAAATTCAATCAATGATATATTTAATTAAGTTTAAATGTTTAAATTTTAAAAAAAAAAAAAATTAAAAAAAAAAAAAAAAAAGGAGGTAGGGAACCGGTAAAACCGGTGAACCGGTCACCTGGTCACCGGTTCGACCGGTCCGACCGCCGGTTCACCGGTTTTGACCGATTTTTGACCAAAAACGGTTTTTGGGTTTGGACCGGACCGGAAAGTGGACCGGTTCCGGTCTGACCGCCGGTCCGGTCCGATTTTCAAAACCTTGGCTACAACACACTCAGCAGCACATTCAATACAACCACGTGTTCAACAGTCTACAGGATTAAACCTATCTATGCTCAAGTGTTTACCACATGTGATCAACACTACAGGCACCAGATCGATGCAAAAGGAATGATGGCAGAAAGAGTGTAGCTAGACATTCTTGGACCATACGATGGGGCTGAGAAGCATCGGATAATTGATTGACAAATATACACACATACAGATCAGTATCAAACTTTTTACTGTAGTAGTTTGCTGATGTAATATAACTATAGTTAGTTGAATAGTTAGCTTGACATGCATGAAAGTTAGAATAAATATTGAGTTGGGCTGGCCCATGGGTTTTTGCATATATATATATATATATTTTATTTCTTTTGAATTTTAAAAATAAACTTATTGTAATGTTAATGGGTTTTTTTTTAATAGAGTAGAGAGTAATAATCACTTGAAAAAAAATGGTGTAGGTCAAAACAAACAAACAGTTTGAACTAATTAACACGACTTTAATAATAGATAATCAATTTTGATTTACTCACTAATTATTTTTGATTTTTTTTATGTTGTATATGTTTATTTGTACATAATTCAAATCCTATTTATAATTTATTTTATTTTCTTAAAAAATAATACTAAATGATCCGATATCATCTAATGAACAAATTTTCTTATTTATTCAAAATTTTGAATCAGATATGCTATTAATGAGGGTATCTCCGTTTTCAGAGTGAAATCTGCGCGCTCCCAAATAGTCTAATTACAAAAGTAAAAATACTATATATTAATAATAAAATATAATAATTTCTTTCAATTCACAAATAATGAATATATAATTAAGACAATTATATCATGTAAATTTCAATTCAATTATTAAATGGAACTAGTCTTTTGATAAAGACATTGAATTAAATGAGTAAAAATAGTTGATTTGAAACAGACAGAGTATTTAATAAAAAATTATCTTATAGCTAAACAAGAGTCTAATGATTTTCGAGAATAAGTATTGAATATTAATTATATTCACACAATTTTTAATTTTAAGAAATTGATTTTAAAAGCAAAATGCAACTCTTTTGACGGGCGAAATGTGTAAATATTATGTCCGTGAGAATAACAGCAGAAATAAAGACCACTTATGAATGGAATATTTGGGCCTAAGCCCAAAAAGCCGACTTAGCGGACCGCCCAACCAGCCTCTTTGCCAAGCATATCGAAGGAGACCAAAATCCAGAACCCGATTCAGAATTTCTCTCTCTCTAAAACCCCCAACTAAGCTCCCAAAGGGACGAATTACAGATGAAGAAACGTCTAAATCTGTAGAATTGCAAAGGCCTGCAAATATGTATGGAGGCGGTAAGTATGTGTGTATTTATATATGTGTATATATATATTTAGGTTTTAATTTGGTGTTTTGTTGCTGTTATTGTATGTATTACACAGATGAAGTATCAGCTATAGTGATAGATTTGGGTTCGCACACATGTAAAGCTGGTTATGCCGGTGAAGATGCTCCTAAAGCTGTGTTCCCATCCGTAAGACCGCCTTCTTTTTTTTCCCTCTCTTAATTTACAATTTTTCTTCTTCTTATTTTAGGGTGTTTTTCACAATGTGGGTTATAATAAAGTTCATACCTTTATTTTATACTTCTGCTTCTAGTAATTTTTTTTTAATATACCTTCAAATTATGTGTATTACTACTACTGTAGTACACACAACATAAAGTTTTACACTGTTTGATGTTAAACACTTTTTAAAAAGCCCGGGTTTTTCTTACTTGAGATCATACTTCTATTTTTGGTTGAAAGTTTTGAGAGTCCTACGGTTGAATTTTTACTTTTTGAATATTGAGGTTTGCATTACACAATTGGACAAATTCTTTTGGATTATTTTTTCAGTATTAAACTTCAAAGAGTAAAATTTATAATTTATAAAAAAGTAGTAAAATTAGCAGGAAGAAAATTATTAATGAGAACTTTAATTTTTGGGAAAAAATCCACAGAAAGTAAGACTCCAATTTCTAGACAAAGGTAGTATTTATTTGGATGATGATTATTATTGTCCACCTTTCTGTGCCTTCCTTTGTTTAAGCTGAAATAGAAGGGTAATGATGTTGGGTTCTTATTTATGGTTTTGATAAAGTAAAACTGATACCTAGCTATGCTTAAGTATGATATGATTGCTTTTTATATTCAGGTACTGCTGAATTTTTTAATGTTTGTGTTTTGCTTTCGGGGTAGCAGTTTGTAGAAGGATTAATATTTTGTTTGGGGAGGAGGAGATATTTCAGAAACTAATAGCTGATAGTAAACTAAGTCCTACATAGTCCCTTATCCGTCTCAGGTGGAATCTTGTAATAGCTGTTGCTGGATAGTTTACTTATTTATAGCTTATATTATTGAGGAATTTTTTTCCACTACTTGACCTATTTGTGCAGTATTTCTTCCAAAACATTGAAACATGTAACGCAGTTGGTTTAAGTTTTTAACAACTATTTACGTTACTTACCTTTTAAATTTTCTATATAGTGATTTTTGTGTGTAGTCCTTTCACTTTTTATCCTCTTTTTTGATATTGAAGTGTATGTCTCCAGGTTGTTGGAGCAATTGATCAAATGGATACTGATGACCCTGAAACTCCTGAGAAGAACTCTGGATCTGTTCAAGATTCTAAATCTAAAGGAAAACGCAAATTGTATGTAGGATCTCAAGCTTTGGGATATCGCCGAGATTACATGGAAGTCAGTTTGTTTAAATATATTATTTTATGGACTATGGGAGATATATTTTAATTTATTTTTAGTCGTTTTCAAACATAAAATGGTGTCTATTTTTTCAGGTGTTGTCAACTATGAAGGATGGAGTCGTCGTTGATTGGGATATGGTAGAAAGCATATGGGACCATGCCTTCAGGTACTTATTAATTGCCGAATCTAGTGTAGACATCATTAGTGGATGAAACCCTAGATTTTATCCACAACTGTTGAATTGTCTAATAGAATAATTATTTTACCAGAAGCCTGGCATACTATGCGTCCTCTTATTCTTAAGCGTACTGCAATAAGATGTCTAGAGTTTCTCTTGAATCAAAGGGTTCTGAACTTCTATTTTTATTTCCTCTCCTCTGAATCAATGTCATGTACGTACTGGGGTTTATTGAAGTCCGTAATTTACTGGGGGTTGAGCTGGTGCCATTTATAGTCATTCAGATTAATCCGCTAATTCATTAAATGAATGTCTTCCTATTGACCTCTCAAAGTATGATTAGTTAAAGTTAAAGTCTCTCCCATTGCAACAGAACAACATCTTGTCATCTAAGCATTGCCCATACAATCTTTGGCTTTTATTGTTAGGGTACTAATTTTTCAAAAGTATTGTCTCAAGTCAAAATCCCTCATCCAACATCATATTAAGTAGAAGGCTGTCTTTTACTTGTATTATCTTTCTCTATTTCTTTTGTTTTTCCCTCCCTATAACCTCTCTCTTTTTTCCCCTTTTTCTTTGATACTATTTTCGACAACTTTAGCATTCTTTTTAATTCTATGCCTCATATATATTTTTTTCCACTTTCAGGGAATGTCTACTAGTTGATCCTAAAGAACATCCGATGTTACTCGCAGAACCATCTTCTAACATGCAACTGCAGAGAGAAAAGTGAGTTGGCACTGTGAGCCCCTATTGATTTTCTGATATATATGACCCAGTTTGTCCAGTTTTATGCCAGATCATTGTTTCAAATACATTTTTTTCAAAAGTAAATTTTTTATACTAATATTGTTCCTGCATCTTAGAACTTTTTAATATTACTTAATTGATTTTAATGTTCCAATTTTATTTTTAGTTCTTGTTAACATGTGTGACCTTCATCTATTAGGGATGGGATCCTATAATACTTGGAAAATCTATTATCACCGTTAAGCGAATAATTTGGTGATTTTTATGTATTGTGTGCCTTCTAGAGCAGTTCTTTGGGGGCTTTTAACGAGTTTTTTTCCAAGAAATTTGAGATGATTGGTATATAGGATGAACAACAGACATTGGAATTGACATACTTTTACTTTGATGAATGTTGGATTTTGGTTTTGTGGGAGTTGATATGTTGTTCACTGACGTGTTCAACCTCTACCTGTGGTCTTGATGCAATTCATTTTTCTCAGTTGTTCCCGATAACGGGGAGGGAGCATGTCATAATTATAATTGTGTAATAGATATGTAGTAGTTGTTCCTGGCAGAAGTAGTGGATATAATTTTAAGTGGCAGTTATTAGATGTTATTAGTAGTATTAGTAGTTTTATGTTAAATACTTGTACAAGTAGTTTGTAGGAGGGTATGTATCGATAATTTGTATTTTCAGATTTTTCCTAATGAATATTCTGCAGTTCTCTCCCTAATTTCCTCTCTATTCTACTTTTCTTTCTCTAAATTTCTCTTTCTCTAAATCTTTTCCTAAAAATTCAGTTTATAAACAGATCACAAATTTAGATTGTGACAAGTTATCAAAGCGGTATTTTTTTGCGACCTTATTCATCATACTTTCATAAATTTTCAAGCATATCTACTTCCTGTACACTTCATTTTGTTCTAATCTTCTGCAAATTAAAATTCTGGCAACAAGTTATGAAAGAAACTTCAAGATCTCAAGTGTTATTACAAGAGAATTTTCTAAATTTTAGGCAGTTCACTATGGAGAAATATCAGTCCTTAGAAAAAAATGTAGATAAATTGTGTAGTGATATTCCAAGGATGATTAGAGAAACACTCAACTTTAACGAGGAAGAAAATTTGAATGAGCAACGTGAATTCAGAAATCCTTTTGGAAGGAATGGTGAAGATAATGGAAGGAGGGATGGGGAAGGAATTTTTAGAAATCCGAATCATGCAGCAAGAGAGAAATAGAAGAAATGATAGGATTGATTTCAATAGAAGGGATGATGACTTGAAACATTTGAAGTTGACATTTCCATAATTTGAAGGTGCAGACCCTAATAATTGGGTTAGAGATTGCAAGGAATCTTTGATATTTACGGAATAAGTGAGGTCAAGAAAGTTTCGATCGCTACAATGCATATCCGCGGTACTGCTAAGAATTGGTACAAATCATATATTGTGGGAAGAGGAATGATTACATGGCAAACTTTCACTACTGATTTGATTGTGAGGTTTGCTTTGGTTGGGCATGAGGACATTTGGGATGATTTCAAGCAATTGAACCAAACCAGTAGCATGGTGGATTATGTAGACAAATTTGAAGAGTTGAGGGGACTGGTTTTAACTCAATTTCCTGTGTTAACTTGGCTTGAAGGACACCACCAAAAAATGTTGAAGTTGTTAGAGCCTACTTCTCTCACTCAAGCATATAAGCAAGCGAAGAAATATGAGACTTCAATGACTAGTGCAAAAGCAGAAGGATTATGAACCCAAATCTATATCCAACTACACTAAATATTCTCCATCATATTCTACCAATTCCATTCCTAATAGGCCATATGGAACCAATATTGTAACTTCTAAGTTGTTTTCCAAAACTACAACATCTAAGGGTTCTAATGCTGGTCCAAGAAGAATTACAGCAACCGAAAGAGATGAAAGAAGAGCCAAAGGACTGTGTTATTTATGTGATGAGAAGTATACTTTAGGGCATACATTCAAGAATCCTCTTTATGTTGGTAGGAGACGAAGAAATGGACATTAGTGAGTATAATGGGCAACCGAATGAACCGATATTTGATGAAGACCCAGAGGAATACAATGACTTGTTGGAAGGGCAAGACAGAAATGGAGATTTCTGCTAATGCACTCATAGAAAATCGAAAGAATAATACCATAAGGGTCATAGGATGGGTGAAGAGGCAGTCTTTCACTATACTCATCGATGGGGGTAGCACTCACAGTTTCATTGATCCACATGTTGCAATTAGGCTAGGTTGTGCACAAGAACCTACTAAGGCTATGATGGTTTCAGTAGCAAATGGAAGTCAGTTAGTAAGTGCTGCAAAATGTACAGAATTCAAATGGAAGATGAATGGAGAAGAGTTTGAAACTGAAATGAGAATTCTTCCCTTAGTGGGATGCCATGTTATGCTACGAGTTCAATGGTTGCAACAATTTGGGCCTATAGTCTTTGATTTTCAGCAGCTAAAGATGGTGTTTAAGAGAGATGGAGGGAAGATAACTCGTAAGGGTCAACCTCAAGGCAATGGGGTATGTCTTAAGATGATGACTGGGGAAGCAATAGCCAAATCTTTTAGGAACCAACAACATGGCAGGATGGTATTTCTATATTCTGTTATCTTGCATCCTTCTTTTGAGTCTTATGCTCAAGTAAATTTTTTACAAGAGAAGCCACGACAAAATGCACATGACTCTAAGTTGGCTTCCCTATTAATGCAATATGATGATATCTTTGCTAAGCCTACTACCCTTCCACCAAAAAGGTTCTTAGATCATCACATAGACCTCAAAATTAATTCAACACCTTTCTTCATCAGGCCCTATGGATACTCATATGATCAAAAGAATGAAATTGAGAAATTAGTGCTGAAGTGCTATCATTTGCAGTTATTAGACCCAGTAATTCCCCTTTTGCATCTCCCATTCTCTTGGTCAAAAAGAAGGATGACCTTTGGAGGTTTTGTGTAGATTATAGACAACTCAATCCATTGACTATCAAGAACAAGTTTCCTATTCCGCTTATTGATGAATTACTTAATGAGTTAGTCCATTCCAAGATTTTTTCAAAACTGGACTTAAGGGCTGGTTATCATCAAATTAGGATGTCTCCTAATGATATACCTTAAACAACTTTTAGGACATTTTGGTCATTTTGAATTCACTGTCATGCCCTTTGGTCTCACTAATGCTCTAATCACTTTTGAAAGTATTATGAATCAATTTTTTGGACTTTATCTTAGGAAATTCATTCTTGTGTTTTTCGATGATATCTTAGTTTATTCACCTGATCTAGATTCTCACTTATATCATCTCAAAACAACACTTGAAATCCTAAGATTGCACCACTTGTATGCAAAAAGGTTTAAATGTGCGTTTGCCTTGATTATTTGGGTCATTTTATTAATGGCAATAGAGTGGCAGTAGAACAAAACAATATTGAAAGTGTGATGCAGTGGCCTATTCCAATTTCCATCAAAAGCTTAAGAGGTTTTTTGGGGCTTACGGGCTATTACCAAAGTTTGCTAAAGATTATGGAAAATAGCCAAACCGCTGGCAATCTTATTGCAGAAAGACGCTTTTCAATGGAATGAGGACTCTGAAAAGGCTTTTATAGCTCTTGAAGAAGCAATGACCAACACTCATGTTCTAGCCTTACCTAACTACAATAAAGAGTTTGTGGTGGAGACTGATGCTTCTAATAGTGGCATTGGGGCTGTATTAATGCAAGAAGGTAAGCCAATAGCTTATTTCAGAAAATCTTTGGGTCCTAGACCCCAAACTATGTCTACTTATGAGAAGGAATTAATGGCAATGGTTAGTGTTGTTAAAAAGTGGCCTCATTACTTAACTGGTCATCATTTCCGCTTTAAAACTGATCACCAAAGCTTGAAGTGTTTCATAGAACAAAAGGTTACTTTTCTCTTGCAATAGAAATGATTGAGTAAACTTGTGGGGTATGATTATCCCATTTTGCACACGAAAGGAAAGGAGAATATAGTTGCTGATAGTTTATCCAAAACGCATGAAGAAAAGGTGAAAGTGGTAGCTATAACTACTATTTCTCTATGGACGCAACAACTTATAACTTATTATAAAAGAGATAATCATCTTCAAGATATCGTGACTGAATTAGCTATTTGCACAGTTGGGCCTCATGAATATGAATTGGTCAGTGAACTATTAAAGCATAAAGGAAAATGGGTGATTGGTATTAATGGTGACCTTTGAAGGCATATCTTTGAGGAGCTGCATTGTAAGGGAGTGGGAGGCAATTCTGGTGTTGCTGCCATTATTAAAAGAGTGCAACAATATTTTTCTTGGGTAGGATTACTGCATGATATCAAGACTTGGGTGGCTAAATGTGATACTTGTCAGAGAATTAAAGCGAAGCACCTTCCTTACCCAGGATGTTTGCTGCCTCTTCCCATTCCAGAAATCTTTTGGAAGGACATCTCTATGGACTTCATTACTGGATTGCCCAACTTTCGGGGATTTGATGTTATTTGGGTGGTTAGTGATAGACTTAGTATAGGCATTTTGTTGCCTTGTAACATCCTTTTTCATCCAAGCAGGTAGCTCGCTCTTTCTTTGAAGACATCTTTAAGTTGCATGGATTGCGAGCTACAATTGTTAGTGATCGAGATCAATTGTTCCCAAGTGAATTTTGAAAACATTTATTTAAACTGTTGAGCACGAAATTGCATATGAGCACGGTTTATCATCCTCAAAGTGATGGGTGTACAGAAAGGATAAACCAATGTGTTGAGCAATATTTGAGGGGCATGACTGGACATTCACCGAAGAAATGGAGTACTTTATTGACAGTGGCAGAATGGTGGTTCAATACCACCTACCATTCAGCTCTTGGTACTACACCTTAAGAGGTTGTTTATGGAAGACCACCACTGTTAATTCTTCCTCATCAAGGTACTAAGATAACTGTGGTGGCAGAATTTATTGAAGAGATAAAGGAACAGTTGATAGTACTAAAGCAAAACTTGGAAAGAGCTCAACAAAGAATGAAATCCATGGCTGATGCAAGGAGGACTGAGAGAATTTTTGAGGTGGGAGATTATGTTTATCTCAAACAGACAAAGTTCAATGGCTATAAGGAAGAACCTCAAGTTATCTCCTAAGTTTTATGGACCATTTAAAGTGTTGGAAATGATAGGGGAAGTAGCGTACAAGCTGGAGTTACTGGAGACATCAAGAATTCATCTTGTTTTTCATGTGTCCCAACTAAAACAAAGAATTGGACCTCATGTCATTCTAGTACCTAGTTTGCCTACAGTAGAACCAAGCAGAAGAATTGAAGTGGGACCTTTGAGGATTGTTAACAGAAGAACTGTTATGAAGAAAGGCCAGTAATTTGCTGAAGTAGTGGTTCAATGGAAGAATGCTAGTTTGGAGGACTCTACATGGGAAGATGAAGATAGTATGACTCATTATTTCCCAGATTTTGATTTGAATCCAAAGGACATGGATTATTTGGAGCATGGAGTGTTATAATTATAATTGTGTTGTAGTTATGTAGTAATTATTTTTGGCAGAAGTACTGGATATAATTTTTAGTAGCAGTTATTAGAAGTTATTAGCAGTTCTTAGTAGTTTTATTTTAAATACTTGTATGAGCAGTTTGTAGGAGGGTATGCATACTGCATAGATGATTTGTATTTTCAGATTTCTGTCCTAATGAATATTTTGCACTTCTCTCTCTAATTTCCTCTCTATTCTACTTTTCTTTCTCTAAATCTCTCTATCTTTCTCTAAATTTTCTCCTTATTTTCACTACTTCTTGTTCTTCTTTTCTTCATCAATTAAATTCAGTTTTATAAAACAGATCATAAATTTAGATTGTGACAGTCATACATTTTGGTTGAAGCTATAAAAAGGCAAGGCAAAGGTAGTGAACCTCATACGATTCAATCAAAATGTTCTAAATTTAGATTTTGACAGTCATACATTTTGGTTGAAGCTATAAAAGGGCAAGGCAAAGGTAGTGAACCTCATACGATTCAATCAAAATGTTCCTTGGCTTTAATGTATACTCCCTCCATTCCACGTACAGAAGTATTTTTGAACATTAGCAACTCGCAACATTTTAGGGAAAGGCCTACTAAACATATTAGAAGGGGTATTTGATGAATAAATAGAAAAATAACAATGCCATTTAACCCTTTCACCAATAGTTTTCAACACGGTTGCTAAACTCTTTTGACATCCAAATGGTATGCAGGGAAAGCTGAAAGGAAACTCTTAGTGGCTAAAACTGCGTGTGAAATAGATTTATTCATTAGAAGTTTGGTGGTTAACCATTTTGACAAATCTGTGATGGAGTCTAGCATATTATTCAGTTTAGAAAGTGTAAGAATTATTTACTTTTGGTTGGCCTCTGTGCTCTGTCTGTGCGCGCGCGCGTTTAATGCGCAAGAGACTACAATTTGCGTGGCAGCAGATTTGTGAGTAGTTGACCTTGTACGGTCATTCATTTATTTTTACTTCTACAGTGAAAAGTGGAAGCTTAAATTTTGGATTGAAGAAATTGTAAATTTCCAATGATGATACATATACTTTCTTATTTTATAGGCATTTACGTTATACTTTTATTCTAATATATTTTAATGTGCTTAAATATAGCTACTCCTGCTGCTTTATAAATAAATGCATGGGCCCAATTCAATCAGTTCATCAAATCTTGTTTCAGTATTAGTTTGTGTTATATTGTTTTATTTTTAATGGTGGAAATTAATTCATTTCTAATCTGGCAGAGCAGCAGAGATCATGTTTGAAAAATACAAAGCTCCTGCATTATTTTTGGCCAAAAATGCTGTATGTTTTTTTTCTCCATCCTGTATCTCTTTCTTGTCGCAAATCGATTTGCAGTGAAAATGAAGATCTATCATTACATTGTGCTTTTCTTCTATTGTGAGATTGTCACAGTCTCAGATTTGTTAATGGTCAACTGTGATTTTTAATGCCAGGTGCTCACATCTTTTGCGTCAGGACGTGCTACCTCTTTAGTTGTTGACAGGTAGATGATTACTTTCCAACCATTAGTCTCGTAATCGAAAAATTCATATTCGTCTACATCCGTATTCGAAAAAACCCGGATACTATTCGCATTTGGAAAAAACCGGATATATCCGTATTCGGTTTAAAGGTATTCGCAAATAAACGGATACGAGTATAGGTGTATTCGTATTCGTTTAATATTCGACCGTAAATATATTCGGCGGATATCCGAATTCGGATCCGTATCCGAATAACTTTTAATAATAATAATAATAAACAAAATATTTCTTTTTATGTAATTTTCCTTATATAATAATTAATTTTCACTATCATACGAAAATTATTTTTAAAATATGTCATTTCACTTCTAAAATGTTGGAAATAACATTTTTATTATAATATTAATAAACTGAAATAAATTAATTTAAGTATAGTTAATGAATTTTTACTATTATAAAGTTAAAATATCTAAAATGTATCATTTAACAAGTGTTATAAATGTTATGTATAAATATTATTTAACAAGTGTTACAATATAACTTTTGGATCATTTAACAAGTATTATAAATATCATTTAAATGTTATAATTATAGATTATAAATACTCATACACATTACAGTATTACTCCAAGCACATAAAATGAGCATCAACTTATTAATGGATATCTAAACTTTAATAAGTAGAGCATTCATTTTGAAATTTAGGATTTCAAAAATAAGGAAAACTTATTTGAATTGTAATTTAGAGCATTGATTATTTATTTATTAAAAATAAATAAATTAACATTTATTCATTAATGAACTATATTTTAAAACTCATTATTTCCCCCCTTATTCTAGTCATATATAGTGTTACAATATATCTAAAATGCATCATTTAACAAGTATTATAAATATCATTTAAATGTTATAGTTATAGATTATAAATATTCATACACACTATAGTATTGCTCCAAATTGACACATAAAATGGACATCTACTTATTAATGAATATCTAAACATTAATAAGTAGAGCATTCATTATGAATTTAAGATTTCAAAAATAATGAAAACTTATTTAAATTGTAATTTAGAGTATTGATTATTGTATTTATTAAAAATAAATAAATTAACATTTATTTATTAATTTAAGTTTAGACGTTAAGTTGTGATTGGTTATGAGTACTTATTCAATTTTGTTTTATTTTTTTTAAATAATTTGAATGAATTTTATATTAGGTAATTGATAAACGAATCTGGATACCTGAATATTCGAATAATTTGTTTATTCGAATAAAATAAACGGAAACAAATATTATCCGTATTCGGATATTATTTTGAATACCGGATACGGATAACATTTTTAAAATCCGCTGAATAACAGATACGAATACGGATAACGAATTGATTTTTCGGATACAGGTACTATAGTATTCGGATTTGTTTATATCTGTTTACACCCCTAGTGATGGTTGAGGTATATTTCCCCACGAGGTATTGGATGGTTATTATTTTCTAGAACACTGCAGAATCGGGGAGGGGTTTGGGGAGTTGAGGAGGGGTATGCATTACCCGCCTCGCCCCATTTTAATCCTTAAATCCGATATTTAGTCCTACCCAAAAGGGGGAAGATGGGTTGGATTCTGGAGTTTTGCAGTGCAACGGATTGTAGAAGAAAATTAACATGAAACATTGAAGAAATGGAGTAACGGAAGAAAAGTTAAAGCAAAATGTAGTTCGTGGGTCAAAGGGCCAAACAAAACCCCAAATCTAAATAGATTAATAAATTCTTATGAAAGTTGCTGCTTATAGAATCATAGCCCTTGATTAGACATATATCTTATTTAATCCTAACCATACGATTCTTATTAAAAGTCACATGCTAGTCAGAGGACACGATAAAATACATCAGATATAAAATAAAAGAGCAGTTTGCAATTTAAACAATTGAGATAGCCCGAGTAAGTAACTCTCACTTTTTTCTAAATTTGATGTATATCTTAGTATCTTTCTTAATCCTAACTATATGATTCTATTAAAATCACATGCTAGTCAGATGGCACTATAAAATTAGGAGATATAAAATAAAAGTGCATTCTGTAATATAAAAAAATTGAGATGGACTAATGTATATAAATCTTTTTTCCTTTTTTTTTTTTGAGATGGCCCAAGTAAATTAGTGGTCCCAGTGATATAATCTTATTATTTGCTAGTACGTAATTGCTCAAAATATTTACTTTGGCAATAATAAGTTTCTTTTGGATAAACTTTCCTAGTTCCAGTGACTTGTGCGTATTTCATCTTTTATTTACTACAGATATTTCTCGATTGTTTTTTTCTTCCCTCTTTTAGATTTTGGTTCTTATTCCTTGATGAATTGAAACTGATCAAGTGAATTTTTTATTGACTTCTAAATTATTCAGTGGTGGAGGTTCAACTACTGTTGCTCCTGTGCATGACGGTTATGTTCTTCAAAAGGTATGCCTCTTGATCAAGCAAATATCACCTATTTTTGGATCCTATTATTTGTTTGATTCTTATGTATGAGCCATACTTTCTTCCATCAGATGGCCTATACAAGAAAGTTACACAATTTTTTTAATACTTATTTGGGCATATAATATATATATATATATATATATATATATATATATATATATATATATATATATATATTTTAACAGAAATCCTTATAGATTACGTGTGGGCAGATTCTAGCTGCATAATTTTGATCTATGATATTTCGGCTCATGCTTATGCATCAGATTTCCACGTCATGTTTGGCTTTGATTTACATGACAAAGTTGATTCAGGGTGAAATGTGTAATTGAATCCCAATAGGCAATTAATTGTTAAAACTTTCTTTGGCAAACATCTTATTTTGTTTTTTTTAGGGAATATTGGCTTTTGATCATTTTTACTGAGATTTGCATTTCTGGAGTCCATTTCTCCTTCTTCTTTTGATGGTTGGTGTGGGAGGGGGTGCTGATTTAAGTTCGGATGATAAAATGACGAGAAGATTAAGCACATTAGCTCAACGGATTGTAGCTCTTTGGATCACCTGCAAGGTTCTAAAAGGCGCCAGACGGGAGGCGGGCGGCCGGGAGGGGCCTAGCGCCTAGGGGGCCTAGGCGGGATTTTTTATTTTAAGCCAATTTTAATATTTTATCTTACATTTATCCAAACAAACCAATAATATAAAGGAAAACAATCTATAATAAAGATAATAAAGGCCTTTGTTTAAAGTTCAAACACATATCTATGTTGCTAATGTCAAAGTTCAAACACAAACAAATAATAAAAAATACAAACTAATAGTCCTCATCTCTATATCCCTCTACATCTCTCTCTAACTCTTCTTTTCCATATCCCTCCAAGATAATGTCCCCATCGGGCTCACACTTATACTCTTCATCTCCCTCTTCTTCCGTGTCATTATCAGACAAATTTTTTTTTCATGGAGTTCTCTTACTCACATTTCAACTATTTCTCTTAGGCTCTAGCACACTATCCGCTTCGGATGCTTCACCAACCGCTTCCCAAGTAAAGCCCGAATAACCCTCAACTTATTCATCTATTCCAACGACGTCGTTTTGTAGCTTAGTTATTAAAATTAAAAAAAAAAATTGCAGCCTTAAATTTTCCGCTTAGACCTCGCTTAATTTCTCCGTCTTTCCCACCCAGTCTCGTATAATTTTCTGGAGGAATTTTTTTTCTTCCTTGGACATAGGCTAGGCGCTAGGCGGCCTAGGCGTGGCGCCATAAGGGGGCCTAGCGCCTAGGCGGGGATTAATCGGACCTAGGCGGGGATTTTTAGAACAGTGATCACCTGTGATTGGCATATGACATGAGCAGTCGAGCTTTGAAATAAAATTTGTATTGCGAAACATTCTATCTGTACCTTTTGTTGCTTTTCCCTGCCTGAACTTTTGTCATTTCAGTTTCAGTTGTCCACGTGAATGATTTATCTGAAATGTCATATTGCATCCTTGATTACGAGTGTCATCTTCTAAAGAAGATGAGACTTGTAATGAAGAGAAGATTTACGTTCGGGTGAGAAAATGAAGAAAAGATTTAGCACATTAGCTCAATGGATTGGAACTCTTTGGATCACCAGTGTTTGGCATATGACATGAGAAGTCGAGCTTTGAAATAAAAATTGTATTGCGAAACATTCTATCTGTACCTTTTGTTGCTTTCCCCCCGCCTGAATTTGTGTCATTTCAGTTGTCCGCGTGAACGACTTATCTTATTATCATATTGCAACCTTGATTACAAGTCTCATCTTCTTTAGAAGACTATTCAAATTATCTGATATGTGCAAGCCACATAATATTTGGTGAATGGTGATACATCTGAATCATGCAATTTGAGTTCACTATAACATGACATATGCTTCACCCTCATAATGTTCCTCTTGAAGATGTGGGACGTGTATTTTTTCGTTATATGGTAGGATGAGTCTATTTCCCTCGAAAATTCTATTGTTGTAGCTCTTGTTTTTACTTTTCACTAACCACACTTCCATTTTAGAAAAGAAAGTTCAGAGGGCATAAGTAATAGAGGACAAGTGCTGGCAGATACAGAAATGGGGAAGAAGAAGAAGAATGCTTCACACTCGTTCCTTGATGCCTGCAAATGACATAAATTTATTGTCATTTAACTCGTCTCTATTAAAACTTGTGGAGATTACAATGCATATATAGAACTAGTAAACAACCTAATACTATTAGGACAAGTAATCCAACTAAGAAAACAACCCTAATGTCCTAAACTAACTTATGGTAGAAAGTAGATACCAAAAACACTAGAATTATCTATTAAATTCACATGAAAAAATGATATTTCCACGAGTCATAGATGTGGGACCCGCTCACTATTCGTGTGAGAGAGATCATGTGGAAATATCATTTTTTCAGGTAGAAATATCAGTTCCTATAGTCTAATATCAATGGAACCTAGAGACCAAATGGTACCTAGTAAACCTACATTTTACATTATAGAAATCTAATTAAACTCATTGTCTAATCATCTAATTCTTTTCCTGATAAGTAAATCTAATTACCTAATTTATGAACCATAATTATGAAGAATGCTAAATTTCTTTGGCATGCATCTCCTGTCTCTAATACTTGAGAACATGATATCGAAATCCCTTATTGGGATCAAAACATGAAATGAAATGTTTGGAATTGGACCAAACTCTGATTGGTAGAAGTAGTAGGTTAAAAAAGTGCCTGGATTGAAATATTAGTTTTGGATTGATCTGGTCCATAATTTTTATAATTAATTTTTCTGGACATTCTTATACATATCTTATATGTTTTCCCGAATCAAGATTTTATGGATACTCTTCATGATTGGACCTCAAAGTTATTATAGCTTAGCTTGTGACAGCGGCCTTAATGGTTTATTTAACGTATACCATTCTTTTGTTTATTTAAATTTTGATAACAGGCTGTGACTTCATCTCCTATTGGAGGAGAGTTTCTTACAGATTGCTTGATCAAAAGTTTGGAAAGCAAAGGCATTACCGTGAGTCACTTTTTCCATTATTTAATGACATTTCACTCTCTTGGTGTACCTGAATGAAGTAGCTGAATATTGTCTTGATATTTTTTAATTTGGTAACGCAGATAAAACCTCGATATTCTTTTAAAAGGAAGGAAATCCGGCCAGGAGAGTTTCAGGTTATTTATAATCTAGCATTTTATAGACAACAAGATGTCCTCAAAGGGACTTATAATCTAACATTTTGATGTTGGCCCCTTTGTTTTCGTCATATATTCACATATTCCTTCAATATACATATTTTTTTTGATGAATTTGGCATGCATATCATACTTTGTGGATTTATTACAACTTAAGACCTTTTGCTTTAGGCTTAATTGAATATAATATTTATCTCATGCCATTGTGCATTTCTATATTTTCTTTTTATCTTCTTTCTTTTTTCATTTAATTATTTTGTTACTTCATATTTTCACAGATCATTGAATATAATATTTATCTCATGCCATTGTGCATTTCTATATCCTCTTTTTATCTCCGTTCTTTTTTCATTTAATTATTTTGTTACTTCATATTTTGACAGATCATTACCTCCGTGCAAAAATCCCTCCCCCCCCCCCCCCCCCCCCGGCTCCCCACTTGGTACACAACTGTGTTATTTAGATTTGGTTTCATGTTTAGCTATTTTTTTTCTCTAAAATTTCAAAGTTTATGAAGCATTCTTCCTTCCCATCCAAGCTTTAAGTGAATGCATTTTCATACAGACAGCAGACTTCTGTGCTATCTGGGTACAATCCAAAACTAATATTCTGTTGATGATAAGCCTAATATGAACTCAATGTTATAATTGCAACTGATCATCTTTCTTTTTCATCATTGTAGTATCACCTTCTTCTAAGTGTATTTTTTTGAAAAAAATATTAATAAGCGTGAAACTCACAGACGGTGGATCTGGATTTTGCACACACTACGGAGAGTTACAAACTATATTCTCAGGTTTGTGATTGATCAGAAATTATTAGTGCAGATGTTGCATGCCTCTTGTTGAGCTTCTGTTTTAATTTTTATTTTACTTTATTATAATAACAGAGGGTCATTGCGAGTGATATCAAGGAATGTGTCTGCCGTGCACCTGATACTCCATATGATGGTTCGTTATCTGTTTGTATGCTACAATTAGCTTCTTTTCACATGTTTACATTGCTAGAGTTATTTCTTTTCTCTATTTTTTTGGGGTGCTAGAGGTATTTCAGCAATCCACCTGATAGGATTGTTAGGTATTGAACATGATAGTGCCTTCTTCATCTTCTGAAATTTTCTACTTCGGTCAGGACTTGGGAGTACTATTACTTAATTCCTGCAGGGGTTGATTAAAATCTATAGGGTAAAAATGATTTTATTTAAGATAAAAAAACATAGTTACACAGATGAAGTAAATATAAATTATGGTAACAAATAGTCCTTCGAAATAGATAAAATCCATTCCTCTCAATTTGAGAGTTCCATTTTCGAAAATTATCCATTTTAAGAAAAGAGTCCCGCTATGTATTGTAAAAATTGTATGCCAATTCATGATGGCGACGTATATCAATACATGTGATTGGGTAGTATTATAATGTTGGCCTGCTATTGCTATGTATTGTAAAAATTGTATGCCAATTCACAATTGCAACGTACATCAATACATGTGATTGGGTAGTATTATAAAGTTGGCTTGCTATATCACATATATCACTAAAATATTACCTACAATAGTTATCCACTTAATTGGCAACAAAAATGTACATACATAAAGTCAATTCCTAATTTAACCTCCGAATTCAGTTTAAACAACAGTGTTGATATTAAATGGAAGCTTGATTAACCACGTCCATTTAGGGTAAATTTGGGCCATAATGTCACTTTTTAGTGTATGCTAAAAAGGGGTCTTATTTTGGGACACAGAAAAGAAAATCATCATAGTTGGTATGGTCAATATGTTTGTTGCATGCTTGGTATACTCTTTGATTAGACTTACTAATTGCTTTCTCTTTATGCTTTAGAGCTTATATTGCAAGTATTAATAGTAATGCTCCTTTCCTTTATCCTTTTCCCTTTTTCCAGAGAAGTCATATTCAAACATCCCTATGACACCTTATGAGCTTCCTGATGGGCAGTAAGTTCAATGCACCATCTCTATTAGATTGGGTTCTATGCGAGGATTAAGTTAATAGTATTCTAATTGCTTTGAAACTTGAAATTCATGGTCCAGTCTAAAACTTAATTCCGTTACCTATTTCAATGGAAATATAATTAGTCCTTGTCATCATATGGCCTGGGTCGAAGCATGACGTCTTCTCATTGAGGTGCTTTTGCATTTGGATTGTCCATTCAATGATCGCTCAGTTGGTCCCCTAGTCTAACATATTTGTGTATCTATAAGCTTCTGCAATATTGTTTAGTTAATTTTAGTTATGCAGATATTTTAAAATTTGCAATCCTCATACTTACATTTCGTCCATTATCTATCATGCAGGACAATAGAAATTGGTGCCGACAGATTCAAAACTCCTGATGTTCTGTTTAATCCGTCCTTGGTTCAGGTCCGCGCTCTTGAGACCATCTTGCTTTTGATTGTGTTTGGGATTCATTATCTATGTTTTATGGAGTGTTTGATAAAAACTAAAGGAAATAGTTCTGAATGCTTAAGTTATCTGAATTAGCCGAATGAAATAGATTTCTGAATACTGAATGAAAAAAGTTGTTTGATAAGTGACGTGTTTGAATCATCTAAATAATATATTTTTACTATTTTATCCCTCTGAAAAAATTCAAAGTTATTGTAAATTTATTTAATATTACTTAATATAATATTTAATATTTTTTAAAATATTATTTATTTTTTTTAATCTTTTTTTTTTACTTCATTCAGCTGGAACTAAACCATTCAGCCAAAAAAATTAAACTTAGTCATTCAGCCTAAAAATTTGACCGATTCAGCCATTCAGACATAAACAAACGCACTGAATGGTTTAGTCTATCTGATCGGTTCAGCCACAGCTCCAATCAAACAACCCCTTACTTGTATTTACCATCTTGTTAGATACGTTTGTAGCCTCACAGAAGTCCAGTTTTTGCAACACTATTCAGGGTAGCAAAATTAATTACATGCAGTAACTTCTACTCTAGCGTAGATCTCATGAAGAGAGCTGACATCTGGTGTGAATTTGAACCACATTATTGGTGTAAAAGCTAGCATTAAAATGATTTAAATGGATATTAATGTATGAAAAGACAACATTCTTTCTTATTGTATTGTATTCATGCTTCTTTCAGGTCAGATATTTCTGAGCATCTTGTCATACTACTTTAAACAATCAGTAAATTTATTGGAATGCATCCAATCTTTAGTTTCTATGCTTGTTTGATTTGGTCTGATTTATTTCTCTAACATCTTAGTGATTGTGTTACTATTTCATTGTTCTGTTACTTGACATGTAATTTTTTTTTGTTTGGTCCAGACTATTCCAGGTATGGAAAATTTTGCAGATATTGCTACTTCCGCTCGTGGCCTGCCACAAATGGTAAATGTTTGTCCATTTACTATGCATGCCGGCTTGCTATTAAATTTCAATACGTTGTTGTTAAGGTTCTCTTTAAAATAGTTTTTTCCTTTTTATTTGCCAGGTTATAGAGAGCATAAATAAGTGCGATGTGGACATTCGCAGAGAACTATTTAGCAGTATATTGGTAAATTGTTAATCCTTGACTTGAATCCTCCTTATTGATTATAAATATTAGAGGCCTTTGTTTTTTCTTTCAGTCCCTTAACACAAATGTTGTTTTCATTGAAACTCTTCATATGCTTTCTAATCTAAATTTCTGGAGCTTTTGGTTATACTTTGGGATGGGTATCTATATTGAAAACGTTTGCTGCCATTTTTGTAAACTCATTGCACAAGTCTTTATCTCCAAACCTCTTCTTTTCCTTTAATCTGGAATTACTCGTGAATGGATTCATGTTATTTTAATTAAAACTCCAAAGTCTGAACGTCCTTTATATAGTTTTCTTGATTATTTTCCTTCAAGTTATGGCTTACATTATAGGCCAAGCTTATGAAAGCAACGCTACTTAAAGCATATTGCTGATCTATTCAAGTAGAAGTGCTTTGAATCACCACCAAATCCGTGATTCATTCTTAGATTTGGGTATATCTGGTCACTAGAATAAGATATTATGGAGTACGTAAATTCAAGTAGAGATACTTTAGATCACTGCCAATTCCAATGTTTCAGCTTAGATTTGGGTATATCCGATCACTTGAATTAGATATAATTTTATAGATGGTGCTGGAGTTTTTAAAGTGAGAATGTTGAATTAAGTTATTGTCGTAGAATGGAACCATATGGATGGTTGTTGTAGAATAAAAAATTAAAATACTCTCTATGTTTTTGGTTGAGAAATCATCAAATAAACAAAAAATATAAGTCGAGTTGGCCATCATCAGCATAAAGTTAATAACTAATGAATACTAGATAATATTTTATTTTCGATAAAGAAATTTTATTAGAAATAACAGAGAATAAAATAAGGGTGGAAAAGGAGTCCTCTGACTGAATACTACTGAAAAAGCAAAGAAAAACTAACGCACTCGCTGCCTGCCTCTCTGTGAACATATGAGATAGCTGCTCGAAAAGTTCCCATTACCATTGCCAAAGTTGAGGCAAGGAACCTTACTCATCAAAATTCTAGCATTCCGTGCAGTTCAAATTCCCTTCACAATAGCAAAAGAAAACAATGCCATTAAATCTTAGCATCCCTGTGGCCTGTGCCTCCCAAAACTGCTAAACCTTATCCGAATCAAACTCTTGAAAGCTTTAGGAAATAGGAACACTCACATACCCATGCCGCCTCAATTTCTAAAAGGAAATTCCATGTACTGTGTGACAAGGAACAATAACAAAAAGATGTGCATGTGACGCAGAACTTTGCACACACATACACATGTCCAGAGACGAGAACTTTTTCGCCCTTTGGACACAAATTCCAGATAATCTATATGATCTTGAAGGGCTACTCCTTGGTGATGTGGTTAAATCTTGTGCTGGCTTGTATGGTTGAGTTTGAATCTTGGGAAGTCGTTATGTCAAGCAACATTAGAAATATTGGAGCAAGTCCACCTTTCAAGGCCAAATAAGCTCACAATAGAAGTGAACATAGTGGAAGGACCTTCATTTTGGGGCAGCTAAGTTAGAATCAGACATGATTCTTACTATTATCTATCGAAATATTGTAAATATCATTTATTGGTCAAGAAAATATTGAAAATATTATGAATAGTATGTCTTTATCTTTTTTGATTTACATTTTTTTTTGTTTATTTGTGTACGGGTTCAATCATAGTCATGAAGATGTTAATTTTTTTCGCTTTGTAATTTTCAAGATAGTGAACATACTGCCATTTTGAAGTTTGTGCTCAAATCCTGTTCATTGTTATATGTAAATCATTTATTTTTCTTCTTTTCCACTTTATAGGTTTTTGTTGTAGGTTAAAGGTGAAGATCCCTACTTCATCCTTATCGTACCATGATCTGTTCAGACATCTTAGTACTGAATATTGCATCTTTCTTCCTGATCTACTGGTTTAAAATTTATGATCTTTCTCCATCATGGGTGGTTCTGGCACTTCTATTTATGAACTTTTATCAAGTTACCCATATCCATAGGTTAGATTAGACATGCATAGAGAATTTTGTCTTAAAAAAAATTCACAGTTAACTTTGTTAGCGCATGCATTATAACTTGTTCTGAGGAAATTGTTCTTTCTTTTTATGAATGCAAAACCTATTAGCAATAGAACTTTTTGCTTTATTTTCTGAAAATTTATTTTTCTATCTAAATTAATTATCTCTATTCTCATGTCAAATCAGCTGTCTTTCCTTGGTATTGAATCTATTGATACTGATTGATTCAATGTACCTTCTTTCCTACAGCTAGCTGGTGGAACAGCATCAATGCAACAACTAAAAGAACGTCTTGAGAAAGATTTGTTAGAGGTATATTCCACACCTAATTATGACTCACGATCTCACCTCTCGAAGTGAATATTTTATTTCTTGCTTTATTTGAACTCTATTTTTGACAATTTGAGGCCGATGATCTAAATATTTCAAAAATTGACTGAAGTACTAGTTATATTCATTAGAGCATTGATGTGTGTTAGAGTTTATGCCCTAGAGGCTAATTATTTGATGTAATTGCTTAACATTTTTGATATTATATTTGATTGAATAAATGGATTATTTTATTATGATTTCATTTACTGCGTTAAATAAATGTTAACATAATAAAAGCCCTTAGAATAATGATACGAATTATATAGCTTTAAGTATGTGACTTGAACATGAGATTATATAATTATAATTAGTATCATTACTCTTAAATGTCCCTAGTCGAGTATCATTGTTAATGGGACAACAATGATGCATTGAGACTAGTATGTGGATTGACTGATGGCCAAATCTCATTGGTCATAAATATATGAGATATTTGAGTCAATGCATAGGTACATGTTAGAGAACAATGTACTGGACTGACCCACCATGAGAATTCTACATGGAGCATTATGCAAAGTGTCATAAGAAATTCTTATAGTGACAATGATGTAATGATCCTCCGACCTGAAGTCACTATATTATTACACGAGAATTTATGTACTTTGATATCATCAAATGTCACCTTTAATAGGGTGGACAATAAAGGTGATCATTGGGTACATCATGAATCGTGTGAGGAATATGAGTGATCTAGATGGAATTTAACCCTCCTATATATTAGGAGTGATATCCATAGGCCTCTTGATTGAGTAGGACTATGAAATGCATGACCATGCTCAAATATTGATTTGTTTCATATAGTCTACTCATTGATCAAGAAAACTCAGATTAAATTATGAAGAGTATGACACATTCCATGCCTCGAGTTTAATCTAGGATATAAGGTTAAAAGGATTAAATTACATTGAAACATTGGTCACGAAAAGGTTGTATCGAATCACCGATCTTATTATTATTTGGGTAGCAGTGATGCATTGCTAGATGCCGCTCACTGTTTATAATTTTATAATATGATTTTAAAATTATTGCCAACATAATAATAACCTATAGGGTCACACACTTAGAACGTAATTAAAAGGGAATTAATTTAAATTGTAAGTATTTTAAATATGTCAATATGATTGATAGTATTTAGAAATTACGAATTTAAATTAATAGGATAATTTGTATATATGTATATTAATTAAGTAAGACTTAATTAAAATATAATATATATAAATTCGGATTTTATTTTTCTATTTATTTTAGGTTTTAGTTAATTCCTATTAACTACTATATATATGATATATCAGTAGTCTAAAAGTCACGTAAGGAAAAACTAAAACCCTAGCCGCTTTCAGAAAGAGGCTAGAGAGAAAAATAGATTAGAAATCCTGATCTTGGTGGCTAGTACCGCAGATCCCTTTCGCTGCAGATCGTGTGACGGTTCGCGGATCGTTCGTGTGGATACCGTAGAGACGTAGTCGCTGGATTGCGTTGAAGATTCGAAGCCGTTCCAGAATTCCATCGTCTTCTAAACATCTCAGATAATCGGTAAAATAATCTAAACCTCTGATTAATCTGTTTTCGCATGGATCCTATCTTAGGGTTTCAAAAAAATTTTAAATTCCGCTGCTTTCACTGTGTTGAAACCCTATCAATGTGGTCTATGATCTAATTTGGTTCTCACGACTAAGAACATTTCTTTTTCTGTTTGGGTAATTTATCATGACTTGCTTTCATTGATCTCTCTAAAATTGAATGTACCAGTTATGTTAATTAGAGCTTTGATGTTTTCTAAACTTCTAATCGTATCATTATGGATGCTTTTTACGCTAATGATGGTATTTCAGAGCTAGCGCTGTCACTCCCCACATATTGCAAGTACTATACAAACTAGACTGCAAATTTTGGATTTTGGCTATTTATATTTCCTTTCCCATTGAAATTCATGTTATGTCAATTTTGTTTTGACGAAGTATTATTAGCAAGTTATAATCATAACATTATTGGCACAATACTGAGTTTCTTTCTCCATGTCAAAAGAAAAATAATAAAGAAAATGGGAAAGAAATCTTACTGGTTGCACATGATTCATGGATTGTGTTATTTTTTGCAATGGACACAAATTTCAGATCTATAACTTCTTAACGCAATGGATTATGATCCGGATTTTTGTATCCTTAAATTACAGGAGTCTCCTCAAGCAGCTAGAGTAAAAGTTTTGGCAAGTGGAAATGCGATGGAAAGGAGATTCAGGTTCTCTCTCTCTCTCACACACACACACACTCTCGCACTCACACACAAACAAAAGCCCTTTTGCTGCACATTTCAGTTCTTCATTAGTGTTCATACTCTACCAATTCAGTCTCAAGTGTTAACCAACCTTTATTTTAATTCTTTTATGGCTATATGGCATAGTGATGGAATTTTGTTTTTGGATGAGAAGTAACTACCATCTTAAGAAAGGCATATTGGCTGTCGACTGACATTCATCCTGTTTGTGCTTATGGTTTTAATGAAATTTCATTTACGCCCTTTCTATGCTGCTTTTTGTTTGAATGAAATACCATTTCTTCCCTCGTGCTGACTCTTAAAAAATGTTTCTTCTCCCTCAGACTGACAATTTTACAGTTTCAGATTATTATTTTGCCCCTCATTGTTGTGCGAGTTTCTCCAGATGGCATGACCTTTGCGAGCACGTTTGAATTGGGACATGTTTCTGGCAGCGGATCATGTTGCACAATTTTGTTTTTCCTGTATAATACCCTGGTTCCATTTGAATGGGTTTGTCATTCTACTCTTTTCATTATCGTGCAGGAAAAGAAGAAATATTATATCATTATCTGGTGCCAGGAACATGTCCCAATTCTAACATGCTGGCATATGCCAAATGACAAGCCCATACCATTTGGAGAAACTCACAAAAAATGGGCCAAAATATTAATCTAAATCTGCTGACTCAGTTCAAGGGCAAAGACGTTATTTTATTATGAGAGAGTCGACGCAGGAGGGTAGAAATGGTAATCATGCAAAGTCTGATCTCTTGCTTCATGCTAATGTTTTAAAAATGTTAACAGTGTTTGGATAGGAGGGAGTATATTGGCGTCTCTTGGTTCCTTTCAGCAAATGTGGTTTTCAAAGACGGAGTAAGTTGCATTCTATCTACTTGTTACGACTACTATTAATTGTTTGAAGCTAAAATTTCACCTTGCAGCTGACTTGCACCAGTCAAAATTTTGAAACTAAAATATCTGGCATTCGTTTGAGCTTAATATCTTTCATCTTTTTATTTATGTGCACGTGACAGATATGAGGAACATGGAGCAAGTTATATACAAAGAAAGTGCCCTTAATATAAGCCTGTTCTTTCTGATTGATTGTGGAGTAACTGGAGTTGAGGGTTTGTAGAGATTATCAAATCTCTGATGGAATGCATCGGCTTTTGTTTGACTAGCCTGCTAACTAGTGTCTTATTTTAAACTGTGATTGAAGTCCAGATCTTTGTAGGTAATCGCATTCAGACTGTAGAAGCTAAATCAATTAATGGATGTTCGAGTTGTAATACACTAATTTATGTTGTACAATTGCTTTCATAACTTGTTCTGTGCATCCTCTGGTTCTGTAGTAGATTGTTAATGCCCATTAGGTACTACAGCGCCTCCTATTTATTTGTAAACCAAAAAGATGGGTGCTAAAAGAATGTAGTTCAGTTTGAATGGAATGACTGATTAGATCATGCAAAATAATTAGAGATATTTCTCATCTTTTCTTCCCATTCTTTTCAATGCTTTTGTCACATTTAGTGAGATCCAAATCTGGTGCAAATGTATGACGAGGGGTTAGAAAATAATTAATATTCACATGTTCCATTTTCTTACGTCGTAAAAATGATGTAGAAATCAATGAAGTTGCCTCCCATTGCTCATCTTGTGTTATTATAATTGTCAAAGTTTATATATATATATATATATATATATATTTGACTTTTACCCTGAAGATGATTTCTTCTTTTTATTTGAATATATTCGTTTTTAACAATTAAACTTGAATGGGAACATGAAATGCGAAATTCCAAGGGAAAAGACACTGAATCGTTCGAGTATAATAAAATAAACAGTTCTATAAAATACAAGAAGATTCTGACTAAATGCTGATGTTATGTCTAATTAGTCCGATTCCGATGTTATGCATGCCATATAATAAGATACTCCGTCGCCAGTTTCATTTTTTAAGTTTCAAAATAAGAGTCACATCTCATATTATGACAGCAATAGTATAAAATAATACAATGTCCTTAATTCTAATATCAAAATTTTCATGATGATGCGTTACACTATTAAACTTGGCGGTAAACATGTATAACCGTATTCCTAGTACTTAAAATGACACAAATTACAGCTTTACGCCACTCAACAACCACCAGTGGCAGGCTCAATCGAGCTTAGAAGACCGTTGCCTCCCAGTTGCATGCAGTGATTTTCTGCGTCTACTTTATCACAGATAATAACCACCGCTAAGCCATTGCAATGCGCCTCCTGCATAATGTTGACAGCTTTGTCAACTGTCATCCCGGGAATAACCTTCATCAACACTTGCACGACGTACTCCCTTCTTGTTGTAGTTGTCATTGTGCAGCATCACCTGATAAGGTGGCGCCATTTTCTTTGATTTCCCTTCGTTTTTATTTATACCCAACAAAAGTAAGAAAAACCAATTTCATTTAGTTACGTAAACCAAAAAAGAAAAATCAAGAATCAAAATAAAATAGTAATTTCGTGAACTAACACAACTTAATTCATAAAATCCATACAAATTTACACAAAAAGAAAAGGTAAGTGATATTACAACCACATCATACGATACAACAAGCGAACAAGAAGGGAATGCCCCACATCCCAATCTTCACACATAAAGCACCTATTATAACTGTACTGCTCTTCCAAACCCCAAGTGTTGCTGCTCGAGAGTAAAGACCACCCCTTCTCGGTATTCCAACCTTCCAAATGCTCTTTCATAGAATCCCCTCGTACCACTCACAATAACCGAAAGAAAAAACTGCCACTATTGTTGGGTCTCCATCACACGAAGTCCTTCCACATGAAAGGGTTCACGTCCTCTAAGCTCTAGTAAGGCCAACAATGCTGAAAATACATACTCAAACATTGGTTGTCAAGAAGCTCTCGTCCGTCATCACAACATAATTAGCACCCCTCGCATCTCTACCCATAAGAAATTGAACTGACGGTAGGAATTCTAACCCCCAAAGCACCTCCCGTATCTATAGATTTGTTTAAAGCCTTGTTGCTGGACAGATAAAGAGCTTAAAGTTGCAACTGGAAGCACAGATTCGAAAGTAGCTGTGCACCCCTTGAAGCTTAATAGTTCATATTCGACAGTGAAGGTATTATTGGATTCCCTTTTACATTAATGAAAAGTTTCTTTTCCTGTATCCTGTGTTTTATTTATGAATTAAAGCTTCATACATTATCAGTGTATACATGAGTTATGACGAATCATTAATGAAGTACTACATTTAATTAGGGGTCTACAAATACAAGGGACTCAGGTGGTGGTGAACCTTTAGCAACTTCGTAAAATTCCAAAACATACTAAAGTATCTCTTTTGATTTATATAAATGGTCTGACGAAGTTGAGGAGAATAATTTCCTATATTTGATCACTTTTGAATTAATAACTTCTGCGTATCGACCTTTACATAAAGATGTTAAAATTCAATAAAATTATAGATGCCAGGAAAAATAGCACGGGTGTAATTTTTTCTTAGGAAAATGTTGAATTTGTTGAAACAAAACAAGTTCAACCGATGTAAAATTATTCTGGGATTTATTCGGATACGTCTATATTTATCTATTAAAATTTTCATTGATGCATAATTTTCTTTACAAACGCAGAAAGTGGGCAGTGATCACTTGGCTTTGGTTTCCGAGTTTGACTTCATGGAGGACACCAGAGAAGAAAACAGAACACCACAATAAGAAATCTTTTATACAGTGGGAGAAAAGAATTTCAGAAGCCAAGTTCATATATAAAGCTCTCCAAATTTCATGTTTTTAAGGTTTTTTAGGAAGAAAGGGAAGAAATTTAGAGATAAAATTGATTTAATTTTTGGCTCAAAATTTTCCCTTCAAAAATGAGAGAATTTGGAGGGATGAAAAAAAAAAATATTTTATATTACAAAAAATAATCTTATAAAATAAATAATATAACAATTTTATCCCTCATCAACGTAACTCTCAATTACATATAAAAATATTAATATATAAAATTCTCTTGTTAAGCAAGCCCGTTTCCATCAGTTGGCAAAACTGTCAAACAAACAAACTGATTTTGTTAATGTGTGGCACAATGTGAAATAATTTAGACTACCTACACGTGTTTGATGAAACAAACAAAAGCCGACAAGAAAACTTTAAAAAAGAAAATTACCTGCTACTCCATTATCTACCCTTTATTTTTTTATGTATTGATGGGTGACATCAATCATATAAATTTTCATTTCAAAATACAAAAGTCATCTTGTTTTATCAAGTCAATTAATAAAATATTAAAATTGATATTAATTATTAATTATTTTGAAATAATAATTGTATTAACTTAAATTATATAAATTTATACCAAGTTAAAATAGCTCAAATTTATATCAAAAAGTTAGATTAACTTTTATATTTTAAAAGGTTGGGAGTATTTTAAAATAACACGAAATAATAAAGAAAAACAAAAGTAATTACTAGTTTTTATCTGTCAACTTTTTATTATGTGCGTACAAAGTTTATTATGACTCAGTTAATAGTTGTATATTGTAAATTGTTAATATAATTATTCATGTTTCTTATTTTTTTTGTTCATAATAATTTTATAATTTGAGTTCAAATAAAAGAAGAGAAAAAAAGAAGAAGGGGATTTGGTTCAACTACCAAACAGAGAAAGACAGCAAAGTTTTAAAACTAAATAATGGGAGGAGTATTGGGGTGGGTGAACGGGGGTTGCTGATGGGATAGAGGTCACTCTTATTAGACCAAAAAAACTTAGTCATTTGTTATTTTTGTCAATTTGGGGATGATAAAGTCCTTCATTCTCCAATTGCTTATTTATACATACATACATACATTCATTCACATGTTTAATGTTATTATTGTGTTGAATATAATTTTGTTAGTCTGGTGTGTACCAAAAGAGAGAATACGGTTTTGTTGTCAATGAAGTAGACTGAGTGCATGCAAAGTGACTTGACATTACAAAAGGATTCAACTTTGACATATTCTTACTTGCGAACTATTTGAAATATATATATATATATATATATATATATATATATATATATATATTGCTGATTATTATTCCTTTTTATGTCAAATTTCACTAAATGGTGGGCTTTTTTTTCCTTCTTGATTCCGTGATGATTCTTATTTGTTCTTGCAGGGATGACCCAAGGCATCTTTGAACGTAACTATTTTTACTTGACTTGATTATTCCTTATTTTAAGAAAAAGGTTGAAGCACTTTCATAAAAATGATTTCACAATAAAATTTATATTACAGAGTGTTGGTAGCACAAAAAAAATGGATAATTTAAGCCCCTCAACATATTTACTTTTTATCAATATAATAATTGAAACAATTCAGATTACATCTCTAATCTAAATCAAATCATTGAATATTAAGGTTCAATGTACCGTCTCAATAGTATATTTTGAGTCATCTTAATTCACTACAAATATATTCAAAAAATTATGACTAAAAATATTAGTTTTAATTATTTAAGTTTTTATACACGTATCATCAAATTACCCTACAGGCTATGTTTTTGAATTGGAATGTTATGAATTCTCCAATTTAAATACTTTCTGTACATGTTAGACCGAACACATAACTAATTATATGCAGTGGATTTTTTTTTTTTTTTTTTTTTATTTTTTTTTTTATATCTTTTTAGCCATTTTAAAAAAATACCAACGGCCTTCACATGTTACGCTATCAAACAAGAGTGTTACAAATTATACATTCTTTTATTTAAATACATAATGTTTTTATCGGATTGAACAATATTATCTATCACTCACAGCGTAAATTTTTTGACTAAATATTTAGTCATCGTAGAATAACATTATTGACTTTTGTGCACCCGCCTCTAATTCTCTGTCCATTATATAAAATAATTATTAATCGTTTTTATATTCTCACATCCGACAATTTAATCAAATATCTCAATTTGAATTTTTTAGAGTAATATTACAAATCGCATAATTACTTTAAAGTTTAAAATAAAGGATGTGGATGCATGAATTTGTGTGCCTGATCCCCTTATAGAAATCCATACCGAACGTGTTGCATTTGGAATTACCCACATGCATCTCGCTATCTATCAATGACGCATCACCACCGAGTAGGATCTTAAAAGCAACAAAAAGTATCTGCGAACAGGGGAATGGGACAGGAAAATTAGATCGGTATAATTTATTATTTTTTTGATTTTTAAATTTTTTATAATAATTATTTTAATTTAAATATTTATTTAATTTAATAATTTAGATATAATTTAAATACATATAAATAATTAAGTTATATAGTATGTATAATTTTAATTATTTATATGTACTAAATTAATGAATATTATAAATATTTAAATCAAAATAATTATTATAAAAATTAAAAATAAAATAAAAATAAATAAATAAAAAATGAACCGGTTCAACTTTCCTGTCCCATTTTCCGGTCCGCAAACCCCCCATCTCATTGTGGGAACGCACGCAAAAATGCTCCTTTTACACGCGGATAAATATTCACCGACTATGAGAAAACTTCCCCTGTATGTCAAGAATTTCCGTATCCCTCTTTTCTCTCTCCTCTCCCCTGTTTTCTCTCTAGAAAGATATTTTTTTTCAGTTTTTTCGGTTTCAAAATCCAAATAATCTCGATTTGATTCGATTTTGTTCAACAGAAAAATCTAATTACGCCCAAAACGATGCAAAGAGCCGTTGACAATGTCCTCGCTATTACCAAAGAGTGAGTCGGTTTCCCATTTTTCACTCTATATATCTCATTTTGTTTGTATGAATTCATGGGTATGGGAATTTTAGTTTAGCGAGATGCAAAGTTGGATTATTTGATTTGTTATATAGATTGGGATTGGATTTGAAGAAATGGACCCACCTCTTTTGTTTCAGTTTTTTAATTTGATGAATTGATCGATTGGATTATTTGGGAGCGTGAAAGGTGTGCTTTGTAAGGTTTCTCGTATAGATTCTTGGGTATTTTTTTTTTTGGTATGCAATTGTTATGGATTTTGAAGAATTTGAGTCATATGGTGAGGATTTTGGTGCTTGTTTTGAGTTGTATGATTTGAATTCCGAATTCTTTTTTGTTTTGGGTTTTGATATTGTGGGTTAGTATTAATTGGTTATGACTTGTAAAGATACAAGATTTAGTTTGGTACAATAGTTGTCATTGGATTATTTATTTATTTATTTATTTATTGGGTGTTGATTTTTCCCCAAGCAATTCATCCGGTACTAATCTATTGAAGGTATAGGAGTATTTGGTTTTAATAACATTTTGAATGCTTTATTTTGTTGGAGGAACTATTGAGTCGACTTTTAAGTCTATTGCCAAAATTGGTAATTGTGAGCGTGGTTTTAGTTCTGGTGATTTGTGAATTCATCATCAACTGATTGTAGTTGCTTCCAAGAATATGAAGAACATGGATGTAATATTGACTTAAGATTCTTTTGTTTTTTGGTAGCTGGACTTCACTAAGAATTTGAGAAGTAGGGTTTTTTTTTTTTGGTGTGCATTCTATGCTATGCCTCAAGGGGTAGCTACCAAGTATCAGCTACCTCCTAGGTTCCAACTTCCCTCGGCATCAGTAATGATTACTAGTTCTCCTTTGAAGGTAGTCGTTTTTTTGGATGTTATAGGCAAAGCCCTTTAAAGGGGGAGGAATAAGATGGCTGTGATAGAAAGTTGAAGAGTTATGTCTCTATTGTGTCCTCTTTTGGCACTGAGAACTACGTTGTGCTCAGTTCGGAGGATAAGTTGCTATCAATGAAGAGGCTCCCCAATCGGAAAAGTATTAATTAAGAGGTGATAATTGATTTTATATCTTGTGCTATCTTTATGGAAGACCTTGGAGGAATGAAGCTTTCACTGTCAAACTTTGAGTTTTGTTGCTAATCTCCTCTTTTGGCTTCATTATTCTATCCATGTTCTTTGGTTCCCTCTATATACAACGAGTTTATATTTGTAGCTTTCATATACCTATTTCTTGAGCTGCCTTAGCGACTTTTGGAAAATGTCTGTTTTGTTGTTTCCACTTTTTGTGTGTAGGAGTCAAGCTGTCTGCCCTACTTGTTGAAGTAGATTTTGAATGTCTGGGCCATGACTGTATTTTGTTTTGCGAGAACCTGAAACTTGTCCTTCTTATTCCTAGTCGCTTATTTCTAATTCTTCTATAATCTATACAATATTATAGATTACCTAGAATTTGTTATATATTTATCTTCTAAATATAAATGATAGGTAAGGCATGTCTGTCGGAACCCAATTACACCTGTAGTATGCAAATCATAGAGGAGATAGGCCTCAGAAACCAAAGCCTCACATGCACAAGAACCTCCCATAGAGATACCTAGATTATGCTCCGAATGCAAAAATCACCCAAATATTCCATGAGAACTTGAGAACATCTCATGTAATAAAAAAGAAAAGAAAGCTAAGAAAAAGATATTGAAATTGAAAATGAGGTCGCGGTTTGCTTACGAAAGCCCAACTAGTCTCTTATTCCAAATCTAGTATCAGATGCTATGAAGGATCAGAGCATTCGTCTTTTTGCATTATCTTCCTCAGCTTTACCCCGCTCAAAGCTTAGCAAGTCTGGCTTACTGATGTAGGTATCATCCAAGTAATAGTCCACGAATAAAAAACATAGTCCACATTCTTTTGCCACCTTACAGTAAAGCAAGCGGTCAACAGTCTCTACCTCAACAAGATCGAAGCTTTAAACTGCTCTTAAGTAGAAGCTACTTTTTTGTGGCATCCCAACTTCCAAATACTCTCGTGTGGCCTTGCTTGTGCACTTACACCCTAAAGCTAGAAGTACGATCGCACACTACTATGATCACTCCACCGGATCGAGTTTTGTTGGCGTTGAAAGCGTACCTCTCCTTAACACAAGACAACAAGTTGGCCATGTTTTTGAGCTTCTCAATCTTTGAAGTTCCATCTTAAAAAATGGCCACAGCCAACCCTTTCACTTTCGGAGTTGTAATCTTCAATATAAGCCTTCATGTCAATCGTGATGCTTGCTAGTTAAGGGCAGTGCTCTCCCCTAAAACATTACTATTTCAAGCAAAATTGAATTTCTGTAGTCCTTACTTGGGAGAATGTCTAACAAAATCATCAAAACTTGTGACAATTTCTATCCACATACTCACTTGCAGAGGAAAGAGCCAACTTGAGGAAGCAATCCTTCTGCTCCCCAAAAAAATGTGGCTAACAACCACTATTTTCAAAAGGCTACCCTCCTCCATCCATATCTACCTAAACCACTTACCGCTGATTAAAAATACAGGTGTTGAATACAAAATTTTCCAGCACCAATTGTGAACCCACCTATTTCTTGTTAACCAAGTTATACTTTCCATCCACCTCATTACTCGCCTAGGAATTCCCTAATGCGCTTGCAAACTGAAGTTGCTAGATAAAAGAGAGACGTGAAATAAGCTCGGATCCTAAATAGCCTCTGTTTAATAGCTATAAGTGTATAATTTTTATGGAAGATAAGAATCCTATTGATTGAGGGAGAAGAGACAAAGAGTAAAAGCGTGTTCTCTGAAATAACCTATAAAGAGTAGAAAGAATTTAAGATAACATTCAAACAAGTCTAGTGTTTTTTTTTTGTCTATAAAAAATTAAATTAGAAATAACATGCTCCGTAAAAGCTTGAATTGCTGAGGCATTGGGGAAGTACTAAATACCACTCGATCTCTTAATGAACAGTAATAGGCCTATTGATCCTTAACAATCTTGTAATTCTTTTGATCAATGCAAGCTCATTGCCCTGTACAAAACACGGGTCCATTAGTAACATTATTGTATTGATATTTTATTTTCATTTTATAGATATTTTATTAGATAAAGTAATTATTTGTATTTTTGAACTTAGTAAATAGATCATATAGCTATTGGATATATTATATTTTACTTTATTATATTGTTGATATTTTTTAGAATGTAATTTTATAGATATTTTATTGAATTAAATAACTAATATTCATTTCTACTTAACATTTGAATCCTATGATTGGTGATTTTATTATACTCGTACTTATTAAATATGAATGATGCTAATAGATTAATATTAGGTAAGATTATCTTCATAACGAAATTGCTTCTTTCTATAACTAAATTATATAAGTAATAGTAATAGAAATATAGAATCAATTTTTTTTTATAAAGTTTGACTTGAATGGAATAATTATGTTACGTTTGAATAATAATAGTAGATTGAAACTTGGTAAAATGGTAATCATAAGCAAATTGTTTATTTTCAAAACTATACTATCTAAGTAATTATAGATACCTACTTAAGTTCAAATACACACACACACACACACATGTTTAATAATAGTATTAAACGACGAACAGACCAAGTTGACTGATTGTCTAAATTATGAATTTAATAGATAAATCATGTAGTTAGTGAATGTATTATATTATAACTTATTATATTATTGATATTTATTTGAATTTAATAATTAATATTTATTTTTTGACTTAAAATTGGAATTATATGATTGGTGATTTTATTATACTCAATATGAGGTAAGATGATCTTCACAAAGAAATTGTTTTCTTCTAAAACTACATTATATAAATAGTAATAGAATCATACTTTTCCAAAAGAATTATATAAAAAAAAACTTACTCAAAATGGAATAATTATACTTATATTTTAATAATAGTAGACTGAAATTAGGTAAGATGTTCATCATAAGCAAATTGTTTCTTTTTAAAATTATACTATCTAAGTAATAATAGAATTCTATTTAAATATAAAAATATTTATTTATATATTCGTAATGATAATATTCAACAATGGACGAACCAAGCTGGTTGACGATCAAACTATCAAGCTGACTGATGAACCATGAAAGTGCCACATAGATTCCCTAACGAACCATGAAAGTGCCACATCACCTGCTAACCCAAACATCTTTCGAGGTATATCGGATGTGACTTTAGTATGATTCCATGTCTTATGAATTAGAGATTTCTTGATGGCTATGACCCCAAAATTGCTAGTACTTTCTTGTTTATGCTGATTATTCATCGTAAAAGGGTAGATTGAATGAGAGTTTATCATATGTTCATGCTCAAATTTTGATAGGAGGTGAATTTCTTGTGGAATTTTGTGAAGCAAGGTAATGGGTATTATCAATTACTTTAGGCTAGAAATTAGAAGAAGAAATTTGGATGGTACATAATGTTGGCATGTTAAGACAATTGCTAGAAATGACTTTAGATTAATATGATGGTTTGGACCAATGACCACTTATTGGAGTGCCACATTGGCAGCTTAGATCAATAATGTGGTCTATGTTACCCTTCATAACTATTGATGCTTAGTTTTCCTAACTTTTTATGTGCTACAAGTTAAATTGTTCTGGGATGATTAGGTTTGGAGGCCAAAAATCCTCGGCCACCAAATGCAAATTTTTCTCCACATAATCTAAACTTTTGAGTGTAACCTGAAATTAATAGACATAAATATCATTGGCACTATGATGATAGGTTCTGATTTATTATGTATGTAATTTAAGCATTTAATGAATACTATTTTGATTTTTATTTGGTGGCTAGGTCAGTGAAAACGATCACTTATGAATCTTTGAACAATATTGTAAGGCTTATAAATGGAGTGTCAGCACTCTTGTTGGCGATTTTGCCAGGGAAGACTTCTATTCTCGAAGGGATGCATGGCTGGGAACTCAGACCAACTTTTCGTGGGCCTCGATTTCCACGCTGGATGGAGAAGTAAGTTTTGGGTTTTTAGTAATTTTCTTTCAAACAATTTTTTCCCCTTAATATATGTTTCAAAATTCATGATATATCATCTTTAATGGTTGACTTTAAATTGTTGGAGAACTTCTAGAGGAGAGGAACCTATATAATTGCTATAAATATTGAAAGATTGACTGCTGTCTATGGTACCGCTTGCGCACTCCCAAGCTGTTTATGACTATTTCTCCTTCCTGGTCGAGAAAGTACAGGTGGGATCCCCAAGAGCTTTCATATTCAATGGGCGCACAACTTGTGAGTCCTTGTAAAAGAGGAAGTGAGGGTTGAGGTCTATTCTGAGGTGAAATAAAGGAAAACGATATGATAGCTTAAGGGACTGTTCCGTTTACTAAACAGGCCAGTGGGGGATGGAACGGTCATAACTCAGGTTTCAAGAGTGAGATAGAGCCTGTTCTGTTTGCGTTTTCTCTTTTTTTCCTCGTCTTCTCCTGATGCTTGTCCCTACCCTTTTTGTCTTCTCTCATCGGTAAATGAAAGTTTCATCATATAAAAAAAATTCCCTTCCCTCACTCTGACAGTCTACCCCCCCCCCCCCCCCCCCCCCCAAAAAAAATCCAAAAAAGCAAAGTATGAAGAGTGAAGACTCTCAGTTGCATTGGAAGTTGAATCTTTAAGTTTAAATCAAAGTTTTTATTCCCTATATCAGTTGTCTGATGACTTTATGTTACTTATCTGTGCTTTTATATTATTCTATTTTAGAATCGAATTAGCTTGTTTAATTTATTGCGTGAACAATATTGTGTCAATTAAGTTATGGAGTAACACATTTTAGAGAAATAACACTTAGCATAAACTCATGGCCCTACTCTCTCTTTCTCATCTTTTAATGAGATTCTCTTTGAGTAAGTACCTACAAAAGTCTGTTTAATTAAATTTTATCTGTTTGTTTAGAAGTTAATAAATCTGAAATAAATTCAGCGCAAAACGTCCAAGTAGTGTTTAACCATTTAGTAATATTTGCTCATCTGCACAAGTTTTGTTAATTTATTTTATGCACTTGTGTACATGAGTCACAATGGTTTTGTTGGTATTATCACATATAATTCTTAAAAGAAGACAACAGATGCTACTTGCTGACTTCTGCAATTCTTGTGAATATTGCAGTGGTGTTTCATCTTTCAACCAATTCATTCATGAACTTTCCGTAGATTCCGATACCTCATCAAATTTGGATTACTCATCTGGAGAAGACTATAGTGATGAGGATGGCTCTCCTTCAACTCCATTATCGCAAAGTTCTCGTGTCTCCAGGGCAAGCAGCTTTAGCAGGCATGACAGGCGTTGGGAGCTTAGGGCGCGTTGCTTCAGATGCATGTTTACATGGATTCTATTCCCTGCAAGGTTTTTGATGGGAATGCTATTATATATCTATCATGCATCTATTTATAGGGGCTCAAATGCAGCCACTACCTCAGGAAATATGCAGCCTTCAGATTCTACCAAGAAAGCACACACCCTCAAGGACCATGTCGTGCAACGTGCCACTGACAGGAGACGTGGACTGATAGAGGTTTGCTCTTCGTTTCTTAACTGTTATATATATATATTACTTTTTTCCTGCCTATCATGACTCATTTGAACATTTCGGTGATTGATATATTTCCATTTCTCTCATGATGTTATTTTAACCAGGATCTTCATCTAGGAATTGAGATCTTTATAGAAGCTGTATTTGATGTTGTTCACAAGGCAGCACGTTGTCTTATCTCACCATTAGACACGTCCAGAACACTATTAAGATGGTTTTCTTTTCATAGGAGTAAAGACATTCCTGATAGTGCTTCAGATGCTTCTGTTCCTACTGCTACTCTTGGTGAGACTGATCCAACTCCTACAGAAAGACCCACCACTTTTCGTGATTCCCTGAATACAGATGCACGGACATGTAGAGATGTCATAACAGAGCTTGGGTAAGAGCTTGATTGTTCATGCATCGTTTTATCACCTTAACTAGAGCACATACATTTGAGACATTTGAGACCGTACTTGCATTATTATCACTCTCACGTGGGTATTATAGCAAAGCCTTATTATTGTGGGTTTACCCATTCTGCTTGCATTTCTGCCAACGAGCCTGTGTATTCACTTATGATTTTTGCTTATTGCGATTTTCAAAATGTAAGACATGCATTTAAAATTGGATTACTATCTAGTTCATGAGGTTCATGGTTTTGAACATGGCTTTGTACGTATATCATGTTTTCCACCTTTATGCATTTTAGGTATCCCTATGAAGCTATTCGTGTAGTTACTGCTGATGGATATGTTCTCCTTTTGGAAAGGATTCCAAGGTATCTAAACTTTTCTTCTCTGTGTGTAAGTCATATGTTGTTGACTTTCCCTCCAACATTTCAAAAATTCCTTGTTTACTGGGTATTAATTTATGCTTGCACTGTAATCTTGCAGGCGTGATGCACGTAAGGTTGTTTATCTACAACATGGAGTATTTGACTCTTCTATGGGGTGAGTTATCTTTCATGAATAAGAGGACTTACTTGTATATCCCCAAGGGTTTCTCGAGTAATTTCTGAAGTTCGTTTAGTTCTTACATCAGTTATATTTTGTCTGTCTGAAACCATCATTGTGTTTGTTTCGACTCTGGACATTCATAGTTTTCCTCTTTATGCTGATTTGTATCATTGCGTAAAACAATATCAAAGACCTAGGTGTGGGTATTCAAATAAAGGGGAGCACCTTGCTATCATGAAAATGCCAGCTGTTACCATAATAGCGAGATCACTTATGCACCAACTAAAAGCTAAATACTCCTTCCTCAATGGACCTAGTCTTTTGGGGGGTTTTCAAACAGGTCCTTAAAATTTTGTTTTCTGAATGTTATAGCGCCAATTTGACTGAGTTTCAAGTTTGTCAAGTTCTGGTATAACTGCCATATTGTTTAGGAACCATAAGCTTTAACTTTGCATAGTAAAGTTGTTCACCTTGACACTATTTTTTGTATGTTGCTGAGAACGATTATAGCGTGGGAAATTGTTGCTTACCTGAGTTTATCTTTACCTTGTCCATGGCACAGATGTGGTAAGTGTTACATAATAAGATGTACTTGAGGGCTGTGCATGAGATCCAAATTTTTTGTTTGTGTATTACAGGATGGAAAAGATTTCCATACATACATATGAATGTATATCTAGATAACTAAGTCACTTGCCCTTTCTAGAGGTTTTCGGACATGTGCGTGCAAAGAGATTGGACAAAACCGGTTGGCCTTGAATAGTTCTCAAGACTCTTTTTTTCTTTTTTGGGATGTCAATATGCTGTAAGTCGACTTTTAGGTTTGGAAAAGTTAATAGGGAGGCCATTTCACTCCTATTCAGTTTTATTTGTTATATTTCATAATGTAAGTTACCAGTCATACCCGTCTTCCTTCCCATCCCATCATAGTTCTCTTTGAATTACTGTTGTGTCTTATATAGGTTATGTTGTGTCTTGACTTCAGTTGATATATTACCGAGATTTCAGAATGTAAATTACCAGTCATGTCTATCTTTCTTCCGATCATAATTCTGGGCAAGTTTCCGTTGTGTCTTACACAGGCTATTTTGTGTCCTCATCTATTTATTTTCTCTCTCTATTCCAGTTTAACCTTCTTATCTTATAATATCACCAGTCATGTAGTTCATTGTTCTACACCATTATGCTAAAAGCCCTTGGATTGATCGAACAAGTTTAGATAGAGCTCTTTAACTCGAGCTAATAGTTTTTATGGGGCATGGCAGATCCTAGGCGCAAATGCTCCCCAGAGCCTAGACGCACCTTATTGAAACAAAGCACACTGTGAATAAAAAGAACATCTTTAGCCAATAAGTAATATTGCGTGTAAATTTTTACTTTTGCTATGCTAAACTTGATTCTATGCTCTTTTCATATAATGCTTAATGGTTTGTCTTAGTATACTTCATTGTGATTCGCCTATTATAATCCTAATCTGATATTTGATTAGTTCGCTTAGTCTCTCTCTCTCTCTCTCTCATAGATGATTATCAAGGAATTGAATAACTCCAAGGCATTGATAGAATGAACTGCTTCAAGTAGCCTCAGAACAGGAAAAGAACAATATTCTGGGAGTTAGTATTTCATAGGAAATCTTCAATGAAACCTTTGTACTTATAGCCAATGTATTTTTTTCTCAATTCTTGGCCTTCTATGTGATGTACTTAAATTTCCTATTAGCCTGTTACAAGTATTGATTAGATTCCATCTCCCTTTGTATGTTTTCCCATGTGGCGATTCACACATAAAAAGCAAAAAAGAAAAAAACACACATGAACATTGAGGGATCCTATTTACTTTCTGTTTGGGTTTCTAGTTTGTATATCATTTATGTTGAAAGTTAATTTCATCTTTTTTCAGTTGGGTTTCCAATGGAGTTGTTGGCTCTCCAGCATTTGCAGCCTTTGATCAAGGTTTGTCATATATTTCTTGAGATAGATTATTTTTCAAGATTCATAACAATGAAGATGGTCATGAGACATTCTTATTACCAAGGAAATATATGAATTATGAACTATCTACTTTTTGTTCCTTGACTCCTTTTCAGGATATGACGTTTTCCTTGGGAATTTTCGTGGTTTGGTTTCCAGAGAACATATTGACAAGAATATTTCTTCACGACAGTAAGTTATCTTGTGCAAGTTCTGTTGTTTATAACGAAAAACTTTTCTTCATTCAGTTAGCATAATGATAATCATCATTCAATTTATATCAGTTCAGTATGGGATTTGAATTATCCAATGCAGGTACTGGCGTTACTCCATCAACGAGCATGGAACTGAGGATATACCAGCAATGATAGAAAAGATTCATGAAGTAAAAATGTCCGAGTTGAAGACTAGCCAACCAAACCTGGAGGAAGAAGAAACTAGTGGCAATCATCAGCCTTATAAAATTTCTGCAATTTGTCATAGCTTAGGAGGAGCTGGTATTTTGATGTATGTTATAACACGCAGGATTGAGGAAAAGCCCCATAGGCTCTCAAGATTGATCCTACTATCACCTGCTGGCTTCCATGATGATTCTGCCTTTTTGTTTAAAATACTGGAGTATCTATTCCGGTTGTTGGCTCCTATTCTTGAGCCCCTGGTGCCTGGTTTTTATATACCAACCAGATTTTTCCGTATGCTTCTCAACAAGTTGGCGCGTGACCTTCATAACTACCCTGCAGTTGGAGGACTGGTTCAAACCCTAATGAGTTATGTTGCCGGCGGGGACAGCTCAAATTGGGTTGGAGTCCTTGGCTTACCACACTATAACATGAATGACATGCCAGGCGTTTCATTTCACGTGGCTCTTCATCTGGCACAGATTCTGCACTCAAAAAAGTTCAGAATGTTTGATTATGGGAGCGCAGCTGCCAATTTAGCCATATATGGTTCCCCTGAACCGTTGGACCTAGGAGAATACTACGGGTTTATTGATATTCCTGTTGATCTTGTTGCTGGACGAAATGACCAGGTGATCCGTCCAAAAATGGTGAAAAAGCACTATAAGCTAATGAGGGATGCAGAGGTGGAGGCGTCATTCAATGAATTCGAGTATGCTCACTTGGATTTCACATTCTCTCACCGAGAAGAACTTTTAGCCTACATAATGTCTCGTTTACTGCTAGTGGAGCCCGTTCCAAAACAGAAATATTCAAGGTTAAAGAAGAAGTTAGAAATTGATGAGGTATGCAGCTAGATCCTGTGGATTTATTTTTATCTACCATTTGCATACCCAGAATAGATCTGTAGAAGATATGCACAAAATATCGGTACGTCTTCTGCATTTGTGTTGTTAAACAGATACATATATAGAGAGAGAGATGGACTGTTCATTTATCGGCAGCATATTCTTCTCCGATTTTTGGAGGCGTCGAATTACTCTGGTAATGTGTTGGGTCCGTGGAATTAAAATTTTATACTCGTGTTTTATTTGTGGATTAGATTTAGAATTCATTGTTTGTAAACTTGAATATATGAAAAGAGGGATGGACTGATTGTAGAGTTTAGTGATGCTTTTGTACCAATGTTTTTGTAAATTTGGATAATGTACTCTGTACCAGTTTCAGCTATATGATGATCAGTTTGAATAAATCTCATGGTAGTCAATGGTATGGTATTCCAAGAAGAAACTATGTTACTGATGTTGTTATGGCACCTATCATGTCACTAATATTGAATTAAATCGAGTAAATATGAAGGAAAAATATAATTTTAAAAGTTGCAAGTTTTGTAAATGTAATGGACTTTCAAAGGTAAAACTGCATAAGTAGAGCATCAAATAAGCTTATGTGTGGGTTTGGGATGTTGCATGAGATCAAATGGTAACTCAATGGCTTGTTTGGCTCCTATTCTTCTACTTGCTCTCTCTCTCTCTCTCATCGGGAGATTAGTTTGTTATCGTCGTCCAATCTCTCTAAAATTTAATCAATTTACACAATTATTCTGTCATCATTACAACTCACACATAACTAGACTTTAATATGTATGTATATGCATCTTAATCTACTTCAACGCATGCATACAATTAATCCCCGTCATCACCATGAAGCAAATTTTTCCAAGTATTTTCGGACCCAGTCGAACCGAAATGATATTAATATATATTACAACACGAGTAATGAAAAAGAAAAAAGATGTATAAATTTGATTCATTTCAACGAAAGGGATTATTCTAATAAATAAAAAAATAATTTAATTTCCTTTGACTTTTACTTTATAAGAAAGACTAGATCGAGAATGATGATATTCATCTAACAAAATTACTGAATTGATAATTACACCCCCATCACTTATCGTCGCCACCCACCCTATACACACTATTCGCCAACCACCATCGCGGCTGCCACCAACCACTGCCACAACAGACTACCTTTGCCCTCTCACCACCGCCATCCCCACCAACTGCAACCACCACCATCAAATATCTTTAAGAAGGATATTTAAGTAATTTTATGTCATTTCCTGTATTTATTTATTACCTTTCTTTCTCAATAAAGATATATAATTATAGTGAGAATGAAACTGAGGAAAAAGTCAAAGCAAAGTTTTCTTCTGCTTTCTGGAGTGTGAATTTTCCAATAAATAATAGGAACTGCTAACGTCAAAATCAAATAGACAAACTTACTTTTTTAAGGCATATTATATTACTCCATATAATAATAATAATCAGACAATTCAACAAAAATGTTTGCTAACCTAAAATTCAACCAAAATCCTTGACAGGGCTCCTGTTTTGACAATGTGAGATTGCTGACGGTATTTACGTATGTATTCTCTGTTGTTTTTGCAAAAGGAATTATTTTGTTATTATTATTATTATTGATGAAAGTATTTAAATAACTTAAAAAATCTCCATCGTTTATTATCATAATATTATTGTCCTATGCCTACCTTTTTTTTATTCTTAATAATTTTACAAGTAGATTAGTACTCCTATATATAAAGACTAATTTATCCTTAAAAATATACTTAAATATATAAAGACTAATTTTTCTCTATTTTAATTTTTTGAATTACGTCCTTAATCCTCAAAATGATGGTCGAAATTACAATTTTTTTCTCAAAAGAATGACAAAATTTTCAAGGCTCGGGTTTTGAGAATGTGCGGTTGCTGACGGTTATGTGAAAATTATTCTTTCATCACCCATCATTTTAGCGAAGAAGGTATCCCGGGCCCACGAGGATAAATGAAGTAACAAAAGTATTCATGAGATTCAAAGTTAATATGAAGTTAATTTTATATTAAATTAAATAATGAATTAATATATTATTGACACGTAGAGAAAAAATAATCATCAACCCTATATTAATATATTATTTAACTTATTATAAAATTAATTTTATATAAATCGCACGTAATTTTTTTGAAACACGGAACACCAAAAATGTCTACCTACACCTTTCTTACCTTATTCTTCCTCCTTTAAGCCATCTTTTGGTTCATCCACATCCGCCGGACCACCACAAACCGCCGCCACAAACTACTGCCAGGTCCCCGAGGCTTACCAATTATCGGTCTCCTCCACATGCTAGGAACCCTCCCCCCACCGCAACCTCTACAACCTAGTCAAAAAATACGGCCCCATAATGTCCCTACGCTTAGGAAATGTCCCGACCATCGTCGTCTCAACGCCGGCAGCCGCCGAACTCTTCCTTAAGACACACGACACCGTTTTCGCTAGCCGGCGTAAGTCTCAGGCGTCCGGGTATTTATCCTATGGAACAAAAAGCCTTGCTAAATACGGGCCGTACTGGCGCAACGTTATGAAATTTTGTACACTAGAGTTGCTTAGTGTTACAAAGATTGACTCGTTTGCGGAGATGAGAAGGGAGGAGATAGGGTTGTTGGTGGAGGGGCTAAGAGGAACTGCAGCGTGTGAAGTGGTGGATGTTAGTGAGAAGCTAGGTGGGAGGGTTGATGGAGGATATGACTTGTAGGATGCTTTTTGGGAAATGTAGAGATGAGAGATTTGCTTTTCATGAAATTAATCAAGAGCTCACGGAGTTGTTAGGAGCTTTCAATATAGCCGACTATGTGCCCTTCCTAGGGGCACTTGACCTTCAGGTATGTGTATATATATGCTCCTTTGAGATTTGATCATTATTTAATTTGAGAGGCCAGGTGATATTTTACACAATTTTCCTTAATCCCTTAAGTTTATTTATATTTAAGAAAACAGACTCTCAAAAGATAATCAATAATTTTGTATGTCATGTACATAATTATAAAGAGTATTACACTAAAACAAATTTGTACAAAATATAACGGGTGAATCAGATAATTTTTTTATGAGTTTTGCTATACTCTTGCGTACCCTTTATTTTTTTTTCTCCTTATGTTTCAAAATTGTAGTCCGATTCAAAAGCAACGTGCATTTGGAGAAAAATATTGTCCCAGTCGATCTCCTAATTCCATTTAAATGAAAGTTGATATTTACAACTTAGATTTCGTACCATTTTCTGGTCTATTAATTTTTTATAAAAATAATGTCATATATTAGTCAAATCTTTTGCATTTAATTAGTATGGATCATATGTTTCTATAACATTTGAACTTTTATTAGGGATTAACTCCACGTCTCAAGACAACGAGCAAAGCAATTGACAAAATCTTGGAGTCTATCATCGATGAGCATGAACAAGATGCTAGTAGTGGGCATAGAAGGCTTGATAGGGATTTTGTTGATGTGTTTCTAAACTTGAAAAAAAATTATTCAAGTGCCATTATCAATTATCAAAACACAATTGATATAACAAATATCAAAATAATCTTATTAGACATGATCTTTGGATCCATCAATACCTCGCATACTGCAATTGAATGGACCATGCCAGAACTCATAAGGCATCCGAGGGTAATGAAAAAACTTCAAGAAGAACTTAATACTATTGCAGGAGAGAATGAAATGGTGGAAGAAGCTCATTTACCTAAGTTAGAATACCTAGACATGGTAGTTAAAGAAAATCTGAGGCTACATCCAGTTGGTCCATTAATGATCGATACCTCATGAGTTTATGGAAGATATTGTGATAAATGGATATTACATACCAAAGAACGAGAACCTGAAGCGTGGTCCGATAATGCTTTAAAATTTCTTCCCGGGAGATTTATTGGACAAAATATAGATCTTCGAGGGCAACATTTTCAACTTTTACCATTTGGCTCAGGCCGAAGATGGTGTCCAGGTATGTACTTGGGCCTAATTAACATTAAATTGGTGGTGGCTCAATTGGTTCATTGCTTCAACTGGGAGGTTACCTATTGGCACGTCACCTGATGAGTTGGACATGGATGAAAAGTTTGGTCTATCATTACCAAGAGCAAAACACGCACTTGCAATACCTACTCTTCGCCTATGAGAATTAAAGTCCATGTTTGAAAACGTCAATGCTGCTGTATGGTCTAAATTGGCTTGCTTTAATGAATCTCATAGTTTACTTAATTGTACCATTCAAATTATAATTGTTTGAACTGAAGATAAGGTTATATATGTATATGTATATTTCAGGATAAGCCATTATAAAAACAAACCGATAGAAGGTATGATTTGACTTTAAGATTACAGATACATGAGTTGCATTTTATTGTATTATATATATTCTAAATATTTTGTATATTATGTAAATTGATTTTGATCTTTGTTATCATTGTTTTTTTTTTCCCCCTATTATAATTCAATAATTTTATACATTTCGATCTTTAGTATTTCTAAGGTTTCATTTCAATCTCTAATGTTTAGGGGAGAACTGAAGAATGGGCCAGAGCAGGAACTAGAGAAAAACCTAGCTTGCTACACGTTAGGAAGGGAACGAAGTTCCATCTAGGAAATTTTTAAAGAAAACTACCTTCTCTCTAGCTCTAGGGAACCCTACTTTCAGGAAGGGTTAAAGGTTGGGGACTGTAGGAAAAATTGACTCTATACTGAGAAAGAAGATGATCTTGATTTTTAGTTTGACTTTTCCTTGTATATCAACTGTTTTGTTTTGTTCTATTTGAATATTTATTTATAATTTATTTGTTAAACTACATTAATAATTTTGCATATTTTTATCAATGTATACTTCTTTTTTACAGATTTTTATTTTAACATCTATTTAATGTTTAACTTATATTTTTTATGTTCATGGCTTTCTTATTTTAATTTTACGACATTTTCTCTTTGATAATAAAGAGAAATAACGGTTTTATTTTTGTTTTTAAGAATTACTTAACATTATTTCTTACGTCATTCGTTTCAAAATTAGAGATAGATTTTGACCTTTTCAGATTAATTTATAAAATTCTAAAATTCAAAATTGATACAAACTTATTTAGTTTTAGCATAAAATTAAAAGTATTGTATTCCATACTAATAATTACCATATTTGTTACTTGCAAAACTTAAATAAAATTGTATCAATTTTGAATTTTAAGATATTTTAAATTGTTTTCAAACAATCAAAATGTAATGAAGATATTTACTAGTAGATGTGAAAAGAATTGTTCCATTTTGTTGCAACAATATTTTTTTTTTCCAAATAGGAATAATGATTTTTGTTCTTTTTTGTTCATTGTTATAACGCTATTTCTTTATTTTATAAATGAGCAAAAATGATTTTTTTCCCCTGTGCGCTAGATCAGTCCTTGAACGCTGTGAGAGAGGGGATATAAAGAGAGCGTGATTGCAAAGAGAGTGAAAGGTATCGAGGGTTTCTCATGGAGAACCGTGGGAGATTAAGCTAGAAAAGTTGGGAAAGTAGGGCAGAGAGCTTCGTTGGTAGGGAAGGAATACTTTGGAGTTCGGACTAGTACTATTTTGGGGGAATTAAGCCTATACATCCGAAAGTGATCAAAAAGTTAAGACAATCGTAGTAATAGGATTAGTTCAACACGGGACCCTAGCTATAGTGTAATTTTTTAGTATATTCCTACGGTCAATCTATGACTGTAGGTAGAGACGGCAATAGCTATGGTTCCATGTTGACCGTAGCTATACGTCATCGCCTTAGCCCAATTGTAGTGACGGCAATAGCGACGGAGAGATATACATAGTGACAAAAAATAAAATTTCACAAGATATATGAAGTCCGATTGTTCTTTTCATATACGCCCTTGCATGGTCCGATTTAATACTGTAGAATCTCAGGATATTTTCTACTACATCAAAATGTTTGCTTTAATTCTTCAGTTGCGTGCGCCCACAAGTGCCGATGTTTTGACTTTCCTTAAACGATATATAGAAAAGTTAAAGAATCAGTGGAGTTTCCCGTGTTCGCAGCCCCCACTTTTTTTCTCGGACTAAAACAGATGATGTGCTAATTAAATATAAGATTAAAAAAAAGGCAATACTTGAAAAACATCAACCATAATTTTTTGAGCATGTGGTGGGGATGCCTTTGCGCCAGCTTCTGAAGGGATATTTTAACGATCATCTTGAATGGTTGGTTTGCAGTCACAATCTTCCATTAAGTGATGTGTAACTAGTAGCTAGAGCAGAAGCTTATCATCTTGTTTTTTCGACTCCCGTCCTCTTACACCTTCTTTTTACTCTTTTTTTTTTTTTTTCCTTTAATGCATATTAAGGTTTCTTATATATAGACATATTCAGATATAAATGTTTCTGATGATTAATTTAATATTAATACTATACAACTAAAGTTTGTTAAAATTGGAATCTATATCAGAACAAAAACGGCGTTTAGTACGACTCGTGGACATTATCTAAAATGGTTGTTTCCAGGCCTTTTGTCAATTGAATTCTTGTTTGTTTCGGGGGGGGGGGGGGGGGGGGGGGGGGGGGATATCAACTTTCGTTGGAGTAACACATAAATCAGTTACTCAATTATTTGTATTAATTTACATAATATGCCATTGTTTTTACCAGCAGCAACAAGAATTGCAAAGACTCGTTAGTTACTGAGCATAATAGAGGGGGAGAAAAGAAAAGAAAAAATCTGTTGAGAATCTCTGAATAACATCAGCACAGCCTCTAATTTTTCAAGTGTTCGCTAACACTTGATTAGGACAACATGGCCCTTCGGCTTGGAGTTGAGCCTATCACAATCCATTCCATGTGAAATGCTCTCATTGACAAATTACGAACCCAAACTATTACATATGTGAAAGAGATTGAAAGGGAGAGACGGAGCTGCTGTTATTGGTGCATTGCCGGCGATGGTGCCATTGGATATGCAACAGGAAGAACATAAGGGTGATAATGCCCAGGAGGAGGAAGCATGACAGGAGTTCCAACTGCTGAACCAATGTGACCGTGGCCAGGACCGGCAGCCCCCAGATGCCCTACAGGTGCACCATACACCCCTAACCCGGGCATTCCTGGCGGTCCCCGGTGCTGCACTGGTGGGCCTAGCGCGGCAGTGTTTGAGGGGTCTACTGCACTAGGCTGCTGGCCAGTAATAGGCACATGGTTGGAAGCAACATCTCCATTGTGGACGCTAGTAATGTCATGAATACTAGTCCTCCTTCTGTCCCTGTTCATTGAGTTTAATCTAATGAAGTATTTTTGGGCATGGCTGGCTACTTGTGTTGGTGTCCTGGAAATAACATAGTTTCTCGAAATACTTCTCCAATCCCCCTTCCCAAACTTGTCCAAACCAAGCAAAAACAACCTGTCATAAAAATATCAAACACTTCGCTTCATCTTTCACAATAATTTACAATCAAATTGAACAGTCTAACAATCTCACATACTTCAATTCCTTGTATATCCATCTTTTATACGGTTCATTATAGTTATAAAACCGAAATCTGGGTATTAATTACAGACTTATACTACGTTCGAATTGAAAGAACATAAATTTGACATAAAAGAGAATGAAATGAAAATCATCAATTTGACAGGAATGAGAATTGGTTCGTTCAATTATTGAATGAGAATTGGTTCATTCAATTCTAATAGAACAACCAAATAATTTTTTTTTCATCCAATAAGAATAGTCATTTGATTCCTGCAATTCAAACTCAGCATTACAGATATTTCTTGTTAAGAAGAAGCTCAAAATTTGTGTTAGTACCTGTGCTCTTCTTCAGTCCACGGGATCCCTTTTCGCCGTTCTTGCTCGGCCCTTGAACTTGCTTTGTTTCCCGGACCTGTTGAGTCGTTGCTGAACCCCGAAAACCCGTTGGAGTAAATAGAATTCGAGCGCTTATTGTTGGTGTTTGTTAGGGACCGGTTGTTGTCCTTGGTGGATGAGGAGGATGCAACCTCATCTCCGAGGTACTTGGGGAGTGGAATAAGTCCAGCCTCAATTGCATTTACATCTTCAACAAGTAATTGGTAGTGTGGTTGGAGTTGTTCAATGGACTTTGTAGGAACCATTGAAGCAATTTTGTCCCATTGCTCTTTGGAATCCTCAATCCAATGCATGGCAATCGCGTTTTCGAAGGATTTGTCTTCTTCTCGGCTCCATATTTCTGAATTTGGAGCTGCCATGGTCTTTTGTTTTTCTTCTTGTTCTGGTTTATTGACCTTTGTTGCAAGTTTTTTTCTTTTGTTCTCCTTCTTTTTGGGGTCAAGTTGAAATGTTGCCGTTGGATGAGCTTGTTTGTGTTAAGCGGGGAGGAGGAGAATGGTGCGTAGGATTAGAGTGGGAGAGGGGGGTAAGGGGTGTATGATAAAAATGGGGTATCAATTGCATTAATGGAACTGGACCACTTTGAAGGAATGGGATGATTTGTCATCTTCATAAACAATAATACTCCCTGCCTTTCGATTTATACAACTAATATTAATTTTTAAAAATTAACTTAAAATATTTTTAAATTTAAAATTGACACAATACATTAAAAATTTTAAAATAATTAATAAAAAATTTTAAATAGTTCATAATTGTATTAATTTAAACTAATTAAATGTATATCAATTTCGAATTTAAAAATATCTCAAATTAACTTTTCAAAAGTCAATATTGATTTAATAATATAGAATCTCCATTCTCAAATATAAATATTAGACTAAATTGTTCTTAAATTTGTTTTAAAAATATAGGAGTAAAATGATTTTTGATAGTATAATATGCGTTTGAGTGCCTTATTTTTTTTTAATGGTTCCACCACGGATTATAATTTCTACCTACCAAAATGATTAAAACTAATATGTTAAAAAATTAATTTTGCTTTTTTAAAATTCATCAATTAAAAATAGTCAAATTATATGTATGAGAATAATTAATGAAATATATATGATACTAATTTTTAAAACCAAAGTTGCTTTTACAAGAGGAGAAACTAATTAAACCCGGCCTACAGATATAGGTGAAAGCAAAATCCCTCATATAGTTAGACTTCTCAAATGATCGGTTAAATTAGACCTAAAAACTCACTACATAAACTAGAGTACTGACCCCATATATTTGATAAGGATAATTTAAAGTATTATGTATTTTTACCTCTACGTAAAAGGAGATCGAGTTCGTTTAATTCTTTTATTTATTTTTTCTAAAAATATTAAATTTGTTTAAATTATATTCAAATATATTATTTCAAACTGGCCATTTATGCACTATTTATCCAATATATTTCTACAATTTTAATGGATCTAGAAAAATAAAATTTCTAATGAGCCTGATTTTATTATTTAGAAAAAATAATAAAATTTAGAGATTGAAGCCATAAAACTAAGAAAAAGCTGGTTGCAATCATTTGTGTTGAATGACGCATAAAAATATTAGGCCCGGAGAATAATTTGTTTTGGAGTTTCTCGGACTCTGTTTCTCTCTCTTGGACGTGGCCATTTCCCCTTCTTTAGTTCAGTCTAAAATGCGCCCTTTTGGATCTCTCCTTTTTTTCTAGTTGTAATTATGACTCTCCCCCTTTTCTTTTTCATTTTTCCTTTACCAAATTTGCCCTTCTTTTGTAACAAGCGCAGGGTAGAAAGGATGTGTATTATTAGAGAGATTATTATTGCATCTTCTTAGACTAAGTGAATAATATATATTTTTTTTATATATATTTATGAGATTCGTTTATGATAAAATTTATACGTATATAAGAGAAAAAATATATTATTTACTTACTACAAGAATATAAAATAATTTTTCGTATTATTAATGAATAGTGGTTATAACTATTGGGTTTGTATAACAAATAAGTTAAAAGCCTAATATAAATAGGTCTACATGTTTAATAGGACAATAAGATTTATTTAATCAAAATAATTATATTCTTAATTAAAAAAAAAAAAACTTTTAAATGATTTACTTAATCATGTCATCTAGTTGAGTTAAGAGTTATGTTATTAATTATAAGATATCTTTGTAAAGTGTGCATTTGAAGGCACACCTAAGTGTAAAATAATACTAATAAATAAAGAGAGCAAAAGTATTGTAGAGGAAAGAGAAAAATATTTTATTAATATTATTTTATACTTAGGTTGTGTCTTCAAATATACACTTTGAGTGTATACATAATAAACATACTCTATTAATTATTAATAAGCAAAATATGCAATATCTAACAATTTTGTTCCATATGAGTTAAATCGATCAACACGTTTAACATGACAACTAAATTGGATAACATCGAATAGGAAAATGTGAGTCAGTATGTGTATAATGTGTTTGACACATAAGCTATAAATCTAATGGCACCGACTACCTTTGTGACGGGTTTTGCTCGCGTTAGAAATGAGGAAAATGAAGGAGGGGGTGTTTCCTCAAGTTGTTTAATCACCAAAGTATGTGTCTGTCTTGCTCAAATGATGCAGCAATTACTGAATATTTGAACCAAAGTTCCACTAAAATAATACAAGCAAGACAACACATACATATATTCTCATACAATTGAACTTCATTTCATAACTGGCTAAAAGACAGTTTAATTATATTGACACCGTCACGGTATACAAGCCCTAGTGGATGCTCAAATCCCTTTCAGAAACTAATGTTCAAGAATCAACATCACCGACATCCTGCAGTTATACGATCATCCTCTTTTAGCTTAATTTTTTTTTTTTTAACTCACTCAGCTCTAAGTCAGGTGCTTGGAAAATGACCACAGCTCATTGCAACTCGTATATAGATGCCTCTCTACCGGCATGGTGGTCATTTAAATTAAGAGACTAAGAATAAGATATTATCTATATATATCTCACCATCGTCTTCAATCCCCTGCCTTCAAACAATCCCCAAATAAAGACGGTACATCTTGCACAGCTCCCTGATTAGACTAAGAGCGCGGTTCTGTTATGGCTATTGGGTATAACCGCAAATTGCATTTACTAGAACTCATGATTGCAACCAAATCAATAATCGTAGTTGCTGCAATATGCACTTGTTATAACCATATGGTGGTTCATATCCAGTTAAATACAAACCAAACTCAAATTCAAATTAAATTTATGTACAAAAGAAAGATACTTAACACCAAAAAATCAAAAGAAAGAACAATAATAAAAAGTAAATACTGTTCGAAACATAGGGATTAAATTAGACTTACCGTGTTGGTTAGTTTTTTAGACTCTCTTCCAATTACCGTTCATTACAATAACTAAAGAATAATGGTTAATCAGTGTCGTTCCCTTTATCTTTCTCGAAAACTCCACCCTTCTCGGTCTTAACTGTAACATTTAATGAAAGCAAGAATGAACAACAAATTTGCTCAGCAAGTATAAATCTAACCATAACAGGTAATCATGATCAAGATTTAATAATTTTAAAAGTTTTAACAATTTACGAATTGAATTGAACGAACTAAAGATAATAAGTTTCAATGATTTCAAAGTCTGATTAACTTAATTACTGCCACACCAATTCGTTATGTATGGATGATGAGATTTCATTGATATAGAGCCAATTCCAATAGACTTATTGGAGGGTTCTATTGGCGTGCATCCAGTAGGAATTGAACCTACGAATTCGCCAATTATGAGTTGAGCGCTTTAACCATTCAGCCATGGATGCTTAGCGGGGATCCTCGTCCATGGTGAATAACCAAATTCCAATTAAAATGAAATCTTTAGAATAAATCAATGCAATTTAGGAGGAATCAATGAAAGAACATCAATTCAAATCCTAGATTTTCGAATTGAGAGAGATCAAGAATTTTCACTATTTCTTAGATTCATGGACCCAATTCAATTCAGTGGGATCTTTCAGTCACATTTTTTTTGACCAAGAACGTTTTATAAAACTTTTTTGGAAAATTAATATATCTGGATATTTTTGTTAATTTTCAACTTAATTATGCAATGATTAATTAATTGTGATAATTAGCATAATTATTAGAAAAATTCCAGAAAATTGCAGTAACCTTTTATGATGGTAATATACTGTTAAAAATTTTTGGGAAGTTTTTTTGATGAGAGGTGACTATGAACCATGAATTTAGATAAGAAGTTTATTGAGAGAGAGAGAGAGAGAGAGAGAGAGAGAGAGAGAGAGAGAGAGAGAGAGAGTAAAATAAAAGAAAAGACAATGGATCATCTCAATATTACTAAATACAGTCTACAGAAACAAAGACACATCTTCAATGACATATAGCAGCCCAATACCTTTTGAGATCCAATATAGGGATCCTCCTAAAAGACCCAGTTGCTGAAACCCACAAGGAAGCATGAAAACACAATCTATCCCGTAAAGCATAAAATTAACCAAAACCAGATATTAAACCGACATCTTCAAGTCTTTAAGCCATAGACCTAGCAATGAGTTATCAAACTATCAAAGTCAACTTACATCCGGAATAGCTGAAGTTTAGTGAGTCTCATCTCATGATTCAAGTGGATGAGCAAACAAGTATGACATGTGTAACTAAATGTGTATGACATGTGGTGGATAACTAAATGAGTATGTCGTGTAATTTATACCATCTTAGCATATATACTGCTGCTTTGACATTAAATATGATAACAATCAACCTTTGCGATATGCACGTTAACCTCTGACTAGTGATTACAGTTGAACCTAATATTGGTAGATTTGTAGGCTATAACCCCATCATTCTAACTACACCAGTGTTCTAAAAGTTGGACTGGCCGGCAGCCTAGGCATCGGCACTGGTCCAACATTGGAGAAATCTCTTTAGGTGCTAAAAAAACATACAAAAACTATGTGGGCTACCGGACAGGCTGGGTGGATGTAGCAATATTTTTATAATGTCTTCTTAGGTTTTGTCCGTTAGATTATTACGGTTGCTTCATTCTGTTTTGGACATTTGTCATTAGTAAAATATTTGACTTCAAATGTAGTTTGTTTTGATCATCTCAAATCATTTTTTTCAGTATTATACTTGATGCAGTAGTAAACACGTGTCTTTATTCTTACAAAAATAGCTGTTAGATAGAGTTATTGTTTGCATTCTACAATTTTGACCTCTGCTGAGCAAAATTATAAAATTGATCTTCACATAGTAGGGTAGTTTCTACGCTACAATCTTGTAACTACAAACTAATGTGTTACTTTGTTTAGTTAACTATGTGATTAGACCTGGCAAAATCGGTCCGGGCCCGCGAGTTATTTTTTATTTATTTATAAAATGAGTGATGCCTGTGAGAATCAAACTCATGACCTTGAAGTCATTAAATAAGAGTTCCAACCAACTAAGCTACAACAGCTTGTTGTTTTAAATTCGGCTTTCAACCATATTTGTTCTCATGCTTCAATAATTCAAATACAAATTACTCAAGTCTACAAGTAGCAACGAATTCTTTAAATGATATTTTCTTTCAATTTTTATTTATTTATTTGACAAATAACTTTTATTTTTCATCAAATGTGGAGTGGATATACTTTCAATAAAAAAATTCATACTTCTCAGAATATATATGGAGTACCACAAATTCCTCATTTCCACTCCACAGAATATATATATACTTATGTATGCACTTGATCCTTAAAGAAAACCAATGATAAAAATACTATAGACGTTCATTATGTCACTAAATAATAAGAATAACTTTTGACTTTTCAAAATGTTTGAATTGTTTGTAAATTAAACATTTATGTGATTTATTTTAATATTAAAAAATAAATCTTGTAATTATTGATATTTTTTATAATAAATTATAATATTTATAATTATATTAATTTAATAAATATATATATTTTAACTGACTACTGAAAGTTTAGAAAGATAAAATTTGGGAAAATTTAGAAAGATAAAATTTAGTGCTTCATTAATAATTAATAATAAAAAACATGAGAAATTAAGTCTACAGACTACAAAGGGGGGCACAATGTCATTTTCTTTTTCTTTTTTTGCTAATTCATAATGTCATTTTTATACTGCTAAAAAAATCAAAAAGAATGAATTAAATTAATTGCTCCTTCATAAATAAAAGAACAAAATTAAATGTTTTCAATCACTTTCCTTAATTTATTGCCCTCACCATTTATTGCATCCAAACTCACAACACAATCATGTTTGCCTGAGGGATAGAATATATTACATGATATCACAAGCTTTTTGGATTGATAGTATTATCTCATACGGAGGCTATGAAACTCGTTTATTTTTAATTCTTATTTTTTTTTAAATTACACATAAATATGAGGCTTATTCTACATGTTTTAAATAGATGAAATAAAAATAATACTAACATTTTTTAGATAAGATTGTTTCAACCATCATCATAACCATATAGTAAATAATACGTAATATTTTTCACCAAGTTAATAAATGTGAAATTGAAATTGTATTCATTTAAATTCAGGGCCTTCAGGCCATTAATTGACCTACTATATGCCTGTATCCATTACCAAAATTCACATCAATGTTTAAATTTTCTAACGGCCACGAACTAATATAATTGTAAATAATTAGTTTTAGTATTTATTTTAAATTATAAGTCATAATAAAAAATAATAATAATAAATAAATATTTTGTAAGAAAAAAATTTTTACTCAAAAAGCCCGCGGCCCGGCCTGCGCGGGCCACGAGCCACCTATTTCTCAGCCCACAAAAACCTGGGCCGTTTTTGGCCCGACCCGCCAAAGGCCCGACCCGTTTGCCAAGTTTATCTGTGATCTTAAAATGACATTTTCTTTAGGTCTACAAAAAATCTTTTCAGTTTTAGACAACGGAGCTATTACAAGAATATACTTATATACTCAACGATTTGGATCAATCTAACAAATTTGATTCCTAACTAAATCCTTTTGTATAAAACGTTTAAAAATAACTTTACAAAATTTACTGATTTTTACAAATATACATTAACACGTGATTATCATCAAATTAAATAAAGAGACTATATAATACATGTACTAATAAGGTTGTTAAGGTTTATACCATAATGTTTAAAATTTATTTGAGTTTATTCTAAAGTTCTTTTTGATATTTAACCGTTAATGATGCATTTTATTTAGCGCAACGAATTTTAGAGATCTATTTAGACTAGTTTGAGTGTCGGATGCATTTTATTTAGTATAAAAGATTATTTGAGTATACTTAGATATATGTTAAATATTATAGTGTAAATCTCAATTACCTTACTAACTTTGGGGCCCAAATTGTATTTTTGTCAATTTTTTATTTAATTTTGTTTTCATGATTTTATTATTACTAATAAAAAATTTATTCAAAATACTTCATTCGTCTTTAAAAGATTAAATTTCATATATATTATATTTAAAATGTATATTTTAGATCTGTGTTATACATATTCACAAATTCTGCCATTTTGTCTCCAAGACTTTTTTGTTTTTCCCTATCGTTATACGTTGTCCATAATTTTCTTTCAAAACCCACAGTCCCCTATTTTCTTTCAAAACTTCACCAGTCGAAAATTCTGACTATCTGGTACCCGAACAGATGAAGTTTTGATTAGTTGGTGCTTGCCGTTGATGGGATTGGTTTTTGATGCCCAATCCGTTTCGTAAATCTCCCCAACTGTTCAATTCCTTTGATACCTAAATTCTGATCATAGAATTCACTCAATTCTTTTTTGACTCCCATCAATATTCATATATAAATCTGTTATTTTATGCATTAAAAGCTTCGGTTTGTACTCGCTATCGATTTCAATTAGGTTATAAATATATAGAATTCAAGCCCTAGTATAGGGAGAGGGAAAAATACTTGATGGGCGAATCATTTAATCCGTTTAATAGGTAAAGTATTGTTATTTCTTCACAATCAATACTTATATATGTTTTGATTCTTAATTGCTCATGGACCGTGATGGATTTATCTGTTATATATGTATTTTGTTTTGTTTGATTATTGGGAATTATTTGGTAGGTTGGTGAAGCTAGCTGCAAGAGCTTTTTATGATGACATTACAACGAAAGGTGATAATCAGCCCAAAACCGGGAGGACTGATAACAGGGGAATCGCCGTGGTGGTACTTGATGCCCTCACAAGGTATTTGACTTTCTATACATCCATGCTTTTGAACTTGAATTATTGTATACAATTAACAGTAAATTTAAAGCTTTTGTCAAAGGCTTTCGGAATTACCCAAATTATGGAATTAGCTGCTACTAGAATTTGAAATAGGATTACTACTTCTAATATGCAAATCAGCAATGTCACGGTGTGCAATGTGTTTATCTTTTCTTTTTGATGGGGCTTTAATGATTATGAGGTTTAGTTTTTGTATTTGAATGTAGCAATATTTACTTCTGATTAAGTGGGTTTTAGGGTAATGAAAGGTTAAACAAAAAAATCATTAAGAAAACGCTTCGAGAAGAGTTTTCATTATCAATTTTATAAATATATCTAGGTTATGGTTGACTATGTCTTATTTATACTGCATTAACTACAGTTACTATTTAACCAAGACATGAACAGTTAACTAAATATAACTAACAACTCATTAACTACAGTTTATTAACTGTCACTAAACTAAGACGGCCAACTGTAAAGAAATATGTATTTCTGTTTTCTATTTCAGGCGTCAGTGGGTAAGAGAAGAAGATTTGGCAAAGGATCTAAAGCTGCACTCAAAGCAACTTCGTCGAACTTTGCGTTTTTTTGAAGAAGAAAAGCTTGTCACTCGGGATCACAGGAAAGAGGTCAATTTTTTCTTGTTTGTCTAACTCTTCATATGAGAAGCATTTCATTCTCTGTTACTTAATGATTATAAGAAAGAAAAAGCAGCGCCTTCGCATCACTGATTTACTTCTCTCTATCCTGTCTGTTGGGTAAATAGATTCTGTGCCGTAAGATCTTTTCTAATTGATGAATTTCTCTAATTAAATTCAATGAGATCCATGTGTTATCCTACCACTTCTGAGTTCTGAGTTTATAACCTTTTATATGAAGTTCATGCATTATAGTTTCTCAACATGTATTCAATTTAGCATCACTTAGTGACTCCAATCAACTAATTGATAGTTCAGAATGCATCTATATATTTTATACATTAGATATTTATTGTTAAGTGGGAGTGATTCTGGAAGATTTCTGTTCCTTTAAGTCGCATCATTGCTTATTGTTGATTTTTTACAGACAGCGAAAGGTGCGAAAATTTATAGTGCTGCGGTTGCTGCCACTGCTGATGGTCAACAGACAGGAAGAGAGGGAGAGGAAAAGATTAAGCTGCACACTCACTCTTACTGTTGCCTAGATTATGCACAGGTTCTTTTTGTTGATCCATGATATTTAGTTTACCATCCACTCATTGTTTGTCATTTTAACCTTTTGATTATGTGATAAATGATATTTGTTGGTTCTATAAAGATGTCCGTGTGACGGCCCTTTATTTCAGCCAGTTAGTGTTATGTTTTCTAATTTGGGTTGTTTACAGATACTGTACATAGTGGATTTAGATACTTTCTGATACTTTCCCTCCCCCCCCCCCCCCCCCCCCCTTCTTTTTGTTTGTAAGTTCTTCCTTTTATTTTTTGATAAGCGTGATGAGGACTTTGTATATAATTAGCTTGATAAGTGTATCCATATTGATAACATGGGATGTAGAGAGCCTAGAACTGGCAGATTCCTTTAAACAACAAATATTTGCAATAGACATTTACTGTTTATTGGACTTTCTTTTTGCTCAACCATTTCAGTGGTATTTGACGTATACTCTTGAATACATGTCCGTCACTCCTTCAGCATATCAATTATTTGATATTGAAATTTCATCTCTGCCATTTCTCGGACATTTTTTAACATGCCTAACATACTTTGGATTGCTAAGATATTAGATACGACATATAATTGTTAAAAGAAATATAAAATAGTGTTACATCAACCAAAGTAAGACAAAGAAAAGACTTCACTGAGGAATTTGTATAGGAGGAGGAGAGTTTTCATTGTAAATATGTGCATATTATTAATATATATTGATGACTTTATGTTATATCATATATATCCCAATAGCAGTATCCTATTTTTCTTTTTTCATTTTTTTTCCTATAAAAATGTCATGTCCATGACTCTGCCATGTCATATACGCTTTAGTGTTCATTTCTTGCTTCTTAGTACAAGTGGAAGGAACTCTAGCCGTGCTTCCCATTCCGTCTCAATTTTTGACTTTGCAGATGTTTGATTAAATAATTTTCTCATATATATAAATCAAGCTACTTGTTGCAGATATATGACGTTGTGAGGTACAGAATGCACCGCATGAAGAAAAAGCTAAAAGATGAACTCGATAACAAGAACACTGTTCAGGAGTATATATGCCCGAACTGTGGGAGAAGGTTGGTATCGTCTCTTGTGATGTTTGTAGTTATACATATAAACTGGTATTTTGATGGACTAACATATTTCTTCCTTATTTATTTTCAGATATACTGCTTTGGATGCATTGCGTCTGGTTTCTCCAGAGGATGAATATTTTCATTGTGAAAGTTGCAATGGGGAACTAGTGGCAGAGAGTGATAAGTTAGCAGGTCAAGAAATGGGAGATGGAGATGACAATGCAAGGAGAAGGCGTCGTGAAAAACTGAGGGATATGCTTCAAAACTTGGAGGTTTGTTCTTTTTATGCATTTTAATTAATTACTGATTTGATTTATATGCAAATTGTTGATATTTCTACACAGACTCTTTGCATGAAATTATCTGTATTTCTTTTTTATTTCAAAACTTTATTTTTGCATATAAATCCCAGATTTATTATATTTGGCTGTAGTATAACAGTAGTGGTATTATAGTCTAGGTGTAATGCAAATCATGATATTCACTTTGTTCATTTTTCCTGAGCAACAGAATGTCCCTAAGAACTCCATGGGTAGACATGGTATGACTTTAGATTATTGCATGCTAATATTTTGTTGGGTTTGCTATTCTGATTCCTAAAAGAAGTGTACTTACGTACAACCTCTGTTTTTTGGCCGTCTAAATTTACAATAAATTTTGTCATCCAAAGGATCTCTTAAATAACACAAGTTTATATCAAAATGTTTTGTAAAGATTAGTTTATCCTCAAAAGTGGGGCCACTAACTTTAAAAAAGAAAAATACACTTGCATGGGGTCCCCTATGGATAGACTTGAAACATACTTGCAGCTAAAGAATTGCTGGATTAATTGATGCAGGTACAGCTCAAGCCATTAATGGATCAACTCAACAGAGTAAAAGACTTGACCGTTCCTGAATTTGGGACTCTTCAAGCATGGGAAGTTCGAGCAAATGCTGCAGCACGTTCAGCAAATGGTGATTCTAACAGCAATGATCCATCTAAATCTTCACAGGGTTATAGCGGAACCCCTATGCCATTTCTCGGAGAGACAAAGGTGTTACCATATTTCTTTCTTCTTTACGTCAAATGCATTTTCTATTTGTTTTCTTACTATTGTACTGATCCATGCATTTCTTCTGGTAGTCTTGCCATGCAATTTCATTTGGTATTTGTTTGTCTTATTTAAATCCCCATGGTGTTTTAAGTTTCTAATGAATAATTTAGAATTCATTGTTTCTGCATGCTGTGTGTTGTGCCATATACTATATTTTTAGCTTTTATTGTTTTGCATTTTCTATGTAGTTGCCTTCACAAGTTGTACCACTGGATTGTTGCTGTCTATTGTTTTATTTTCTTATAGTAATTTCTTATTTATTGTACCCCGGGGGGGGGGGGGGGAAAGAAAATTTGACAGCGATGTTTCGTTATAACATTCATTCCCAAATCCGATGTATATAATAGGTTTTGGTATTTAGCTAACAATTTATGGTTTGTTGTTTGCAGGTTGAAGTTGATTTCTCTGGTGTTGATGGTAAAGACGCAAAAATCAAATCCGAGAATACAAATACACCCATGAAAGTTTTGCCTCCGTGGATGATCAAGCAAGGGATGAACCTTACAAAAGAACAGCGTGGTGAGGTCAAGCAAGACTCAAAGATGGAGGGAACTTCAGCACTTGGAGGATTTGATGACAAGAAGTCAGTAGATGAAAAAGATGACGTGAAGAATTTACAGGCTAGTTTAAACAAACATTTATTTCTCTTATTATCTTGGTCCAAGTCGTGTATGTTCTGTCTGCATTCCTTCCAAGTCTGAAAATTTCACTTGATACCACTTCTTGATTTTCTTTATAGGATGAATATTTTAAAGCATATTATGCTGCTCTACTTCAAAGGCAGCAAGAACAAGAAGCAGCTAACAAGAGGGAACAGGAGTCTTCAAACACAAGCATTTCCAACAGCATTAATGGTGCTTCTTCAGAGCGTCAAGTTGGCAATAAATCAAAACGTGTTGACGATGGTGAGGGAGATGAAGGTGTTGAATGGGAGGAAGCTCCACCGGCCGGTAGATATCACAGCTTTTTCAGTATCTATCATTGTCCAACTGATCATTACAATTTTTGCATGAACTTCCTACAAAAAGTATAATACCTGCGGCGACTAATTTCTATCTTTAAAAGAAGAAAAAAGACGGAAAAAAACCCTGGAGTTACTAAATGTTCAAACTGGAAGTATGAGCATTGGACATGATCTTAGATTTTAGTAACTTGTTAAAGAAAAGATGTTTTCCTCATCTCTGTGGCTACACTCTCCGACCAAAATTGACCATCATTGGACTCAACATGACACGTTGATTTAGAAAGAGATTGTTTTTTGACCTACATGTTCCTTTTATGCAAGTAGTATTATAAATGTGCAAGGATAATTTATTTTGGGGTTCACATGCTTTTATTCTATTCCCCTAATTGGTAAGATGAACTATTTGTACTAGAGTTGCATTAGTTTTATAGAAGTGTCAAATATTTTGAGACATCCAAAAAAGAAAACCATAACACTCAGTTTGGGACAGAGGGAGTATTTATGCAACAAGAAAAGACTAGAAGCTACTTTTGAAATGTTAAGCAACCTGCTAGTACTGTCAAGTATAGTTACTAGTGTACTACTGAACATTGTTCCATGATATCTGAGATTTAATCAGGTAGAAATTGGATTATTGATTCTCAAGAATACTTTGTTTGCAAATTCATCTTTTTTCTTGACAAGTATATCAGATACTAAACTTATAAGAATTGATACATTAACTGCCTCTGCATTTTCCTTTTGTTTTTGTAAGTGGCTCACATAAGTTTAGAGAAATCTCATCTATAAGAGAGATGACAAACTAGTACACTAGCTTCTTTCTTGGCGTAAAACTTTGCTCCCATGTGCTGATAACAGAGATGGCTAGTCATTAATATCACACATTCAGCCAAAAAAAGTGGGAAAAATAATTAATTTTCAGGTTTAAAGTTCAAAAGCTATTAATTTGTTATTATACTTGTGGGTTTGCAAGTTGGTTGGAGTCGCTTCTGAAATAATGTGTCAACTTTGGCAGTCTTGTATGAAGAACAGGATATTCGGATAAAATGAGAATGCTAGTACATTAGTTTCTTATAGTCTGCCATGTTTGGATGGTTTGAGAAATTTATAATTTTTTTTCCTAATATTATTATCAGCATGAAAAATATCAATTATATGTCAATTTTAACATTTTCTTCTGTAAAATTTGACAAAGCTAAAATATGTTCATATATTTGTACATTATTAATATAGGCTGGTTTAATACGCATGTACACACACAAACACAAACACACACTATTGATTCAAATTTCCTTTGGTTAACCTCTAGTTATTTTCTTGATTTTAAAAGCTAAATGATACTGGTATTGTGGTCACACGATGATTTTGATGACACAGCTTCCATGGCCATTAACTATGTTTTCTACCTTGCCGTGTTACAGGAAATACAAATGAGACCTTTAAGGTGAATGACTTAAATGTTCAAGCAGATGCTTCTGGAGATGATGATGATGACATAGACTGGGAGGAGGGTTGAACATATTCTGATTCCGTGTCTCTCAAGTTGGAACTCCTTCTGTCATTTTAAAACTAATCTTTCATTGCCTACTTCTCAAGCTTAGAGCACCTCTAAACTCACTAACTGAAGTTTTCTCGTCTTGGTTTAGAGATGGATGATTTGCATTTGTGTTGGTAGTTGGTATACACAGCAAGTGGGTGTTTTCTTTTTTGGGTTTGGGGGAGCTGGTGGGCGGTATGGTGTGCCTTTTTTTTGGGGGGGGGGGGGGGTTGAGAACCACATACTGCTATAAATTCGGTCGTGTCATCTGTGAGTGTCCCATGTCCTTTGTCTAAATGTGGGGCTTATTTGACTGCCGAAGTATAAAATATTAGTGATTCAACTAATTCATTCTGGACAGCAGACCATTTTTTAGATGAATTTTAGTTCTTTTTATCATGCATTCTTCAAATTCAGAAATGTCAGAAGTATAAATGTTAGTAATACAATTAGATTGTTCTGGACATTAGGCGCATATCTTAGATAAATTTTTGTCCGTTTTATAGTTTTTTTTTTAAAGTTCAGAACCCACTAGCTGCTTACGTGCGTAATGAAATACTTCTCAATGTGATTCTCCTCCAGAATATGAAAACAGGTTGCGACTTCTCCTTCGAGAGGCTTGATATGTTGTGGATTATCCTTCGAGATGCTTGATATGTCGTGGACTATGGTGATTATTCTGGGTTCAAATTTTGCAGTTTTGGTTCCCCTTCCCTTCCTTGTATTTACTTATTTTGGGTTCAACTCACAAATGTGATCATGCACAGTAAAAGAGAGACTTATCACTGTTGGCCTAAGGTAACTTGATACGTTTTCCTTTTATGAAAGTCCATTTCATCGCATATAGAGGTCCGGTTGGTGTATAAAAAATTAGTCATTGTACTACATTCATTCCAAAATATAAGAGTGTTTTTTTCTGATAACCTATGCTATTATAATTTAATATTAGGGATTTGTTTCATTCTAGGGCCTAGGGGAGACTGAAAGAATTAGGGAGGGGCTTAGGGGAAATCTACTTTTAATCTTCTAATGGTGTTTGCTGAACATAGAGGAGCTTAGAGGAAATCTACCTTTAATCTTTTTTAGTGTTTGCTGATCAGGAAGACTTAAACATGCTTACTTGCATTATTAATAAATAAAGATGTCTTTACTACTCAATATTTTATTATTTGTCTTTATGAAATACAAAAACAAGTGTTAGAGTACATTTGAAATACAAAAATATTCTCTGTCCCACAAAAAGACTGATTTACTTTGATTATTCTAGCCAAACTGATCATTTTTTTAGAATCGATGATTAAGCAAATTTATTTATATTATATTTTGGAATTTTAAAAAATTAGATGATGTAGTAAAATAAGAAAATTATTATTTTCGCAAGTAAAAATTGATATTTCTACAAATAAAAAGTGATATTTTTATACATTGTCTTTTATACGAGTGTGAGATATATTTATTATTCATAACCGTCGTTTTTTAAGGTTATATTAATTTCTTTACTTATATTAAAAAGAAAATTTGATAAATTTTAAAATTAGTCGATTTAATTTTAAAAGTCAAATTAAGTCAGTTTTTACATGATGAAAAGAGTAAGTGATAGAGATATTTTACATCCTAAATTTAAGTTTTGACCGTGTCTTGGCAAATTTTTTCTTCTTTCATTCTACTTTTTCTCAAATTAGCTAGTAAAAGTGAAGACTAAATTTTTTTGGGACAATCCATGGGCTATAAGAAAATTTTTCACTTTGAAGATCGAAACTTACCTAAAAATATAAAGAGTTCTTTTTTAGCTAAGCATATGAAGAGTATAGTAATTCATATTTACTTTTTCAGTCCAAGCTGGATTAAATAACTATTTCAGTAAATTATCAATACTACTATTCAACTGGATTATTGGTGTGCATACAAGTAGGATCATCCATGGTGTGTTTGGGTACCTACAAAAGTTCGACTTTAAATCTCTCCACTCAATAATCGATCATTATCAATTCCTCCAAGGATGGCAAACAACCCCTTTGACATTTCTTCCCTTAAGGAGTTATCTTCTTCTTGTCTCTAGTTCGTACTAATAGAGGTCAAATTCAACGGTCAATGAACTATATCCACGTTTATTGCTTTAATTGGCAGATTTGAACCTATATATGACCATACGAGGAGATACCAATACCTAATACCTATATATATACATATATATACAGAATATACGGAAAGGTGGCAACACCTTTGGGGATATATGCGACAAGAAGCTCACATTTCGCAAAACCTTTCAAAGTCTTTTTCCCCTTCCGAAAGTTAAGTAGAGAGAGAGGCACAGAATACCACAATGCATCTTTACAGGTTTGGGTATTTATTTATTTATTTATTTTTAACGCCACCATTTGAATTTTAGAGTTCCATGTGATTAAAAAAATTGTAAGAAATATAAGTTTTGTCTTTTGTAAATTACAAGTAATTTGATATTTTGTGATAGAGGTAATATACTTTTAAGAAAAAGATTATATTTTGTTTACAAAATTACCCTTTGTGGCTAACACTATTATTTCGGAGCTAGAATATAGCAACGTATGTTGAAGACCTTACGTTGATTATGTACAAATAAAATAATATTACGTTTAAATTGAAAAAATGAAATAAGTAAAGGAATATAATAGAAAAAAGAATAGAATAGACTGTGGAATGATTAATTTCATTACAGTTATAAGAATAAGTCATTATATACCTTCCTTTAATAAATAAAATTTATACATTTAAAAGGGATGAGAATGGTCTATTTTATTCCAATAGAATAACTAAACACAAATTTTTTTATTTTATAAAAATAAATTATTTTATTCTCACATTCATTTTTCCAATACAAACGTAACATGCATAAGAGTTCAAAGGTAGGGTAAAGATTTTCATATGAAAAAATAAAACCGACAAGTGGGCATTTCCCTTTTTGTTTTTTCGTTGTCTACGTTTGAAGCTGCATGTAGCTATGCTAATTTTGTGTGATACAGCTGCTATATACGTTTGATAATTAGCTGCTTTTAATGGCCATTGGTTCCTTCAAGGCTTCAACGCCAAGGAAAGGAGGTTTCATTGGGAGAATGATACACAATTCTGCTCCCCTTCTCCGTATTATTTGGACGTCCTAACTCCACCCCCCCCCCCCCCCCCCCCCCCCCCCCCCCCCCCAAAAACCAACAATACACACAGTACGTACTATCACATGCATAAAAAATGGTAACTAACTAGACGAAGTTTATCTAAACATAATTTTACAGCTATAGTACAATCTTGTAGAATTTTTTAAGATAAATTAGACAACTTCTATCTAGTTATCTGACAGTAACATTACTCTATGTAAAAACTCCCTTAGTTTCTTTTTAATTGACATTTTAAGGATAATCACATAAATTATTAAATTAGGTATCAAATTTCAATTAATATTTAATAATTTTAAATATAATATATATCTAAATAATTCTTTTTCAAAATCTACAAAATGACAAATAAAAATAAACAATTTTTTTTTCTTCGAGCTCTAAAAAGATGTATAAAATGAGAGAGAGGGTATACATTAAAATATTTATGTGTAATTAATAAAGAGAGTATAATGGAAGCAAACACAATACCATGTCAACTTTCAAAACAATTTCATATGCTATATTACTCTACCACATATAAGCTGTCCTCATCTGAAACCTTCATTTCTCACTATCCCTCCCTCCCTCCCCATGATCTCTCTTCTCCTTTCCCCACTATGATTTTGAAGATTTCACACATTTCATCACCAAAAATCATTCTTTTGCCATCTCTCCTCCTCCTACTTTTATTCCTTTGTGGATCACACAATTTTGAACACACGCCTTTCTCTTATAACTACCACCCTCTAAACAATAGGAGATCACTATCAAGGAAATTCAACTTCACGCCGTTCATGCACCACCACCACCGGAAATATGAAACCCCGGCTGGACCGGAGATCGACCCACGCTACGGTGACGATAAGCGCCTAGTTCCGACCGGCCCAAACCCATTGCACCATTGAGGTCTCCACAATTGGTTTTGTATAATGTTATTTATTTCACCTTCATTAGGGAAAAGAAATTAAACATTATTTATGATCATTTTGATCCTCTCTCTTTTTTTTTCTTTCCCACAATTAATTTTCTTGTACTTTTTCATATACTTGTTTAAAGCTTTAAAACCCCTAGGTAATTGGTATAAAATTTAATAGCTCTGTTTGTATTTGTTGTATGCTATAAATTTTATGTTGATTTATACATGATGAATGTGCCTAGCTGGCTTTCTTGCTCATTTTCATGCTTAATCTTAGCTTAATTGGAGGTACATGCTTAATTAATTTTATTTTTGTACCTTATTTTCATGCTAAGGTGCATTAAAATAATTCATTAATATTACTATTAAAGAGCAACATGCTGATTAAAAGACGGATTTAATTAATTTTTAATAGTTTATTAACATTTGTTCTGCCATTAAATTCAGAGAAGAGTGGTTGTGACGGCACGACACGGCACATCCACCGGATGAGGAAATTAGCCTGTACTTCTACAGTTAATTAAAGCATTAAACTATAGGGGCTAGTTATGTTATTATAAAAACTATTAATAATATTATTATTTTGAATATTATAAGTAACAAAAGGATTACACATGCAAAAAGGGTTGACTTTTGGACTATTTTTCATATTATGGGTTTTTTTTTTTTTGGGTGTAATGAGAAATGAAATCTTAAAGAAATGATTACCATTCTCGTGTTCAATCCTTTCCAAAATGAGCCTTTCATTTCAAGTATTATATAATAATTTTTTAAATTTAACCTCTGAATTCAATTTAAATGTTTATTTAAATTGAAGAGTTTTGTTATATCTTACGAAAATATATTGTAATTTTTATCTTGATCAAATACAATGAGACACTTATGTAAATAAATGCAAATACGTAGATATATAAGTTATTTCTGTATCTACTCAAAACAAAAATCATAATATTTTAATGGCAAGACATATCATTTCCCTTAAATGAAACCCAAATTTACTTATTTATTATTAGGAACAAATTTGAAACATCCTCCCACTTTTCATTTTGTTCTTCATATTTTTAGATACATAAAAAATAGAAAAAAATAAAAAAAATCTCCTTCGAAAGGAATGGAGAAAATATTTCTTGTGCCATCATGGGTGGGGTAGGGTAGGTTAGGTTAGTGGATTATATAGTTAAGTTATTGATAGTATGCACCCAAATGGTCGTATATACATTTCAACATAGTGGTTATGATCATTGACTTGAGAAAGGTTATTGGCAGCACTACTCAGTTGTGTGGGAATTTATTTCTTCACAACAATAATGGATATAATATGCCCATTAATATAAAGATATCCATGATTCTCTGTTACCTTTTATGCATATAAATATTACAGTTTTTTCTTTCTTTTTTCTGATGATAGCTAGGTACGTAGAATTGGTTTTTATCTAAAACCTAAATTCAATTCAATCTTGTTATGTAAATATCAGAATACTCCTTTTTTCCTTTTGTCTTGTTCAAAATGCCTAGCAAATTAATTTAATCCACTTGCGTACATCTTAATTACACATATATATACATAAGAATATAAGATACGCTTGTGATCAATGACAAAATACTATGACTATTTGTTTAATTATTTATTTGTGGAAAAACCTTTTCTCTTTGGAGTTTGAATTTTAAATGATGAGGGCTCCCTTTTATGTTATTTTATTTTATTTATTTTTCTTTTGTCAACGATATAGACGTGTGCTTGAGAGAGAGAGAGAGAGAGAGATTATCAACAAAATTACATCATCATGCTCTAATTAACTGAATAGTGAATAATACATCTCAGCTAATTAAAATGCCTACTAAAAATGGTAAAATATTTCTCAGTAAATTTTCTTTTCTTTTCTTTTCTTTTCTTTTCTTTTTGGGCTAGGGCAAAATTTATTATATTATAAACTAAAAACCCACAATTCAAAAGATTTGGAGAACGGGTCAGTTACGTAGTAGTCAGATTAATTTGTATATCACTATATATGTTACATTGCTATTTCATGACACAAATAAAGCTGCTATTTCAAACTCTTGTTGCATAAATAAGTAATCATCCAACGCTATTACCTCAACAAATTTCTGGCTATCTCTCTCAAACTCCGAATGATGCATCAAATACAGTTGCATGTATCACAACACCAGAGATCTATATGACTTATTTTGAAGCACCATTAACCATTTAAATTTTTTTAACTTTATTGAACTGATTGTTCAAATGGAAGTTGCTCACTTTTCTAATTTGTTTCTTGCTAGACTACACAACAAGGGTCGGCAACCAAATTGTTTCATCTTTACGGGGACGAAACCATATTAATAACACCTAATCTTTTCCAAAATTAAAGATCGATGGAAAAGTCTATAATTATCAACAAAATATCTTGCTTACCATCAAGTGATTTTCTATTAACCCATCAATTAATTAGGTTAGCATAACTGTTAGTTGTTTCTCTTTACATGTTTTATTGGGATTTTGATTAAAAGTTCGACGTCCACCAAGAACAATAATCTTTATAACATCTTAAATCTTTTGCGGTCGAAATTGCCTAATATAGGTGAAATAAGGAACTAAATAGTGTTCAAAATTTACAGTATAATTACGAGTTCAATATATATGTTATAATCACAAATAAATAAATAAATAAAAACTTATTATGTTACAATGAAAAGTACGAGAAATTGGTTACGCTAGAGAAAAAGAAACACAAAAATGCATGTTCTAAATAATCTCATTTGTCAATTTTATTTTATTTTTTGTCTGAAAAAAAGAATTCATTTTTTTTATGATAATATAAAATGACACAATTATCATCTTTACTATCGCAATTTTATTATTATGTCATCAATCCTAAACTAAACATGTTATAAATTTAAGAGAAACACGAAACAAAACTCTATGCCTAAAATTTGCATATTTTGGAAATAAACTGTGAAAGTGAGTGAATATTATTTTTTCCTTCTCAACCTTTTATTATTAATATAAAAATAAAAAATAAAATATTGCATTAATTAACACATAAAATGTAGGGACATTTACATATTCTAGTACTTTTTAAAAAATAATTACAAAAAAAGTGCATATTCAAAATATTTACAAAAAAAATTTATTTTTAATATTTTATTTTCATAGTTAGTATTTTATTCCTCCGCATGAGAGGGAATCAGTTTTCATAGTTAGTAACTTCCGAATGTCTCACAAGTCTTGCGTCAAGTCTTCCGAATTTTCTGGGGCGTGGATATGGGAGTAATTGTGCATGAGGTGAGGAGAAAGGTAGGGCATTTAATGAGTTTACCATAGTCTGTTGGAAGGATGAGCTATGTGCATTTAATGGGTTATCTCCCACTTTTTGGCGCTACCTAGTGACCTACAGCTCCTCTTTATACGCTATACTATTCTCCCGATCTTTTATATTACTCCATTTTTTTTAAAATTAAAAATACAATTTAATTTTTAAATTTAAACAATGATATATTACACTTTAAGTTTAATATGATTTATAAAAAATTTAAATTAAAAATATCTAATATTTTGAGACTTCTAGTGAGATATAGTTGAATTTATGATATTGTATAGTAAAAAGAGAGACATTTAATCGCACAGGACTATTACATTTGATCTTTTATGATAAGAAACTTAACTAGTTAATAATGATAGTTAAGTCCGTCGGAAATTGACAAAGAATTGTTCGGATTTGAAATTATTGATCACATTAAATAAAAGAGAATAAAAAAAATAATTACATATTATTTTATATTATTTTTATTCAAAAGTAATCATTTTAGTCATTGTGAGTAACCAAAAAAAACTATTTTAAATATGATTTTATTGGTTAACAATTTTTTTATTGAGTTACCAATTAATTATAAAAAAAATAATTATATTGGGTTACCAATTAATATAAAGGTAACCAATTCATATAAAGGTAACCAATTCAGTTTTATTGGGTTACCAATTAATTATAAAAAGTCTATTATACATTTTTTTTCATACTACAGTTGGTTGCCAAACCTTCATATAAAGGTAACCAATTCAGTTTTATTGGGTTATCAATTAATGATAAAAAATTTATTATAGATTTTTTTTTTCCGTAGTATTGTTGGTAACCAAACATTCATATAAAGGTAACCAATTCAGTTTTATTTGGCTACCAATTAATTATAAAAATTCTATTATACGATTCTTTTTTTCATACTGCAGTTGGTAGCCAATCTTTCACACAAAGGTAACCAATTCAGTTTTATTGGGTTACCAATTAATGATAAAAAATCTATTATAGAATTATTTTTTCCTTAGTGTTGTTGGTAACTAAATATTCATATAAAGGTAACCAATTCAGTTTTATTAGGTTACCAATTAATTATAAGAAATCTATTATACATTTTTTTTCATAATGCTGTTGGTAGCCAAACATTCACACAAAGGTAACCAATTCAGTTTTATTGAGTTACCAATTAATGATAAAAAAAAATAAAGGTAACCAATTCAATTTTATTGTGTTACCAATTAAAGATTAAAAATTTATTATACAATTTTTTTTCATATTGCAGTTGGCCAGACAATTTTGTTCAGTTTTTTTTCGGCGAATTTTCTAGTGGCCAGGCATTTGAGGAATCTTCTCTGCCACTCGTGCAAGTCGCCGACGTCGTGGAGTGCTTCCGGTGAGAAACTCGGTCGGACGGTTTCGCTGTGCGAGCGATGTGTTGAAGGTTGCGATGGACGGAAGGATGAGGGAGAAGGAGAAGAGAGAGAAGACAGTCAAGAAGGTAACGATGGTGATTTTGAATTAGAAAGTGATTATGAAGATGACGAAGAAGACGATCGGTTGGATGAGGAAGAGGATGGTGATAATCAGGTGGTACCGTTGTCATCTACATCGCTTCCACTGGCTGCCAGTTCTTCGAGCAGTGAGTAGTTCTCTACAGGTGATATAGAGAAGGACGCCGGAAATAATGGTGAGAGAAAGTAGAGAAAGGAAGAGAATGCTGAAAATAAATAATGAGCGTCATTAAATAGAGAGGAGTAAATAGGGTAGTTATAGTTCTCCTTAATTTAAGGGATAATGATTTAATGGGTTTATTATTGTTGCACTCTTTTTGTAATTATTTTATTAATGCATTATTCTTGTAATTTGTTAGTAATTGTTGTATACTTATGTAAAGAACCCTAAAATGTAACAAAATGAAAAGAAGAACATCATATTGGGCCTCCGCAGTCCACCAATTAGAAAAGCTCAAATACTCAGCAGTAAACATTGTTGACAATTAATACACACGAAGTCCACTATAAAAAGATCATAAGCCAGCCAGCCCATCTTGTATTAAAATTTAACACCTTGGTCTCAAATTTTCTCCTTTTCTTTTGGTCCAATGTCCTTAGTTTATGAACACACATAGCGAGATGGACAAAGAAGCATGGTTAGATTCTGGACCAGCCCAATTTAGGCATACACATGACTCAATAGGTCTGCTAAATCATAGATATTTGTGGCATGAGGGAAGATTTACGTTTTTTTTATACACGGAATTGATATTTTTACAAATACAATTTGATATTTTCACAATATCTCTCCTACATGAATATGAGACCATTCTATTATTCATATAAGAGTGACCTTATAAAACTATCATTTTACTTGTAGAAATATCAATTACTTGTATAAAAAAATAAACACAGAAAGACAGATGGAGAGATATGGGATCTAGTAGTAGAACTAGCAAAATAGTACGTACTTTTTTATTTTTTATTTTTATAATAATATATCCCATTAAATGACATACTTATCCTTCACTTTAACTCTATAAAAGTATTAAATATTTATAGGTCTAATCTAATTATTAAAATAATTATCACAAATTTGGTCTCTCAACAGGACATGTAGTTAAGAAGTTGTATTTATCACTTATTTTTCCTATTATTATCATTTCATTTAAAAGCAAATGCTAGTGATACTATGGTTATAAATTTTTTAGCACTGGGGGGGGGGGGGGGGGGGGGGGTATGTAATAAAAAAAAGTTTTTTTCTCCGCATGATAAAATCAAATGTTCAAATATAAGAGAAGTGGAGCTAGTGAATTTAGCAACAAAAAGAAAGGCGGAAAATAAAATTAAAAAAATAAATAAAAGAAAAAGGGAAAAGCTATACAAACATCAATCATCCACATTCTTGGAATAAGACTTAGCACCTTGAGATTACCGCTTAAGTTGGTGTAGAAAACTAACTAACTAGAAATCTAGAACAATAATATATGTTACACTTGCACTAGCTAGGGAAATGGAAAGTGACCTAACACTACTAACTTCAGTTTGTGGTGGTTTTAAACAAACAAAGGCAAAAACATCATCATTGCTTGCTTAGGTAACCTATATATACCACCCACAATTTACACACAAATCCCAAACATATATTCCTTGTTGGAATTCGAGCTAACTAATCATACAAAATCCACTAATTTCTTCATATAAACAATTTAGTCAAAGTTGTTTCTAAAATGAAAGAAGGAAAGAAATTCGCAAGCGTGACACAGTAGTATGCATGGAACCAAAATTGTCATAAATTAAATTTAATATTTTATTTTTCCTTCTCTTTTTGGTCTAAAATAGAGGAGTAAGTTGCCTATAACTTGTCTAACTATATGTCATCGTCAGTGTAGTTTAATTAGTTGACTAATTCTCGAGGATATTGTTTGAACTTAATTAGTCCAATCTCAATAACTGTATAATATAATTTTTTTATTTTGGATATTGATAATATTAAAATAATATTTATATTGTTAAAGTAAATATGTATTTATTGATAATTTTATATTTATTTTAATGATATTTGTTGTTCTTATAATATAATTATTATTCTAAAATTACGAGTGACCTGTTTTTTAAAGTTAAATTATCATAGACTAGTTTTTGTTAAGCTATAAGAAGCAGGTTATAGGTAGTTACGCAATGTGACACAAGAATCGCAAATCAATTCTTCCTTAGCCCATCAATCTTATAAAAATAAAATGAAACTGTCGCGGCAGATTAATAAAGTCAAGTTTATAATTATTAATAAATGTCTCAACATACATACGAATATATATGATTAAATTAAAGGGTGTAGAACATAGAAGAAATTCTGAAATGCATGTTTCTTGTGCGCTGCCTGCCTGCCCAAATGTCTACTACGGAGTACTGAAATGTTTTCCACGACATTCTTTAACTTTCTAATTTTTTTCATGAAAAATATTCCTTGAGCTAAGTTTAGAGTTTGAAATAAGTGAGTGAAAAAGAACAATAAATGGGAAATTGGAAGGAGGAAAACTATATATCCTAATTAAATTATTAGTGAATAATATCTTATAAATAATTCTAATAGCACATAGGCATCTTCTATATATAGTTCTATAAAAATAAATACCAACATTTTTATAATAATTTCCATATATATATATATATATATATATATATATTTCTTTTCAAGATGGGGTGAGTATAACGATTATTGAGATTCTAGTCCTACATTCCAATTAATTTTAAATTATTAGATTTTCTTTTTTCTATGTTCTTTCCAAATCTTAATTCAAAACATTTTCTTAGTATTCTTGTAAGTTTCCATTTAGCTCAAGTAGTGATTTTTTAGCTACGGATATTCTCGTCGAAACAAATTTCTTAACAATTAAGGGGTGTTTGATAAAAATTGAATGAAATAGTTCTGAATGCTTAAGTAATCTGAATGAAGTAGATTTTTGAATACTGAATAAAAAAAGTTGTTTGATAAGTGACATATCAAAAATATCTGAATAACACATTTTTATTATTTTACCCATCTGAAAAAATTCAAAATTGTTGCAAATTTATTTAATATTACTTAATATAATATTTAATATATTTTTTTTAAAAAAAATTCTTCATTCAGTCGGGACTTAACCATTCAGTCAAAAAAATTAGACTTAATCATTCAGTTCAAAAATCTTACCAATTCAACCATTCAACCCCATTCAGATGCTATCAAACAACCCCTAAACTTTCCACCACATTATCCAAGTGTACAACCTTTCTTTCTACACAAGTTAACAGCGTAAAACAAAAGCAAATAAGCTAGGTGCTTGTCCTGCGTTTGGAAGTTTTAAAACAGTTGAAAATTTTGATTGTTTATAAGTAATTTATTTTAAACGTAATTTATTTAATTCACAAATGTTATGTTTGAAATCTAAATGTAACGCTTTAAAAGTGGTGTGATGCGTTTGGATCTTTAAGCGGACCAAATACTACCGTAGCAAACGACAATAACCGAACAAAACTCGGATGTTATTTGAATTCTAACCATGTAGTTATTTGCTTACAAAATGTTTCTTTCTATTATATTATCTGATAGAAGAATATAAATACTACTAGGTGTTTGCATGACTGTGATTCTCATATAGGTTCATTTGGAGCTTAAATATTCGATATTAACCTAAGTTAATAGTTTTGTGTTTAATGTAAAGTTGTTTAAGAAAAATTAATTAATTAAACATTATACAAAATATGTAGCAATTCACTAGGTAGTTTGAGTGTAGTAATAGAGCCTGAAAATAAAACGCATGACTAAATTGAGGGGAATTATTATATTTCCATAACTACTTTTTATATATATTTCACAAATTTCATTTCAGATGGATGTGAAATACAATTATATTAGAGAAATCTTATTAACAAAATGATATATATTGTGAAGGTTTATGTTGGATATTTTGATCGTTAATTACGTGAATAAGTATTAGTGATAACTCTTTTAGAGAGATGTGTTATAAATGAAGTGTTCTTATAATTTTATCCAATCTCATAAAATTATATGTTTCGTAATTGTAATTCGACACAAATTTAATATCACAATGGATAACAAAACTCATCTTATTAAAAGTACATGCATCAACCAAAATAACATACTCTAAATCAAACCACTTAATTTACTAACCTAGCTTGTGAAATTATTCATAACAAATTAAATATATACTATTTCAATAAATATTATCCAAACAGTAACCCACACCTCTAACGAGCTTGTTTAACTATAAAAAAATGTGTATATAATTATTTTTTTCTTTTTTGATATATAATTAATAAATCTAGAAGAAGGGGAGGGAACTTCTACATTATACAGCTAGTGAGAGTTAAACTAATTTTAAGATAGTATCCAATTGATAGCATCCAAGTAGCACATATTGTTAGGAAAAATAATACTAATAAAATGAACGTGGTATATGTGCACAATATGAAAATTGTAACACTACACAAATTAGTCAGACTTGATACAGTTGAACATTTTCAGTTAAGTGGCGGGTGCTCACAATTTTGGTAGGCTGTGGGAAATTAAGATTTTGATGAGATTAAGGCCCCATGCAACTCCCTAGCTAGTTCCAAGTTGCATTCAAATTGCAATGTACCTATACTTTTTTTTTTGGAATTTATGAGTCGAAGGAGATGGATAGATACCTTGTGTGGTTGACTTAACTTTAGGCAGGCCACCAAAGTACAGCCCATATGGATGGCACGTGATCTCCTCGTTTAGTTCCCTAATCATCGGTCTCTAAACCTCTCTCAAAGCTCACATGGTTAAGTTAGAGAGAGCTTAATTAGTTAAGCGCGATTAATTACAAGTTCAAAGAATGCAAGCACAATAAGAAACTAATGATTAAAAAAGAAAAAAAGAAATTAATGTTTTAAAAAAGTGACCTTGTAATTGAAATTAAGCAACATTTGACACTATCAAAAAATATTTTATTAGGGATATCTATAAATACTTTAAATTATCGTACGATATAAAGAATAGTTACTCTTATGATTTTATTTTTTATAAATATTGCACACATAACACTTTAGAGTACTATAACTCTTTTTAAATTTAAGCCGGGGATACTCATAATTTTGGTAAGCTAACAATAAGAATCCCCAAGTCACAAGTTGAAAATCTATCAGACATATCCCAGCATTTAGAAGATATATAGAGACCTCTTGGGGGTTGACTCAGCTTCATTCTGGACCTAACCTCTGGTTGGCTGTCTCAACTAAATTCTGGACCTGTGTGCACCACACGTGGATGCCACGTGATCGATCTCTTCTTGTACTTCCCTAATCACCTCAATCTATATATTTTTTCAATTATATATAACCTGTTTTTTAGAATTTTTTATTATTATTTATTATACTCTTTCCTGTTTAAACTAAACTCTCTCTTCCATGATTGAGTGTTTTTTTTAAAGCTAATTACACTGTGGTAACAAATTACATGTACCTAAAATTTTAAAAATTACGTACATAAAGAAAAAAAATAAAAATAACACATTTTCAATGAGAATTAAATCAGGGATTTATCTTCTAAGGGCTTGATCTTAACAGTTAAACTGCACTTTTATTTTTTCTCTACCTAAAGATTAGACGACGACTATTTCAGTTAAGTAATTTATTATCAGCATAATTATGATTTACTATAAGACAAATTGAAAAAATAAGTTCATTAAAAGCATCTCTAAAACTGCTGCCCTGTAATATCTATGGTATGGTTTCTAGTGAAGCACCGATATATGATTCTTTGTATTAATTTGATCCTATATATGAATTAAAATCAAACACAAATGAAATGTCAAATTCCCCGTCTATTTAACCATGTGATTTACATGCTATCCAATCTCAATTCCCTATAACTTGTCGTTAAAATTCTTTTGAAAAAAAATCAAATAAAATCAAATTTAAACCATTACAAATTCTTTTGAAAAAAAATCAAATTTAAACCATTAATTAAACCTAGCTACTATTTAAAAAAATCAAGTTAACTAGCTAGCTCGATGAACAATTTTTACTTTTGGTCTTATAAATTTTAACTAGTTTCCTTGATCGTGGATATATTATTATTTGGCATAAGTATATTAAAAGGACAAATTTTGAGGTGTTGTCAAATTCTTAATTAGATTAAGTACCTTTTATTTGAATATATGCATAAACCCGAATATTCTTTTATTATATATGTCTCAATTATTAATCAGCTTAGCCACGACTACCAATTACATATTCAAAACATAACAATCAAACTTGTGACAAATTTTAGTGGCATTTTTTACTAATTTCCTTGGAATTTCTAGAAAATGTTATGTTCTTATATATATTGGAGTGACATTTCATTTGAGATTTTAAGTTAACGAAAATATGTTTGAACATTATTTTTTGTGATCGATAATGTTAGAATAATAATTATGCTATCAGAATAATAATAAGCGTCGTAAAAAATTTGAAGTGTTGTTTAAATAAAAATAAAAATATTACTAAATACATATTAACTCTAATTAAGAGCATAAAAATTGTTTTGATATTAATATATGTGCATGTTAAAATAATAATTACACATTCAAATATACATGGTAGAGTACAATCCTATGTATATAACCACCAACTATTATTTAACGATCACTTGTTTTATATCAGCACCCTTAACAAACAGATAGAGACATCGAGAATATATTTCGAATTTTCTTATGATATTTTTAATTGCACATGCCGTTAGTTTCTCAAAATTAATTAGTCAATTAGATTCATAATATATATATTATAGTAAAATAAAATACAAAATACCAAACAAATAAGATAAGACTTGGAGCAAGTCAAAAACTCCCCCCAAGGAACCTGCTACCGGCTATTACCGGTCACCTTTCATCCCTCCCCCACCTATAAAAACCCACTCTCCTCCCGCATTTCTCTCAGCTCATCACAACTCCCCAAAAAACTAACCCAAAACCAGAAAAATGTCCTCTACAACCGCAAAAATCGACGACGCCGCCGCTCCGCCGAAGTGGCTAGGCACCAGCTTAGTGGGGTCGATGACTTCTTTTTTGGCTCTTTGCACGAGAAAACTGGCGAGCAGTTCCTCGCCGAGGAAACTCTTGTCGACGATCAGCCACAAGGCTAGTCAGTTCCGGCAGAAGAAGCGAGTAGGTGAGGAATTCGACCGCGGAGCGAAGAAGAAAGACAGCGAAGGAGGAGTGTGGCAGCGGACGATCCTGATGGGCGACAAATGTCAGCCTTTGGATTTCTCCGGCGTGATTTACTACGATTCCGACGGTAAACGGCTGACCGAGTCCCCGATGAGGACGCCGCGCGCGAGTCCGTTGCCGAGTTATGCTTATAAATCGGAGAAATCATCTGGACGTAGTAGACTTGGGTGGTGATATGATAATATCACCCACAGGTTATGTTTTTTTACGTAACAGTATTACTGCAGTGCTGGTAGCAACTAGCAACTTAGTTCCAACTGTCTGTGAGTTCTATCTTGTGTGGACACGTGTCAATTATGGATTGCGTAGGTTCTCAACCCCGGAAAGGTGGTGGTGTGGTAAATTTATTATTATATATATAGAAATGGGGTCAAGTGTTAAACGGTGATCATGTACAAAAATCCTTTGATATGAATTTAATTCTTCATTGCTTTAGTGATCTGGATTTTCTTGTATTTTTCCTTCTCATTACTTTCCTTTTCCTTTTAATTTTTTTTGGGAATTCAGTGGTTTTATTGTTTAAAATTTAGAGTTGTTTAAAATTTCAAATGATATATGTTTAGTTTTCAAATTATTGAGTCATTGATATTGTTAAAATAAAAATAATGTCATCAAAATAAATATATATTTGGAGATAATTTTATAATCTTTTTATCGATGCACACTTTAAACGACATTTATTTATCTGACAGTATAAGAACCGTCTTAATTTGTCCAAATTAATTATAGCCTGATTCGTGTCGACAAAGATATTATTCAAAAATTGGGAAGCACTGAATTTTAACATGTTAATTTATATTTTAAATTGTGCAAGGAACATATATATAAGAATATTGCTAACCAAAAATATATACAATCACAAAATGTTGGTGTTTTCCTTTGTGATACATATATGTAGTAGAAATTAAAGGTTTACGAACGGAAATTGTTTATTTTATGTATGAATGCATAACTGATCTTAATTTCTTAAAAGTAGTTTATATGATTTTCTTAATTGGATAAGTCATTTTCCAGAAAATAACTACTCAATTAAAGTCAAATGAAAAGCAATTTCCTTGTAACATAAACGTGTATAGTAATGGATCGAGTGTCTTGTAATATTTAGTTATAAAAATGTTTCAGAAATATGTGACAACTAAGAATGGTAGTACAACATCTCCACCAGATAAATATGATAGTGAAAATTTCTATAAGGAAATGGACAAATACTTTGAGAGCTCTGTTTAGAGCTATTCAAATTAGCGGTATCCATATATTTTTACTGGTTACATGCTCGAGTCTATATCTCAAATTAATAATATACTTATAGTTTTACTGATTATATGTTTAAGTTTATCTCTTGGTAATAAGTGAAAATATTCAGTTAGTCATGTTACTTAATTAAAAAGCTGGTAAGTTTTTGGTTTTTTATCCAACTTTTCCTCCCCATGTCTTCTCCAAATTAAACTTCCCCCAAGTCTTTAGAATAAAATATATCTTTAAAATTAAATTATAATATTATAAACTTTCAAAAGAAAAAATCTTATTTACTTATACTTATTTTTTCCCCAAAAACTTTTAGGACAATGCTCCCCGCGTCTCCGAAAAATTATATAAAATGGTTTACCTACGCACACTTGGATATAAATTTCTTGATATTTTTGCTAATATTTCATTTTAAAGCAATTTTTTATTAACAAATATTTAAAAATTTAGTATAATAACCTTATATTTAAAAAATAACAAAAAGTAGTACTCTATATTTAAGTAGAGTGGATGGAGTATATTTTTGTTTGGTCTCTATCATTTAATTATTCGTATTCCATTAGGAAGTACTCTCCGTAATACACTTTTCTTGTATTTGTTGTTGAAATGAGAATATTTGCTCTTAAAAAAATACTCATTAACCACAATGGAAAATTTTAAGCTACCTTAATTTATACTTCCTCCATTCCTAATTATAAGATCATTATTAACTTTTAAAAACTCATTTTATGATATTTTCAAATTTAAAATTGAAATAATTCGTTTAAATTTTCAAAATAATTAATCGTATAATTAGTAGCTAGTACGTACTTTGTAGGTAGTTCATAATATTCTCAATTGCATCGACATAGACAGTTAAATGAATTTATGTCAATTTTAAATTTAAAAATATTTAAAATTGACTTTTTAAAATTCAATATGACGGAGTGTTTTTTGGGTCATTATTCTCCGTTTAAGACCTTTGTGGAGACTACTCAAGGCTAGACTTTGTTTATTAATCAAGATCCATGCCAAATGACATGAGTGCATTATTTTTATATATATATATATATTTATTTTATTGAGATTTAGATTTATTATAGAAAGATAAAAATACTTACCATTTTTACACAGAGATGTATATTATTAGTATATATGTATTATTAATAATAATATAGAATACCTTAAAATATAATTAAAAACCAACGACCAAACAACTCTTTAGTCTTTTGTGCTGAAAAGGTACGAGTAGTATACAAAGTTGGCGTGTGGATTGTGTGGTCAAGTCTTTTGTCCAAAAAAAAGGAGAAGGAAAAGAACAGAGTTCTTTCTCTTAATTTTAGCCAAATTAATGTCAAAACATTTATTTAACGACCACTTTTATTTGGTTGCATTAATTATATTTCAAAGGTAATTAAGGTCTCTAAACAATTTGTAAAGGAATCTAGAAAAAATGGATTGTTTCTTCCCCACCACGCATTCACCAAAGAAGGGACAGAAGAAGATTTTGCTCCCTCTATCCTAAAATGATAATCCCATTATTTATAAAGGCAATTTTAAAACATAATTTTTTCTCATAATGAAAATTTTAAAACATCGTATTTTTTGTGGTCTATCCAAAAACCTGCGTGCGTACAATTATGTCCAGACATATATACCAATCGAAAAAGAAAATAGGACTCTAGTTTTGGGACGACCGCGAGATAAACTAATTTCCTAAAAAGTAATGGATGCTAGCTAGGATCCTTTTTATATTTCCAAACAAAATAAATATCAAATGGCATTGAAAATTTGTTCCAAATTAACTAAAAAATAAATACAAGATAGTTTATCCGCCTATGGTCAGCTAATTAATAATTATCTTTCTTTGCATGGGAATTTTCCTAGATTAATTTCCTTCCTTTGCATAGAATTAATGTTTCAAATTTTATGATTAGTTCCAAGTCTATGAGAGAGAGAGAGAGAGAGAGAGAGAGAGAGAGAGAGAGAGAGGGGTGATGAGATTCTATTGACATTTTCGGTTGGAAGTCAAACTTATGATCTGATCAGGTCAATATGAAGTAGATCGAGAAGACAATGCAGTTTCTTTGATTATTAGGAGATTTGATATTAATATGACAAAAAAAGTACGTGAATATGAAAATTATTTTTATCAATTAATGTTATGATTTTGTTTTTTTATTTTATTTTATTATAATGATAAGGACACATTTATTGAAAACAAAATAATTGCCTTGTTCTTATCATTTTTGCCATATATATATGTTAGTATTAAATTCACAAGACATTTTAGTTAAATCTTTTTATCAATAAGGAAAATTAAGAAATTTAGGTCAACGCCATTTGTCCAAGTTCGCTATAAATTTCAGCATAAATGCTCCCTCCGTTCCTTTTATTTCTCTTGTTAGAGATCGAATGAAATTTATTCATCTTTATTTGTCGTTTATAAATTTTAAAAAAAATTTAAAAATTTAATTTATCATATTATCTCTATATTAAATATTAATTTATTTATTTTTCATCTTTTCTAATGAGTTTTAAAGGATAATAATGAGATTTAATACTTATTTTAATTAATTAGATAAATTATTAATTATATGTTTTATTTTATTTTTAAATATCAATTTTAAAAGAACAAAGGGGGTAACAGCTAACACGCTTCAAGCTATTTGTTCATAAACATAAAAAGAATAAATTTGGTCAAAATATGAAAAGGTTAGAAAGTGGTGTGCTTGACTCGAAACAAATGGGTGAAGTCATTAAATCGTTCCAGATAGTTTCAAAGAAGAATAGACATGACCAAATCAAAATACTTCATTATTAGTTGACCAGGAATCAATTGAATGCATGTTTCTCAAATTAATTGATGATCACAATATATGACTTCAAAGCAAAGTTTCCTAGGCCATTTTTGTTTGAATTCCCATGTTATCTTAGGCCTTTTTTTTATTATATATTTTTATATTATTATTATTATATTCTGTGTTGAAAGGAAAATAATTTATTTGCTCTTCACATTTATAATATTATGGATATTTATATAGTTTTCACATGTTAATTATAATCGATTTATTAATGTATTACATATGTAAAAACATATTTTGACAATTATAATCATAATAATATTATCCATAAAAATTATTTTTCTTAAAGAAAATCAAACCCTCGACTAAAGAAAGATCCTTTAGGTCATTTTAATGTATAAAAATGAAATTTCTCCTCCTTCCAATATTTATTTTTTTTATTTTATTCATCTAACGACTTTTAAATTTGTGTTTCAAAGAGAAAGCTATAATTAGATGTATTTATAGATAGACTCTAAAATAAATGAAAAAAAAAAACATATATCCAATGTGTGGAGGAACTTGACCATTTCCTCGATATCAAGCACAATCCTAAATTAGACTAACACAAATGATATTGTTCTTAATTATACGGTTGTAACTCAAATATTTTAATTGAATAATAAATTATGTGTCTTAATGCAATTGATTGATAATTTATTATTTATAAGTGGGCCCAATTGGAGTCAAATAACTACGTATGTACCATGCACCCAATCTACTGTTACCCAAAATGGTACAATTGAAAGTAGTACAAATAGGTGCTTAAATTCTTTTTATATCTATATTTTATAGCCATAAAGTTTTAATACTTTTTAAATCTAGGAAGATTTGAAAAAATTTTGTTTGGAGAATTTGTTTTGGCATGGCTCATGACATGGCCAAATATACCCAATGATATATCCATGTATTGCCTACTAACTTTTTTAACAATCAAATGATTATTACTTTGTTAAAAAGAAGAAGGTGCTGGCTACATAACTCTGTTCAGGGCCTTTTGATCTTTTGTATAATTAATACTCCGTATATCCGTATATGATTTGATCTTTAACTCAAAAGAGTGTGGTTCAAATTCATTTATCGTATATGTGAATAAAAAAAATGAATAAATCTAAAAAAATTCTTAATATATTATTGTAATAATTTAAAAATACAATATAAAATAATTTGTAACCACAACTATGGGAAAAAACTATGTCTACTTTCCAAATTATGTAGATGGGCTAAGGTTTTCTAAAGAATAGAATCAAATTATACAACAAGGTTGGGCCAACCCACTTTCAAGTATATCTTGTCATGTTTTACATTAAAGCATCACTTTGGTTAGCAAGATAATAAGGATAAATGAATGAATCATTTTGTGGATAATTTTATACTCCCTCCTTTCTTAATTATCTGTCGTTATTAGCTTAACCCTTTAACCGATGGATTATATATAATTAGCCCAAAATATGAATAATATTATTTATTATATATATTCTAATCATGAAGTTTTAAAATAGGAAAAAGAATAAATGTAGACTATTTCATAATACTTGGCCGATGTATAAGCTAAATAGGAGAGTAAATAAATGTAGATATTTTAAAAAAAATAATGTTGATACATGATTTTTTTTAAAATATATAGGTTACTATATTTAAAATTGTATTGAATTAAAATACATGAATTTATATTAATTTTAATACCAAAATGTCTTGTCCTATTTAGTTTGGTTCAACAAACCGCATCATTCAGATCACCTTCCAAAGCCTACCTAGCCTAATGACATAACCCGACCGTGTTAAGGACTATGACACATCCTTGATATATTTATTGGGGTTAAATTATTTTTTTAACATCAATTTATATACATATTATTAAATTAATTTTTTTTATAAAATTTAATTTTTTTTTATCTCAGCCTGATAAACATTAACGAATTACTGTAACATGTTATGTTACATTATCTTTTATATGTTAAATAGATGATGTGATATATTATGTCAGCAGTCCGTTAATTTTTAACAGACTTGAACCGAAAATTTTATTTTTAATATAATAATATAATTAAATTTTTTTTAATAATATATATATAAATTAATGTTCAAGGCAATAAAAAAAACGATTTAACCCATTCTGAATGAATCACTTAAGGGACGGACAAAAGTATCCCTATTTTAAAATGACACGTCATCTTATACATATAGTCAGTGTAACATATTTTAACTCTAATGAAAAAGATAAAAAAAAAAGACTTCATAAATTCTTTTTGTTAAAAACATCTCACAAAGGAAAAAAAAATATCATACATTAAACGCAAAATATAAAAACAAGGGCGAACGAAGGGCAAACTATAATAATACTAATACCAAAAGAAATAATCCTAATTAACGAAACCCGTTCACCTCCAATCCGACCGGTTCACGCACCAGGAGCAGCATCCTTCACTCTGCTGTGTCTATGCAAGTACCCACCATACTCTCTCGCATAATCCTTCACATGACTTGCCGTATCCACAATCCGGCTCCTCGCATAATCAACCCGGTCCGAACCGACCGGGTTAAGGCCCCTGAAGTATTTGTACAGCCAAAACATAGCAACCACGGTCCCGACACCGAACCCGCAAACTGATAAAAAACCGGATATGGCTATGAATAGGACGGTTCCAACCGGGATCCAAATCGGACTCGAAATAAGGATCAACGGCGTGAAGAAAATAAGACCCAAAACAGTGGCGGTAATGGTTAAACCTGTGAGAATTAGTAAAATGGCTCCGGAGATTACAAAGGCTAAGAAGCCGGCGAGCTGAACGGAGTTTGGTGCGTGCTCGTGGAGTTTATGGAGGAATCCACCGCCTGGGGTGGTGGCGCCAGTGGTGGTTCTGGGTAGTCTGTGGGGTTGGACCGTGCCGGAGTTCCGATCAGCCATTGGAAAGGGAGGGTAGGGGTATATTTTGTGGAGAGAGAATTTGAGTGAGTGAGAGGACTGAGGAGGGTCGTAGGAGAGGGGCGGGATTGGTTGACACGTGTGAAGTGTTAGGCATGCAAGAGCACACATGTAATCTGGAATGAGTGAGACTTTTTCTTTGTGATGAGTCACTGGGCGAGCTAAAGTCGCAAGAAGATATTTTAGTCGGTAAATATAGGTATATAAAATTTAAATATTATATTTATTTTAATTATTAAAAAATAAAATATAATATTAAAATTCGTTTAGATATTTTACTATTTGTTGGTGCTGAACTGCTGATTAACTTAACCAAGTATTCTTTATTTCTTTCTTTTATTTAAATAATTTAAAGAAAGAAGCACTTTTTAGCGGGGCTAAAAGGCCAAAGGTCAGCGGGAAGAATCCCAAGTCATCTAAACGTAATGCGTTTGGACTTCAAAAATGTTATCGTCATAAATGTTTGAATCTCGACTGGCCAAAACAAACTCTATGTTGCCATTCCATGCATCTTATTAATTTGATCTCAAAGTAAATTGATAACTAATTTCATCCTCTTTTTCTGTTTTAAAATCGTTAATATTAACTTTTGAAAATTAATTTTAAATATTTTTAAACTCAAAATTAAGATGAATTTATTTAGTTTACGTCAATACAATTATAAATATCATAAACTAGTTAAGAAAATATTATTAGTTATAAAATTTATTATTTTAAAAACTTAAGTAAATTATGTCCATTTAAAATTTAAAAATGTTTTAAATTAATTTTTTTTAAATATCTTATAATTCGGAACAGATGGAGTATAAAACTAACTTTAGTATTTATATTTTGCATATTATTATGTTTTTTTTATTATTATTATTTTAGAAGGAAGAAGTACAGATTTATTTAATTTTAATAAATTCAAAGACCTTATCTCATTTTATCATTTCATTGTCGCGTCCTTTTGAAATGAGCTAGTAGTGGATCGTTAGGTGGGAAAGAAACAAATGTCATATTGAGTGTCCAAAAGCCCTCTAGTAATGCCAAATCGTTAATTGTTCAAATCCTTCTGCGTGCTATTATATGCACGGAGCAAACATTAATTATTCGGGAGAGTTAATTCAATTTTCAATTGTAGATTAATCACATTAAATTTAAAATTGCGAAATTATCTTAAAAATAATTTTAAAAAATCAAAATTAATGTTGTACATATTTCGGATGGATGGAGTAGTTCATAATTATGACTAAAACTCTATTAAAGGGTGAAAAGAAAGTGGACACTAAACTTTAGAGTGTGAGAATATTGAAAGTTAAAGGCCAGACCCAAAATATATTTGTAGCACAATCCTTCTTGTATTGTTTTGAGATGAATGCATGCATGTTTTCAGGAAGTCCTTCTTCTTGGTCTTGCTGATCTTTTCCATATAATGGCAGAAGGGTTTGGACAGATTCTGTATGGGATTTTTGGTGGAGGAATATCGGGGAAACTGCATTAACACTCACAAAAGTTGAACACATTAGTAAATTTTCTTTCAAATCTTTGAAAGGAAATTTTTAAAAAATCTTCCCCCTTCTCTCTTCTTTTCTCTGCTGTCTACTCAAAACACGGGATTTTTAATAAATTTTTTAAATTTCCCTCATTTCTTTTCTCCCCTTTTTAAAATTCACAAACACAGGGTTAAAGCATTTGACTAGCTAATAATACACGTCCCCCACAAGAGCCGTGCACAAGAAGCAATTATAAACCATTGTCATACTTATTAACATTAACTAACGATTTCTTTCAAGCTTTGACAACACCATTTTTTCTTGAAAATTATGCAAAAAATAAGTAGTTTAAGCTTTAAAACAATGAGGGAAATATAGTGCTTATTATATACCAAAGCACAAACGGACTGAGGGACCATTTTTTTCAGGGAGCAGGTATAATTAATATCAAAATGTTACTAGTATTTATTGGTCGGGTAAGAACATGACTTAGTTAATAGGCCAGGGAATCTCACCTTAATCCAGCAATTTCAATTTGAGAGAAGTCCATGCTGGGTGAACCGTCTGCTATTGAAATGGTGGTCCTCCTTCTAGTGGTCAATGGTGTTGGTTGCTTGACGGCAAGAATTTTGCAATTCAAATTTGTTTCGATATTTCTGTGGGACATTGCCAACCTATACATTTACCCCTCAAAAACAGACCCAACACTAAATAATTAGTTGATCTTTGCATATTAGGTACCAAATTTCATGATATTTAAATAAAGTTTGGATATTAGACGCACAATTTTAATTTACTCTTCATAAATTTCTTCAAAGGCTTTGATTTTCAATTGGAGTGATCAAGTTATGGACGAAAAAATTATTTGTATCATTAATAAGTTGTTCGTGAGTCAACTTGAACTAAATTAGGTTCGCTGGAATGACCACAAATTTAATCTCATAAATATAGAGTTGATTAAAATGGTGTACAGATAAAAAGAAAACAAACTATGAAAAGTAACGTCAAATGTCTTGTATAATATATATATATATTAAAACGAAAACACTTCATTAACATCATATTAAAACAAAGATAACAACCAAAGTTAAAGAGTTTACGAACACACAACACAACGAAAGGTGGTTAAGCTATCCCATCCGAATAAAAGAATAACAGTTCGTTAACAAAAGAAGGAGGAGACTGAAGCACCACAAAATTATTCTCCTGGTTTGCAGTATTCTTAGCAAGGTTTGTATCATAATTTTGAAAATGTAAATAGATTACGTATTCAAAAATATCATGATCTCGAATTTTAAGCTCGTTTAAATATTGAGTTGAGCTCAAATAGGAGTGGCTCGGCTATTCGCCCTAATTCTAGTAGTTGTATGAAGAATTAAGAGTTGAAGCGTTGTAGATATAAAAGAACGTTTTTTTTTATAGAAAAAGTAGTTAAAATAATTTTGTAATAGAGAATTTTGGAAAATAAATATAAGTATTTTGATATTTTTTAATAGAGAATTTTTGAAAAAATAAATAAATTGATATCTTGTGAAAATATAAATTTTTAATAATTCTCTAAATATATTACTCAGTTTGGGACTGGTGGGGCCATGCCCCCCTGCCAATTTTTTTTTTATACCTAGTATATAATAGTATTTGTATATATTGTTAGTAATTTATATTGAACCCTTCCTAATTGCATTTTTTTTTATAATAGTGACTCATGTTTTTATCATATTAATTTATACTCCCTCCCTTTCAAAATATCATATTATTATTGACTTCTTAAAGTAAATTTAAAATATTTTTAAATTTAAAATTGACATAAATTTATAAATTCATTTAATTTTAATTAATACAATGATAACATTGTAAACTATTTAAATAGTACTATTTATAAGAAAATTTTTTTTCATCATTGTTAATAAATTCTATTAATTTTGAGTTTAAAAATATATCAAATTAACTTTTAAAAATTAATAATTATCTTATAGTTGCAATTGTCCTTTTATGTCTCTCTTCCAAGTTATGATGCTGAGATAACAAGACATATATAAATAGTCACCAAACAACAATAATACTACCATGACATCTAGCATTATTTATTTATTTATTTATTTTTAAAAGAAACAAGTGTGCAATGAAAGGGTTGTATTTCTTTATATATAAATTGATCAAAAATCAAAAGTATTCAACACCGTAACTACCAAAACATTACCCCTCACTCCAAATCCCAACTTATATATTGCCATTACTATTACCATGTCATTCTTTAGATGTCCCAAAACCTTTTCATCTGCATGCATGCCTTACTTTTGGAAATATAATAATTTTAACATTTTACCCACGTTTTGGTAAAAGAATATTTTACAGTAAAGGTAATGTCGATCGAAACTTGGGGAACATTTTAAACAATTATTATTATTATTATTATTATTATTATTATTATTTCATTGAGACTTCAATTCCGTAAATATATATCCAGGGGAAGGAAGTACCTTAAATATGAGGTAAAGAAATGAGTCATAAAATGTTTAATTATTCGAGTAGATATTTATCTAACTACTTTCAGACATTGACCAACTTCGTATCTATTTAATTAGGATCTCCTTTTGCACCACCTAATCTCTTATATATATATATATATATATAGTAGCTAGTTTCACTACTAGAATAATTTTGTCAGAGTTTTGTGACATATTAAAATGATTTAGTCACGAATAATTCTATCAACTGACAAAAAACATCTTTTTGACACTAACATCCTTTTAATTTCCTTGTACTACTGTTTTATATAATTAACTATTTAATGTTTCTCAAGTATTATGTGTAGCAGTATGTATCTGATACAATATTACACAATCGAGTTTTACCGCCATACATTTTATTATTTATTGGGAAAACTTATGATTGTAAAGAAGGACATGAACTATTTGTAAGACGTACTACAAGGATATATCAAGTTCTTCTATTGCCTGACCCTCCATCAAGCGGGGCAGTCTTTACCCTAAACTAACAACCTCCATCGAATTATAACTACTGTATGTTAATTCACGTAAACACTCGTAAAAACATTGACCTGCAATATTCGTCTATTGGAAATGTTCATATTTCAAGCAAGAATGACAATGAGGCGGAGAGTAAGACACACAGATGACTTTTGTATAAAATTTTAAAAAATTAAAATCACGAAGCCCTTGTTTCTTTTTTATGTATATTTAAATAATAAAAATAAAATTATATAAATATAAAAAACACTTACAAATATATGTACGTATAAGAATGTATAATATATATAATTGTAAATATAAATGCATGGGGTCGGGCGAGGTAGTATTACCTAATTCCGACCTTAAATATTGATCAACGGTCAAAGAATATGTCTATGAAGAAAGTCGTGGGGCCGAGAAAGCCCGCCCGCGATTTATAGGATAAATATGTTATTCTCGTTGGGAATTAAGTCCGTACAAATTAAATAATATAAAATAAAGAGAAATAAAATAATATAAAATTTAATGTAAATTTTTTTTAAAAATCAAAATTACAAGTTAAACTCTGAATTACACTATTGCAATAATAATGAGTTTATAATAATTTTTCTAAGTTTTATGCTCTAAAATTTAAAATTTCACAATATATATCACGACACAATTTTTTACATTGACTAAAAGATACAAACTCTTCTCTTCTATGATACAATTTTTTACACTGACTAAAAAATACAAACTCTTCTCTTCCATGATATAATAACTAAACATAATACTCTTTTTATAGACTAGTCACAACTTTTCTATTTTTATTTAAAATATGACACTTTTAAAATAATATTTCTAACAAAAATAAAATTTCATCTAACAAAAAATTTCCTTCGTATAATAAATATTTTATTAAAAATAGAATACCTTCCTTTTTGTAAGAACAATTCTCAGGATCCCAACAATCCGTAACTTCAAGTCTCAAAGATTTATCAGCTTAATCTTTTCATCCACAAATTTAACTCAAGTAAAAATTTTAAAATTTGATATTAATCATTAAGCTGAAGAAATGTACATACCTATATAGAAAACTCCGATCATGAAGTCCAACAACAAGAGTGGAAGCTCCAATTTCTCTTACCAAATCAACAATTTTTCCACCATCTTGATCACCTTCTGTCACCACAATCTCCGTTTTGCTCTGAAATTTACACGACCCTATACCTCAATATCAATCAATACCTGGTACAATCCTCAAAATAATTGACAAGCTTGGAAAATGGCACTCTTATTTTGGAACAGACGGACGGACTTACATTAGGGAAGCAGTTGCAGATTTCTTTGAAAGATAGAGCTAATTGGTAGCCCTTTAACCGGAGAAGCCTGAATGTTTGCGTGTTTCTGGATCTTGAAATTGGGAATACATGAAGAAGAGTTATTAAATCCCCATAACGAATAAGATTATGTAGTGCCCATTTAAGTGCTGTCCTTGATATGTCCATGTCTTCAACTATTACCACTACTTTTCTTGCATCCATCTATTTGTTTCTCTCTCCTCTATTTCTCTCTCTAGAATTTAAACTTCATAATGGATTTAGAATCTATTCCAAATTTCAAACTTTTGGACCCAAAACTAAGTATTGGTGAACTGATTGATTGGGAGTTATGCTGGTTTGTGTGAGAGAGAGAGAGAGACAGATGGGATGGGAAAATATAGAAAGGGGCCGATAGTGAAATCTTAGTGGTATAAAATATGGGAGATGTGAAGAGTGGCCGACTTAAATACTACTTTCAAGAGTTTATTGTTTTTCTCCCCCTTCCTTAATTAATAATATAGATATATGGTTAACAAATTTTATAAACCCTTTGTCCTAAAAATTTTAGAGTCTCACTTTTCTTTTATGCGTGTCCAAAAATATTAGGATAATACTATTCAAAAAATTTGAGAATACTATTTTTTTTTTAAAATTATTTATTTATTCAGATGGGTGAGGGAATATGATCTTACTTTTGTACAAAAACTAAAAGGCCTACATGCTTATTAGGGGATGAATTCAATTTTAGTGATTCATTCTCTGTCTTATTTGTTGTCCCATTTTATGTATTGCTATTTTATATATAAATATTACTATATTGTAGCAAAACATATATAGAAGTGAGATAATGGATGAGATATTACAATGCAACAATAAAATTGGACTTGTTAGGGACGAGATCCCCTGGAATGGATCCTCCTTTGGATGTTTTACATCTCTGATCTCTTTCTTTTTTAATATAAATTTGGGTTGTATTTTTTTCATTTTAGAAATAATTAAACTAGAAAATGACATAAACTTTGTTCTCTAAATAAAAGTGGTTAGAACTTCAACTCATATCATAAATGTGCGAAGACAATATATAATAAATTGTAGAATTTGCATGCTTGCATCTCAATTATTGAATGGAACATGTATTTTATTATTAATAAAGTTAAATTTATTTATTTTCTAAAAGTGAGGGGTATTTTAGGACATGCATACGCGCATTCCTTTCCAGTCAACTGGATTATTTTAAAATAATGTAATAGATGCCTGCCAAGTGCTGCAATGCCTTAAAATAGTGACGATGATCGCATGCACAAACTTCTATAGCAGCACTATAATTTGCATTGAAGGGATAGAGGGCATCAGCAGATGATGTGGGCTTTTGACACGTGTACTGTTGAGAGACTGTGGTTCAGTTAAGTGTCGTGGGATTACAGTGTTTCTTCTCCGGCAATGACAAAGAGAAAAAGGTTAATATAGTCAAAGACAAATGTTTGTGGGTTCGGTTCGGTTGCCAATTTCAGGGTCCTATTTTCGTTTGTCGTATTAAGAAGTGAGTATTGTCGTTTGGTGTTCCAAGTGCACACCGCGGTTTTAATTGAGGGGTAATAATGTAATATTACGTTTGAGAGTAATAAATTGCATATATGAAGGTATTCCTGTTGGGGACTCTAGATCATCATGTTTCTCGTTGAATTTAAATTTTATACATACATACATACATACATACATATATATATATATATATATATATATAGTGTTATTGAGATAAACCTACGACGGATGCATAAATATAATTTAAGAGTACTAGTGGGCAAAATATTAACTATAAAAAAATTCTATGAAAACATGTAAAATTTGATATGGACTAAAATTACATAGAAGTCCCACTGAAAAATTTTACAAGACTTTATTTCTTGAAATTAGTTTAGAATAGTCGCATTTTCAATGATGCTTAATATGCATTTCTCAATGTATTGGATGACTTAGGTTTTATATCATTAAGGTTTTGGCTTTTAAATGAGCTTTTATTTTCTCTATTGTTGATGTTTTTGACATGTATTGATTATTACACTAAAATTATCCCCCTACAATCCAAACTGTCTAGTTTTTTGGTGTGGTTACTGCTTGTTACATGTTCAGGTTATTGTTTGTTATTTGCTAATTCGATGAGTAAACAAAATCACGCGTTAACATTGACACTAGAAAAAGGTCTTATTCTAATGTTAGTTTTAACCACTAGTTGATTTCCAAATTCTCACTATGGTAAACAAGGGCAAGGGCGCATGAGAAACTCAGCATGATAGATCACTGTAGCATTAACTGTTTGATCAACAAGTCAGGAAGTCAATTAAAGACCGCATTAATCCAAATAATCCATAATTAATTCATATTGGAGCGCCATCGAATCCCCTATTCGAAGACATTCCCCACAACATCAAATGAGCAAATCCCTTGATTTTTGGAACGCATCCAATAGCTACGATTCTAAACCTATACCAGAGAGGATAGAGATCCAGATTGGGATGACGAACTCCAACGACAAATTAAGGCGTGATGAGCACGAGGAGATTTGACTATGCAAATCTAGCAGGTGAATGGTACTCTTGAAGCTCTGCATCATCAACAAAATGAATGGGATGCATATTTGGCAGCCCTTGAAGGCGAAGATGAGATCTCCTTATCGAGAAAGGATTATGATAAGGAGTGAACCCCATAGAGTCAGTCTTGGGAACATCCTGTCGATTCGTTAGACGGTTCACACTATGGAAGGTCTTCATCCCACAACCTTGACGACGGACGTGAACAAGCAAGTCGACGTCCACAACTTAACTCTCCTAAATACGTTTCGAACTGTTGGTCGAAGACCCCAAGGGATATTCCCAATCCCATATTGTAAAAGTTTGCGAAGTTGGAGAAGCGAATAGATGTGACCCAGCCAAACTTGATGTTGTTGATTGATGAAATTCAAATGGATCCGACAAAGAAGTTCATTTCATTTCTACCATATACTTAGTTTCAATTTAGTGTATCTTTGTTTAATTAGTCTAAATAACTACTTTATGGATTTATATGATCTATGGATTTATATGATCGTAACTAGTTTGAATGGAGGTTACTTGGTGATATTAGTATTGTTGTGTTGCAATTTTGATGATGAATTAGGTCATTTGAACTAGGGATGGAGGAATTTAATTTTAAGAATATAGTCATTGTGGACTTGCAATTTTAATGATGTACAGGGAACATTTTGATGATTTATTTTTGTACAATTCTCGATCTTTAGGATTAAGTGGATTGTGCAAGCCCTTTCAAGTTATAACTATACCGACATATAAATTGAAGGAAAATAGTTTCTTGTTGTCATTATTATCTCCTAGTTTATCAATTGTTGACTTTATGATTTCGATTTTTTTAAATTAAAATTAATCTTTATAAATCATCACTGTAAAAATACATGTATTTAAATTTTTTAAATAAAAAAAATCACCAACGCCACAATTTTTTATTTCTATTTGAAAAATGTTATTGGAATTCCAATTGTTTATTGCTACTATATATATATATATATATAGTGGTGCACAGTCGCTTATAGTGACGATTTTTTTGGACTACGGAAACAGTTCAATCGTTGTCATAGTTATTTTTGGTCTATTGAGATAGTTGAATCATCGTTCTAGTTCAAAAAAATCGTCGTCATAGCCGACTGTACATTACACAATTGTGTGTGTATATATATATATTTAAAATTAATTTAAAAAACAATAACGAAACGTGCCGTGGCTTTATGCCAATTGCCGCAGTCCTATCAACAGTCAAGATCATTCTCTTTTCACTGAAACAAGCCATCACAGCCGTCAAACATTCGCCTCCTTTCTCCTGCACATAACCAGGTTTTACATTTTAGGGACAAAAACCCAAGGGTTTAACAGTCTAAAGCTCTCAGTGAAATTTCAATGGCGTCTTTACTCTCTAGAAGGCTGTATCGATCGCTTCTATCAAACCCTGGAGCTCCCTATCGCTTCTCCGTTCCTTTTTGCACGAATATAACTTCCGCTGAAAATTCCCCAAATTCAGACGATTCCAGCGTCGAATCGGATCTTCCCGAGTCCGACCCATTCCATTCGTCCCAATCTTCAGCCGGCCCAACCCAGCAACGCATTTACACCGATCGTCCCCTCGAAAATGGCTTAGATGTCGGCACTTATAAGGTATTAATTTGTGTATTTTTTGGAGTAATTTCGATTGTTTATTTTAGATATTTGTATTTATGTTAATTTACATATGTATAAAATTTGTTTTGATTTGGGGAAATGATATTATTAGAGCATATACTGTGTTTCATCATGATTCCTATTTTGACTTCATTAAGTCAAAATTCTGAAATATAATATTTATTTGATTTTAGCCAATATGATAAATACTAATACTTACAAAATTTGTTGTTTTGAAAACTTAATTGAATCACATAAATTTAAAATTTTAGGATTTCCTGAAATGACTTTTAGGTGTCAAAATGCCACTCTTTTTGTTGAATAGAGGAGTATTGTTTATCTTTGGAATTAGACGGATTGGTGAATTGGGTTTGTGTTTTTGAATTTCTGTGATATTTACATTCACAAAAATGCTACAAATACGTATGTTGTATTAAATGTTAGGATTAATATTTTTTCTTCTTTTGTTTAGGCAATACTGATTGGGCAGGTGGGGCAGGCTCCAATACAGAAGAAGCTGAAGAGTGGGAGGATTGTGACTTTGCTGTCAATAGGAACTGGAGGGATTCGGAATAATCGGAGGCCGTTGGATAATGAAGAACCAAGAGATTATGCGAATCGGTGTTCGGTTCAGTGGCACCGGGTTTCAATCTACCCAGAGAAGTTGGGAGAAGTTGCCGTGAAGCATGTTACTCCTGGGTGAGCAATTTTTGTTTGTTTTGTTGTTCAATATTTATTTAGCTGAATGTTGCTGCTGAATGGAAAAATAAGGAGAAAGAAGCTTCTAGACTTAAGTGGATATGTTGTCACATTTACCAAAAAAATACGCATCTGTGTGCTGAACTGTTGCCGGTCACTCGTGGCTTGAATACATAAATTTGTTTTAGTTATATGAGGATTGCTTTTAATTTATTTATTTATCTTCTTTTTTTCTCCTTTTTTTTTTTGGGGGGGGGGGGGGGGGGGGGATGAAGAAGAACTCTTGTTTTAAGTAAAGCGTCGTTGAAATTCTATGTTGCGCAAATGATTACAATAGAGTTCACACTCTGCTTGTATTATGAAGTATTGTTGCTCTCAATGTGCATAAACATTTAAAATCTGTCATGTTAATGAGATGCATGGTTTGGGAATATTATACTCTGAACTTGTATTATGCCTAAGATGTGTTTTGGCACATTGTCTTTAACTCATTCATGAACTTCCTACTGCAATTTCATCACGTAGATTAAGTGCCTGCAGTGAGATTATGCAACTGTGTTGGACTAGGATGCAAAGTCTTCATTCTTAAAAATCTCATATCCATAAGGAGAATAATGATGACGTAAATAAATGCCTGAAATCTGATGGTCACTTGGTGTCCATGTCATGTCTTTATTTGCTAGTCAGAAATCCAAATTAACAAATTTCAGTGGTAATTTCTACTACTGCTAGTATGGAAATCTTTAGGTGGTCGCATATGCCTACATTGTTAGTTTGTTACTAGGGATTGTCCAACCACTTACTAAGATTTATAAATGCAAAAATATTGACTTAAAAGTAGTCACCTTTGGCATCTATAAGTACTGAAAATTTTCAATGTGATTTATTTATTTTGCAATCCTTGTAGAAGTGGGGTATATGTCAGTATTATCTTGTAGACAGACAAAATTTTCTATTGAAATCTTATGTTCATTTTAAGTTCCTTTTAGAGCCTGTAGGCTTACAACATGATATAAAAAGAGTTTGAAAATTAATGTCCTAACCTTTCATTTTCTTGCTGTAAATTCATGCCCGTGTCATTCTTTATTCAGTTATTTTGAGAGTTGTACTGCTTCTTACTTGCCTACATTAAGTAGGTCTTACATTCCTTTTATGCTGTTCAACTTTCCTGTAGTGGAGAAAATACGTGGAAAATATGTTCATATTTTGTTTCATATGGTCTTGAATATTATTTCCTTTCCGTTGCATTTCTGTACTTGTTTGCTTTAAATTCAATGTAGATCTTAATATTATATTATGTTTTCATTCATTGGTAGGTCGATCTTGTATTTGGAGGGAAATTTGGAGACAAAAATTTTCAGTGATCCAATAACTGGTCTTGTTCGGCGTATAAGAGAGATTGCCGTCCGTCAAAATGGTAAGTTTCTTGCTCCACTCACTTTTATTATTTTATTTTATTTTTTAAAAAAAAAGCCTTTAAACTTCTAGTACATGGTCTGCTGTATTGAGATGTGAAAGAAAAACGTCTGCGTTCTTGTTTTCTGTTATTTGCCTGCATATCACACTCAATTTATCCACTCCCAACACTATATATATGTGTGTGGGGGGGGGGGGGGGGGGGGGGGGGGGGGGGGGTGCAAACTTGCATGTGGGGGTAGGGCCATAGGGGGCACTTTTGAGAATTTGTCAGCCAGTTGTCCACTGTAGATCAATATGATTAATTTTTTAGGTTAGAATCTTTCGATTATGAAAACTAGAGTTTATATTTACTCTTGGTGATGTTGCTGAAAAGCCTTTTGCTCCACTCCCTTACAAAGACTGTTATTGTCAAACCTTCCGTCTCCTATGTTGGACCTGTAGAAGGTCTTATGGCTTGCCTCCGTGCCTAAGAGATGATACTTGAATTTGCAAGCTGCAATTGCATTTGCGGTCCTTTTTTGCCTCTTGTTATTAGGTGCTTGGTACGCTCCTGCTATAGAAACGAGTCCTTCGTTAAGCTCTCGTCATTTCCTCGTGAAGAAGATCCTCATAGTGAGTTATTGAGTTATTTACTAAATTAATAGTTGGACCAGTACGTATGCAGACTGTTATTGAAAGAATAAAAAAATATATATATTTTATGTGTATGTCGGATCTTAGGTTATTAATATTGTTAACAGATTTCGGATGACTTTTTTTTTTTTTTTGTAATTAGATTTGAGGTTCAATTATTTGATGTAATATTATTTCATTGGGGATTGTAGGTGTTTAGGTTAATTTAGCTATTGAAGTACTTTTAGTATCTACTTTTCAAGTATGGGTTATTTAGGTAATTAGAATTATTCCCATAATATCCCATAGTTTACTTGGTCATCAATCTTAGGTTTTCTAAATTAGTATTTTACTCCCAAAAAATTAAATAGGGTTTAATATTATATTATTATTTTGCGAGGGTATCCACAATTCCTTGCAAGGAAGAAGCAAGTCTACCTACAGACTAATAGTTCCCTTGCCACAGTGCGCCCTATGAATTCTGCATCACTTGTAGCTGATATGCTATTATGCTTTAGCCTGATATTGAAAAATTTCAGTTAAACAACCTTTAATTCTTCTTTCCAAATTGACCACAATAGTCAAATAGAGGCTGTAAGCAATAGCTTGTTAACCCTCTTCCTCACCCTGCTCTTTTTTCAACACCTAATGAAGGCCTTTACATCTGAATAACTGACCTAGTCTGGATAAAGCATAAATTTGGAGGTACAATGTCCCATTATAAGGACTGATACTGTTGCTCTTACTGCATAACGTCATGAAAATTCTTCACTTTCATCTTAGGTTGTCTATGGTATTAATAGCCTCCTATGACTATCCTCCACCATCTATAGAGGTGTGACAGGTGTCCCTCTTCCGTGTTGGTTAAGTAGAATTGATGAACTGAGAAAATTGAACGCCTTTAACCATGTTCCAACTTAACAAATTGTTTTATCTAAACCCAATGTAAACTAGAGAAATCCTTAACTCGCAGGCCTAGCCATAGATCTCAAGTTTTTAGATCACCATTCTCCTAGTCCATTTCATACTTCTCTTTCGCCACCCTTCACAAGATATCTATGTAACAGCTCTACTACTACAGCCTCTAAACAATGACACCTAGGCTCTTGAATCACAACGCTTTCTTTTTGGACAGGAGAATTAACCTTTTCTCAGGAAACAATAGGATACTTGAATACCATCTTAGTTTTCCCCAGTAGGGATCTTTCCGTGTGAAGCAGATTGAATATGTAGGAACAAGAGCAGTGCATATTTATGAAGATTACTTGAAAAATGAAAATACCATTTCCATTATTGCTTTTCTTGGCCAGCTATAGTGCCGCATTCCATTGTTCAATCAGCTTGTATGAAATTTGTTGAGGTAAGAAAGCAATTTGAAGTTGATCTGAACAGCAAATTTGTTTGTAGTAGTGTGTGTAGTACCCTCGTTATGCTAGATTCTGTTTTTTGTTCCTTTGATTTATGAAGCATTTATTCTAAAACTAGTAAAAAAATTATAGAAAGCATTGCATGCACTGAAGTCTAGCTTTTAATGGGATAGTATGAAAACTGTGCCTGAAGATGAGTCCGGGAATAAATCGGGTACAATGGTAAAGCATTTTTCAGCAGGACATCTCTAGTGAACTGGCATCTTAGCAGCAAGATTGAGTGAATAATATTTTGGTTCCAGTCAAGTGTTTCATAATAATACCCGTCTCTCTTGTTTTAAAAGTTTAGTTTATGTGGGCCTTGCAGGTAGACTTGTGTTTTTAGGAAAAGGAAGCGACTCTCAGAAATCCACACAAGCAGAAATGAAAGGAGTCGGTTATTACTGAAAAGCAGATGTCGGAGCATAGGTGACCGGAGGTTCCGCTCAGCGAGCTATTTCATTTATGCAAAATTATGACTGATCTCACATTGCTTTTTAGTTACGGTAGTTGGGATATCTTCATTTTTCATTTTTATGGGATGGGGGATTTTGAGAGTGGAGGAATTTGTTGTAAACTAAAATTTGTTATAATTTGTGTGCCTCTCTCTCTCTCTCTCTCTCCCCCTCCGGTGGGAGGAATATATTACTGGGATCGGTTCTGGTGATTCGTAATAGACTGTTATTACGTATTGTAGATGGTTTGCATTTTGGTCCATATCTTAGATGGTTTGCATTTTTGAGCTTCTGCTGGAATTCTTCGTCTACTTTTACCTGGGAGCGTGATTCTTGGAAGGACTAATTAATTATGAAATGCCTTAGAAATTTTAAAAAATATAGGCTATGAGGTTAAATAAAGGTTAAATTATTACAAATAATTATATTTCATTCATCATTTTTATAAACAAATGTGTCTAGTCTGTACGCAGTCATCATAATATATTTATGGTCCATGTTTCTTAAATGTGAGTTTCATATTATCTTTAATACTTTTATGAAAAATATTAAAAAATATTATTAACAACAGTTCACTCTATTTGTTAGAACAGTTTCGTTCCTTTTTAAATTATAAGATGAGTATTAATTTTTTTATATTTTAAAATTTAAATTGATATAAATTTACTTAATTTTATAAATGTAATTATGAAAATTATAAATTATTTAAAAGATTTTATTTAATTATAAAATTTTATTATTTTTAAAAGTTAAATTAGTGGCATCAATTTTGAAATGGTTTCATTTCAAATTTAATATAAAAAACCCAACTCAATTTTATATTTTGGAGTAATAAGTAAATTACTATTAAAATATAATGCTTAATATTTTTAATATATAATAAGAGAAATAATATTTTTACAGATAAAAATAATAATTTTATATAAAATAAATATTAAATAAGTCTTATATTTATATAATTTTTTATATAAAAATATCAATTCTCTTTATTAAATATAATACAAAGCAAAACATGACTACCCATTTAGAACAGATAAGTGGACTATTTTTAGTCAAAAAAAATGGTGCGCTGACATGGAAAGTATTAATGGGACCGGTGATGTAATTTTCCATAATATAATAAAGTCCTTTCCATTCCGGTTAAGCGACTGCAGAATTTCTAAATAGGGTTGAATAATAAATTGAATTTGGCCTCAACATTTTATCAAAAATTGATCAAATTGTACCGCTAAAATTATAACAATGATTCTAGCATATATGATGATTTTAAAAAAGTTAAAAAAATTTATTTACAAACAGTCTATTGCACCACCAAAATTTTACTGCACTAGTAATATTTATTATTCTTTCTGTCTCAAGATAAAATTTTAGTTGATTTTTTGCGTATATTAAGAAAGATGATAAAATGATAAAATTGATTATATTTAAATTCTCATTTAATTGTCTAATTTTCTTCACATAGATAGTGATACTCCATAAATATGCATATAGAATAAAAATATGACAATTAATACTAAGGATATTATGGGCAAATTATTATAAAAATATATATTATTTAAGGTGAATAGATATTTAACTTGAGATTACCTAAAATATTAATAAGAATTTTTATCCTGGGAGGGAAGGAGTATATTTTTTTTAAAGTTACATAAGTCAAAACGACGTGATTTTGGCTATTTATGAAAATTAGAACTAATTCACTTATGAAAATGACCCTCTTTGATCATTTCTTATTTTCTATTTTTTTTTCCATGTGTACTCAGTAATGCAGTATTTGACTATTTGATTTTTATTTATTTTTTGGATTTTTTGCAAATTAGTGTTTTAACAAATGAATTCTTATTGGAGACTTGTTTATTGCAGACTTATTTACTACAAATGAGTGTTTATTCCAGACTTGGTTCGTGAGATTTTGCAATTTTTGTACCTTTATTTTAACTTTATTTTTTTTCAAAATTGTAACTTAACACAACTCTCTCTTTTCCGTGAAAAAAAATATTTTTCAGTAAGTATATTTTTAATTAGTTTTGAACTCAAAATCACACCGCACGTTTCACAATCGATTTCATATGTGATTTTGAATTTACAAAATCACATTTAAATAATTTTATGTACGATTTAAACTTTTAATCGTATCAAATTACACCATACTCTACGCTATTTTCAAGCATGCAAGTGAAGAATAACTTTTTTTGTCTTATATAGGACAAACGTAAACAAACAGAAGTAGAAACTTGGAAGGCTTATGTACTTTTGGGCAGTCACGAACGTATTGAGGATTTTTATTAAGGGTAATTATCTTTATAATTAAAAATAATTGACAAGTAAAAATAATGATAATTAATATAATTGACCATATATAGAGTTCATTAAAAATATATTAGAGCCATTATAAAATTATTTTTTGATGTCTAATTTTTTTTACAATCACCTCATTTCCAGTAATATCATATACATCTTTTTCAGTGTAAGCCACTATTTATTGACCGTTAAGTAGAATAGAATCGAACGCATTTTATGCAAGAATATTTTATGGGAAAATATTATTTATCCCATAAAATTTTATCACTATGTTGATAACAAAGGATATAAGAAACTTAACTCAGTTGGAGAATTGGTAGCAATTAAAACTTCCATCCTTGATTTTAGAGAAGTTACAATATGTATAATAAATGAAGAGCAGGAAGAATCAGAAGAAGTGATGAGGGTGATAATGATAAGGCTAAAGGTTCTGATTTGATAGGCAAAAATACGGTGATAGCTGAGGGTAATAACAGTGAAGGTGATAATGATAAGGGTAATAATTATGCGGATGAGGAGGAGACATGAGCCATTTGATGATAGTGCTTATGAGGAGGAGGATGCAGAGTTAATGTGGACAAAGAAGTTAAATTTGCTGGATTGGAATCATGTTGTTGATAAGAACAAAAGGAAAAATAACCAGAAAATGCCAAGGATAATTTAATGACCGATAGTTTGCCATCAGTTATAAGAGATGATGATGACACCACTATTGATTGGCCTGTTTTTAGTCTAGAAACACAAATGGATGATCCACAATTTGAAAGGCTATGTTGTTAATTAGGGATAATAAAATCTTTAAGGCAAATATGGGAGACAATTTGAGATGTATAAGAATAAAACACCAAGGGTAGATTTTATTTCTAATCTTCCTTTGTCCTTGAAAAATATATGCTTCAAAAATGCAAAGAGAGAACATGTACACTAGAAGCAAAGAAATATACAGAGTTGCATACATACACTAGGGAGCACAAAGTCAAACATGTGAACTCTAGGTGCATGGCTTGTTGAGAAGTATGTTAATGAATTCACCAGAAAGAGGGAAATATTAAAACATAATTTTCTTTATTCATCAAAAGGTTTTCTTCAATTGCATATTGGATGCCCTTTTATAACAGGATGGATTACAATCGGAAAAGAAAGTCAAAACTAAAAATTAAATGTATTTTAAATTCCGAAAATTATATTTAAAATATTTCTAATTGATACAAACTTAAAATTCCTTAGTAGAGCATAAAATCAAGCCTAAATTTAATGCTAAAAAATCCTAACAACTATAATAAAAAAAAATTACAATTTAAATATAATAAAATATTATATCTTACCTCCATCATTAAATAAATTAAAAAATATAAAAATATAAGTATTTTGTCCTTCACCAACATGCTTGATCTCGTTTGTTACCCCTTTATTTATAGTAGAGGTAGTCCCGATATGTTCCGGAAATCCCGTAGATTTTCAATGTGAAAATTGCATGGTCTACCTTATATTTTTCTGTCACTTACAGAAGAGAATCGCAGCCTTGATGGCCTTTCATTTGTTGTACAATTGGAATGCTCTTTCTATATATTGCAACTCATTCCTATTGGTTAGACATATAGCAAGTTGAGAACTGAACGACTTCATTCATACAATTGAAATTCATCAAGGACGAGATCACTATGTATACGTACAATAAATAAATCTTCATATGGTAAGCTTTCAACCAATCTAATGATAACTCGTAATAACATTTAAATTATAAGAATAGCAGTTACAGAATTAAATAAAGCACCTCCTACCTTAATTTTACATTCATTAATTTATTAAATGAAATACAAGGTTGTAGTCCATCTTATAGCTAGTCTTAGTTTGGAGTGAAAGGGGTAGCTCTTAAAAGTAAGCTAGTTTTTCTCTTAAGAGTAGCCCCCAAGACCTCATTCATGTCAAGAGCATTTGACTTCAATCCATTTGGCATTGTCCAGTCAAAGTGGTACAACAGCAGGGCAAGAGGTAACTCAATACTGGCTATACCAAATGCTATGCCTGGGCAAGATCTCCTACCTGCTCCAAAGGGGATATAGTTGAGGTTTGTACCATTGTAATCGATAGATTTGTTGTCGAATCTCTCTGGTTCAAAACTCTCCGCATTAACCCAATATTTAGGATCCCTCCCAATCGCCCACGCATTAACAATAAGCTTGGTCCTGACGGGTATAGTGTATCCTTCAACCTCACACTGCTCCCTACATTCCTTAGGGAGTAGCAGGGGAGCCGGCGGGTGCAGGCGTAGAGTTTCTTTAATTACCAACTTCATGAAGCTTAATCCTTGAACGTCAGCTTCATGTATTTTTGTCTTTCCCTTGAAGACTTGTCTAACTTCATCTTGTACCTTCTCCATTACTCTAGGGTTTCTTACCAATTCTGACATTGTCCAATCAAGTGCAGTTGAAGCAGTATCAGTTCCAGCTGTGAGCATGTCCTGTAATACCAAGATATATACATGCGTATTAGAATTTTACTGATTCTAATATCTAGTAAGAGTTAAAGATGAAGTAGAACTGTGTCTATCCAAGCTAGAATTAAAGAAGAAAACTTACACAAATGATGCCTTGCATGTTGTCAGAAGTAATGGGAAACTGAAGGCCCCCTTTCTCTTGAACTCTCAAAAGAACATCAACTAGATCTTCCTCCCCTTCAACACGACCATCACTATTCTTTGTCTTGGCCCTTTTCTCTTCATGCTCCTTGATAATATTGTAAAAGATCTGATCAAGCTGCTTCCGAACCTTCTCTAGTTTAGACCTCAATCCACTAAAAAGATGAAGAAATCTATAGGAAGGAAACAAATCAGCAACATCAAAGCCTCCGCCTAAAGCTGCCATCAAGTCGATGAAGTGAACCAATTCATCTTGATACTTGCTTTTCTCTCCAATCGCGGCTCGGCAAGTTATGGCATTTGTCAATGAGGTAAACTTGTGAGTAAGATTGATAGGCGAATCCAAGGACGACTTAATAGATTCGACTAAATTCCATGCTTCGTCCTCACGAATAGAGCGAAAAGAATTGACTTTGTTGGCAGTGAGGAGTTCTACCGTGCACACTTTACGCATCTGCCTCCAATAATCATCGTAGTCATTAAAAACCACGTCTTTACAGCCTTTTAATATAATCTTGCTAAGCTGAAGTTGTGCCCTATTCGAAAAGGCACGATCGTGTGTTTTAAATACCTCTTTTGCCACTTGAGATGATGAGACAACAATCGCGGATATCTCAGCAAGTTGAAGATGCATGATAGGTCCATGTTTTTGAGACAAGTCTCGGAGAGCTCGATGTTGTATATCACCTGCTAATTCAAGTATGTTTCCGATGAGAGGCAGCTTTCTTGGCCCCGGGGGCAAATTTTGATGATCACTTGTTTTTGTAAATGATCTTTTGAGTAGGATTAAGAAGGTGATAACAAGAAAAGATATTATGACTGATACGAGAGAATTGAGCTCCATTATACTAGTTAAATGAGAAAGAACAGAATTGGATGCTATGTGTTTCTTGCTTGAATACTTCTTGTTGTTGTAGATACTAATGATCATCTTCACTGCTATATATATGCATTGCTTGAATCTTGAAGTCAAAGAGATAGTTCCATTCAATCAATGCATGAGTCAAATAATTTGTAGGATTCAAACTTGGTTGCTTCAAATTGGAAAATATTTGTTTAAAACAAGTTGCAAAAACATGATCCTTCCAAGAACTTAATTACAAAAGGAATTTGTAGTAGTTGATGGTAGGGCATAATAATAAAACTAGAATAAGTTATCCTTCCAAGAACTTAATTACAAAGGGAATTTGTAGTAGTTGATGGCAGGGTATAATAATACAAATAGAATAAGTTATCACCATGCATGTAGGGACTGGATTTTAGTGCGAGTAGTTTGAGTCAAGTGGTTCTTTGCTCTTTGGTTGATGGAGTATGACCATTATTTTGAGTCACCTTTCTGTCGCATATTATGTCTCATCTCTTACTTATCATACCATTTTAACAATAAAATATCATGTATATATTGACAATCTTACCGCTAAACAATACAAGTTGCATTCTTTACCCTTTAATTATATATTTTTTAATATAGATACATCTGAATGAGTTTATTTTTTAAAATTCTATATATAACTGCCCAAGACGTACAAACATGTACACTAGCTATAGATGGAGTTCATTTCGTCATATATTCCTAGCCGAAATAAAAGAATGTCAAATGAGGGCTGCTAACTGAAATGCCCTTGTGAAAATGCAAGGGTGGCTCCTATAATAGGCCGGAGTTCAACTTACGAATAACCTTTTCCTCTTTCATCACCTTTTATATCTGCACCTAGCTTTTAATTAGTTGTTAATATTAGCGACAGATGATATTGATCTGTAGCTTCGGTAGTCACAATTAGTAGTCGTCCCTATATCAATTTACACCTTTAACGGTTAAGAATTCATATTATTAATTTTTTAACGGTAAAAATATATTCAATGACTCTAATTTTATGTAAAATTATTCTCATTATCATGAATTATCTATTAACATATATATAATTTGGATCATTACTAGCAAAGACGTTAAGTTTAAAAAAATGGGGTATTTGATAGAATTGTAAGAAAAATGTAATACACTGAAGTCAAATATGTTTCAATTGTAGGAAGCAAAGAAATTCTAGAAAATTTTTGTCATGAAGTTGACAAGTGCAAGAAAAGTGTCAGTAAAGAATTCCTTTGGATGAGAGTTACATGTATAAGGAAAGACTAATTAAATTAATCCGTATATATACCTTTAAATAGAGAAGATAAAAACAAAGAAGAAGAATTAATTTAGGAGTACTTTATTTTCATCTTTTTTAATTTAAGTATTATATATTTTTTATTTAGTCCTCTAAATTCATAAAATTCATATTTTATCCTATATAATTTATACACGCAACGTATGTGCCACCAGATACTAATGCCTATAATGCGTTTATAAAGCATAGGGAGAATTTTGAGATGTGTGCATAATTTAAATAATAAAATATGAGAAATTTATAGATGCGTATTAAATATAGTGTTCTTAAAAATTTTATTTGTCTTCTTTTCTATGAAGAGTGTTGTTGAGTTAGGGATGAATTATTCTCTTAAGATATAATTAAGCACATATAAATTATTATAATTAAGCAGCAAGTGTGAAATTATTCTAATAAAATTTACTTTCAACTAATGAGAAAGAGAATGATATTGAGAGTGGTGAATATTCCTATTATAAAAGAGTCATGAATATTTATGAAAGTATTGACCCAGTCAACCAATTCGACTATGATCCTAAGGCCCAGCCTATTTGTATAACTGAACAGTTGACTCAATCAACCAATTGGGCTAAGTGTACCAATAAGAGTAACCGAGTAAGATGACAACGAAATCTGATTATTTTGTTGCTTCAACAATAAGTTGCACAAACGACTTTCGTTTAAATTATGCGTTCGAACCTCTTTTGTGACTCTTGAGATATGAGTATTCAGGGCTACTCGCTTGCAGCCTACTCCAACACATTTTTTCTTGTAAAAAAAAATAAAAAATCAGATTATTAGTAAAAGGAATGTTATTTTAACATTAATTATTTTTAAATACTTATTAGTACATTATATTTTGTAATTTAAAATTTAAATTTATAAAATATATAGACTGCAAAAATTCATATATATATATATACCGATACTTATAAAATCCTTATTTATCAAATAATAGAAGTACTCTAAGTATTTCATTAGTCAAAAGCGGGTAAACGTTTACAAAAAAAATAATAAATAAATAAAATAAAATAAATAGAAATTGTAGCGTCTGGCGCTGCTAAAGTTGGTGACCAACTCTCTTTGGGAAAAATCATATTACAGGCTTATGTCATGGGAAGATTACACTTTTGAATATAGAAAATGCTAAAAATGTTTAGAGAAACATAAATAGTCATTATATTTATATATGTATACGTACATAAACCTAAAATAAATTAGAGTGGTCGGGTTCGGGTTCGGGTTCGGGTTCGGGTTTGGGTTGGGTGATGGACGAATAATGGAAAATAAGAATCGAGTTGAAACTTAATTAGTGTTTGAAATACTAATTTATCGCCCCATAGTAAAATAAAAAAAAATTATTTGCACAAATTATATATAAAAAATTGTGTATAAAAGAGTAAGACTCGTGTATAAGTCTCGCTTTTTAATTTATCTATTTTTTTAATAATGTTTGTGTTCAGGTTTTGTATATAGTTTGTGCTCAGGTTTTAAATTCATGAAACTCAAAATATTAGATAAACTTAAGATGAGACTGCTATTAAATCACTAAATCCAAATACAAATGATGCTCGAGAGAAAGTTCATGTTTCAAGGGGGAGTTCGCCTGCTCATCGACAAGTGGGGTGATCGACCTCCGCTTATCCACGAGCGAGATCCCGAACTGTTATATCATAATGATTATTAATCGAACTCGTTAAAATATGAATAAATATTAAAAATAAAATTGGGTAGGAAAACAATTAAAATCCTCCCTAATTTTTTTTTTCACCCAATTTGGAAGGACAAATATACATACACATAAATTAAATATAATATTATTTTTATTATTAAAAAATGTATTTTTATATTTAAATTTATGATACACAATACTTTTTAATAATAAAAATAATATTATATTTAGATATTATGTTTAATTTGTGTGTAATTATAGTTTTTGGATTCGAAGCTAAAAAACATAGCATAAAGGGTGAAGAAAAGTGAGAAAAAAAATACTCTTTAATAATCAACACATAAAGTAGTGAGAAGCCAACAGAAGTGAGTCAGGTCCACTGCCATCCATCGTCTCAATTGGCCTCTAACTACATTATAGTATTATACTACTACACTACTCTACTCCAATCCATCGCTCACTCATTCTCTCTCTCATCAGCAAACCAAACCAGCTGCTTTTTATTACTCTGAGCCAGCACCAATTAATAGTATTTCATAGATAAAATTCTTATTCTTCTTCTTCCCTATTCTAGTTCTGTTCATGGCTCGTTTAGTGTTTGTGGTGCTTCTTTTGGCCATGGCTGGGCATTCAAGTAAGCTCCTCTTTCATCTCTACCCATTTTCACTTCCTTTTTCCATCTACCTAATTAACTCCGAACTGATTAAACGTGCAACTCCTTATATTATTATTATTATTATTATTATTATTATCTACTTCTTAATGAGCTCATCAAGGAGGTATGTCATGGATCCTTTCTATATATATATATATATTATTTTCTACTCTTCATTATTTTCTTCACTCCTTTGAAATTATGCTTAAATCCTACCCGCACCCCACCCCCTTTTTTAACCAATTTTTACTCCATAACTTCATTTGTTTCTGATTTTTCATTTTGCTGGTTTCATATAATTTTTATTTTCTCTGCATCTTATGACGCTGTTTTTATGATATGCATATATACTCCCTTCTTCCCAAAACATAAAAATGCTTGGCTTTGTACAAAGGTAAGGGATAAATGATTTTGTATTTTGGAAGGGAGGTTGTATCATTTTCTTTCCCTTCCTTCTCATTTTTCTGCACCCATTTGTGGCACTGATTAATCTCTAACCTCCATATTTATATATCTTTTTTTTGCATGTCTTAGAGCAAAGCCATTTCTTGGAATTTAATTATTATTGTATATATTATCATATTTGAGCTTTACTTTTGTTTTCTCCTGCTTTAAAATCATATATATATATATATATATATATATATATATATATATATATATATATATAACTATGCTTTAAAGAAAATTGCTGAATTTTTTTGATGGTATGGTTTTTGAAAAATAAGTAAATTACCACGTTGAAATCACAGCGCATTTTTTGAAAAATTAAGGTTAAATGTGCATCTACCCATTACACCTTCTCTCTTTAAAATTGAAATGTCATACCAAACATCTGAAAATAACAAATAAATTCTTATTATGGACGACTAATCTAAGTATCTAACATTCACTCATTTTTTTAATAAAGTAGGTGCTACATGGTGCATTTGCAAGCAAGGGTTGAGTGAGTCAGTCCTTCAAAAGGCACTGGACTATGCATGTGGAGCTGGGGCAGATTGCACCCTCATCCATGATAAGGGTGGTTGTTTCAACCCAAACACTGTATTGGCTCACTGCAACTATGCTGTCAATAGTTATTTCCAAAGAAAAGGCCAAGCCCCTGGCTCCTGTGATTTTGCTGGTGCTGCTACTGTTACCCCATCTGACCCTAGTGAGCCCCACTCCACCACAACATTTTTTAAATGCTGTCAATAGTTATTTATATATATAGATATAAGTAATTATTATTTTTTTCTTTATTCTTACAGGCGTTGCTGGCTGTGTTTATCCTTCTAGTGCCAGGTATATTGCTTCTGTGGTCCTGGTTTATTTTGTTTTCCATATGCAGAATGAGTATTAGAATTTACAAGAATGTCAAAATTTTAACTGTTTAATGTGACGGGAAAATATGGGACAACCTGGCTGGCGGAATAATTATTAAGGAAATCTACATATGTATTTATTTTTGAAAAAATTGGGTTATTATATTTGGGTATTTTTTAAGTTAAGATTTTCTTAAAAATAAGAGATAAAATTTATTAAATATTATTTATTTATGTATTTATATTGAATTTAATATATAAAAAAATAATATATTAATGGATTTTATGTATTAAATTTAATATAAATAAAAAATATTTAATAAATTTTATTTTTTTTATTTTTCGTACTTATATTAAGAGGACCCTTTAAGTTATACCTGAAAGGATGAAAAGAAAGTTAATAGAGACAAAGCCTGTATTTTTGAAATTAAGAACCAGTTTAATTTTTGTATTTTTTAATAATTTATTATTAACCCCATCATGTCATCATCTGGTCTTAAAGCTGAACTTGAAATCCCTGTGTCTAATGGCCTTTCTCATTTCTTCCTCCACAAAATGCTGCTGCTGCTGCTTTAGTGGATCTCTCCATAGTCGTCCATATTCCTTGAGAAAAGTGTAACTTTTATGCCTTGTGAAAGCATATTCAATGCGTAGGTCCCATCCAGTCCATTAAAGGTGGTTCTTTTTTGGAGCCACTTCAATTATTTTCTTGGACCTTAGTTTAGTTAGACTGTTCAAAACTTTTTCATTGGTCACCTCAAAGGTAGTCCAATTTTCTTAAACGTTCATGCATTAGTATGTATAAGCACTCCAATTCTATATCATGTTTCAATTGCACACTTTTTAAAAAATGTAATGAGATTTGTTTAAAAATACCCTCAAGTGGATCCCACCACAAATTGCACTTTTCTAAATGAGGATTTTTTAATGCTAAAAAAAGGTTATAACTTAAGGTGATATCTTGAGGATAGTTATATTTAATTTGTGTGTGTGTGTGTGTGTATATATATATATACACACTTTAAGATGAATACTAATATAACTTGTTGAACTAGAATTATTACTACCTTTAACTTGGGGAAATTGGAATCATATTTTGGGAGTGTTAAAAAATATTGGGAGGGGTGCCATCGAGGAAAAATTATTTAATTTTTTAAAGTAAATGAATAATATATATTTTTTTATATAATAATAAAATTTACAAGTGACGAGATTTTTGTAAATTTACTGTTATATGAAAAATATACTGTTATTTGACTATTTGTTCATGCGCCACCGAGTTAGAGAATCTAACACCCAGCTTTCAGTCTAAGTTTTGGGTCAGTAACTTATTTATGGGGGGATTGAGCTTTTCTTTTTGTCATTTTGACTGTTATTGTAATTATATGATCATGACCCTGACTGACTGATTACCCATTTATTGTTATTTGTTGGTATAGATAGGCTCTTGTACCTTTATGGAGTACTATTTTCAAATACAGTAGAACAATTTATATAGGAAATATTTATATTCATACTTCACATAAATAGTAAATTTATTTATTTATTTAATAAATAAATAGTAAATTTATTGCTATTTGCTGGTATAGGTATACTTTACCTTTATAAAATTTTCAAAGATAGTCGTGCAATTTATATAGGAAATATTTATATTCGTGCTGGTATAGGTACTTGTGCCTTTCTACTGTTTTCAAAGATAATGCAATTATTTAGCCCAAAAAAAAAAAGATAGTGCAATTTATATAGGAAATATTTTACATAAATAGTAAATAATTTATGAAAATAATAATTTTTCTTATGTAATAAAATCCCTTTATATATATTGGCAGAAGGTAAATTATAACTAGAGTTAAAATTTAAACAATACAAAAATTGGGTAACAATGGACTTCCCTTTTTATGGTCAAAAAGTTGTCCTTCAATTGTGGTCCTGTCCCACCTTAATCAGTGGCACAGAGTCAGCTATTGATTTGTGTGATATTGAAAGGGTTATTTAGGACCATTGGATGGAACTTTGTCTTGAGATTTGAACCCACTTCTGAGGTTTGTGTTTGAAATGTCTAGATTACCGTGAATGTTCAATATCTTGGGGGTTATTTCCAGGCGGTGCCTGTAACTGGAGTAATTATTCGGTAATTTTTGAATACTGTCGTTTTAGATTAATAATATTTTTTTATTTTAGTGAATTTAGGAAAAATTATATTTTATTTTTGGAGCACAGTTATAATTTATTCCATCTTTTTATACGAGGGCAAAGTTCACATGTAGTGAGATTTGTGTAGAATTCACTTTCATATGAGAAGGTTAAGCAAACAGTAATCATATTCCAAAAATATTAAATAATTTCTCTGAGTTTAGAGTTATAAGTAATAGGATATCAATAAAATAAAAAAATAATTGACTTAAAATATCACGTAACGATATTACAGAACTATTAAATAATATTTTCTGTACCAGGCAGTGTGTTACTGAGGTATTCATGTGGTTTCGTTCCTTTTCTTGGGTAATGTTAAGAGATTCTTTTTTTATCTCAAATATGTAACATTGAATAACAAAGAGTTTCTAATTTTACAATTAATGAGTTACATTTAAAGTTGCAAACGAGTTGAATTAATTTGGATTTTAAATTATTCAGATTCGACTTGTAAGGTTAAATTCGTACTCAAATTCGACTCAGATTTAAACTATATTTGAAAATTTTTGTTCAGATTTGACTCGATTCGATTCGAATTTTCGTTACTTGAATTCGATTTGACTCGAATCCAATTATATTTAAACTACTGGCAAACTTCAAATTTAAACTCAAATTCGAGTTTTCACATAGTAGCTAGTTTTATAATATATATAATTATTAATTGAACTTATTATTTTATTTAAAAAAAATATATAATTATAATTACACTTTAAATATATATAATTAAAATTATAAATAAAATAAAAAATAATAATTAATTATTCAAATTTTGTTTAATTGTGTATATATTATAAGAAAATGTATCGAATATCTATTCGAATATATATCAATCAATTATGTTTCGGATCATAGTTAAAAATTCGAGTAGTTTGAATTTTAAACGAGTTGAGTATAACTTTATTCAGGTTCTATTCGTATTTTTATTCGAACTATTTTTTTGTGTTCAGATTTAGATCATATTATTAACGACGAATTCAAGTTTCACTTATATTTTTTCAAGTCGAACTCGAATTGAGCTCGAACTGTTTGATTCGATTTGCAGTGTTAATTACATTATTTGAGTCAAATTCTTAACATTATTATTTGCTTTTTACTATTAAAATGAATAATATTAAGGTTCTTAAATTTTTATGATGTAGTTAATAATAAAAAAATATATTCAATTAATATAATATATTTTATTATTTGAGATTAAAAAAAAAAAAATCGTAGCATTACTCCACAGTCCACAGTAGTACCAAAAAGAACACTTCAAAACACCATGAAGTAAAGGCAAATGTAGAATATTGTATTATTTTTCTCTCTAAGTGCTTAATACCCAATCCAAAGTAAATGATGCAATATAAAGTTAGTACCATGTGTATTAAGCTGCATTGCACGTTAAACTTATGCGTTGGAAATAAATAAAAAATTAATTTTGTAAGAAAATGATATATCCTCGGATTTTTTTGTGTCAACTTTTCAGCCGATTAGATATGATGGAAAAATGCTTTTAAATTTAATAATATTAATGGGCATGCCATTGTAATTACTCTGCTAAAAAGTCGACACAAAATTTCAGTGGACATAGGAGGACTTGTTATTAATATCATACAGTTACATCCTATTTGACATTATTAGAGCTCAAACCATAGTGATGCTAGCATGAGCTTGGTTTAGACAAGATTAGCATGGGGAAGTAAAGAAGCCAAGCCCTACTACAAGAACTAATTGATGAGGGTAAGATTTGGAATACTACATTGGGATTTATATTCTCTTTAGTCTTATTATATGTTTGACAACTCAATATTTAGACTTGAGCATTAGAATTGGAAGCATCCTTTACAATTCTATGACACTGAAATTTGGCATCAGTTTAGTTTCTATTGCTATACATGAAAATTGAGTTGCCAGATTGGTTGCTTGTAATAAAATGTGGTGGTTCAATTCTTAACCTTAGATCAGGTGATTTTGTTTTGCACCCTTTAGGATATGCAATTTCATGTAATAGGAGTAGAAAATATATTTTCCTACATCATCCTCGTTACAAAATTTCGTAGTATATAAATTTCTTTTCGCATGGCGATACTAATTTCCGAAATTTATTTTGGTTACTTCTTATTTGCTATGGCTATCTGCTTATTTGCTATGGCTATCTGCTGTCACTAGTGCTACTCCAACTACGACGACACCAAACACTAACACACCAACCACTACCACCACGACCACGCCAATGGGAGGCTCTCCGTACGTGACCACACCAAACAACGGTGGTGTCTTGGGTGGCGTCGGCACGGGGCTAGGCCCGTCTGGTGTCGGCATCAACAACGACGACAGTCACGGCGGGATTAAGCTTCAACAGTCTACTGTCATGTTCTCTTTGGTAGTAGTGCACATTGGGCTTATGTTTTTGTGCGGTTAGAGAGGCAAAATGGCCAAGGGGGGAAATGGTGGTGGGGTTTGGTGGGGTGGCCATAAATTGATTGTGGGTTTTGAATGTGCAAAAGTGGGTGTGTATGCATGTGAGGAATATATATATATATATGTATGTATCTCCAGACAACCTTGCAGTGTTCTTTGTTTTTTTCTTATCTATCCCACTTCGGAAAGGAGATGAGCCTTAGATTCCTTTTGGTTTGGTGCTATGGTTGTTTGTGAAGCTTCTCTCTCTGTATCTATCTCTCTCTCTCTCTCTCTCTGTATATATATATCAACTCTCTCTCTAGCATGAATTTAATTTATTACTCCATTCATTTTACAAAAGTAGTCCTATTTATAAAATTTACAGGTATTCTTACAAAAATGGTTCCTCATTCTTTTTTGAATACTTTTATATCATAAATTATGCACGTAAAATTGTGCATAAATTATAAGACTCGTGTGATGCATATTAATGAGATGTGTAAAAAATCTAAAGTGGTCTTATTTTTTATTATTTATCTTTTTTATATTATTTGTGTATAACTTTTTATGTATATAGAATTATTTTTCTTTTTTGTCTTTCTTTTCCTACTTTATTTTTCTTTGCGCACAGCACGCACAAGGTGTTTGCTACATATGTGACTAGTATAATTAGAAGAAATAATTCTTCTTTTATATTATTATTCAACATGAAAAAGTCAAAGAAAAATGTAGTTACTACTTTTTAATCTTTCAATAGACTTTTAAATGAATAATATTATGTGCGCGAATTGTACAATAAAGTTATGCATCAAGAGTAAAATTTATGTATTATAATACTAATAAAAATGTGTAAAATTTTCAGTGTTAGGTATCGGGTCTTATTTTCTCTTCTTTTTTATAATGTTTGTGCATCATTTTTTTAGTGGAGTTTTTTTTTATAACATTATTTTTTTAAATTAACAAGCTTATCAATCCCAAAACACAAGTAGTATGATAATGGTTTATTATATTATTAAATATATAAATATTAATTAGGATTTTGAGAAGATAATTTTAGCCATTAAATTATAAAATATTTATTTAAATATTGAATTATATATTATAGGTTATTTTGATCAATTATTAAGCTGAATATTTGAATGGAGTACATATTTATTTAGTTATAATTATGAAAAAATAATTATTTTAATTTTATTTAAGTTTGTAATGAAATTCTATGTAAGTGTTTATATTGACAAAATTTACTTGAAATTATAATCCTAATAAAACTATGAAACTCAAGTCTTAATTAGTTTTCATTTAGTTATAACAATCAGTTAGTAATGAATTTAGTATAAATTTTTAATTAATTTTTTAATTATTATATTTTAAAAAATTCACATATATTATTAATACAATTAATCTTGTCATTTGATAAAATTTTAAGTTTTAATAAATTTAGGTAATATGTAATACTCCCTCTGTTCTAAATTATAATACCAATATTAATTTTTTAAAAGTTAATTTTAAACATTTTCAAACCCAAAATTGTCATGAATTTATTTAGTTTATATAAATATAATTATAAATATCATAAAATATATAAAAAAATACTACTAGTTGTGAGATTTATTATTTTCAAAACTTAAATAAATTATATGTCAATTTTGCGTTTGAAAATATTTGACATTAATTTTTAGAAAATCAATATTGGTCTTATATAATTTGAAGCGGAAGAAGTATAATGTGTTATATTGTCATAATTAATTATATAAAATAATAATAAAAAATATAATTAAATTGATAAAACCAAAAAAAAAAAATTATTTTAGAAATTACTTTTTTTATTAGAGATTGATTGAGTTTCTTTTGAATACTTTACCAATTTGAATAAAAAAGAAAAAAATATTCCTTTATTCTAATCCTATTAGTAATGTAAATATTTTTAAATTTTGGTAATATTTATGTTATATGAATAAAAAAGCCGAATAAAAAAATTGTGAAATGAAACCAAATTTGTGCTTATAATTGATTCTATCACCAAGTCTTACTATTATAATAATTATTTCATCATCATCATCATCATCATCATCATCATCATCATCTCTTTTAATATATATATAATTTATAATTTAGTTAATGTTTTATTAAATGTCAATAATATCAACTTGTATAGTAGTAGTACTCATGGGATATACTTGTACTCCGCTTAAACAATAATATTATCGGTAGGGACGGTTGCAGTATATATCAGGAGAGTGATACTTGCATTTCATAACCACGATCATATTTTTCCATCAATAAAACTCAGAAAGAAATAAATGGAAATAGAACGATCAAGATTTCTAGCCACAAATTTCATAGAATGATCACAACTCAAGATTCATGGTATTGTTATATTTATTTTTATTAATATTAAATAAATTTGTATCAATTTTAAATTATAGAATTCCCCAAATTAACTTGAAAAGTCAAAAAAGTATAAATAATCTAAAACTAAACGAGTTTAAATAAGGCATCAAATTGAGTTCAACTACTACAAATCCCTCAATTCTCCATGATACATACTAAAATAAGGATATGGAAAGGTGAATTTAAAGATTTAACGGAAATGCTTCAAAACTCAATTGATGCCTATCCATTTCCTCTTCTCACGGTGGTGCAAGCCACATCTAAATCAGCTGAAAATTTTCCCAATTAATGCAATCGTTTAAGACAGACAATCGTTGGTACCACAATGGCATGGCAGTTCTACTACTTTGCGGCTCGAATCGACAACGCTATCAAGGGCATAATCGTATGTAAGTTCCTGAATATAACAAGGAAAAGTTACTTGTTAGTGAAAACTATAGAAGCTACAAAAAGAGAAGTAGGAGCAATTTTAACTAAAATTACTTGGTGAAAATTATAGAAGCTACAAGAGGAGAAGTTTAAGCAATTTGAACTACTAACAAAATTAGACAAGTACACGCTCTATGGCTAGTTGTGGCATTATTGAAGCTTTATACATTCGGCTAATTTCAGCATAATTCACCGATACAAATAACAAACAAAAGTCATTGCCTTGTATTTTCAGCACTTGGTTTATTATTATTTCAGTCAAGCAACCGGCTTGGTGGTGATTTATAGAAAGGTTTCAAACAATTCTAGAATACATATACATATATGATGCCAGAACCTTAAGAACAAAACATAATTCATTGAGTTAAACTATGTAACCAGAAACCATCAGATATCTGTAGTGTTGTTCTTCACGAGATGGCAAATATTAAGACAGAAGGATGTAATATAGCATAAAATGAGAACTCAGTGTTACTAAATACCTCAGTATATACTGAACACAAGTACAAACCAACAGTTCTATACATGTTAAAAAGGAAAGAGAAATATTACCTGCCAAGGAGATATGCTGTCTGCAGCAAAAAGAACCACTCGACCAAGTCTCATGTCACGGTGCTTACTTAAAACAGACTGAACAAAGAGGTTGGGTTCACAGCTGTGATTAATAAATCGAGCAACATTGCCAATGGAACCTGCACCTATACAAAACTCAGGGGTTCCTTCTTCCAATGCCTTGTCATTAGCCTTCTCTAAATGGACCTCCATTTAGGCCCCTCTTTTCAAATCCCAGCAGGATCATTAGCCGTCATATCAATAGTCTATTATTAATCCCAGCAGAGAGAATAGTTTTTTTATATAAATAAATTAAAGCCCTACTTTTTTGGAAAATATAATATAATTTCATAAAAAAATATATCACCACTATTACAATATTGCATTTTAGTAAAAGTGAATTCTATTTCTTTCAGAGGAGATTGGGATATGTGTCTGCATCCTTGGGTAATCATTTAGAGAAGGCTAATGACAAGGCATTGGAAGAAGGAACCCCTGAGTTTTGTATAGATGCAGGTTCCATTGGCAATGTTGCTCGATTTATTAATCACAGCTGTGAACCCAACCTCTTTGTTCAGTGTGTTTTAAGTACGGGTTGATTAGAAGGGTAATGAATAAAATTTAATAAATGATGGGTTACTAATAGGTTAAGTCACTAATAAATAATTTTAGATAACTAATAAATGAATAATTTTTAAATAAATATAGATAAAGCCCACCAATCCATATATATAATTCAAAATTGGATTTTAGAAAGAAGATCGATTTGCAAAGGAAAATGGAGAACATTTAGTGGGTTTGAGTAAAAAATTAACTAGTCATAAAAAGGACCATTAAGTATATATATCTATATATCATAGAGTATGAATAATTAAAATCAAATAAAGTGCATTTCTCCAATGCCCCACATTTTCAATTTTAGAGAAATTATTCGTGTGTCTCGCCACTATACATGCGAAAATAATAATACATAAATAATTTTATAACACCACGTGATTATTTTCTAAAATTGTATAATAGTTTTCCTACCTAACACCAGAAATGCAGAAAATTGACTTTTCTTGAAACAGAAGGCGATATGACTGGTAGCTAGTTGCATGATGCGTACAAGCTACCAAACTCATGGTATTCTTTTGACCTTTTAATTGTAAGGACTTAACTGGTTTCATTTAATCAGACTCCCAATTCTAGTATTCAAATTAGAAGAGAGATTGATCAACATTAGCTTGAAATTAAATAGTTTATTCGAAATGTAATTTAATTATTTAAATCACAATACATTTAGAATCTAAAAGTTTATCGCCGCAAACATTGTAAAATGCTAATAACCAAATGATAAGTATACAAACACAATAACTTGACATAACATCTAGACACTACACTCATTTTCACTATTAAATAGTATTATATAGTATTAAAATATGTGTCATACAATATTATTTAATGACAAGAATGAGTATAGTGTTTAGTATTGTGTCTAATTGTTGTGTTCGTATGTTTGTTCATAACCAAATATAACTATAAATTTGTTTTGCCATGTGCAGCCAAACTTTTATTTGATTTTACCCTTCTTCTTGAGAATTTATTAAAATGATGGTGAAATTTGTAGGAGTGGTTGTGCATGGTGAGATTTCGTTCGATATTATTAGATTTTTTATTCTTTTCTTTCTTTGTATCCATTTTATGCAATGACACTCTAAGTTATTGTCCTTTTTAAGTGTGCACGGTGTAATTATCTAGTATCAAAATATTTATATAAAACTGCTCATTTCATAAATATTCAAAAAACTATCAAAACACTTGAACTATATCTTTGTTGAACATTTTCTTTTAAAAAAGAAAAGAAAAAGTCCTACCAAGAAGTAATCTAGATCTGTCATGCATACTCAATTATCAAACATCTTCGATGGAGTTGGGGTTGGGGTTGGGGTTGATTTCTTCGTTATGAAAGAGAAATCTCAAGCAGTTTCTCCTTGATTTTTCATAATTTTATTAGTTGTAAAAAAGAATTAAGAGAAAAATATATATATATTTGATAGGTAATCATCATATCTTCTTCTTTTGGACAAGTCAATCACATCATATAAACCTACTCTTCGGCTCCTGTGGCCGGCCATGCATGAGAAGTGGGACAAGCAAAGCATGTCAGCCCATGTGCAACCTGACTTTTACTGGGTAGCACTATTCTTAAAAGTTTATGCTTTATCAAGATTATTGTGGAATTCATACAAATGAGTCTGATCTTTTTCTCACCATTAATTATAAATCTTGTTGTAATAGTTCTTTTAACTTGCATTAATCTTTTAGTGTATGACCAGTTGTTGTAACACATAATTTGGTGTGTTTATAATTCTAAATGCACTTGATTTTTTTCTTTTTTTTAGTTTGTTTAAAAGCAATTTTTAAAAGTGTCTAATTTAACTCATATACACAAATAATTTAAATAAAACATATTAAAAATGATATAGTATGTTTGGAGGTCGATCTCAACGCATCTAACTCTATACTAATGCAAATACAACAATAAATTTTATCTTTAATTTTGAAAAAAAAATCGTAAAAACAATGTCTAAATATTTTTTACCAATTCTTAATATTCTTGAAAACAAGTCAATTGAATCGTTTTGGGATACAAGGAGCAGCTATTTACGAGGAGGAGGATCTTCTAAGCTGTTGATAATTGCAAAAAGGCACTTTGAGGCATAATAAAAGGTTTTTTTTTTCATTTTTTTTAATTAAATTGCAAAAAGGCACTTTGAGACATAATAAAAGGTTTTTTTTTCATATTTTTTAATTAAATAGATTCCCTAGTGTATTGAGCCAGTGGTTGCTTGATCAAAAAGTGAACTTAATCACCAATATTAAAACGATAAGTCAATTAAATCAATTCTTTTGTCAATTAAAAGAGTCCGACTTTTCCTTTTGTACATTTATTTTTAAAAATTTGACTGGTCCATTTGTCTGCTTTATGTCACAGAAGGTGACTATATATATATATATATATATATATATATATATATATATATATATATATATATATATATATATATATATATAACATTATTTTTATTTTCCACATGGCTAATAAATACGTTTAATACATCAAGAAATGAGTCATTTTTTTGGCAATATAAAGAACTATATACATACTCATTTAAGCATAATATATTAAAGTAAATTTTAAGATTAGATTTTAATATTAAAAATGATAATTTATCTGTATACTCCTTTTAAATTACTCAAAACAAAATTTTGAATTTTCATAAGGACACTTGACTTGTTCAAGGTCAACTTTTAACACAAGTTACAAAAGAATGGTGCATTTAAATATTTTCTGACTTCTGATTATACAATAATTTTTTTTTGTAATATATATATATATATATATATATATATATATATATATATATATATATATATATATAAAGGGAAGAAAGGAAAAATTTTAACACGGAAATACAGGAAAAATAAAAAGTGAAAATCTCATAAATAGTTATATATACCTTATATCTCATATTGTCTGTCATATTTTTTTTCCTTTGATTTTTAAAGTTTCAAAATATTGTAACCAACTCGTTAACATTGCAATAACCTTTACATTTTTTTTTTACTTTCACTATTAATTTGTAAATATAAATCAGAAAAAAAATGGAGGGTTCACATTGGTGTAAACACGATTGATTTGAAGTTAAGCCCACTCTTAAAACTACTTTATAATTGTGGGAATTTGAAATTATTTAATCATTAGAAGTACTAAGCTTAGCATAACGATGATTTTTCCCCTTTTATATATATAAAAGAATCATTTGAAGACATAATTTGATAATGTTAATCTTTAATTGCAAAAAGTGAGACCTTATAAGTTGTTATATTTTAAATATTTTACTTCATAGTGATTTTTTTAACACCTCACTTTTGAATTACATAATAATTTTACTATTTTTTGAATTTATCAACATTAAGTATAATTCACACTTTCTCGATAAGTATATAAAACTCACAATAAGGAGAAAATATTACTATAAAAGGAGAAAAAATTCTAAAACAAAAGAAAACACATAACAATAATCAAATCTGCAAAGTTACAGAAATTTAATCATAATTATCAGGCTAAGACATAATTGACTATTTCATAATTTAATTATGATATTCTTAGTCATAGTAGAGCTTTATGATATTTGTAATATCTATATTTTATTAATTTAGCTATCATATGATATGATAATTCTAAGTGGGACCTTATTTATTATAAACTAGAATATTTTTAAATAATTGGATCATAACAAATTTAATACTCCTTCTCACAGAAGTTTTTGTTCTCTACAAAAAGAATTAATAACTTAATTTTTAATATTAGCTCATAAAATTAATTTTGTTCCTCTCTCACATTTTCAATTAATTTATTTCAAAAGATAACTTCCTCTCTTTGATATTATATATATATAATTAAATTTTAGAAGAAGAATATTAATATTTTATACATTATTGAACTAATTTGACAAAATATGAATTATATTTCTTCATCTTTTCTCACTGTCAAATGTAAGATATTAACTCTTGTAATATTCTCTTGTCCCAAAAAAAAATAAAAAATTGTGGTAATATTATAATTAATAGGTTAAAAATAACACGTTTGTTAGAAGATAGTTTTTTATCGTAAAAAATTGAAACCTTATAATATTTATTTTCTTATATTTTATAATCAATTTGATTGTCAATTATGAAAATCTACAATGTCGACGCCGGGATTTTCGCCGTCTCGATTTTTATTATTAAAATGCCCTTTCCAATTTTAGCCTTTTAGATTAAATGTGATTTTGAAAAGGGTCGGCTTAATGTCGACGGGTTTTGAAAGATCGATTTTTTATGAGCCAATTGACCAGAGTCGCCAGTTGGTATATTTGAAATGGATGTACCAACTCATCCGAATTTTGTTTTCGTAATCGCTGGCTCATATGTGACTCCGATTAATTGGTCCGCAAACCGAGATTCATAGAGTTCGGGGGCTTGCTTAAGCGAGGGGAAGGTGTTAGGCACCCCCCGACTTCCGTGAAACACGGTTACCGCAATCTTGATATTTTCCTATCCTTTTTTAAATCCTAAAATGTGTGGTTTGCGTGTGTGTGCGTGCGTGCCTAGATGAATGTTTGTGGTGCGTTTTGCATAAAAGTTCGCTTTTATTTTTATATGGCAAAAGTGTTATCTGGAAAGTGTTTTGGACGTTCTTTGACCCAAATGACGAGGCTTCGCTTTTTATAAGAAAGATTGATTTTAATTTCGAAAGCGTTGAGGGTTTTTTATTTAGATGTCATTTTAGAAAACAATAGTTTTAAACTTTTGTCAAATAGGAATCGAGACTATACATTGCCTTCTAACAGTTAATATAAATAAATCGAGGGCAACTTCTAGAACTCTTTAACCCTATGCACAAAGTTTAATGAAAACATTTATTTATTTGCAAAATCGTTTTTTATGACCTTTTAAAACCAAATGGAGTCTTTTTGCCAAACACGGGTTAAAGTTCGCCCAAGACTCTTAATTTTAAACCTCGTGAATCTAATATCCTAATTTGCTTGATTTTATAAAAACCTTTATCATTTCATTCCAAAATCGTTTTCTCGTGTCAAAAGGAAAATCAAGCATTAAAAATAGCGTTGCGGTTATTCACGGGCATGTAAGCCATCCAAATAACCCCAAACGCCTACAATCACATGTTTCACTATTACGGGGCCTTAAACCCGATTTTCGGTATCGATATCGCTTTAAGGCCCAAAAATTACATATTTACAACACAAGTGCATCGCCATTGCTACATACGTAAAAACTATAAAATAACCTTAAAAGGATATCATCGGGAGGTTAGGAGGAGATTCTATCCGCCACAAATCCTCTCTAACCATCCCTAATCCATAGATCCAAACATATATCGACTACATCGGATCTAACTTCAACATATACAAAATCAAACTATATTAAATAGCAATGCACCAAATATTTTCGGATCTAACAGTAGATCCACCCAACAAATGCACAAATATTAGATCTATAACAACTTAGACAATAAGATAAAATGAGAACTAGATCTAACTATATAGAACCACAAATGCTATGAACTTGGATTTCTTTACATTTCAAATGATGAAAGATACGCTTTAACACTTGAAAATCGAAATAGGATACAATACCTAGTAAAAATTGAACACGAGATGAAGAAATCTCACAATGTTTCTCTCTTTTCTATCTTTTTCTCTCTTCTCCCGCGCCTCTCTCTCTCTCTAAAAATCTATTTTTCTTTCCTTTTTTTCCTTCTTTTTTGCTCTCGGGTGGAAAATGGCCGCATATAGGCTTCAGCAGGCAGCCGCAGATGCATCTGCGGCTGGCCGCAGATGCATCTGCGGCTGCCTGCTGTGGCCGCCTGGCCGCCGCCTCGGCTGTCGTGTGCCGTTCTCGAGCCTCGTGCCTGTCACGTCTGTCGGTGGCAGCGGTTGCATTCGCGGCCGTCCGGCTTGTTTTTTCGATTTTCGTGCCACGCGGTCTTAATTCGCCAATTTCTGCGGTATTATTTTGGAAAGCTGTATTTTTGCAGTCCGGAAATCCCCGAAAAACGTGCCATATTATTCTGGGAGGCTAGTTCGGAGGGATGCGACTTGATATGGAATTTGATAATTGTGCTTGGCTTTCAGGGGGCGCTGCCCCCTACCCCCCCGCCAGCTCACCGGCGAGCTGGGCAGCCGCTCGCTCACCGGGGAGCGAGACCCCCGAACATCGTAAGCGTAGTGGCCATTAGTCGTCTTTTGTGGTCGGCTCAGGTTTTTCTGGATCAACTGTTCGCCTTGCCTCAAGTGACCGGATGTTCGTTGTCCGTTGTGGCGGCTTTGACCGTAAATCGCTGGGGTGGCTTGATGTTGGGATCCACCTTCCTTTTCGCTCGTCGGGTCAAATGACGATTCTGCCCTCCTGTCAGGGTTAGTGCAAAAGTGCAAAATTTGGGTGTCTACAGCTGCCCCTCTTTATCATGTTTATGTAATGTCATATGAAATGAACATGATAAAGAAGTAGGCACCCAATGCATGATGATGGCAACACATATTTTAATGATGCAACATATATATCATTGATGCAACATATACAGGTTAATGATGCAACACTAATATTACCGGTTACTGCCTCAAATGGACTCGCATCGCATATTCGCCAAAACTATTTTTCTCTTGCTTAACGCATATTGCATATTTAAATATCAAATCGCTTATCATACTAAATCAAAATCGCATTACATCGCATATGAAATCACATATCGCACTGCTTCTCATATGATGTATCGCATATCGCATATCGCATCGCATCGCACATCGCATCGCATCGCATCGCTCGTCGCATCGCACATCGCATCGCATCGCATTGTTTTGGTCATCGTCGGATCTTTTCCCACGGTTATCGCATTGTCATCGTCGGATCTTTTCCCAACGGTTATCGCATTTTCATCGTCGGATCTTTCTCCAACGGTTATCGCATTGTCATCGTCGGATCTTTCTCCAACGGGTCGTTTTTGGACGGTCAGGAGTTTTCACTGACGGGTCATTTTGGACGGTCAGGGATTTTCACTGACGGGTCATGTTGGACGGTCAGGGTTTTTACTGACGGGTCATGTTTGGACGGTCAGGGGTTTTCACTAACTGGTCATTTTGGACGGTCAGTTCTTTTGACTGACGGGTCATGTTTGGACGATCAGTTCTTTTGACTGACGGGTCGTGTTGGACGGTCAGTTCTTGTTTCTGACGGGTCGTGTTGGACGGTCAGTTCTTGTTTCTGACGGGTCATTTTGGACGGTCAGGTATTGTTTCTGACGGGTCATTTTGGACGGTCAGTTCTTGTTTCTGACGGGTCGTGTTGGACGGTCAGTTCTTGTTTCTGACGGGTCGTGTTGGACGGTCAGTTCTTGTTTCTGACGGGTCATTTTGGACGGTCAGGTATTGTTTCTGACGGGTCATTTTGGACGGTCAGTTCTTGTTTCTGACGGGTCGTGTTGGACGGTCAGTTCTTGTTTCTGACGGGTCGTGTTGGACGGTCAGTTCTTGTTTCTGACGGGTCATTTTGGACGGTCAGGTATTGTTTCTGACGGGTCATTTTGGACGGTCAGGGGTTTTCACTGACGGGTCATGCTTGGACGGTCAGGTATTTTCACTGACGGGTCATGTTTGGACGGTCAGGGGTTTTCACTGACGGGTCATTTTGGACGGTCAGTTCTTGTTTCTGACGGGTCGTGTTGGACGGTCAGTTCTTGTTTCTGACGGGTCGTGTTGGACGGTCAGTTCTTGTTTCTGACGGGTCATTTTGGACGGTCAGGTATTGTTTCTGACGGGTCATTTTGGACGGTCAGGGGTTTTCACTGACGGGTCATGTTGGACGGTCAGTTCTTGTTTCTGACGGGTCGTGTTTTCAATTGGTCAGGTATCGTATCTGACGGGTCGTTTTTTTTGGTTTGGTCAGGTATCGTATCTGACTGGTCGTTTTTTGTTTGGTTTGGTCAGGTATCGTATCTGACTGGTCGTTTTTGGTTTGGTCAGGTATCGTATCTGACGGGTCGTTTTTTCAATTGGTCAGGTATCGTATCTGACGGGTCGGTTTTGAATTGCCGGGTCTCGTCTCTGGAATCGCTGTGTACTATCCTAAATGGACTCGCATCGTATTGTACATCATAAAAATGCAATAATTCTAGAGGAAATTTAAAAGAAAAGCGTACCTGATTAGTTTGTGGGGCCCCCCTGGGATTCTTCCTCGTAAATCGCTTTTGCCAGCCACTTCTTTTGGTTTGACTTGTCATTCTTGGGGTTCGTCCTTGTAAATCTCTCTTGACAGCCGTTGCCTTTGACCTATCATCCTTGTTGATTAGCTGAAGGTGCTTCAGACAGTCGTTTTGCAATTCCTTTATGTTCTATAGATTCTGGGCGCATTGGAACGTGCAAGTTTCCCGCTGCCATGTCCCTCCGATGAATGGCACCGGTATTCGTGTCGCCGACAGTCTCGTACCTGTGATTTTCTTTTCATGCACATTTTTATTTTGATATATATATACATGGATGCACGGATGTTATGCTTGGATCAATAGATATGCTGGGAAGGAAATGACCCCTGTTTAGTCAAATGATACAATTTTTCACGTGTCGTTCTTTTTGACTACTCAGTTGTGCCATGCCTTATTTGGGAGCACAGTTTCTGGACTTCAAGGTTGGTTCATTGAATCGCATGCCCCTGATCGTTTCTCTGTTGGGGGAATTGTATCTGTCGTTTTGAATGCCCAATCGACTTATCCAGTGCTCCTCATCCTGCTCACAGATCTTCACGTCTTTGAATTTGGGGTGCAGGGACTTCCTCTTATGCTAGAGAATTATGCCTAGATTCTGGGTTGATATCTAGGTGATCCCCTTGTCAGTTGGTCGTATGTTTTGATAGTTCTTGACTTTCATCTGATTGAGGCAGTCCATTTGCCTTTTTGCTATGATCGATGACCATGTTGCCCTTCCTCGCCTTTTAATCGATCAGTCCTGACGTCCGAGATTATATCGCTCTTGTATATGCTCGCTTGAATATCGAGGTAATGTCAGCGTGCATCAGACTGAGTTCGTCAAAATCCATTGATGGTCGTGGAGGAAGGTTCGTTGATGAGGAGTCTGATATAGACCTGTGCCCCTTTCATTTCCATGATCTTTAAGATGCCCCAGCCTTTACTCATGTTTTTGTCGAGGATTCGTTTGGGAAGTCATTTCGTTTGTCATGCCGAGTTACGCACACCGATTCATATCCTGCACAAGTAACAAACGCTAAATGCTCGACCGTTCGGGTCGGCGGGGTTAACTCCGATATTACTAAACATCTCAACAGTAGAGCACAAAAATGGAATGCTCGTGATTATGCAATTTAGCTCATGTCTGTGATGTTTTCGTCTTATCGTAAAAACTTAGCATCTAGATGGATCTCTTTTTTCGTGAATCGTGAGTGGATTAACTTGACATTGAATGAATTGTGAATGTGTTAAGTCACTCTTGATTTCATTTTTTTTTTTTTTTTTTTTTTTTTTTTTTTATTTGACGAGTTATGAAATCGTAATAAAACTTTTAAGCATTCATGGTCAATATACGTGAGTATGATTAAATTCAAAAACTACCTTCCTTTATCAAAGGTGTTCCGTCTTCATTCTTGATATCGTTCTTCGCAGGATTTACGTCATATGGCAAGTGCACTGTACGATGCATCCTTCATTTAGGGGCCTCTTTTCCGTGACTTTAGATGAGCTTCCTTCTTTTCTCTGGTCGAAAATTTTTTCTTTTTCTTTTCCTGAGTCTGCTTTTTTCTTTTTCGTGTCCACTTAACTTGTCTCGTTTTCTTAGGCTGTTCAGAGTTACCCCTTTAACGAGCTTTGGACCAATGACTCCCAAACCATGCGGCTTTAGGGCATTAGGTGTAAAGACACCCCTTCGGGTTTACTTGCTCGAGTAACAAAGGCCACGCTTCGATACAAGTTAGGTGGTTTACCACATTCATTCCTCGTCTGACTCTGCGCAAGATTCGTTTTCTTAGGCTTGAGTTACCCATGTAGCGAGCGTTGGGCCGGTGACTCCCAAATCGGACGACTTTAGGGCACCAGGTGTAGAGACACCTTTCAGGCTTAATTACTCAAATAACCCATGCCACGATTCGAATCTGCTCAGGTCTCTGCAGTCGTAATGCTCGTTTTCTTAGGCTCTGAATTACTCATGTAACGGGCGTTGGGCCGGCGACTCCCAAATCAGACGACTTTAAGGCGCCAGGCGTAAAGACACCCCTCAGGCTTAATTGCTCGAATAATTCAGGCCACGATTCGAGGCATTTGATTCACTTTTATTTACTTTTCGATTCCGCATCAACTGTCATCATTATCGTCATAGCTTTATACCCCACATCTGAAAGTCGGCGCAACCGCAAAGTGCAGACTTGCCTATGAGGTTGATTCTGCTTCGAACAACACTTCGAAATCAGCTCTTTGTGCAGTTTTAATAGGTTGATCAGTTTTAATCGTCTAATCATACTCACGAGTCTGCTCCACGGATGCTCCTTAGGATTAATTCGATTCCTATCAAGTCAAATAAAAATTTCTCTTTCCAAAAGTAATGTTAGCGTTAAACTATGTACAATCTTGATATATGTACAGGGAGACAGGAAAGAAATAAATAGATGAAATGAGCTGTATCTTACCTGTGGGTCCTCGTATCCTGAAAGAGCTCTGACTGGAAAGGACCAATTGACAGTACATCTCTGATGATGTTATTGTACGCTGACGAGATCGTACCATAGATGTTAAATTGCGCACTACCTTTCCATGGATGGTTGATGAATGCCCCAGTGTCGAGTCGTCATCGATTTCAACATTGCCCCAGTCCTGATTGTTGTCAAGGTCATTGCTTCGTGGTGTTTCTGACAGGTGGGCCGATGAAATGTTGGAAACCCAAAATCCTTTGCTTTTGATCAGGTAGGAAGTGCACTCCGATGGGTTGACAGGAGAACAGGTTTGTCTGAGTCATTGATCGTTAACTGTAAAACCATCGAAGGATTCTATAGAATTTTTGCAAAGATTAGACCGCGCCAAAGTGGCTGCCTACGTACTCCTATAGGAAGAGGAGATCAGGTCTTTCGTAGTTCAGGCCTGATAACACACAAGATTGCTTTTCTTTTTCCCTTTTTTTTTTTTTTTTTTTTTTTTTTTTTTTTTTTTTTGATCGTGAGCTCGTCAATCCATTTGTCGATGGTCATGCTCCCTTTGCGGTGATCTCAATGTCGTTGGCCATTTTTTAGCTCTCCTCTGCCCCTCGTACCTTGGATTGTTGAAATTTGATTGACGCGGGGGCTCATTCCTTTGCATGCGGACAGGAGGGTTGGTCACTGTTTTCCCAGATAGCCCTTGCAAGACCAGGGACACATCCTCCTCTTTTCTCTCCTGTGGTCTCTGGGAAGAACTGTCATAGTTTCCACTTTGGATTTGCTCAGCAACAGCCTCGAGAGCCGTGAAGTCTCGGATCTTTCCTGACTTTATCCCCACTTCTGCCATCTCCCCGTGTTTGATCATCTCTGAAAAAGGTTTGCCTAATCCAGCCAATACTCTTTCGTAATAAGGAGCCTCCTGTATGTCTATGAAGGTCATCACCATCTCAGCCTCATCCATTGGAGGGTTCACTTGGGCAGCCATCCTTCTCCACCGTTGAGCATAATCTCTGAAGGATTCATTGGTCTGCTTCCTGATCTTTGTCATCTGGTATCGGTCCGGGGCCATTTGGGATTGAAAGCTGTATTGTGTTAAAAAGGTGTGGGCCAGTTCTTCCCAGTTGTGGATCTTAACATTATCCAATCTCGCATACCATGTCCTAGCCTCCCCTGTCAGGCTTTTCTGGAATAACTGCATTCTCAATGACTCGTCCTCAGCATATGCCCCGAGTTCTCCGATGTAGATCTTCAGATGCGTGTAAGGATCCCCCGACCCGTTGTACTTTTCAAATTCGGGGATCTTGAACTTCTCGGGGTATTTGGCTCCCGGGAAAAGGCATAAGTCGGAGTAGTTGACACTGCCATATGACCCGATCCCTTTCATAGTTTTTATGGCTTCTTCCATCTGGTTTATCTTCTTGCTGACAGTATTGGCAACTTCATCTTCTGGAATGACAATAATGTGTTTCGGCTGTTCAACCTTTGGGGTTTCTGTGGTTACTCCGTTTCCTTGATATGATGGCCCGGGTGGGTCCTCGGTTTGTGCCTTCGATTTCAACTTGAAGTGCTCTTTTAGCATCATGGTCAATTCCGTCAATTGATTCTTTACTGCATCAAACTCTTCCCTAGATACGGGAGTTGGGTTAGGATTGGGGTTCTCAGCCATTTCAACTGTTGACTCTCTGGCTTTCTTGGATCGGAGACGGGTTTTGAGGAGCAATCCTTCGAATAAAACAAGCCACGTTTAGTTTCGGGAAATGACACTGGTGGATGCATGCTAAAGCAAATATTTTTGTGTTTTTTGAGTTTTATAATCTTTTTCTGCAAAACAGGGTCAGTATCCCTTTAACCAAAGTAATGACATTGTGCAATTTATGATGCTCTCCAAGCTGTCCCTGTAAAACAGAGGTTAGTACTTTTTATTTTGACAAAATTTGGTTGGTACAAAAGGATTGACTACAGTATGATTTTTATTTTGACAAAATTGGTTGGTAAAAAATGATTGACTACAGTATGATATCATGCGCGTAAAGCGTAAAAGGGCATGAAGAGACTTTCCATGCGTTGGGTTTATCTGAGGCTGACCTACCCTAAGTTACTCTCGCGGGCTTTTCGGCATGAAGGTTCCCAGATCTTCGCAACATACTTGAAGGGAAATAGATCCGATCTTTCAATTGGATTGGATCTGAGTGGATGCTTTTCCTGAGCCTCGCCGGGGAGCACCCCTTTGAGTCCAGTAATCCACATCCGACGGGTTTGCCTCAGGAGGAGGAACTGCTCAACATACATTCATCATACATTCATCGTACCTCACCGTATGCATATGATGCTAATAAAGTAAAGCTTCGAAAAGGAATTGCAATCACATCATTCACATACACACACAAAAAGGTAAATCAACGCAAATAACGCAAACACACATTTTTTTAGATTTTTAAAGGATAGGAAAACATCAGGATTTTAAACGCGGCTTAAGCCCTCTAATGTCCCCAGCGGAGTCGCCAGCTGTCGACGCCGGGATTTTCGCCGTCTCGATTTTTATTATTAAAATGCCCTTTCCAATTTTAGCCTTTTAGATTAAATGTGATTTTGAAAAGGGTCGGCTTAATGTCGACGGGTTTTGAAAGATCGATTTTTTATGAGCCAATTGACCAGAGTCGCCAGTTGGTATATTTGAAATGGATGTACCAACTCATCCGAATTTTGTTTTCGTAATCGCTGGCTCATATGTGACTCCGATTAATTGGTCCGCAAACCGAGATTCATAGAGTTCGGGGGCTTGCTTAAGCGAGGGGAAGGTGTTAGGCACCCCCCGACTTCCGTGAAACACGGTTACCGCAATCTTGATATTTTCCTATCCTTTTTTAAATCCTAAAATGTGTGGTTTGCGTGTGTGTGCGTGCGTGCCTAGATGAATGTTTGTGGTGCGTTTTGCATAAAAGTTCGCTTTTATTTTTATATGGCAAAAGTGTTATCTGGAAAGTGTTTTGGACGTTCTTTGACCCAAATGACGAGGCTTCGCTTTTTATAAGAAAGATTGATTTTAATTTCGAAAGCGTTGAGGGTTTTTTATTTAGATGTCATTTTAGAAAACAATAGTTTTAAACTTTTGTCAAATAGGAATCGAGACTATACATTGCCTTCTAACAGTTAATATAAATAAATCGAGGGCAACTTCTAGAACTCTTTAACCCTATGCACAAAGTTTAATGAAAACATTTATTTATTTGCAAAATCGTTTTTTATGACCTTTTAAAACCAAATGGAGTCTTTTTGCCAAACACGGGTTAAAGTTCGCCCAAGACTCTTAATTTTAAACCTCGTGAATCTAATATCCTAATTTGCTTGATTTTATAAAAACCTTTATCATTTCATTCCAAAATCGTTTTCTCGTGTCAAAAGGAAAATCAAGCATTAAAAATAGCGTTGCGGTTATTCACGGGCATGTAAGCCATCCAAATAACCCCAAACGCCTACAATCACATGTTTCACTATTACGGGGCCTTAAACCCGATTTTCGGTATCGATATCGCTTTAAGGCCCAAAAATTACATATTTACAACACAAGTGCATCGCCATTGCTACATACGTAAAAACTATAAAATAACCTTAAAAGGATATCATCGGGAGGTTAGGAGGAGATTCTATCCGCCACAAATCCTCTCTAACCATCCCTAATCCATAGATCCAAACATATATCGACTACATCGGATCTAACTTCAACATATACAAAATCAAACTATATTAAATAGCAATGCACCAAATATTTTCGGATCTAACAGTAGATCCACCCAACAAATGCACAAATATTAGATCTATAACAACTTAGACAATAAGATAAAATGAGAACTAGATCTAACTATATAGAACCACAAATGCTATGAACTTGGATTTCTTTACATTTCAAATGATGAAAGATACGCTTTAACACTTGAAAATCGAAATAGGATACAATACCTAGTAAAAATTGAACACGAGATGAAGAAATCTCACAATGTTTCTCTCTTTTCTATCTTTTTCTCTCTTCTCCCGCGCCTCTCTCTCTCTCTAAAAATCTATTTTTCTTTCCTTTTTTTCCTTCTTTTTTGCTCTCGGGTGGAAAATGGCCGCATATAGGCTTCAGCAGGCAGCCGCAGATGCATCTGCGGCTGGCCGCAGATGCATCTGCGGCTGCCTGCTGTGGCCGCCTGGCCGCCGCCTCGGCTGTCGTGTGCCGTTCTCGAGCCTCGTGCCTGTCACGTCTGTCGGTGGCAGCGGTTGCATTCGCGGCCGTCCGGCTTGTTTTTTCGATTTTCGTGCCACGCGGTCTTAATTCGCCAATTTCTGCGGTATTATTTTGGAAAGCTGTATTTTTGCAGTCCGGAAATCCCCGAAAAACGTGCCATATTATTCTGGGAGGCTAGTTCGGAGGGATGCGACTTGATATGGAATTTGATAATTGTGCTTGGCTTTCAGGGGGCGCTGCCCCCTACCCCCCCGCCAGCTCACCGGCGAGCTGGGCAGCCGCTCGCTCACCGGGGAGCGAGACCCCCGAACATCGTAAGCGTAGTGGCCATTAGTCGTCTTTTGTGGTCGGCTCAGGTTTTTCTGGATCAACTGTTCGCCTTGCCTCAAGTGACCGGATGTTCGTTGTCCGTTGTGGCGGCTTTGACCGTAAATCGCTGGGGTGGCTTGATGTTGGGATCCACCTTCCTTTTCGCTCGTCGGGTCAAATGACGATTCTGCCCTCCTGTCAGGGTTAGTGCAAAAGTGCAAAATTTGGGTGTCTACATACAAGTTTAAAATACCATACCAAAAATGGAACCTTATTAATAAACTTTTTTTCTTGTTTAAAAATGTTACTCCATAAGAAGAATATATTAAATAGTGTATAAAATGACAGAATTATTAATTAGAGAAGCTTGAATCTCGTGTGTTTCTATGTAGATAATGGGGCAGTGGGTGTGGATGATTCCAATGAAAATCCAAACCTGCAACAAGTCACACCCATCGTCTTAGAATCTTTGGGTCCATTCCATTTGCCGCAAATCCCACCACAACACGCAGGTGAGCTACTCCTAATTTCTCGTTCTCTTTCACGAGTGGTAGTTTTTTTTCCTGAGAATTTGGTCATTCTCGTTGATGGGTTGTTCGGTTTGTGGGTTGCATTCAACTGGGTTTTGTTCAGAATTTATGCTATGAGTTCATGGAAATTTGTTAATTGGGTATTTTTGGAGAAATGGGTCAGTTTGGATCATGGGTTTTGAAGTGTAGAGATTGCTATCAAATGGGTATCTCTTAGATTTTTTGGTATTCTTTTGCAGATTGGTATTTGGTTTGTTGCTGTTCTGATACGGATTTGATTTATTTAAAGGTTTTCTGAGTTAGGGATTTGTCTTTTGATTTTGGAGAAGAAAAATAGAAAACAGGAGCTCCTAGGGATTGGTGGTAGCTTAATTTTGTTTTCTGGGTGTGAGGGTTTTGCTAATTATGATAATTGCTCTACACAATTATTTCTTGAGGTTGAGGAATAGCTCTTGTTTTTGAGCTGTGCTTCTTTATTCTTTAACCTTTTTTATGCTTGGAAATAAAACAGGAGAAAACTGGTCTTGCCTATTCCTGTGAAGCAGATACTCTCTTTCTTTCTATTTTTGTCTACATTTGGTGTATTGCTTCCAAGGTTTGTGGTTCTTGGGTTCTGGATTGGTTTTATTCAGATTGATGAAATTTTATGTCTTGGGGCTTCCGATGCTGAGAATTGAAAGAAAGAGGAAACTTTGTATCGAAAATTTGGTTGGTGATTTTTGAGCAAGGGACAGAAATAAAATGGATGTTTGGGTTGTTGCAGCAGCTGCTGGAGCTGGGTACATAGCCCAGCACTGGAAGGATCTTATGAAGGGTGGGCAAAGTATATCTGAGTCATCCTCTGGCAGTTCTAGGTTTGCTAATCCTGAACTGCCATCATCCATGCCACAATTTCAAGACAAGAGCTGTCATATCCACAGGTTGGGCTGGAGGAAAAACCTTGGTAATGATATTTCTGAAAGAGAAAATGTTTGTCAAAATGCTTCAACAGCAGAAGTGTCTTCTTCTAATGGGATTGACGCCGAAAAAGTGGTAATAATGGAGAATTATGAGGATTGCAATGTACTTTCTCAAGCATGTTTATTGCCTAGGTTCTTGAGCAATGACAACCTTGGTGACTTTAGTGAGTGTTCTTCTAATTTACCGCTTACACCTTCTACTAGAGAAGTGGGCTCTTCTTATAATAGAAGGATTCCTAGAAGTAAACGAACTAATGTGCAAGTCACTAAACCTCTAAATTCTCTACAAAGTTGCCTCATGGCTCAGTTATACAAGGAACATGCTGAAATGGAAGAGTATATGCTTAGTTCCATTCCTTCATCATCTACATCAACTGTGAGGCCGCTTCTTGTGACTGACGGAAGTAGAATAATCAGCAGAGCGAGTGGTCTATCAAAAAATGTGAGAACAAGACCTGGGGAAGGTAAGCTGGACAATGAAACCGGCTCAGAAGAGAAAAGGGCTGTCTTTGGAGTTCCTCCACTACTGATTCCTGGCAGGAATAGGGAATTTAAGACAAGAAGGGATTGCGGTAGAAAATTGAGCAATTCCACAAAAGTTATCGGTGCAAAATACTCCAATTCAAAAGGTGATATATTCTCATTATCAGAATGATTTTTGTTTATCACACATGCATAAATGCTTTTTTAATAAAATATATAAAACTTTTAAATATAGCCATAATTATTAAAATCTTATTATTCAATCATTGAGATAATTATCATCTATGTTTGACTTTAAAGTAATTTATGCATATGAAACTTGCATTTAATCATCACAAAGGTGAATGAAGCAGTAGCTGCTTCATCAATTGTCTGAGATAACTCTTGTCCTTCGTTTTGCTGTTTTACCTTTATTAAAGATCACATGCCTCAAAGGAAATAGTTGAACAAAGCTTGGTGAGTAATTGAGGATAAAAACAACTATTACCACGGTTCAGATTGACTTTTTCTCCCTCTTGTTTGCACCAGCTAAACTGATAGGGGAAGGTAAACAATCGTATTGCTTTCATTCAGTTCTCTTTTCCTATAATCTTGAGATTCCCCTTTTTTCCTTGAAAAGGATCAAAGAAGAATATTTAAAGGAAAGTTCAAAGAAAATGTAGTGCAAGGAGTCCTTACAGTAAGGAAAATCAAGGTTTCAGATTATTGTTTCTTTCTATATATTAAACGTGCAATACTCTTAAGTCATACATTGTTCAATCCACATATGCTTTTGCTAGGAAAAAAGAAGCAGAAGCACAAAAGAATGTGATAAACAATTCAAATTATATAAGTAAGAGCCTTCTGCTTATCGCTTATAAAAAAGGAAGAGGGAATCTCCTTTATTTGGAAAGACTTCCTGAATGTATTAAAGGAAATAATATTGTGTTAGTCTTGTTTAGTGAGCTGAAGGGTAGAATTTTCGTTAATTTAATACTTATCTAATTTATGCATAGAAGGATCATCTTTCTCTTTTCTAGAAGGTTGGTGCAACTCAATTAGGTACTGCAGGGTTTCGCTAGCATACTTTTTTGGCTTGCTGTGGCTATGGTACGAGTTTTAATAGTTATGATGTATCTCATACTCTAACATCGTCACCTGGATCAGGATCAGGATCATCTCATGGAACACTTCTTTTCTGTCTTGGGATATCTGTTGGCGTAATGTCCTCTTTATTATCAAATAAACGAGAGGTAGACAAATTGAATAATTTGCTGAAACAAACAGAGGACTTGGTTCAAGATCTACAAGAGGAACTTGAGTTGAAAGATTCATTAACTGTTAAAGAGCTTGCACATGAGGTCTTCGAATCACTGGATACACACGAAGATATCTACAGCAAAGAAGCATTGGCTGCATTTTCATCTGAACATAATAATTGCGATGAATCAACCAAAAAAGATCAAAAAGAAGATCGTGATCAGAAGACACAAGAGGAATCTATGAGAAAAATTGAAGCAGAGCTTGAAGCTGAACTTGCCAGGCTCGAAATAAACATGAACTCATCCACCCTAGAAGGACAATTTCCTGATCTAGTCGAGGTAAGCATGCTTTTTTACCTGTACATTTTGCATAACTGCTTTTGGCATTTATAATATTGTGGTGGATTAATTTAATTAAAACAAAAACTACTTTTGTCCATTATGATCTAAAAAGCCTCAGAATTGCATTTAATTTATGTAGCACGAGAAGTAAACGTGTTTTAAACCAAACTAATTAAGAAGAATGGATGTTTTCACCATAAATCTATTAATGGAAATAAACTCTTTTTTAACTCAAAGAATGTGTTTAAGGATTATGACAAAAATGCTTGTAGCTGTAGCTGTATAGTTTTTTAGGTGCCAAAGCACTTTTGTGAGAAGCTAAAATTTGGTGTGTTTTTTCTTTCATGCTATCATACTATGTGTATATTTATTGTAAATATAACTCTTTTTTAACTCAAAAAATGTGTTTAAGGATTGCGACAATAATGCTTATGGCAGCTGTATAGTTTTTTGGCGTATGTTTTCTTTCATGCTATCGTACTATGTTTATATTTAAACTTGAAAAAGTTAAAAAAATATATTATCTACAAAATGCTTTTAAGATTATGTACCACACTTGTTTTCCAACAATACTTTTTCCTATTGTGCTGCTATCAAAATTGTTTAATCTTAACTGAATCGCTCCACAAAATGGGCACTTGGTATATTGGCTGCGTCGTTTCAACTTGGGACTTTAACTTTCTTATCGATATATAATTTTGCCTTTTTTGGTATATTTATGGTCCTTAAGGTGACATGTGAGTTGCTCATATTCCCACATTGATAAGAGGGTGCAAAATTCAAGGCTCGTTGAGTGAAACACCTATCTGCTTAAACTTTTAGTTTAAGTTTGGTTTAACATGAGTGTTAGGGCCTACTTTATTGGCTTCCCAAACTCCCTAACAACCCAGATACCTAAGAAAATGCATGTTTACAAGTTTTGGCAGTATCAGACGGTATTAATTTCAAACTGTACAAGGAATCTAATTTTTCAATGATTTCAGTCCAAATCAGGCTGCTTGATTCTGTTCCTGTATAATTCAGTTTTTCTTCTTGTCAGCATTTCGGGGTACCCAAATAATTTTCTTTACCCATTGACAATTAGTTTAACTAAATATACTTGACCGGTTGCCCCAAGTGTGTTTGTCTTCCCACCTTGGGGTTGGTTTGCGTATGTATCCTGAACTAGAAATCGGATGCAAATACTGAATGCAATAGTCAGGTTGCATAGGTCTTGTAGTGTACAAGCTTACACCTTCAGCTACATTGAATTAGTGTGGATATGACCAGTTCTATAAGTAAGTATCAAACAGATGCCCAGAGGTTTTCAACTTTTAGTTTTTTTCATATTTTATGCTCTCGCTAGCAAGTTATTTTAGTCTTCGAAGAAATATTTTCCATCTGTTTGTACTCAAATTTATGACAAGTGCATAAAAACACTTCTAACATACAAGTAGTTTTCTGGTGGTTTTGAGTTGTTGAAACTGTACAAGTTTTGAGGTAGTAGAAATGCAGTAGGGTTTATGGACTGAGATGAACTGGAGTTGGGTTGGTTGTAGAAGTGTAGATCTATGAAAAATCATAAAATTGTGCTATATTTCTGGACGGCACGTATTTGTGATTTTTAGTGTTAAGTTGAAGGGCCAGGGGAACAGATTTAAGTAAACAAGGTTGTAAGGATAGAGTTCTTGGGGCTTCTCAGGAAATTCGTATAGTATCCCACTATCCCCAAAATAGTTATTGAATAGAAGAAATGTATAAAAAGAAGGGGAATGACCTCTAGAAAATCTTAACTAGAGTCTTAGACAGCATTGAATGCATGTTTTATCTTCCAAGCTCAACTCCATGAATGGGTAACATGTGTGCCTAACTTCAGTTGGTCTACCCATTATCATTCTTCTAACTAATTTATAATGATCTGACATTCAAAGTCCAACTCCTATTTTCCTCAATATAGATAATTGCTGAATCAGTGCCGTTTCATATTTAAAAGAAGAACATTTCTCTTCCCAAACAACTTGCACTATTGTACTTGGGAAGTAATCTCACTTTGGTACTTGGATTTTCTTCAAGTACTGAATTGATATGTGGAATGAATCACTATATTTCTGGAAAATCCGTTCCCCTGAAAGTCTCATATGCGCTTAGTTTGTTAGTTGCTACTGAAACACAGTGTGGCTCTTTGTTTCTAAATTTCTTTCATGGTCTTGGTTTAGCTATAAGGTGTAATATGTATGGCGTGCGCACATAAAATCCTCATTGCCGACAAATTTTCGCTCATAATATTCTTTTCCTTGATTCATAAATATTTTAATTAAGAGAGGTGTAAAAGTAAGGCAGCAGACACGAATTATACTCAGTAGCACACATCAAAAGGTGATGTTAATGGTATTACAAAATTCTTTGGATAGTGGATTGGTTGTTATCTATAGAAGCTGTTTTTAGCTGGCAAAACCGATTGTATTTCAGGTTTAATATGATTTAGTTAGGTGAGGTTGGATTTTATAAATTCTTGAACTCTAGACATTCATTTTTGTAAAATATTAACAAATAAATATTTATTCCGTCTTTCTGGTAGTTGCGAGCGGAAGGATTTTCTTATTGTCATTGTTGTCTATGGATACTCGACTGCTTTAAAACAGCAAAAGCCAGAATCTTCCAAGTAAAAGAATGTATGAGATAATATTCTATTAACACTTTAGACCAAATAATTACTTTGAAGTATTTCTTCTCCATTTTGATTTATAAACATTGTGCAACCTTGTTAATAAGTATACTTCTCCTAGTGCAAGTTTCTAACACCTATTGACAAGACTATTGTAGTATCATTTGTTTTGTATATTGTGAGAATGCGGCCTCTTGTACAATGCACTGCACTAAATTGTACTCCTAATTGTTTTACAAGATTAAATTGTAGCTTTTAATACATTGCAGCTTGACCCAGATTCTTTGCCAGACATTGCTCTGGGGGAGCTGAGAGCTGACATGTTTGGAAGACAAGCCGATAACCAACCTTATGCAGATCTAGATGGAAGTGGCAGCTCCACTCCTCACTTTATTAACTATGCAGTCTCCCCGAGAGAATTGACCATACGTTTACACGAAGTCCTTGAATCAAGATTAGAAGAACGTGTCAAGGAGCTCGAGACAGCACTTCAAAACAGTGGAAAAAAGGTTCGGTATACAGAAAAAGAGCGTACGGAATCTTGGAGAGTGTTCTCAAATAGCGAAGCGGGATCTTCCTCTATCCAAGGAAGTCCAATTGGTAAAGAAGAGGATTTAGCAGAGCAGCCTGTGGTTATTCATTTATCAGGTGATACTCTACATGCATACAATGAGGCATATGACGAGTTAACCAAGGTAGATGGATCGGAAGAAGGTTTGCCATCTGAAGTGGAAAATGATCATCAGGAGAGCTTGCGCAATTTTGATCAAGATTTACGTTGGACTGAAAATGGTGGCTTGAGCAGTTACAATTCGCGCAATTCAATCACTAGCAGGAGTGGATCACTGCCATTCGTTGATCGAGGGGAAGAAGACCACAGAACCTCGTCGAATGGTATTAATACGAGTGGCCGTGAAGATGATAGTGGCGATGACGAAATGGAAAGGTATTTGATTAAACAGATTTTAGAGAAAACTAGGCAAGGCTCTCCTGCAGTTTTAAAGGCTCAAAAGATTTTGTTTTCAATGGACGAGAGTGAACATCGACTTTAAAAAAAGTTTTCCCATATATAGAAGCAAATTCTTATTTTTGTAGTTCATAGTCTGTTATTGAAGGACTCTTGAGTTCATAGTTTATTAGAAAATTACTACCCTGTGAGAGATTTGATGCAACATATTTCAAGAGTAATCTGCATTAAGTTGGATGATGAGAGCTTTGGCAAGTGAATCTTCTTAATCTTGTCAAGGGAGAGAGAAAAATAGTCTTGCTATATATGTTGCGACAAATTTGTGTTAAAAGTAAATAGAATTATAAGAAAGTATCACTTACTACAAGTCTCTCCAAAAAGAATTACCATTAATACTTAACCATATCATTTTCCTACTAAAAAAGGTCTGTGAATTCCAAGTCTGCATTGATACTCGAGAAGTAGCTAGGTCCTAACCAAATTTGTGAATTCAAAAATGCTTGGATTTGGTGATGGTGTATCGTAAATGATCACCAAATCCAACCACGATAAGGCCACCAGAAAGAACAAAATTGATTTTACAAATTAGAAGGGATAAAATCAAGTAGTTGAGGGAAAATAGTTTGGCATATCCCGGGGGGCTTCGTGCCCGCGCGACCATGAATGAAGTTCCTGAATCACAAAATTGATGTGAAGTAGTAGCGAACAAAGCATCATCCCATGCATCTTATAATTTCTCTTCTAGATCTTAAAACTTGCTAAATAACACATGCATGCATCTCCAATATTTATTTACTATTAATTAATTGTCAAGATATCACTCACTATTAAGCAAACTATGTCCATAAATTAATCATTCCTCGCCAGCCAAATATAAAAACAAATATTAATAATAGGGTTGAGGTAGCATTGACAAGAAAGAAAAGAGCAGAAAAAGAAACGAACCTGTCCATCTATACACAAAAGAAAACACTCGAAAGGGAAAACATTTATTCCATACTACCACCTTCCTTCCTTCCTTCCAAAATATTTGCAAATTAATATCCACTATTATTTCTTAGCACAAAGAAAAATATCGAAAACCATATGAAGAACTTTCCACAAACTATAAATCATTAACAAAAAAAAAAATACAAAGAATCATATAACAAACATATTTATTTCTCCATAACTGAAACAAAGGATCACAAATGACAGATATAATTAGGGTTTGTGATTAAAGCTAACCTTTTTGCTCTGTATATTATTCCTGAGAGCAAAACCCTAATAAATTAAGAGGAGTGAAAAGAAATGTTTCCAACATAGAGATAAAAGAAATAGGAAATTAATAAAAAGAAAGAAAAAAAACCATGTTATTATCCACTTAAAGTCCACCTATGACCTACCCAACCACACCCCAATCGTCACTCATTCCTTCTTTCAATCAAACGGCAGAGAACTCTTCCCTTATAAATGATCTACCCAAAACCAAAACTTCATAAAATTTTCCATCTTTGAAAAGTTCGATCTAAATCTTAGAAACCCCAATGGCCCAAAACCCCAAACACCTAAGCATTGTCGAATCACTGGGTGAAGAAATCATCAGAATTATAACCCCCGTCTCAGTTTGTATGCTTTTGGTTGTTCTTCTGGTTTCCATATTGAACAATGACTCGAACTCTTCATCTCCCTCAATTACAACCATAGCCACTATTGCTTACACTGAGAACAACTCAGACTCAATTTGGGACAAATTTGAAGGTGCCCTTTTGAATTCACTTGTTTTTGTTGCTGTTGTCACTGTTGTTACCTTCTTATTGGTACTCCTTTTCTACTTTAGATGCACCAAATTTCTGAAATACTACATGGGTTTCTCTTCTTTTCTTGTTTTGGGATTTATGGGTGGTGAAATTGCTCTGTTCTTGAACCAATATTTCACCTTTCCAGCGGATTGCTTTACATTTTTGTTGATTCTGTTTAATTTTACTGTTGTGGGTGTTTTGGCTGTTTTCATGCCTAAAATGGCCATATTTGTGACACAAGGGTATTTGGTTGTTATTGGGATGTTGGTTGCTTATTGGTTTACTCTTTTGCCTGAATGGTCTACTTGGATGCTTTTGGTCGCCATGTCATTGTATGATCTTGCTGCTGTTTTGTTGCCGTGTGGGCCTTTGAGGCTCTTGGTTGAGCTTGCAATGTCTAGGGATGAAGATATCCCAGCTTTGGTTTATGAGGCTCGGCCGGTTACAGTTAATGATTCGGCTCCTAACAGTGATGCAACTCAAAGGCGGTTATGGAGAGAGACGAGAAGTGTTAATTTTAATTTGAATGAGAATTCAAACACTGGGCCTAACTTAAATATGAATGCCAGTTCAGTTTCGGGTTTGAATTCGTCTGGTGGGACATTCTTTTTTAATGGAAGTAGTCAAGATGAAAGTAATTTGGTCAGTGCTGCAGAGGGGCAAGTTTCAGGTGGGATTTCTGAGCTTACTGCACCATTAATTGAGCGTAGAATTAATGTGCAGATGCATTTAGCTCAAGAGGTGGTGCCAACTGAAAATTTGGTGCTAGAGGGAATTGGATTGGGATCGTCCGGTGCCATCAAGCTGGGGCTGGGGGACTTCATCTTCTACAGTGTGTTAGTTGGTAGGGCTGCAATGTATGATTTCATGACAGTTTATGCATGTTATCTTGCTATTATAGCTGGTCTTGGCATTACTCTTGTGTTCCTTGCATTTTATCAGAAAGCTTTGCCTGCTCTTCCGGTGTCCGTTTTGCTAGGTGTGTTGTTTTATCTGTTGACTCGGCTATTACTCGAAGTTTTTGTTGTACAATGTTCTGTGAACCTTTTGATGTTCTAGAAATATTATCTTTTTAAATTAAGAAAGGAATTTGCAGTCTGTTAATGCAATTTGTATCACTTGTCCAAGTATTCTTATAGTTACCCTTCATTTTATTAAATATAAAATGTGTAAAAAAACTGTAATATAACAGCTTCCTAACAGTGATTTTCTTCTTAATTTTTAATTGTTGTCATGGGTTTCCAACTAAATTGCCACTTGTCACTAGCTTTAAACAGGAGCAAAAGCAATTGAAGGTATATTGAGAAGAATAGCAGCGATAACATTATAAAAGATTAACCTAAATAGAAATGACAAGAAAAAGAGGTGAAGAAAAGGCTAAAAAGTGACTGAGGAAAACTGAAGCAGGTTATTGGAGAATTCTAGCAGTTCACTTAACATGATGCAGGCTAGTGAAGATCTCTAGCTAGGACCTACTAGCTACCTCTAAAAGCGACTATGCGGTTGCATGAGTTTTCTAATTTATTAAGAGGTTTATGGTTTCTACTCTCTAGTCAGATCAGCAGTTTTGGAAGCATGAGACAGTTGGATTCGAGATTAAGTTTAGGGAAATGAGTTCCCAGTTACTGTTAACTATACTTGTTCATTAACATGAATAATAGGGCTCCATTATGAAATTTTGGAAGATAACTGTTCTTGAGGAAGCACAACTTAACCTCGGAAAGTTTCTTTCCATAAGATACTACTGCCTGAACTTTATACTTTCATTAGCTTACTACCAGTTACTAGTATATGTGGAGTAGGAAACTCCAATTTTCAAGCTTGATTCCAAACTCTATCTAGTAACTGTGCTCACTTTATATTTCTCATGATTTTGACCTGTAATTTATTTTTTGGATGTAAATTATTAGGAACAGTGTATATCAGAATGTATCAGTTAAACATACTTTAAACAATTAAGCAGTTGCTTTACAAGCTGCAGCCAAAGGCAAAACAAACATAAAAAAAACCTAAGATAATGGTGAAGGTAAAGTACCTTAACAGTATGAAAAAGAAAATGATGAAAATTGTTATTTCAGCAGCTTTACTATTCTTCACTTGTACTAGTATTGACTCAGCTGGTGCACTACTCCTCTGGGGTGGGTTGTGTATCCTTGGGATTAATCATATGTTCTAAGAGGGCCTGGTACCCTCGATTCCATTTATAAAAATTATAAAGAACTAAGAGGAAAAGATTAAAAATAGAAAAATGTAAACACATTAAGATCATAAAAGCTAAAATAAACTATTAATAATACATTTTCAGAATCAATTATCAACATAGCATCACCTGAATCAAAATTAACCACATTGCATCAGATAAATATTAGCATTACTATAAAGTAACTCAGTGAAGTTGAAAAACTATGTTTTCTGGTGTAGAGTGATGTTAGGCCTTCTTAGCCCTTACCTTTTCACCGTATCAAGGACAACGTTTGACATTTTAATCATAGCTAGAAGGATCTTTTGCATATGAACATGATATCTCTTTGCAATTTGGCGGTATGTGCTAGTCTCAATCAGCAAACCTGAAATATTGTCATACATTTAATTGTATTTGGATATTTTTCTAATCAAGAAGTTAAGCAGCATGAAAGACTTCTGCGTACATGTTGAATGACAATATTCATTATAAAATGGATTAACATACAAGAAATTCCTTGGACATTTACTTCATTTGCTTTATGTATATCAGCACAATAGTCTTTCTGCCTTTTGTTAAAACTCATTGACCGCTAAACAGAAAAATAATTAATGTTTAACAATCATTTCATCAAGTTCACATGTTATCCTCTTGAATTGGTATCTTGGATTGTTGTTTCTCTCTTCTCTGTGTCTGTCTACTGTAAATTCCCAGTACTAGTGCAATGGGTGTATTCGTTTTTTCTCACTGATGCCGAGATTTTTCATAAATACTGGCTAGTAACATGAGTTTGATATCTAGTACTCATGGAGTCATGGTGGTCCTCATCTTTTTCCCATCATTAATACATTGATTTGTTTATTGGGGTATAGAGCAAAAGTTTCTCTAGACGAGCAAAATTAACAGTTTGTATGATATTATTGCTCATGGTTTTGGTACAATATTACAAAGGTGAAAATAGTAGAAATATAAAAAAGCATGGAAGGAGGAAGCATTTTTGCTTCACCTCGCCTCCTCCAGATATGCAATGTTTTTGGAGACCCTTGAAAGGGATGCATGATATAATTGTCCAGATCATCTGTAGTGTACATAGTGTATTTGTCCCTTACAGGTGTTGAGCTTCTAATCATGAAGGTTTGGAATGCAAGGATAACCATATGCAATATTTTTGTCCTCTGCAAGCAAAGAAAGTGCAGGTCCAAGTGTTTCTCTTGTAGCTTCTTACATGATGCCGGAGTTTCTCAGTATGATTTTCGGATCCATTATGTCCTAAATTTTGAGTCATCGACGAAGATTGATGGTATTGCCAAAACAAAAATAATAATGATATCAAAACAAATATATATTTAGCGATACTTTTACAATTATTCTAGCGACACTTAACATTTTAAGTGACACTTGTTATTCTAGCAACACCATTTTTGTTTTGACAATATTAGCCTCCTTAACAAACCATCATTATACAGGTTATATTTGATGATACAGATTGATTTCGAGCATCGATGATTCAAGTTGATTTCGAGCATCGATGTCAGTGATAGTAAGACGAAACATCGAAGAAATGTTTTGTCTGTTCTCTTCATGAGTTGGCTTGGCTCCTCAAGAAGCAACCTTTGTGTATCACTATACTCGGGCAAGAGCTTTGATTCCCAGGTTCCAATCCTCAGAAGATTGTGGTGCTCAGTCTAAAGAAAAGGACCAATGTCTTCCGCATACAAAACATTTATATCTTGGAGAACTTTTGCCAGAATCTCCATGGTTAATGAAATCCAATAGCCATTTATTTGCCTAAATTCAAGAGGCAACATTGAAGCCTTGGTATCTTCAAGAAAACATGCTGAGCTGATAGATTGAATTTTTTTGTATTGTCAAATGTCAAATTATTACTCCATATAAGATGTTGAAATAACATGTGTGCTCAAAATGTTGGAATTAAAATCAAATTGGGACCCATATTCTTGAAAATTAAATTTAAGAGATTCAATTTTTAACCCCTTTCATCTTTTTAGTAGGGACCATTTTTAATTATATGATACTAATGGTTGAAAAAAAGGGGTAAATTAAATGTAACAAGTCACGGTACAAAACAATTTGCACCTACCATAAGGTCCATACCTCCTTTTGATGATATGATACCATGCAATGCATTTTAATTAAAAAAACAAATTTTTAAGAGCAAATATTGTTCTTACTATTAATAGAAAAATAATTTACACATTTTTTTTTTTTTTGCATTGTTTTTGAATAAATTAAAGGGGAGATGATAAATGCACTCCAAATTTTAATTTACACGTATAGAAATAAATAAAAATACCTCAAAAGATTAGTGCACACGGAGAGATAATTAATGTAAAAAATTGCACCAAAAGATTAGAATTGAGGAACATAACAAGCAAAATTAGAAAGGGTCTCAGAAGATGATGCCAAAAGGCTGAGAAGTTAGTTGGCGTTTGGTAATTGGCGCCTCCAAAATGACCAAGAATCAGTTAGAATTTGCGAGAGAGAGAGAGAGAGAGAGAAATGCCTAAATCCTTGGCAGACCCTTCGAGTCTTTCCCACTTCTATCTCTTTCTCAGGTAACGCCCCTCAGTTTTCCCTTCTCTCTTTCTCTCTCCTCTCTCTACATTCATTTTCTTTAACCATTTTCTATTGATTGGCAGATTCAGGGGAGGGAGGGGAGAAAGTCTGCTGATTGGCTAATTTGGCCATTCAGCCAACTTTTTGTGCATCTCTTCTCTTCTCTTTTGGGTGCATAAATTCAGTTCTATGGTATGCAACCTAACTCTTTCCATTCATTTTTGTTCTTGATTTTTTCATGGGTTTTGTTTGCTTATTTAGATTAATACATAATCTTGTTTTATGGTATGCAGTTTAACTGTTTGATATGTTTTGTCGTTGATATTTTCTATAGGCTTTGTTTGCTTATTTAGATAGATTATTGTATAATCTTTTTTGAACCATTTTATCTCCCACAATTTTTAGAATGATTTTTTAATGAGAAAAAATGCGCCCTATGTCCCAAATGGGAGCCCCGTTTAACTAATTTAGCATTGATGTAAGGAGAGGATGATTTTTCTTTTATGACCGGTGAAATTCTCCAAGAAACTTGTGCTTAGATGTTCCCTAGAAAATGTTAAATGGAAAAATTGGGACAGATGGCGGCGTATTATAAACACACACCTGCTCGCAAAGGGAAACAGAAGAAGAAGTAAAAAGAAAAATGAAGTCTCAAAGAAGATTTTGTCTTGGTATTAAGTTTATCAACTAACCTCAATTGGATGTTTGTTGTCTTGAGCAAAATCTGAGTTACTCCTGATTTCTTTGGACACTAAACAATGATTAACCAAACGAGATAGGTGATCTAGCAAGGGGTTAACTGTGCAAATTTCTACAATAATTTGGGAATGTATTCAGGTTTCTTTTGATGTTGCATTTTTTGACAGTCAAATTTTGTTATAATTTTTTCAACTTCATTTAGAGGTTTACAAATCCGTATACGTAATTACAGTGTAATCTTATGTAGTATAATCTTCTATCTCCAACAGAAATCCAGGTGATTTGACATGGAAACTTCGAGTACTGAATCAAACCAGGCATCCTCGCTAATGGTGTTAGAGCACAAGACCAGGACAAATGGTGATTTACAAGTACATTCTCCTCCTCCTGCTAATAAACTTGATGTAGCAACCTCAGGCAAACAATTAGATTCCTTGCCATCTTCTTCTTCTTCACCCGAATCTCCATTGGAAAATCCCTTCCGAGAGGACACTAATGAGACTGATAAGCCCCCACTAAGCACTAATACACCAGTTGAAGTGAAAGAGGACGCTGAATTAGCCTCTGGATATAGTAGTGAAGATGATGTTTCCGAGATTTCTACTACCAAACTCGAATCACCTGATAATGAAGTGTCAGTTTTCGCTCAATCGCCAGAATTTACTGATCCTCCTATTCTTGACTCGAGCTCAGACAATGAAGCAACAACAGTTTCACCTCCTACACAAGTGATGGAGCACAAGTCTAAATATAGGATCCCATCTTCTGTATTTGCTAGAACCAAGTCTAACGCCTTGGTGGACTGGAGTGTTGCTTCTAATGAGTCGTTGTTTAGCATTCAGATGGGAAATATGAGTTTTATAAAAGAAGATTTTTTTTGGAAATCTGGAGAATTGGGCATGAAATCCGGAGAGCTGGGCATGAAGTCTGGAGAGCTGGAGATGAGATATGGGGAGCTAGGAATGAGACCTAGAGAGCTGGATATGAAATCTGGAGAGCTGGGAATGAGACCTGGTGAGCTGGTCACGCCTGCAGAACCTTTTACGTCGGTTAAGATGTTTAGTTACTCACAGACCTTGAATACTGAAACAACTGACTTGGGAAAAAGTTCGGAGTTAGGTGTAGCTATTGAGACGATGAAGGAGGTTCTTAGGGAATGTGTCGATGATCAAAAAGAAGAAAATTTTGTTTCTGGAGGGAGAATTACTCGTAATTCTGATGGCAGTACCAGTACTAAATCTTTTGCATTTTCAGAGTAGGCCTTACCACACTTGAATCCTTTCATTCTAATAGCAGACGCACACCTAGTTATATGGCTTATACATGTCCTGCACAGAGTAATATTCCCTATGTTCCACAAAAAGAGTCTCGCTAACAAATTTTGCAAATATTAATGATGTATTTTTGTTCGTTCTTAAGTGTAAAATTAAAAGTTGTTAGATAAGTAGTGGTGGCATGATTATGGAATTATGATGACAAATTTGAGGTAATTGTGCTATAAAAAGAGAACTCTTTTTTTTCTTTTCTTTTTCCTCTGAAAAAAAAAGAAAGGCAAATGGGACTCTTTTTGTGGATCTGGGGAAGTATCATGGATCTAGCAATCCACATGTACTAATTATTCTTTGTAGGATTCAGTAGAATACACTTTACATAGGTGCATTATCATCATGGCTATACTATTCTTAACTGAAGCTGCACATTTGCCATATACAAATGCAATTAACTATGCAGTTGCATGATATTTTATTGATGTGGTCATAATTATAATTGCAATACTTTTAAGAAGTTAATAGCATATCACGTGGTGTCTAGTTAACTAATATTCCTCATTCTAGTTAACAGAAATGTACTTATGAATACAAGTACCTATTATTGCATGGTAGATATAGTAGGGTAGGTGTTTGATTTTCTACTGTATTTCTCGACATAATTGAGAACATGTTTAAGTTTAGGTTGGGGACATAAAACTGAATCAATTTTTTTCCCTTTTTAAATGAAGGTTTGTAGAGAAAAATAATTCATTAGCAATAGGTAGCGCATCAAAGTTAGATGCAGAAAAATCAATGCAAAAGGTGCAGTCGCAGTCAAATACAACACAAGAACAAGAGCCTAAGAGTCCAGCAGCAGCAACTCCAGAGGTAGCCAAGACTGGCTGGTTTTCATGGTTCTCATGTTGCCCATTTTGCTGATTAGAGATTTTCAAGGCTTCCGACTTTTTATCTTCTTCAATTCATGCTCAATATGATCCATCGCTGTTGAATTTTGTGGAATCTCCACACGCGGTTCTTGAAAGGCTCCAGGCACCAAAATTGTTCATTCGAGTTTGCCTATCAAAGAAAGGATGGAACTTCATTGAATACAATCTCACTACATTGGGATTCGTGTAGACAGTTCTTCCACCCAGCATCAAAAAAAGTCACTAAAAGGAACAACCAAGTACTTCTTGAAACAAATACTTGTTCTGCAAATGACTAATCAAAAGAATGTGGGTTTTCTCATTTCTTAGTTTCTAGTTTCAGTTTGAATGGAAAGCCAGGTATGTATGTAGCCTTCGGGTTTTGTTGCCTTCCATGTATGACAATATAACTTTCGTAGAATTCTTGAATTTTTTAAGTGATGTATTGATTCTTTACAGAGGACTCACAAGTTGCATACGTAGCAGAATTTGTATAAGGATGTTAATATGTTGGACAACAGGACTAATGTACTTATACCTCCAATCCATTACAATTTACAATAAGTTTTACTTTTTGTTCTTTGTCCAATATTCTTCGAAGAAATTTGGGTTAGATTTAGTTTGGATTTTTTTATTTTTTTTGGGAGGGTGGGGTTGGTAAGGATCGAAAGATTTCTTGTTCTGCCATTTTCTTTTGTTGGGGGTGTAGACCGAGAGGAATGTAAGAATTTTTTGTTGGTGATGGATAAATTTTCGTTTCCTCGAAATTTCGATATGAGAGTTACGTAGAGATTGGGAGTTGTGAGAATCATGTTGTTTTTAACTACTTTTTTTCCCCGTTATTGTTTGGGGTGGACGTTTTATCCTCCCTTGTTTTGTATTTTCTCTTTCATATTTCTGATAAAATCTTCTTCCTTTATTTTAAGAAAATTGTTCATAACACAAGATTCAAGTGGCAATGCATGCAGTGCTGTGCACCAAGGGTCCAAGGTTGTTTTACAAGAATATAATGTGCTAGGAGTCCTGTGATTTGTGAATTAATATTTAATATTGAAAAGCTAAACAGTGTGTGTGTGTGTGTGTGTGAAATAATTTTTTTAATATTCATTCAGTCCCTATGATGAGAGGGGCTATAACATCCAATTGTCACTAATTTATCTCTCTTTTTTCCCCTTAATTCAACATCTTTTCTTCAAAAATCTATCCACTCACATTTTCCGCTCAAATAAAATTCACCACTACACTATAATAATAATAATAATAAGAAGAAGAAGAAGAATATATAGTAATAATACTAACAATAATAATTATAATAATAGAAATAGTAATAATAATAATAATAACAACAACAATAATAATAATAATAATAATAATAATAATAATAGTAGTAGTAGTAGTAGTAGTAGTAATAATAATAATAAGAACAATAATAATTATAATAATAGTAATAATAATAACAATAATTATAATAATAATAATATTGCTACTACTACCACCACCACCACCACTAATAATAATAATAATAATAATATAGTAGTAGTAGTAATAATAATAATAATAATAACAATAATAATTATAATAATAGAAATAATAATAATAACAATGATAATTATAATAATAGTAATAATAATAACAATAATAATTATAATAGTAGTAGTAATAATAATAATAATAATATTATTATTATTAATTATTATTATAATAATAGTAATAGTAGTAGTAGTAGTAGTAGTAGTAATAATAATAATAATAATAATAATATAGCAATGATAATAATAACAACAACAACAACAACAATAATAATAATAAGAAGAAGAACAATAATAATTATAATAATAGTACTAATAATAACAATAATAATAATAATAATAGTAATAATAATTATTATTATTATAATTGTAATGCTAATAATACTAATACTAATAATTATTATTATTATTATAAAAAAAAAATTGCACGTAAACAACACGGTTCATCATTTTAGCACTGACGTCCTTTTTTTGTTTTTTAGGTATTACGGTAGTTATGTTTCCACATGCAAATTGATTTGGGCGGAAAATCACATGGACGATTCAGATTCATTCTAATTGATTTGTAAGTTATTGTTGGTTGCAAATAGTCTTTAGGTAATAGAGTATTTTTAAAATTTTAATCTATGTTGTGCCTTCAGGCACGGGCAATTACATGTCATCTCTTTGGTATTTTTGCGGATTATATCGAGAGCAACTATTGTAGTAGGCTCTGATTCATGGTATAAGAATCTTTTATCTAATTTCAAGAAAAAATATAGAGAAAAAAATGTTATGGTGGTACGATTTAGTTGGTGTTATGACAATATTTTTTTGTTTGAATTTAGAGGACTCATTTTATACTTTTGGATATATATGATTTTTCTTTTAGATTTTTACATCTTTTTTTTCCCTTATTGGATCCCATCAAATGGCTTGCAGTACTACAAAATTTTTTCACAAGAAATACTGTTCATAGATCATATTGATCGATGGTTAGAGATACTGGAGGCAAATAAATTCTGTCAAACTTCTCATTCCGTTTTGTCTATAAAAGAAAGGCGTGTGGGATACTCGAAAATACTATATTACACAAATTTGAGCCTGCTATCGTCAATCAATTAATTGCTCAAACCTGCTAAGAACTAATTTTAAGTTGGGAATGAGCAGCACACTAATGTTTGCCTAAAAAAAAATTATGACTGGATTGAGTATCAATCTTTTTTGTATTAATGGTTGAACTTTAAGTTTTATTATGGAACTAAAAGTTCACAATAGTTTTAAAAAAAATTCAATTTAGAAATATTAGATACAATACTCAACTGTTATATTAGTTGTACTGTGTTTTCAGGTACGAGTTATCCCTAATTAAAAATAAGTGTGGCATATTTCTGAAATATCAAAAAAAGGGAAATTACCCTAATACTTAGGGACAAAGAAAATACAAGTAATTTTTTTTTGTCAATTTACCTCCTTAAACAAATCAAATCAAATGGAATCATGTATATTTAGTTCTAATTCTAATGGTAATATAATAAATTGTACCTCTTTTCTCTTTTTATATATTATTATTTTATATGACACACATTACGTACGTTATAATAGAAAAATTAAAATAGACAAATTAAAAAAAAATTCACTTTTTTAGTTTACACATTTTTTTTTTATCATTTCTTCTTCCCGTTTTATAACGTAGAATATAGATAGATTGAACACGTGTCTATATATTTCTATTTTACCCAAACTGTCCATGGTCTACGGACTACTAGCCTAGCAAAACAAAGTTTTCATTTGGTCATTCCAATATTTGAGAGAAACAAGAGGGGTACATTAGGTATTTCCTCCAAATCTTCAATTCCGGCGCGAACAGGAAAGTAATTACAATTTGCCGCCGCGGAAAATAGAAGTTATTCAAAACTCGAATTAATTACCCGCGCCAAAATCCCCCACTAATACAAGAACGAAAATGGGGGTAGCAAATTCCTCACTCTGCTAAAACCCAAAGAAGAGAGACAAAATTGTGTTCTTGTTAATCTTCTCTCTGTTTTTCTTTTGCCTCCAGAAATTGTTTACTTATAGAGAGAGAGCGGGAGAAAGAAATAGAGAGAAAAAAATGGGGAAATCAGTAAGCCCAGATGCGATTTCAACTATTCTATCAAACCCATCTCCAGATTCATCTGATATTCCGGAAATTATAGTTCAAGTGCTTGATCTCAAACTTACAGGAAATAACAGATTCAGGTTATTCATTTTATCCTTGTATTTTACCTTCATAAGGTTTTTGGTATTTTCTTTTGGATTCTGTGGAATGAAAATGTCGATTGCTGTATCTGGTGTGTTTTACTAGGTGGGTTTTTTGGTTTATAGTAGAAAAAGTAAATCTCAGTAGTAGTTGAATTGATTGATGCATATATTTGTGTTTGGTTGTGGTGATTTAATAGATCTGAAAAGTTTTGCATTGATCCTGCAGACAAATAGATTTGTCGTTTTATCTATTGAAAGTAGTTATCATCATTTCACCGTTGAATCGTTTTTTACAATCACTAACAGACGTATCTTACTGGGTTTTTGGTTCTCTCTGCGTGTCTTACTTTTCTGCCCAAATTCCATACATCTATGTATGTAAACTTCAGTCATTATTATAAATTTATGTAATGCTCATCAAGATAATTTTATTTTCCCTTCTTTTTAGGCATTTTCCATCCATCCTACTCAAGCAAGATCTCATGCCCCATTTTTAGTTTTTTGTCTGGTGAAATTTGGTCTGCCTCTAGTCTATGAAAATAAAGGCATTCTTGAAAATAAACTAATATTGTTAAGTTCCTAAAGTTAAATATTAGAGAGTTAGCTAACATTGCAAAATAGTGATAATAGGTGCCAAAATTCTAAAAGCCACCAGTAGCCACCATAATTAGATTAATAATTTGGGAACACGTATGTTTGTGAATATGTAATTATTTTCTCCCCTGTATAACTTTTTAGTAGGGGTGTACATAATCTGACCTGAACCAGGTGGTAAACTGTAAATTCTACAAATTTAAGCTTGAAAATGAAAATGAGCTTCAATCAAAGAATAAATCTGCATAACTAGTCTAATTTGGTCTTTCTTGATGTATAATTGTAAGGCATTTTGATTGTTGCAGGTTTGTAGCTAATGATGGGAAGATGAAGCTTGATGGAATGTTCCCATCTAGTTTGTCATCTGAAGTCATCTCTGGGAACATTCAGAACTTGGGACTTATTTGTGTTCTTGATTATACACTCAATGATATTCCGCTGAAGAATAAAAAGTGAGAATTTTTTAATCATCATTATTTTAAAAAAATTCTCGTACTTTTTTTGGCGTATTAAATTAGAGGAAATATAATGTGCTGTTTTTACTGTTTTAGGTATCTCATTGTAACAAAATGTGAAGCCGTGTCTCCCCCGCTTGAGGCAGAAATTAACATTGCTGTGAAAAATGAGGAATCAGGGATTGCGTTGATGCCTAAGCAAGAAATGGAGGTCAAGAGTGATGTAAATAGGCAAGGGCCTGGCATCATTTTGAAGGCAAAGGAAGAAATCGTTACTAAATCAGCTGCACAAATAGTTCATGAACAAAATGGAAAGTAAGTGTTTTGATAGTGTACATTGCTATTATATGTAAGTATTAAAGCCAAGGAGCTAGTAAACATTGTATAATTTTTAATGTCCAAGTGTGTACAAATGTTGAAATTTATGGTTTGGTTTTAGAAGTAACACTTATGTTTTGTGAATTTTAGTATGCCCCCTGCGGCAAGAATGGCAATGACTCGAAGAGTTCATCCACTTGTTTCTTTGAATCCATATCAAGGAAATTGGACCATAAAGGTTCGGCTTACAAACAAAGGAACCATGCGCTTTTATAAGAATAACAAAGGGGAAGGCTGTGTTTTCAATGTAGAGTTGACAGATGAAGACGTAAGCCAAAAGTACTTTTAACAAACATTATGTATTATTTTCATCAACTTAGTAATATTGTGTGTTTTAGTAGGCTGTAGACTGAATGAGGCAGTACACTAATTTTAATGGTGCAGGGTACACAAATTCAAGCAACAATGTTCAATGAGGCTGCAAGGAAGTTCCATGACAGGTTTCAACTGGGGAAGGTCTATTACATATCAAAGGGAACCCTAAAAGTTGCTAACAAGCAGTTCAATACAGTACCAAATGATTATGAAATGACTTTGAACGAGTATTCACTAGTGGAGGAGGCCAGTGAAGAAGCAACTATCATCCCTGAAACAAAATTTAATTTTGTTCCTATCGATCAGTTGGGTCCATATGTCAGTCTGAATGAGCTTGTGGGTAAGAGTGCCCACTTGTAGACTTTGATTTATTTTCTTATGTTGTTGACTTCTTTCAGAAACATGATTTTCTCCATGGTTATAAATTGTAGATGTTATTGGTGTGGTGCAAAATGTATCTCCTACAATGAGTATTCGAAGGAAAAGTAACAATGAGACTATCCCAAAGCGTGACATAACTATTGCAGATGAGACGTAAGATGTTCTTTTAGAAAGTTTAACAGCAGATTTTGCCTCTTTGTTGTCTTGTATGTTAATTATATGGCATACTATTTGCAGTAAGAAGACTGTTGTGGTTTCCCTATGGAATGATCTTGCTACCAATGTTGGACAAGAACTGTTGGATATTGCTGATAAATCTCCCGTAGTTGCAATCAAATCCCTTAAAGTTGGAGACTTTCAAGGTAATCTGAATTTTCTAGAACCATGATAATTTAACGCAAATAATGTGTATAATAGATTCAGTCATTCAGAGTGGTAATAGAGCTCTGTTTTTTGTTACTATAGGCGTGTCTTTGTCGTCATTGAGCAGAAGCATTATTGTGGTAAACCCAGAGACACCTGAATCAAAGAAGTTGAAATCCTGGTAAGTTGCTGACCAATAACTGATGAAGTTATTTATTGTTTTGATAGCACTTCTTTAGTCATACTCTTCTTGTTCCTTGTTCTTTGCAACAGGTATGAGTCTGAAGGCAAAGAAAGTTCAATGGCTTCTGTTGGTTCTGGCTTGAGCCCCTCAACAAAGGGTGGAGGCCAATCCATGTACTCTGATAGAGTATCCCTTGCTCATATAACATCTAACCCATCCTTGGGTGAGGAGAAGGTAATATAGCAATAACCTTCTTAAGAGATTAGAAACCACAAACTTTCTAATCTGGAGTATAGTTGATAACAACTAAAGTTCTTTATCATCATTTCAGTTCTTAACATGCAAAAAGGAATAAACGATTAGTAGGAGATAAAAGTAGAATGGTGAATATATTTGAATATGTGAATCTGTTTATGTTGCAGCCGGCATTTTTCAGCACAAAAGTTTATATAAGCCTAATCAAACCCGATCAGTCAATGTGGTATCGAGCTTGCAAGACATGCAGCAAGAAAGTTACTGAAGCTATTGAATCTGGGTTTTGGTGTGAAGGATGCCAGAAGAATAATGATGAATGCAGTTTGAGGTTCGAGGAAACTCCTGCATGTTTTTGGCTGTATTGGTATTTTCTGAAAACTGTTTTTGCAAATGCCTAGTTTGAGTGTTTTTTCCTTTCCCATTTTCAGATATATAATGGTTGCAAAAGTTTCTGATGCAAGCGGTGAAGCTTGGGTTTCTGTTTTCAATGAGCAAGCTGAAAAACTAGTCAGGTGCTCTGCAGATGAGCTTGACAAGTTGAAATCACAGGTAAATGTTACATGCAATCAAATGGATGTTTTTCTTGTTGCTTATTAATAGAAGATATCAAAGTTGCTCTATTCTAACTATACATCCCTCATGAAGCAGTTTCTAATATTTGCCTTCCGTTATTTTATCTTTGTAAGAGAAAAGCTACCCCTTATGAAAATGAATCGAGTTGGCTTGTTATTTTATGGTTGTAGGAGGGAGAAGGAAATCCTTATCAAATGAAACTAAAAGAAGCTACATGGGTGCCTCACCTTTTCCGAGTGAGTGTTACTCCACAGGAGTATAATAATGAGAAACGGCAGAGGATAACTGTGAGAGCAGTTGCTCCTGTTGATTATGCAGCCGAATCCAGATTTTTGCTGGAAGAGATTACTAAGATGAAAGCTTCTCAATAGTGTATTGGCTTGGTTTTTACATGAAACCATGTTTAGGAAATATTTTGTGAACCCTGTCGTCAAATCAAGTTTGGAATGAATGCCAATGTTATTAAACTAGTGCTTGTGAAAATTCTTCTCTAGATCAGCATTATTGGGTTATTTTGCAAAAATATATGTTGTATTAAAGCTCTCTGATCTCTATATCTAAATCTACATTAGTTTATTTTGTTTGTTTTCTGTATTCAATTTTGATGTAAAATTGGTAGTTAAATTTTGCATCTTGTTGTTGTGGTTTGTTTTGGCAAAATTTAGAATTTCCTAAATATGAATCATAAGTTCAAAATGTCCTTGGAAATTCAAAGGATTGTTTTGGTAGTTCAGGAAGGGGTTACCAACACAGAATAAATGGCGGGTGGAAGGGATTAGGCACTGTCACTCCAAAATTTGTCAAAAGCCCACTTTGTCTCGTAAAGTTTTAATATGGGACCCCAAGTTTTTCAAAAATGAGACCTCTAATTTATAAAAGAGATGACATAAGTTTCCTGATTTGTAAAATGGCCAACATAAGTACCCCATTTTCCCAAATAAATCTGAAAGAAAACCTACAAGCACCAACATCATTGCCTAAAAAAAAGTTCATCGTTCTTGAGGTCCCTCATTTTGAAAAGTCTGACTCCGCCACTGTGCATATAAAGCTATACAACTCAATATACAACATTTTAACAAGGTTTATAATCTAAATAGTTCAACATGATGAAGTTTTGGCAAAACGCATACCATAAAAATGGTGGCAAAATAATTGGAATTTCAGTGAACTTATTTTTTCACCAAAGAGTTGTAAAAACCATGATAATAGAGTAAAAACAAACCTACCCAACAACTGCTAACTTTTATTAATGAAATCTATAAGCATATTTTTCCATAAAGTTACACGGGAGATAAATGAGTACTATTGACCATGTTATGTCTTCCTGTACTTTGAGATCATCGACGCAATCTTATGCAATAAAGTAGAAGCATCATTGTCAGAATAGAAAGGGGATGTCCATTCTTGGTATCTGTGGAGGCTGCCAGTGAAGTCTGTAAAGAGTCCATCAACACCTACCTTGTTTAACCAGTAATCATATTCGAGATATGGATCTTGACTGTAGTTGAAATGTAAGGATGAGTTATCATTCCTGAAGGTGTATGGGTGCACCTGAAAGAAATTAACATGACAAGCAAAGATCTTAGCGTGCATGTATGGAAATGGAAAGACAAATTATAGTCAAACAAATCTAAAAGAAAAACAGAATATATGTTGCAGTTTATGAAACACAGTGAATAGTATTGTGATCTGTGCAAGCAAAGCCAGTAAGGGAACATGACTGTTTTCAATTATATCTAGTTTTCCTACAAAAAGTAATTACACGGAGAGTTAAAGATAGATATATATATATAACTACGAAATCCTATTTATAACATGAATATCAAACATTTTTTTTGAAATTAGTAACAGATAACCAAATGTTATCTCAAAAGTTCCAAACTGCTTTCAAATTATATATGCGTTTGGTTGAGAGACTCAATTACACTGTCAAAAGATTTATATTCATATTTCAAGGTTCCTGAAGAACTTCACTAAAACAATTCAAAGGGAATTTAAAAAGCTTTTCATAATCAAACAAATTGATGCATATTATTAAGTGATTAGGTCCCACATACCCATTGCTTGCCTATAACCAGTAAAATTTATTACTTGGTCCTCATATGATTCAAGGGTAAGCACTATGCTCAGCTCTTTTTTTACAGATTCCTTGACTTAAGTGTTGGAAATCAACTATCAAGTTAGCGTGATACTTCCAAAGAATTTCACCAATTGCACTTCAATTTAAGGAGCTTTGTCAAAGAAACAGCATCACTGCCATTGTGCAATACCGGTTATTCATTCAAAGAACACACCTTAATGACCCTAATTAACATACAGAAATGTTCTACTGAGTCTGTTCTATTCATATGATGTCTTACAAGTCTGAATACATAAATAAAACATGACCATGAAATATTAATGAAACAGAATGCAATATTATGAATATTGATGGGATGCATATCTTGTCACCTTATTGAAATTAGGATAAGTTTCAAACAACGCAAGTACCTGTAAGTCACGGGCATGTGCTCTGGCAACAAGGTCAGTAGGTGTTTGCAGATAATTATTTGATTCAGGAACCAGCGTATCCTTCCAAGGTCCGATCCCCACTACGTATTCCTTTATGAAGTCAAGGTAACTATCCGAAGTGATTTCTGAAAAAGACTGCAAAAATCATTCTTTATTTTAGAAGAAAAATCATGAATTACATTGGAATAAACAGCTGCAGTGCATTAATAGACATCCAAATTAGTGACTATCGGCATATCCTTTTATCAACTAAATAATGAAAAAGAGTTAAATATTAGACGGAATCTATATATCTTGTTCACAACAACATTCTGGTAAATCTCAGTTGATGCAATTCCTATTTGCATATTAGGACAGATTATAGTAGAGTGAAGCAGAAAAGAGAAACCTCATTTGTATCTTGGCATGGAATAGTTATATCGTCAATTAAGAAGATCTTAGGCAGATCTGTCTGGTTCGAAATGTAAATAAGTGATGTCGGGGCAAAGGACTGAATAAATGCAGGTTGCTTTAACCAGTGCTTTGACAAATATGAGCCTCTGTATCCGTACTTCTTAAGCGTCTCAACAAATTTGTCTTCAAATTTCTTACCACCCGACCATTTTACCTTAAATGCAACAGCAAAAATTTAGAAACGAAGAAAGCACCATCTATGATATAATATAGTTAGTTGATCCACCAGCAATTTTCTAATTTAAAGCATTTTGTAGTGGCATAGAAGGAAATATGTTACCCACATGCTGGTTGATCAGTACTGGATTTTTAATCTCTGGATATATTCCAACTACTCTGGGTGCATCCAGTGCAATTGAAATAAACTCTTCAAAAGTAATGATAGAAAATTTTCCTGCAGAGCATTGAACAAAGAAATTAATTATAACAATTTTTTATGACAGGGAAATATACCATAATCTTTATCAATCACTAATAAAAAGATATACTAAAGTTATTAATGATTAAGTTCTTGTACTTTCTTTAGAGAATGTAAAATTATTATTTCCTCTGTTTGATTTACATTGACTTAAATTATTTCATTAAGTTCATACTAATTAATCATGTTTATTACAAAAATAAGCAAATCAGTACAAGGACTTTGATAAGTTAATGAAGCAAATATAAGAAAAAAAGCTCCAACTGTGATGAATCCAGTTCAAAAAGATATTACTCTAGACAGAGTGGTTGGGCTGAAGCTGTTTTCTACATATTAAAGAATAACTTTCATATGATAAAAACTCAGATAAGAACAAAGATACCATTACCATTTAAGAAAAGGTAATAGTCCACTGTTGACATAGGGGACTTGTACAAAAAAAATATAATCCAATCATAGGCCAAGTACAAGACTAAAATGCAAAACTGCACCTAAGTTTATCGCTTTGTGGAGATATGGTACATGACTTTACAATATAGCAAACCACTATCTCGTGGTATAATTAGTAGTGTAAAACTTTACATTTTGAGTCAGTTTTGCACTAATTATATTTTAAGAGGTAAGATTTTGCACTAGAAAATGTTCATGGTGAGGGGAATTTTCTATGTTATAGCATGACAACTTCCGTTTTTAAGTTTTTCTTATTATGAGGTGTGTCAGGTTGCAATATCAGCATATTCAAATAAGACTGCAAGATAAATGCTGATAAAAACAAGGTGATAAAAAGATCCAAAACTGAATAAAAGAAATCATTCAAATGTCATGATATGAGGAAACTGACCATTATATTGTTGGTCACGGAATGGATACCTCTGCTTCAACCTTAATGACTTTAGTTCGTTGAGTGTGAAATCAACTGCATTTTGATTAAACAAATTTCAAACATTTTAATTAATTGAAATCCTTGCAAAAGTGGTGCACAGAAAACTTACAAAAGGTGGGGGACAAAGATAATAAGATGATTATGCTAATACTTGTATTTCATGCGCAAAGCATAGATGCATGTAACAAGAAATTCAACTTGTTAATTAGCATAAAGTACTACAAAAATGTGGTTTTAGAAACACCATGGTAAGCATTGATTGTAATGTAAATAAAACTAAATAGGGTGGTGTCTAACCAGTAAAATAGCCAGTCTTGTTGATCCCTTGTACATCATAGGTCCTCTTTCGATTTGCAAACTCTTTGTGTTCAGCTATATCAGTCATGTCATCAAGGAATACATCATGGAAGCATATAAGAGCACCATCTTTGGAGGCTAGAATATCTGTTTCTATGAAGTCCGCACCCTCTTCAATAGCCCTCTTCAAGAATATTTAGCGTTAAAGGCATGTTAACCGTATAAAGAGGAGCTATATCAAGTATGAAGAAAATGCAATATACTTCAAATTTTAATCTCCAACTGTAACAAAGCATACACAATTGCCAACTAAGCAGCTTGTGATAAGAGCTTTAAGCAGCAGATATCAAACTCTAACTTGTTGTTAATTGTGGTTACAGTCACAATCTATTATATATTTATTTTTTTGTCCTCTTTCTGGAAGTCTACATGTATGTTAAGCAACTAAACTAAAAGGGGAAAAGCAGAAAATGAAACTTAACCCTTCCCAAATTGGTCTATGCTTTATTGCATCTTTATGTTGAGTTGGATGATTTGAAAATTCATAGATCTCAAACATACAGGAAAAAAAAAATATATATTTGCAAAAATAGAAACATGTATCTTGTATGAAAAAAATGTACCATGTATGCAGCAGCCGTCTCCTCAGGAAGTTCCCCATTTGAACCTCGGTGAGCTATATTAAATGGACGGAAAGTTTGAAGGGACTGTTTAGTTTTATCAATCCTTCGGCTAGGGAGTGGATAAAGAGGTCTTGCAGAACACCCAATAAGGAGTAGCAGAAAAATTAAAGGGACAACACCTGCAATATAGTTTGTGCATTACCAAAAGAAGTTCAGATCACTCAAGTTTACAGTAAATGAACAATGAAAATGCAAAAAAAAATATCTGCAACATACAGAAGGTGAATGCAGCAAATTATGCTTCCACAGAAAAAGTCCCTTGGGTTCTCATCTAACCACGCTTATACAGGATAAACCTTTGTAGATAGATGCACATCACATTGATGCAGTATTTAGACGTTTCCTCTTGGAGTTCTTGACTTTGAAATGAAATAGCACTACATTTACAAGTCATAGTGTCTAAAAAATGAAAAGAAATTCATAAGGCCTCTTTTGAAAAGATCTTCATCACCAAGTGTTCATGGGTCTATCCGTGCAATTTTACTTATTAGTCTTTTCTTTTTACCTTTTTTTTTAAAAATCAGCTAGGATTTCTGAATTCTTGAAAATGAATCGACTAATTAACAATAGAATTTTAGATACATATTATATCATGGCCAACTTTAAAATTGTCTAATCACAAGTACTGAAGAAGATTACTTCTTCAAGCTCTTACCATCCTGCCGTAGAAAGGGCCATACTGGTCCTGTTTAAATGGTAAACTGATTCAAGCTACCCACACCAACGTCAGCAGCAAGCAATCTTGTTCCTTATGTATTGTGTTTATAAATAAACAGTAAGCATTGCCCTTTAATCAATCTCATCCCACTTTACTTTCTCACCTTTCTAATTTGTCTATCCCAAAATTAAGCTTCCCTAATTTTTACCTTTTACCAGTTTTACCCATTTGCTTTTTGTATTAGAGTGCTTTGGGGCAGGGACACAAGGAAGGAAATCTAGAAATTCAATTAAATTTTACCCAATTCTTCAACTTTCTTAAAATGTGAATAGAGCAATTGCAGGTAAGATGTTAATTTGCCAAAAACCGGTATTTTGGGTTAAAGTCCTGCATCACTTACAAACTTAAAATTGTCCTGAAAACTCATTAATCATAATATATACTTGAGAGGACTCTTCACTTATCCCCAGTTGGTTTCAAGTTGGATGCTTTAACATTGTATCAGAGCTACAGTCATCCCTTTCTTTCAACAAATAGATTAAAAAATTTATTACACCGAAAACAAAGATTCCAATGCTACATCATATCAGAACTTAAAAGCACTTTCGATTCATTACAAAAGCTGCTTCTCTTCTATAATATAGCCATTTTACTGCAACTCAAGCAAACCAGTAACAGAATGTCACAAAATCAGTAAATCACTTCAGTAAACCAGTCAAAAATTACAGCCCGTAAATTTGAAAAGTTGGATCAATGACAAAAAATATATAAGCAACTAGAAATTTTACCCAGAAACAGAGTTTTAGCATTCAAATTCAGATCACCAAATAAAAACTAATACTGTGTATGCAAAACCCGTGTCCGTAAAAATACATATTCAGCCATTTTTATATGTAAAATGAAAACATGTATGAATAAAAAAAACTGGGTTTGGGTTGGAAATGCTTACTGGATGAAACCATGGAGTTGACTCCTCTTTCTCTTTCTGCTTGCGTGTTGTTTTCCAAGTCTTTCCTTCCTAAATGATTACACATACATACTTATCGTATATTATCATCGGTTTCAAATTATTTGATTGAATTTTGAAATTCAATTTAAAATATTTTTCAATTAAAAGTAAAATAATTTATTAAAAATAATAAAATTTATAATAATGAAATAATTTATAATATTTATTATTATATTAATTAAAATTAAAAAAAAATTATATCAATTTTAATTTATTTTTTTAAAATTAGTTTTAAAAATTAAATAATATAAAACGTAAGAAGTATCTATAATATAAAATAGAACAGCTCAAATCTCAAGATTTCAACATTCAACGGTCTCAAATTAATTTAGGCTTCAACATCCAACGGTTACTAATCTATCTTTCATTTTTTTTCTCAATTCAACGTCTTTTTAAAAAAAATCTATCCGCTCATATTTTTCGTCCAAATCAAATTCACCATTATACTATAATAATAATAATAACAATAATAATTATAATAATAGTAATAATAATAACAATAACAATAATAATAGTAATAATAATTATAATAATAATAACAATTATTATAATAATAAGAATAATTATAATTATAATAATACTAATATTATTACTATTACTACTATTACTACTACTACTACTATTACTAATAATAATAATAATAATTATAATTATTATAATTATAATAAAAATAAAAATAAAAAATTTGCACGTAAATAACATGGGTCACCATTTTAGTATTGACATCATTTTTTTTTCTTTCTGTTTTTTGGGTATTGCGATCATTATATTTTCACATGCAAATTGATTTGGGCAAGAAATCACAGGGACGATTCAGTTTCATTCTAATTGATTTGTACGTTATTTTAGGTTGCAAAGAGTTTTTAGGTAATAGAATATTTTTAAAATTTTAATCTACACTGTGCCTTCAGGAACGGGCAATTACGTGTCATCTCTTTGGTATTTTTGTGGGCTATATCGAGAGCAACGATTGTAGTAGGCTCTGACTCATGGTATGATAATCTTTTGTCCAATTTTAAGAAAAAATATAGAGGAAAAAATGTTATGGTGATGCGATTTATTTGGTGTTATGACAATACTTTTTTGTTTGAACTTAGATGACTCATTTTATACTTTTAGGTATATATACAAGAGGTTTTTTTTTTGAATTTTTACATCTTTTTTTTTCTCTCATTGAATCCCACCAAATGGCTCGCAGTACTATCATTTTTTCACAGAAAATACTGTTCATAGATCCTATTGATCGATGGTTAGATATATTGGAGGTAAATAAATACTTTCAAACTTCTCATTCCGTTTTATCAATAAAAGAAAAGTGTTTCGGATATCCGAAAATACTATATTAAACAAATTTGAGCTTGCTGTGTTTAATCAATTAATTGCTCAAACCTGTCAAGAACTAATTTTAAGTTGGGAATGAGTAACACACTAATATTTACCTAAAAAAGAAACTATAACTGAATTGAGTATCAATCTTTTTGTATTAATGGTTGGACTCTCAGTTCTATTATAAAACTGAGAGTCCACAACAGTTTTAGATTTTTCAATCTAAAAATATTAAATATAATACTCAATTACTATATTAGTTATACTGTGCTTTCAGACACTATATTAATTATACTGTACTTTCAAACACAAATTACTTATATACGTTAAGGATGGGGCCAAAATGGTAGATCAGATGTCCCTTGAGAAGCCATTTGTTGGATTGCAGATTCTTAGCTGCGAATTTCCCTGCTTTTTCAAAAAGAATATTCTTTTTATGGATGCTGATAGGAGAGATAATAGATAAGGGAATCACATTACAAATTTAAATGGACGAAAAGTTAGCTCAAGAATATAGCAGCAGCCCACCCGATTGAACAGACTAATAAAAGTTTACTTTGATAAAGCAATAAACAGAGCTCAAACTACTTGTTGCCAAACAAAAAAGCAACAACAATGCACTATGAAATGCAAATTACTTTTAAAGAAAATGAAGATTATTCCATTTGCTTACTCTGGAAGCAAATATATATATATATTTGAAATTAATAAAAGTCTTTGTATTTCAAACATCATCCATTTCATTGTATACTTGATAGTGGTTTTTTTTTATTAATTTCAAACATCATTCGCTTCATTCACCTTTCTTTGTATTTCTTGATCAGAGGTGTTATTTAATTATACTAAATATACTAAAAAGGATAATTTAGCAATAAGACTCTTTTTTATTATGTAAAATTAAGTTAAAATTAACCGGTACTAAAAAGATTGAGCATAATTTTTTTCTAAGATTTTTTTTTCTGTCTTTTTTCCAAATTCTCATATATCTTTAAATAAATGAATTATAATAATATAAATTAAAAATATATATTATTTAAACATAAATTACGTCAATTCCCTTATTGAGTTTTTGTTTTCTTAAAACTTTTGTTTGGTAAAAAGATTTCATTTACCCAAATACAGTTTAGTACATTTCTATCTTTCTTGTAGAAACAAAATGAGGAACAATTTGCTCTTGTAAAAGGCTTTGCAAGAAACAAGATTATGGGAATTCAATTATTATTACAATTCAATTATTTAAAGATATAAGATTATGGGAATTCAATTTTTTTTTCTCCATCCCGCAAACTAAGTTGGCGGGATGTAAAATTTTATTTTATTTTTCTTTCATCCCAACAACTTAGTTAGCGGGATGTGAATTTTATTTTTTTTCCTTCTTCTCCATCCCGCCAACTTAATTAGCGGAATGTACTAATTTTAATTTTTTTTTCTTCGCTTTAGATCATATGTTATGCACAAATGTTAACTCTTTTTTTTTCATAGCAAACATTTGCTATGAATTATTCTTATATCTATATAATAAAACAAAGCGTCTCAAATCCCAATACTTCAACATCTAACGGTCTCAAGTCAATTTAGGTTTCAACATCCAACAGTCTAAAATTATTTAATACTTCAACATCCAACGGTCACTAATCTACCTCTCATTCCCCCCCCCCCCCAAATTCAAATTCTAACTTTCAAAAATCTATCCACTCACATTTTCCACTCAAATTAAATTCACCACTATAATAATAATAATAATAATAATAATAATTAATATAATAATAGTAATAATAATAATAATAATAATAGAAAAGTAGTAGTAGTAGTAGTAATAATAATAATAATAATAATAATAATAATAATAAAATAATAATAATAATAATAATAATAATAATAATAATAATAAAAAAATAATAAAATAATAATAATAATAATAATAATAACAATAATAATAATAATAATAATAATAATAATAATAATAATAATAATAATAATAATAATAATAATAATAATAATAATAGTAATAAAAGTAATAATAATAATAATAATAATAATAATAGTAATAAAAGTAATAATAATAATAATAATAATAATAATAATAATAATAATAATAATAATAATAATAATAAGAAGAAGAAGAAGAAGAAGAAGAATAGTAATAAAAATAATAATAGTAATAATAATAATAATAATAATAATAATAATAGTAGTAGTAGTAGTAGTAGTAGTAGTAATAATAATTATTATTATTGTTATTATTATTACTATTATTATTATTATAGTAGTAATAATAATAATAATAGTAGTAATAATAATAATAATAATAATAATAACAATAATCATAATAATGATGATAAATATAATAATAATTATTATAATAATAATAAATAAATAAAATTGCACGTAAACAACATGGGTCACCCTTTTAGCATTGATGCCATTTTTTTGTTTGTTGGGTACTGCGGTCGTTATGTTTTCACATGTAAATTGATTTGTGCAGAAAATCACGGGGACGGTTTAGATTTATTCTAATTGATTTGTAAGTTATTTTATATTGCAAATAGTCTTTAGGTAATAGAGTATTTTTGAAATTTTAATCTACGTCGTGCCTTTAGACACGAACAATTACGTATCATCTCTTTGGTGTTTTTGCAGGCTATATCAAAAGCAACTATTGTAGTAAGTTCTGACTCATGGTATGAAATTTTTTTTGTCCAATTTCAAGAAAAAATATAGAGAAAAAATGTTATGGTGATGCGATTTAATTGGTATTATGATAATACTTTTTTATTTGAACTTAGATGACTCATTCTATACTTTTGGGTATATATGCAAAAGTCTTTCTTTTGAATTTTTACATCTTTTTTTTTCCTCATTGGATCTCACCAAATGGTTTGCAGTACTACCATTTTTCCATATAAAATATTGTTCATGGATCATATTGATCGATAGTTAGATATACTAGAAGCAAATAAATGCTGCCAAACTTCTCATTTTGTTTTGTCAATAAAGGAAAGGTGTATAGGATACTCGAAAATACTATATTACACAAATTTGAGTCCGCTATCGTTAATCAATTAATTGCTTAAACTTGTCAAGAACTAATTTTAAGTTGGGAATGAGTAGCACACTAATGTTTGTCTCAAAAAGAAATTATGACTGGATTGAGTATTAATCTTTTTGTATTAATGGTTGACCACAACAGTTTTAGATTTTTCAATTTAGAAATATTGAATACAATACTCAACTGTTATATTAGTTGCACCGTGCCTTCAGGCACGGGTTATCCCTAGTATATATATATAGGGAATGATCTATATCAAGTAGTTGTTATGGACTAAAAATTGACATACACCATCTATACCATTAAAAAAAAAAGAACGGTCAAGATTATAAATTGAATATTTTCAGCTTATTTGCCAAATGTAAGAGTTTATTCATGTGCTAACTGTTTGAATAAGCTAAAAACAGGATATCGCTTCGTATTAAATAAGCTGCATAAAACAAGTTAGTAAATGAAATAATAAGCTGCGACAAACATGGAGTTATAGTTCAATATCAATTACTACTATGTTTAATCAATATATAATCCATTTGAATCTTATTAAACAAAGAGATGCAACTTTGCCCTAAAGTTAGCTCTAAGGAATTCCCGGGGTTCTTGTTATACATTCGTTCCGGCCCTCAACCCTCTTTTTGAGATTCATTGCTATGCACTTTCAACACCTGTTCGACTTTTGAAAGACCTTGCGTTATATCACCCGATAGCAAACTTTCACATACAAATGTAATGAATCTATATCTTTTGTATCAAAAATGATTTGTCCTGCAAGATTTCACAATTTTTGATAACCAACTTATTGGACCGTGTTATCTTCAGGCTACGACAGTCTTTCCATTGGGCGAAAAAGGCCCTCGAATCTGGCACTCCAACCTCCACACCAACAATCAAGCTCCCAACAAGGGTGGAACAATTGAAACTCTTCACAAAAGCAGAAAAGGCCGGATTACTTTCAGCAGCAGAAAAAGCCGGGCTTTCCCTTTCTTCAATAGAGAAACTCAGCCTGCTCTCAAAAGCTGAAGAGCTCGAAGTTCTTTCAGCATCCACTGATTCAGGAACCCCAGTAGCCCCCTTGAGCCTGAGCCTGGGGCTGCTGCTTTTAGGCCCTTTTTTGCGCCTACATTGTCCCGGAGGAATACCCCTAGCAAATAGGACTGCAAGTTGTTGTTGCTGTGGTTTGTGTTATTGGTGGCTCTTTTGCTTTTGCAGTTTCAAATTTTGTAGCTGATTTGCAGAAATTAAATTGAATTTTGGGATAGGGATATGTTTATTAAACTAGCATGTATGGGAATTCAAAATTATGTTTATTGCTATTCAAATAGAGGTCTCATTGTTGATATCTTGATATAATATGGAGTAATTCTTAGCAATATGAGTAGAGCAGCATAGAATATTATGTTTTTTTTTTGTTAGTAAATGATTTATATGGCGTGACGAAATTGAATTGCGACTAACGTGGACCTCTAAATTAAGATGAGATAATTTTTAATTCCTTTATAACCAATGTATATACGTATATCGGTATTTGCTATTGTATGAATTTATCATATGATCATATGTAGCAGAACTCTTTTTTGTTTGTATGTTGGGTGAGTAAATGTAAGTTTGTAGAAATGTTTTACGAAATGTTTTACGAAGTTTAACGCAGTTCACAGTTACTGTTAGCCATCCATCAGGTTTCAACTGGGAAAGAAATGCAACTTGGGGCCTGGGGGCATTGAAATATCAGTAAATAATAATGAATTAATGGAAGCTAACAGCCGAAGAATGTGAGTTCCAGGATGTACAAATATCCAGCCCAACTGAGATATCCGGGCATATCAGTTCATATAAAAAAAGTATGAGTTTAAGTTCCATTCATTATATGGCGATAAATTTATGTCAATAGTAAATAACGATTGATGTACATATACGAGATAGATAATTGATATTTTTACAAGTAAAAATTGATATTTTTATAAGGTTTCTATCAAATAAATGTATAATTCAGTTACTATTTATTTGAGAGGGACCTTATAGAAATATCACGTTATATATAGGAATTAAGAATAATCTCACTTTAATTTATTATATCTTATCGTTTAGAGTTTCATATGAGTCGTAATTTAATTTTTCCATAAATTTGTCGACATGTAAAATTACTTCCCTAAAAATTGATGAAGCGACTAAATTCTGTCAATTATTCGACATATTTAGATTTTGAACCGATCCCTTGACAAGTCTTTCCAGAATAAGGGTCATGTTGATATACATATGTCAATGTTCGACAAACGGGTATACTTTTTATTCACATCATTTGTCCCCTTCGAGTTACAAAGGAGTAAAGAAAATTAAAAATTATTTCGTTGTGCAATATTGTCGAAAAACAATTACTATTGTTGTGGAGAATATGCCCAAAAGAATGAATATGGAAAACTTTGAAATAAAAGGGGCAAATTCGGAGAAAATATTATTTTTTTATGCCAAGGGAATTATTTAACCTTTTCTTATTTATGCAGTAATTTAGTTCTCAACTTCTTATCAGATTTTATGATATGCTTAAACGATTGGATATCAAAAACGAAAAAGAGAAGTCCATTACTTAGGCCCAATCCGAAAGTCCAAAACCAAACTGCCCGAAAACCAAAGTACCAGGCCTGGTTCACGTTCAGTTTCTTGTAGCTATTAAAACTTAATTAAAAGCAGGTTTGGTTGTGTTTGTGAGATTTCAGTATTAATATATTGGAATTTCAGTATAATTTGAATATAACCCATTCATCTGTGTATTAACTGTAATTTCAGTATAATTTCAATAGCTTAGATGTACTAATTTTTTTTTATTTTAAATAAGAGGGCCTTACATTAGAAAAGTTCCTAGAAAACGATAATGTCACTTATTTTTTCATGTTTTTATCATTTATATATACAATTAGATTTGAAAGAAAACGTCAAAAAATATCGTTTTAAAAATGCATTATACCTTATTATATTTTATTTCCCCATAGATGTGTGTAGGTGTAGAGTTGTAAACGGATATACATGGAGTCGAATATATACAGTGCAATTCGTATATTTGAAAAACTAATATCCTATCTATATTTATATTCGTAATTTGGCAAATATTAAAAATATTATTCGTATTTAGTATTCAATATAATATTCAAAACGGATAATATCCATTTCTATTTATTTTATTTGAAGGAATAGATTATTCGAATATTCATGTATCCGAATTCGTTTATCAGTAACCTAATAAACAATTCATTCAAATTGTTTACAAAAATTAATTTTTTTTTTGAATAATTACTCATCACCATTTAAAGTTTACATAATACATATTAAGTAACATCCTAATCAAAAAGGGAGGAAAATATCCAACATATCATCATCTATCATTGATCATAAAAATCAATCAAAATTTAAATATCCTATAAAAAAAATCAAATTAGCAACATTTTTAATGAAATATATTAATTAAAATTAAATAAATTCACTTCAGTTTATTAACATTATATTTAAAAGTGTCATTTCTTACTTCTAAAAGTGAAATGACATTTTAAAAATAATTTCATATGATAGTAAAAACTAATTATTATATAAGGAAGGTCATTTGAAAAAGATTATTTTTACTTATTATATGATGATTGATAATTAAATTATATATATATATATATATATATATATATATATATATATATATATATATATATATATATATATTATTAGAATACAAATTTTGAATATGGATACGAATTTGAATAACAAATATCGAATATTTGCTATCATCGATTACATTTATGACCGAATATTAAGCCAGTGCTATAAAATCGAATATATATATATTTATATATATTTATTTTTTTAGACACAAATGACCGATATGAGTTTTTAGGTTATCATTTATAACCCTATATGTATGTATAATATCATCAAACTAGTTAGTGGTTAGTGGAGCTACTATATTTTAGGTTTGAATTATTGAAAGGTAGGACGCATTTATCATTGGTTTCAGCACGTCTGCCTTCTTTTGTAATGCATGCATGTCCTTCCCTTCCCTTCCTTAACCGCACGCAGCAGCAGCAGCATGAGCATGCATGTGAAAGAGAAATTAATAACTGCCATCGTCAGCAAGAAAGTGACTTAACAAAAGAAACACAGAACAAATATTAAATATGGATGTGTATATATATATATAAATTCTACCAGAAAAAATACCCTTTAATTTAATTTAATTTAATTTAATTTTATGCACAGTCTTCATTTTCTTGATGCTTTCCTCATTGATTCCTTCCATCATTTATATTCATGAATCTACTTATCTATCCATCACTCTATAGTCTATACACACATTAATCGACGCATGGGCCATCATAATGATGGCTGAAAATGATGGTTTATAGTGGTGATTGGGGAGCTCAGATCCTTTGTTTTTATTTTTTATTATCAGACACAAAAAAAAAAAAAAAAAAAAAAAAAAAAAAAAAAAAAAATATATATATATATATATATATATATATATATATATATATATATATATATATATTACACCGTGATTGAAATAATCATTTAACGTACATCTTTTGGGCCCACTTTGTTAAATTAATATTCTCCCTTTTAAAATTAAAAATATATATTTTTTAATTAATTCATTTCAAAATATTAAATATATTTTAAATTTCAAACTATAAAGTTACATGAAATCTTTAACACATCATTATATATATATATATATAAGGTATATTTATTATTATCATACCATCACTAATATATTTTTAGCAAATTAATACTACTTCAGTTTTCAAAAAAATGATTAAAAGAACAAATGTTTTTGTCTCCAAAAAGATGAGATAAACTACATAAAGTGAAATATAAGTATGTCATTTAGTGAGATCTGTTAGTATAAGAAAAATAAAAATATTTATTATTTTATATAATCTTGTAGGATCACTAAAGATAAATTTTTAAAAAAATTACACATTTTCCACTAATTTTACCTTTTTTTTATCAAAAAAAAAAAAGATTAATAGTTTTTGGAAAGGAGGGAGTAGTAGCTACCAGTTAGCTGTTATCTTTCTCACACATAAATTTCGCAATAAACATCGTCATTACACAAATTTGAACAGTATTGTATGTCGTCCACACCTATGAAATCTCTTATGTTGTGATATATATATATATATATATATATATATGTCAACCCTAACTTTGTGTCTAGCTAGGACCATCATTTTATGGGGGAAATTAAAATATCAGATGGTGTACGTTATATTATAACATAAAAAATTAGTTTGTTATCATGCAGGTTTAGGGCTCAGCCGGGGTAAAGAATATTTACAAGAGACCTTTAACTCTAATGCTACGTTTGGATTGAAAAGCCAAATAGTAAAGGAAAAATATATATAAACAAGAATATTGAATGAAGAGGAACAATTCATTTCATTTTGGCCCAACTCCATCCTTTTTCTTAAGAAACAAATAATAAAATTTATAAGTTTAAACATAATGACAATAGTTCATTCCATAACAATGCAACAACTAAACATATTTTTGACATTTCATAAAAATGTGTCATTTCATTTTCATCCTAATTCTTACAACACAAACCTATCATAAATCCTAGTGGTGAGAGCACTAAAAGTACCAAATATTGAACCATGACTTCTTAGCATTTATCTCTATCAAACCCAATGCTTTCAGAAATTAACAGAAAAGGAAGAGTCGATCGCTTCCAGAAAAAGCCTCAAACTAGCCAGGACCAGTGGCACTTAATTCCAATGGTCCAATGATATTGTGTATCATCAGTTTCCAGCAAATTAACTTATTTTATTAAACCCCTTTTAAAATCTAACTCTTCCTAACATCTTTTACCTTCGCATATTATGTAAAGATGCTATAGATACATCTTCTTCTGGCCCATAAAAAAATTCCCATTTGCTAATATCTCTCCCCCTCCCACCCCAAGAAAAAAGAAGAGAGAGTCTCATTTCTATTTCTATTTCTATTACAATAAAATGACACAATATCTTTCCTTTTTTATCATCACCATTTTGTCATCGTCACTATTGAACCAATTAAACGGTCAATAAATTAAATTTTGGAGTAAACATGAAATAAAATTATGTCCTACTAATTTGTAAATTATTACAAAATAGTCTTTTTGTGGGACGGGGTAATATATTTAAGTGTATCATGACCAAACCTTAACAAACTCTAAAAATATCAAATAATCAAATTCGACCCTTATTCTCGGACAAAAGGCCGAATGCATGCACGTTTTTTTTCTTACAGAGGCAATAGTAAATTTTCTATTACCTGAAAACTGCAGATAACTAGTCAGTATCTTTTATGGGTGATTCATCATGAATTTACAAAAGAAAGATTAATTGGAATCCATGCAGTAATAAATTCTATCTGCCCAGTTGACTAGAGTGACACATGACAGTTTTCTAACATGAAAGTAGAATTTCTTGTGACCATTCTTAACCATCACCAAACTTTTATAACCGTAATTAAGGAAATTGTAGGATATATATATATACCTTCTTGTAGGAGAAAGAAGACAATGATATACACATAGCTATTGTTTCATCATGCAGTTGTAATCAAAGATAAGTACTGGTTGCTGTCTGAATTAAGAGAGGAGACAACACTATCTTATGGAATCTAGGGACCATTGATATATTTCTGTCTATATATTAAATGTCGGAGGTACCTAAAATGAATCACCACAGCTACAGTTAATTTTTTCAACCCTTTCTTCTCGTGATGTCCACCATTTTTCCTGCCCGGTTGGCGACAGAGAAACAGACAGAGAGAATTTTTACATAGAAAAATTCCGGAGAGAGACCACAAGAACTTTTACCAGAGTGATTGAACGTTCGTTATCCTGAACCATCACTTGTGTCTGTCCCGCGCATATCGGGACACTTGCGCAACATTAGTAGAAACATCACTTTCTCTTCTCTATTAAAAAAATAAGTTGAGAGAGAGATTAGATTTACCTAAAAAGCTATAAAAATGTGGCGGTTTACTTCTCTTTCTTTTTCTTTTTTCATTCTATTTTTTTTCCATATACTTAACTGGTTTGAATAATTGTCTGAGAGACTGAGAGAGGCGTACTCAGTTACATAGCTAGTTGCATTTGAGGAAACAAAGAATGAAATTGTTCCAAAAGTAGAAGTCTAAGGTTTTAGGGTTTATACCTAGCTTGCTTAAAAAAGGCGAAAGAAAGATACAATACAAATCAGCTTTTACTGGTGCAATTGCAGCCCCTACAGCCCTATAGATTGAATTAAAAGCTGCAGCCCGGCCAATCCTTTCTTCAGTTATTCTGGTGATGATTCTCATCTCGTTGGTTGTTAAACCCGAGAGATAAGATACAAATTCTCTCTCTCTCTCTCTCTATATATATATATGGTAGAGTGGGATTAATTTAGTGTAATATAATTAACATAAGCTACACAGTTTATAAACCCATTTAATAGAAATATAAATGACAATAACAATTCAATTATTTTAAGTCCTCCTTTTCTTAAGACATGTCTGTTTAGTTGCAGGAGCTTATAATGATACACCTCTCCCCTTAATCATTTATAAGAGTATGCTAAAGTTTTGATCTGGTCAACTTAATCTTTTTAGCTGAAGAATAATAATTAACTATGCGATTCGCTTGATTTCTCTATTAGCTTGAAAATTTCTTTTACTTTCTTGTATTTCTATATATGCAGATTTTGCATTTTGCTAGCTGTTGACCTCATGGTATCTTGAAGAAATTACTTCTAAATAAATAAAATATAATATATATATATATATATATATATATATATATATGTGTGTGTGTGTGTGTGTGTGTGTGTGTGGTGCATGGAGGCAAAAAATCTGCAAAGAGTATGGAATCGATCGAAAGAATATTGAAGATGAGAGAAGAATCGGTGAGTAGGATCACGGCATAATCGCTGGTGTTCGAGAGCCATAAAAAATATTTCGAGTGAATTCAAGATAGACAATGTCAACACTTTCATTCACTCGATTCAAAGTTGATCACAAATTTTCAATTCTTTTCAACTTCTTTGTTTTTGAGAGAGAGAGAGATTTTAGGTGGCAAAAGTTCTCAAGGTTCCCAAAAAAATCCCTTCACTTGTCAAGTGAAGGGGTATTTATCGGTTCTAAGTCATGTGTCAGACATATGTCAAAAGGAAAAATTTCAGAAATACCCTTAATGATAGAGAAATTCTTAAAATACTCCTGGTCACCCAGATAGTGCCCAAATCATCCAATTCTTCTAGCCACCAATCTAATCCCTTAACCAATTTCTAATACAAGTTGTTCTCATGAGTCTTTTGCCTCGGGACTCATAACAACACCTCTTAAATTGTATTTTTAAGGTTGTATAATATTAAATCTAGAAATATTGTGTAAATTAATTTTATTGTCAAAGAAGCCAAAGAAACGCATCACGGAGTAGGAAAAGACCACCCCAAGGGGGCCCACCCTAGGGGGCGAACCCTAAGAGAAGGTTCTTAGGGTTTTGTCTCGGTTTATTTTCTCGTTTCGTTTCAAAAATTTAGGTCAAATTCAATCGGACATTCATTATCGGACGTTTTGTTCATTAAGAGGGGACCTTCCTAAGGGGCGAACCCTAGGGTCGGGGTCTAACCTTCATAAACGATATTAGGTTTTTCGTATTTTTCGGTCTTTTGTTCGTACATTTATTTCTCGTTGGTTCATTGTTCATTATTCGTTACTTTTATTTTAATTCATTCAATACGAACTCTAATTTTATTTATGGGCTCACAATATATATACTCACACACACACACACACATATATGTATATGTATATGTATATGTATAGAGGAAGTAAAAGATTCATAAAATGATGAAATTTTCTGGTAGTACTGGTAAAGTTCAACTTGCTTCATGAAAATCTCACTGCCATTTATACGTGGTCCTCTTAGTACTGGTTAGTGGATATATGCTTTTAAGAAGCAATATTTGGTCCCTCCTCTATAAGTTTATAGCTGCAGCCTGCAGTCTATAATCTCATCCAGCTGCTGCCCAAGAAGCTTCAATATACTGATGAGACCATAACTTATTGGGAGCCACATACTTCAACTTATCCAATTTAATCTCACTCGTCTTGGTTTTTGAGTCTAAATTCTTCTGAAATTTAATCATACCTTTCCCTTTACTAGTACATTTATTTAATTTGATTTACCCCTATCTGTTCATGCCTAGCTCCAAATCTTACTTCATAAATTAACCAAAGGCACAAATTAAGTATTACACTCTCATATTTATCAAGGCTAACAGCATTATTTTAAAAGAAAATTATTATCTACATTACCGGAATGGAAAATAAATAAATTTCCGAGAATGTTAATTTTTGTTCAATCCAATATATTTGAAATTTGTTGATCAATAAAGCTATATATTTGTAGTTGTCAATAAAGCATTAACCTTCCTTTTCTAATATGTACTATAGGATGGTCCCCTTTGGAATTAACTTGCCATCTTACCAATGTATATAACAGTGAAGAGTGACTATTGATAATAAAAAATGCATAATACAGATGACTACTGGATTAATTAACTCACTCATTAACCCTATGATTATTCAGTGTGTGGTATGAAATGTGTTGGCTAGCTAATTTCTGTAAAGCCTACCAAATTAACGTGTCGAAAATAAAGATGCCACATGGTTGCAAGTATGCCATTCCTTTTTCTTTATCTTCGGCGTGCAACATGGCATGGTAAGATTCTAACCTTTTCCTAAATTTTTACTTATATGTAGAACTTTTTTCTTCATACTTATATTATCTATATTTCAGCATCAAATTCTCCTCACAGCTCGTTTGGCTTCGATAGAGAGTGAACTTAAAGAGGACTAGCATCATCGACAGCTCCTCTGGTGCTGCCAGATGCACGAACTTTGTGTCTAATGTGAGTTCTTTCTATGATTTATCTTCTTTGAAAGATAAATCAAGAATTTGATTTATTTTTAATTAGTAATTTCCATATTCATATAAATTACAAGGGTTTAATATTCCAATTTGATAGCATTAATTCATCTTCTTGAACTAAAACTAAATTGGTCAATTATAATGGCCTATTGTTGTATCTAATTGGAGAATTCTCAAGAATTGTGTTTTCCATTAGTCCCAATAATAACCTACTTCTTAATTCAATTTCTGCCATTTAGAAACCCTTGAATTCCTAAATGTCTACAAAAAAATCCAACTTCTGATCTGATGTTGTGTTATCCCATCTGGATATATAGTCGTGTTATTAATGAGTTTTTAATCAAGATATATAGATTTATAGAAATGGCATCATATCATTTATTAAAAAAAAAAAGAAATATTAATTAAGTTGCTAAATATGGAAATTTTTATGTGGGTATATTAGTTTTCTTGCAGCTCAATAATGAGATAAGTAAGATGATCAACAGTTCAAGAGGAAAAGATGTTCGAGCAAAGCAAGAAAATGACAGTACCAATGACATCAAGTTATCAAACGGCACTACATCAAGTTCATCAAGACAATGGACAGGATTTAAAAATCCGAGAATTGTACGCGTTTCGCGTTCCTTTGGAGGGAAAGACAGGCATAGCAAGGTATGCACCATAAGAGGATTAAGGGACAGGAGGATTAGGCTTTCGGTACCATCTGCAATTATGTTGTATGATCTTCAAGATAAGCTTGGACTCAATCAACCTAGCAAAGTTGTAGATTGGCTGCTTGATGCCACTAAACATGATATCGATATGCTTCCCCCTCTTCAAATCCCACCAGGAGAATATTTCAGTCAATTCCATCAGAAAACCCTAGTTCCTCATGACCTAAATGCCCCTCAATCTTCACTTTCTCCCTTTTTCAATACAAGTTCAGAATTCACTAAAGATGGGGGAATTCAATCGTTCAGCAAAGGAGGAATAAGGATCAATGACCGCGATGGGGATCATGATCAAACATTGGGAGGAAAGTCGAAATATTGGACTAATTCGTATGCTGATTCTCTAGCAAAATGCAAGGAAGTTGAAAGAGAAAATATTGCTGATAACAACTGGAATATCACGAGATTCGCAACAAATGAGCAAGAAAATCAAGGTGGGAATAATGGAGGTTATATCCCGCAACTTTCAGCTCAAAACTTTTTTCCATTAGCCAATCAATTTTCCTTTCCAAGCTTGCTAAACAACACCTTGTCATACAATTGGGAGCCTTCAAATTTATCTTTATCTCAATTCGGAAGCCAAGCGTTTCCATCCCAAGGAGATTCACATAGCACTACTCATTCTTCATCCTTACCTTCATCTATGGCTCTTCCTTCTACATCTCAACTATTTTTCTGTCCAGATACAACAACACCGTCGTTTTACCCTCAATATCCTCCATTTATGAATCCTTCAGTTGAGAATGATCATAGACAGATTAACCACTTTCAGTTCTTGACATCAAGTTCACAACATATTGCACCAAATTCTCTTGTGTCACCTCTTCATATGAATTCACAAAATAGTAATGACACAACCAAATAACGCAAAAAAAAATGCCAAGTAATTAACTACACAAATACTGTCTAGTTTACTTGGGAAAAGCATTAATGGATTGTACAGTACAACTCGTCAATGCTTATCTCGTACACAGTTTTTGTCTAGTTATCGAGCATTGCTCTAAAGCAAATAGTGGTTTTCAGGTCATCAAACTGTTGATACAACTCAAACACTACTTGATTAGAGAAGAAGCTCAAATCAAGAATTAATTATTATTAGAGAATATAACTATATAGTTATATTCTCTAATAATTATATATACGTAAATCGTAAGGTTCTTCTAGTTTATATATGTAGCTATGGTCTGTGGTTCTGCATTGCCTCATCATGGATATAAGCATAGTACAGCAGCAAATTTTGGAACAACTGAAATTGCGCCAGCTTCACAGATCTCGTAGATTGAGTAAGACACTTTATTTCTAGTATTTCTTTATACTAGTATATGTAAATGGCACATGTTCACAGTTTGAAAACTATATACACTATATATTATTGTTATGTGAAAATGCATCATATATTGGCTTTCAGTATTTGTTTCCATACCGGAATATTAAATTTGAATGAATAAATTAATATACATGAAATATGGAAATCTCCTCATGGATGTATTTATATAATTTGATTATTATAGTCAACTAAATTATGATCTCCTAGTTTATATATTCTTTTTACATAAGAAATCAGTTATAGTAGTGAGTGCCTATATGATAAAAACAAATATCAATATATTGTTTCCATCTGTTATATTACTCTTTGATGTTGCAACTTTTATATCTCCTTTACAATCTTTATTTTTTCCCTTCTTTGTTGTTATATTGCCGACATTTTTAATCATATATTTCATCTTTAAAGTGACTTAAAGAACTATATATAACAAAATCTCATTTTATATGATTCTTATAATAAATGATACTCTCTCCGTTTCATTTTATTTGATCATTATTAATTTTTTAAAGTCAACGTAAGAAATTTTTAAACTTAAAATTAACATATATTCTTTTAATTTTAATAAGTCCAATGATAAATATTGTAAACTATTAAAAGAGTATTACTTGTTGTAAGTTTTATTATTTCATAATTTTTAATGAGTCGTCTTAAATTTAAGTTTAAAAATATTTTAAATTAACTTTCAAAAATTAACAATGATCAAATAATTTGGTAAGGATAAATATTTAAAGTAATAAATTTCTAAAATTTAATATTTAGCTAGATGAAGACTTCTTTCAATTTATTTTTCTCATATCTCAACTTATGACTCAGTTAATATAAAGTTTTAAGATGTTACTATAATCAAAAGCAAACTGATCATTCCTTATTTATATTTAGTCGTACTAGCGGTTATGTTATTAGTTAACTTAAAATTTTCAACAGTGTTTGACAATGTGTCCAATAATAAGTTTCATCAATATATCATATCTTTTGATTCTTTTCAAAGGTTTCCCCTACAAAAATTATCTAGTTGATTACTATGACTAGCTAGGTTGATTTTTCAATTGTTTCCCTTTTTCTTTTCCTGTTAGTTTAGGAGTAAAACTAGGTCTAGGTTACTAACTAATGCAAGTATGTGGGTGTATATGTACATACTTAGTCAAGTTTGACTAAAACGACCAATCAAACAACGTAATTTTATATAAAAATTATAATTAATTTTTTTTATATTAAACCTAAAAAGAAAGAAAAAAAATTAACCCTAAGGGTAAAAATATATACCCCCAAACCAAGCTAAAGTTTTACTAAGTAAACTTAATCAAAGTTAAGACATGTCTTAAATTACTTATATATATATATATATATATATATATATATATATATATATATATATATATGGTGAAATCCATTCTAATACTAGCACTAGACAATCTTCTCTATTCCTATTTAATAAAACTACATAATTTTGGTAAAAAAAATTTCTAACTTACTCTTTTCTCTTAAAAAAAAATCTATTTACGTCTTTTACACAATATTTACATATATTTACTTTTAAAAAATTTATTAAAAAAACTATTTCTGAATTTGGGCCGGTACAAGAAAGGATTAGAACATATGTAGCTCAATAAGAAGATATCAGGGTCGGCCCAACAGTGTAATTAAAAAAGTTTGGGCTTTAGGGCTCATTTCAAAGGAATGCCTTAAATTTTTAAACATCATAAATAACCCATATAAGAAATGTCTTATAAAAATATAAGGTCAGTCAATTCTTTAGGACACATAGTCCAATTCAAATATTAAATATATAAAAAAAATAACATTATAAAAAAAAGTCTAAAACTCTGAAACGTCATGTCAAATTAAAAAAATTCAAAAAGTCAAATAACGACTTTTTAACTTGATCTCTCTCTTGATAAACTCACACAAAAGTAATTCAAACTACTATTTCGTTAAACTAAAACAAGACTATCAATTGAAAAAGATATGGTAACAAAACTTGAATATAAAAACTTAATTAATACTTTTGCAACTCAAAAAACAAGAAAAAATAATTTTAATTAAAAAATATTAATACCAAATATAGAAGACTTCATGTAAAAGTATGTTTTTAGGCTATAAATTATCTTGAGCTACCCTTGAAAGAGATATAGTAGATGAAATTGTCATATTCCTCCGACTGGTCATCTCCTTTCGCGTTCATAGGTTTTGGGCAACCAAAGAAAACCATATCTCTTTCTCTAAAAAAATTTAATGTGAGCTAATAGTACATACAGATAGAACACCAAAAATATGAGGAGAAAAAGAAGCTTGGAGAAAGAGAAAAAATCAAAGGTTCTCTACAAAGTAAAATATATCCACGCCCATTGTATTAGATAGATTGTCCACTGTAATTAGATAAAGGGTGGCCACTTAATTTATGGCATTTTTATATATTTAATATTCAAGGCTATACGTAATAAGTGCTACATAGTAATATTGTAGTGATACTTATAATCATTTTATTTTATTATTAAAATTTAGGTTCTCAACTTATTGCTTTAACTATCTAATTAATACTCTAAAGATGTATAAATTTCATACTTTTACAAAATTAATCTTATACATTTCATTTCATTTTGTACCAAATCTCATATTTTTAACTAGCACACTTAGGATTTTAAGTTTACATGTATTATTCTTGATCATCTTGATATAAAACACATACAAACTCATATCAAACATATATTCTCCTTCCCAAATCCTCCTTTATGCCTTCAGAATCAACCATGATTCCCACACAAAATTCCTCCCACAACTAAGCATGCATATTATACAACAAGCTTAAACATGTTAGATTAAGTAAATACCTAGGGTTAGAAATGTTTATACCTTTTTGATACTATTTTTCTCTTAGCAATAAACTTCTAGTAAGCCTTCACTTTCCTTCTCTTATTAGAGCTCCTCTTGAACTAGGGGTGCACACGGTCGGTTTGGTCGGTTTTTTGGAAAAAAAAATAATCAAACCATTTAAGTCGGTTATAAAAAATTAAAAACCAAAACCGCCCAAATTTTTACATCGTAATCGGTTATCGGTTTATTCGGTTTCGGTTTATTCGGTTCCGTAATTGATAATTTGATATTTATTATATTGGGTTACAAATTTCTCACATACAATAGGATGTACAAAAATCTCAAAAATCATATAGGGAGAAAGAAATTAAACCAAGAAATAAAATTAGAATATAACTAAAATTATTTGGCGTGATTACAAATTGTTAGTTTCTCTTCTATTCATGTCACTGAGCCAATGAAAAATTAGAAAGGAGAAAAAAGGTTATGATGTTGAAGAAGGGATCATCTCTTATTGCTTTAGTATAAATTGTCAAAAGCTACATGACTGAAAGTTAGAGCTCTCCTTTGGTCCAACTCATCATAATGATGTTAATGTATCTCAATGTCTAAAAAGAAGCTTATTAAAAAAATAAAAAACTATATTCTGAAATAATATTTCATAATAATTAATAAATCACTAATTCAATAACTACTAATTATAATAGAAATTTTTTAAATCCGAAAAACAAAAATCACCTAACTCATTCACTAGGAGAGAAGTTTTGCAAATTCGTCACAATAAAGACATAATAAATATATAATTATATAAAATAAATATTTATTAAAAAAATATATAAATTATATTATAATTTTAAATTATTCGGTCGGTTTGGTCGGTTTCGGTTTTTTGAGAAGCCAAACCAAACCGGCCGAGCTAGTTTCGGTTTTTTAGTTTTATAGTGTTCGGTTTTTCGGTTTTATATTTTTCGGTTTGAAATAGTAACGGTTTGGTTCGGTCCGGTCGGTTTTTCGGTTTTGGTCGATTTTGTGTGCACCCCTATCTTGAACCAACAAAGCGCAAGAGTTCCTCTTAATTTCTTATTTCCCTCACTTTCTCTCTTTCTCTCTACGCCACACTTAGCCAAATTTTAATTAACTTTCCAAAATGACTTATGAAAGTCCTATTTATAGGACAAACCCTCATACACATATGTACATGTACAAATACATGTATTAATATATGTATAAAATACACTCCATTAGTTAATAACCCTTGATAAAAGTTTGTTTGATAAAAAGGCAGTACTAATTCCCATTTTTAAGGCAATAATTATGCTCTTTTTCATGATTACCTACATTACTCCATCTTTTGAAACAAAATCAGCATTATATCCTATAGAGGGGTTGTCGGTCAACCCCTATATATATATATATATATATATATATTAGACTACTAATTACTTTTATTGGGCCACTAATTAAATTACATTTAGGCCATGAACAATTATTTTTTATTGGGCTAGTTAATTATTCTAGTAATTCATACATAATCAGACTTTTATTTCTAACATATTGGACATGTCACATTAACTTATGTGACATTCATATTGGACATAAATATTAATTTTCATTAGTCCAATTAATTATTTAATCATCTCACAATTAATTCAATTAATTAATTAAACAATACATCTTACTCATTATAATTTAAGTTCACCATCATCATTACATAATTTATTATTTATCACATATTTAATTCAATTTAAATTAAATTATTAATGCTCATAACATAACACATAAATATATGTGCACACAAATAATTTTTAAAATATTATTATTTTTCATTAATAATAATAGTACATTTTCCCCCCTTGGTTATTACATATACAATGAGAATGGTCCAGTAGTTTTAAAGAAATTATTCTTTTTCATACAAAAAATTTGATATTTAATCTCGTGGGAAGATAAGTGATGACTGATTTTTATACCTATTTATTTAATACATTTGAACTTGATGATATTGTAAATTCTTTAGCATTTTAGTTAGTTTAAAATATTTTTCTGTTATTATTGTAAAATATAATGTAATATTAGTTTTATGTGTGTTATTTGTATTTTAGGTAATTTATATTATATCTATATATTTTATTTATTCTAATTTGTTTTTGTACGAAAATATAGCTGAAAGGGTATTTTGGTAAATCTACACAGAGGCCACCGCCGCAACGATAGTACAATGCAGAATCCAACAGCAAGTTTCACCGCCGAGGCACTCCATTCCACCGCCGTGGCGCCCAAAGCTCCTGTCTAGAAAATTATATAGGACCGTCACAGCGCTCCCCTGATACCGCCGCGAAAGTGGTACTGTTCATGGTCGGCAGATTCAGTTTTTAAATCCAATTTTTAGCCCTAATTTAAATCATCTTTCATTCCTTTTTCATTTGGGGCGAGAGAGAGAGACTAGGGCTTGAGAGAAGACGAGAGAAAATGAGGGCGTGTTGCTAAAAGTGTCAAAAAAGTTACCACATGAATAACTAACTTCTGACAGTTATGACACTATTTTACTTGGGCACCGCAGTCAAGTCAATATTTTACTGGGCGTCACTTCTAAAAAAATAGGGTTAAGCGATTATTCCTAATAAATAGGTTTGAATCACAATATTGTCTTATTATATATATGTATTATTAAGGTTATCAAAATGTTATGTCTTCCAAATCTTGAAAAATATCATTGACCAAGTTAGTCCTATAACCGGATAGGCATATATCCATGTTTAGCAGATTCGAGCTACACTTTCGTAGGGTAGTTTTATACATATGGACTAACAGAACTTAAAATACCCAGTTTAGAATTACTTGTGTTCCAAGATTTGGATCATAATCTCTATTAAACTCCCTGTTTCCATAAGATTAGTATCAACTTTTCAAAAGTTAATTTAAAATATTTTTAAATTTAAAATTAATAAAAAAATATTTTATTAATATAATTATAAATATTATATAATATTTAAAAAATAATATGATGAAATTTATTATTTGCAAAATTAGAATAAATCATGTAAAATTTAAATTTCAAAACATTAACTTTTGAAAGTTAATATTAATTTTATGTTTTAAAATGGAAGGAGTATCTTTTTAAAATATTGAGACTTTCTCTCTAAAGGTGGCTTACAAACTGAAAATTGAACCTTCTATTTTATTTATTTATTTTTATATAGAAAGCTTGGAGCGTGGAAAGAATATCACCTTCTTGTGACGTCTAAATTTTCCTCTAACAACTCTTTAATGTGCATCGAAGAAATAGTCAAAAAAACTCTTATTCAATCCTAGAGGAAGTACATATTAAAGGGTTGTTTGATTTAAACTTTTTCTTTTTCTTTTTCACAGAGGGTCAGTTGTTTGATAAAAATTTGAGTAATTTTTTTTGTCTTAAAAAAATTATTCATTGAGTCGATTTATTTTACAAAAAGAGTATCGTCGTTACTTTTTTGTTTACTCACTGTCTTAATTTTATTTTTAAAAATTTTTCACTTTATTTCTCCCACTGCTTCGTCCACCACCACCAACTCTCTCACCACCCACCACAGTTTGAAATTCTTATCACACGGTTTTATCAAATACTGGTGAATTAAATTGTAAAGAAAAAATCTCATTAATTGCATGTTATGAATAAAATTTTAGAAAATCACAAAAAAGTAGAAATTTATTACTTGAATGAATATCATAATATAGAGAGAATTTCGTGAAGGGCCGCAACAATATCATCATAACACTCCCTGACACGTGTCGCATCCGCATCCCTCGCAGCATAATCTAATCTACTTACGCCATTGAACAAAGCAGAATACAATTTCCTCAGCTGAGGCCTCTCAATTCCAGGCTTGTCCTGAATTATTGTATACAAATCCTGTTTAAGAAGTGAAGAACTTTTCCTCAGTTCCCTCTGGGCTTCTTTCCAAGACTCCAATTCCAACAATTCCTTCACTTGTAATAAACTTTGTGCATGGAACTGGATTCCACTCTTTGCCTCTTCAACTGTTTGGTCAGGCACTGTCATTGTGAACAAATCCAATGCATTTGCTTCTTTTTCTTTTCTGCTGTTTGGGAAAATTGTTGGGATTATTAGTATGGAAAATAGTCTTCTTCTTCTTCTTGTGGGGGTGGATAAATGGAGGGAGATTTCTGTTGGTTTTCTGTGGGGAAATGAGGGTGTTGGGTGGAAAATTATAAAGGGTGGAAAATTAGTTTTTAGGAAGTGGGGTTTTAGTGCCATGGTGGTGGTTTGGGAGTTCTTGAAGAAAATGACTCTGGTTCATAAAATTCAATTGAATTGTGGTTAGAACATTATCTTCTCTCTCTATTTCTGTCCTCCGTACTAGTCTTGGATGACTCAAGGTACAAATATTTTTATTTTAGAACGGTGATAATAATTACATACAGTAAAAGAAAAATATGTCATGTAATGGGCTGCACCAGTATACAAAAATAAAAATATTCATCAGTTAATTTTAATATAATTTTATGAGACCATTAAAGGTAAATGAAATATTTTTTCTTCATCTTTTTCTTAATTTGTTTACAAATTATATATATATATATATATATATATATATATATATATATATATATATATATATATATATATATATACTAACTCTGTTTCTAGAAAGCTTAACTTGAATTTGACAGGAGAATATTTAGAGTTATTTTTTCTTAGAAAAAACATTATTTAAACAATAAATACTTGCTCTATTAAAAAATCCATTGGCCAATTTATTTATTTTTTCTATAAAATAAAAAAATAAAAATTATACTAGAATAAAATGATACAAGATTCTTCAAGTTACTTTCTATATCATAATTTTGAAAGGTAGTATAATTATCCATTCACTGAACCAAAGGAAACTCGAAGAATGGTATCATCGTCAGAGCAATTTGAAAACAAATTTTTTAAGTAAGCTTCTCCAAACATAGAATTAAGATCTGTAATCAGACCGAATTTTAATCAGCGACAGGAGCCTAATATCATCTCGAACAAAAATGAAAGCACAATCACCACTAAATCAATTCATTGATACACAAATTCATACAGAAAGAATATTAAGTCAGTTGTGACTACATCTGCCAAAATTGTAACGTCTGATGATACAACAAAGAAACCCTAGGTGCTATATATATAATTTAATAATTTTAATATATATAATCTTGCAATACAAACTTTATGGTTTTGCTTCATCAAAGCGTAGAAAGTTCTATCTTACCAAAAATTGATAATATTAACATCACGACTGCCCTACAATATCTACTACGAAGCAAGCAAACATACACTGATCGTGAAAAGAATCAGTTTCTCCAAGTATATTGCGATCACTCTGCAGGAGCCTCTCTGTTAAGAAGCTCAACAACTGTTCCACCATCCTTCGGTTGAAGCTAGCTGAGCATCTTTAAGTTGGGATGAGGCTCTTCCAATTACCTTAAGATAGTAATTCCATGATAAATTTTTTTCTGTGATAGGTCGTTCACCAAATGGATTATGCTTTACATAAACTTCAACATTCTCAGCCAATGCTAACCCTTCCAAATATACCCGAAGATCGCCTCCAGGTCCTGAGGTTTACAAGCTTAACAAAATCATTGGCTATCGCACAATGGAAATTATGCAAAGTTTATAAACAACTGAAAACCAATAAGGAACGAGGAAAAGGTAGTAGATAAGCTAAATTAATGCAAGACTGCAAGATACAACAGTGACAGAAAACTTGGTGCAACAAGTGGGGATGAAAGTAATAAAGCTACGCCACATCAAATGTGACCATATCTAAAACTAGCACAAGCTAATCCAACAATGAGAATTGAGTAGAAATAAGAAAATAATTGTAATGCCAGAAAAAGTTTAAAAGCATTTAAGGAACTATTAGGAATAATAATTACTCATGGGATTAGACACCCTTTAATAATTATTGCGAATATTATTTATTTATTTATTTAAGTATTATTAGGTTTCAACAGAACTCCAAGAAAAATGGAAAAAATTGAATACTTGAGAGCTCAAAATGAGCAGCCAAAAAAAAAACACTTTCATTAAAATCACCGTCAGTAAAGACATAGTGGTAGCGAACAATAGACAATCATGGAACCGTATACAATGATTGAGCCTGATGGAGATGTTAACTCACCTAATGAATTGTCTTTCTCATCCTTGAACCGGTATCTGGGAGGAAAGATAGCACTGTACGGCTGCAAATTAAAATAAACATGGGAAGAGAATTTTAACAAACTAGAAATAGGATAATCATGAATATCCACAAATGAGTCAACTGAACTTACGGGATTGAGCAAGGCCGTAGATGGATTATTATCCAACAAAAGTGTGTTCGATGCATCAAAGTCACCTCTCTCCCATGGAAGATTCGGATCATGCTTTTCCCATAATCTTCTAAGTTCCTTCAAAATTATAGGCTTATCCCTATTCTCAACAGTACTAAAACCCGTCTCAAAACAGTGGGATATATCCTGCACAATCTTCATGATATTAGAAGAAATGTAGAATCCCATATGCTAATGAACTAATAGAAGTGTAAGCAACGAGCTTATATGAATATAGATACTTGGTGATTATAAATTATTATGAAGCACTTGTACAATGAGTTTAAAACACTCGATTTTTACAGCATAACCCAAGGGGGACCACAAATACGGTTGCTAAAGCCAGATGCATGATGCAATCTCAAATTTGAAAATAGACACACTTCGGTTGGAAATACTTGTCCAAAGATATACCACACAAGAAAACATACATAATTACAGCAATAAAAAACATACAGTAATGACAACCTTATTCATATCACCATATAAGCATAAATAAATAAGGGTTAATTGATATTTTAGTAACTGTACTTTGTCTGATTTTCATTTTAACTACTGAAACTTTTTTTGTTAAAATATCATTATCATACAAACAAAAATATTTCAATGAAGTGATTTTGTAATACTCCGTCCAAATAATTACTGTGCTTCTTATGTGTCTTAAAGTTTGACAGGTGGCAGTGCGTTATACTAAGGATGTCGCATGTGGACCCCAACAAATAGATAAAAAATTTATTAAAAAAATGCTTAGCTAGAAAAAGAACAAAATAAAAAATAAAATCTCAAAAATAATAGTATGAGTTTTGATTTTTGACGCCATGGATTCCGGCATGAAATCACACTTGCCTCTATAGTTGCCATGGCGTCGACTAGGCGTCCTGACGCTAGAGAAGGACAAAGTAACGCCTTTAACACCAAGCTGCCAAAACTCACATCTTAGTAGTTGACCCAAGTTAAGTGATTAAGTCATTTTTTACCCACGACTCGTCATCATAACCCATGGACTTGCTATGTGTTATAATTTTATTACTTATTAGACTTGTAATGTGTTATGAGTGTTGAATTAGTTGATTCTTTATTTTCTACGTAGTGTTTGTTGACTTATTCTACTAGTTTTTTTTGTTAAGTGTTTTATTTTTGAATTTTGATTGTGAAGTATTCATATAATTGTATTTTTAAGTATATTCCATAATGTTAGTTGTTATGTTTTGAGTTGTAATGTATATAAAATTTTATTATTCAATATACTTTTTAAATAAAATAAATAATGTATAAATTACACGTTGTTAACAACTTGTAACCATACAGACATCATGGCGGGCGCTTTATCGCCTAGGCGTCCTAGCGGTCAACTATCGCCTCATCTAGCCATGGCGTTGTGGCTCCGTGACAACTTTGACTGCCTCCGCTGCTGAACAAGTTTAGTGCTTCCTTCCTTAAATAATTTAATCTCATACCCAGATCGTTAATAAATAAAACTAAAATAACTGAGACCATTATCTGTTTAAAACAAAATCTAAAACCCAGTTGTGCATCCTCCATCACCAAATCCTTGAAGCATCAACACCACCAGTCACTGTAAATAGAAAAAGAAAATAAGCATAAACACAATTACTCGCTAGAATCTAATTTGGGGTTTTGGAACCCTAGTTTTTAGGAATGCAGGAGGAAGAGAAGAGATTAGTTTCGTTTTTCACCACCACCACACATATGTTCATGGGTTCCTCAGGCAGTGATGGCAGTGCATTAGCGGTGATGGAATTATCGACACCACCATTCACCAGATTTGCACTCTTCTTCTCCAACAGCAATCTGATTGATAGATTAATTGTAGAAACTTTCGTGTGTGAAAGAGTGTCATGTGGATCTAAACGTGGAGCTGATAAGCCAAGCTCTTCTCTCTTGAATCAGGATCTCTACCATGGTGAAACCAGCAACGAAATAGTAAAGAAGAAGAACACAGGGGATGAAGTGGGGGAGAGAAAAGAAGAAGATAAGTTTTATTTATTTTTCTTTTTTCCTATATTTTTTTGCTAATTATCCAAATAAGCTCTAATTTAGTCCAGGTAAATGTGTCCTACATGCCACATCCTTGATATAACCCACTGCCACCTGTCAAACATTAGCCACATAGGTAGCACTGTTAATTATTTGGACAAAATATTACATAATCACTTCATGGAAATATTTTTGTTTGTATAATAATGGTATCGTAACAAAAAAATAAAAATTCAAATAATCATAATGAAAATCGGAGCCTAGTACAGTTACCAAAATATCAATTAATCCAATAATCCATAAAAGTCACTCCCACTGGAGGGGGGGGGGGGGGGGGGGGGGGTTCTATTATATTGTCTAGGATGCAGCAACTCAAATAGACACAAGTTGAAATGCTGGACACATGGACTTGTTGTAAGGAAAGTGAATGGCATACCCAAAAGAAAAGCAAATTTCGCATGGTCCTTCCCAAAAGAAATTCAAGATTAGATAGCACATTTCTCCTGCAGATGTTCATAATGACAAAGATAAGGCATATAATAGTAAAAGAAAATCAAAACCCTTAAAAAATGAGCAAGGAAAGTACCACAAGATATAGAGCCACATTAAAAATTTAAACACTGAACTATGATAAGCTATGGTTTGAGAAGTACTTGGTGGTTGTCAACCAGAAACCAACACGAAATCTCTCAAAGCAAAACTGCAGAAAATCATCACAAAATGGCCTCTTGAAAACTGATAAAAGTTGAACACATAAGAACTTTGTTAGACAGCATATAATGAACTTCACTGCAAACAAATTTACGTGTCATAGAAAAAATTTACCTCTTCTCTCGCCTATTATTGTGTCTGCTTTATAACCGTCAGGTACAGATGAAACAATATCAGCAAGCAATCCATTCACATCCAGAACAAGAAGCTTTCTTTTAGAGGAGACAGCGAGATCTCTTCCCAAAGAAGAATGTGGCATCTGTGGAGGGTGGATCTCTTTGTTACTAACTTGAGCAGCATTCCAATTTGATGCAACCACCTTGGATGTTAAAGGAATTGGATCTTTCATCATAGATTGTCTTTTTTGCTCAAGGGGCCCAGTCGGAGGAACCTCGCCACAGGTATCATCAGAACCTATTTTTCCCTTGCAAAATTTTCTACATCCCTTAATTTGTTGTTCCGCAGAATTCATATTACATTCTTCATTCTGGTGTATGTTGAACATAACCTGTTTAGACTGCTCAAAGCTTTCTGCCAAAGGCATTTCTTCCTTGGTAGCCTGTTTTGACTCTTCTATAGCAACTCTGATATTGTTGTCCCTGCTTGCATGTTCAATCTCGGAATGAGCATGATCTTCCTTAAATGAGTTGGGGCCAATCACTTTGGCATAGAAACGCCAAGATGGATTTGATTTTGTAATAGGCCGTTGACCATATGGATTTTGCTCTACATATTTTTGAACATCCTCAGCTAGTGCTAATCCTTCCAAATAAACCCGAAGATCCCCTCCAGGTCCTGCAATGAATCACAAAGCGAGAGGCATAAATGGATATCGTGCATTCAAACTACAGCAATTCGATAAATATAAGCTAAAACAATGCATGCTTAAATAGAACACTGCCAAAAGTCACCTACGCAACCTTTTGGGGACACCGTAACCAAAAAAATATTGTCAGATGCAGTTATCAGTAAAGAGACATTTCCAGGACATGGACTGAATGACTGATATAAAAGACGAAAGCTTCACTAATGTGTCTGGACATAAACTGATTTCAAAGAATAACGCTTCGCGCTCGGTAGGGCCATATGAAGGGAACGGCTCAAGGCCAAAAAGGCAAAAACACACAGCTTTTACTCGAATTCTAATTCACTGCTTTCTAAAAATAAGACTAGTACGATATTTATATAAGAAAATTAAAAATAAAATACTAATAAGACTTGGGGACAATTTAAACTTGGAGACAAAGTTGAAGTACAAAACTTGGGGACTTCTTTTTGAACTTGCAAGACCCGAAAAATATCAAATTACGCCCAGATCGTAACCCTTCAAGGAAATTCATTTCTAACGCCCAAAAGAGAATAATACCAAACACTCTCAACAGTTCCCCAAAATTTTATAAGTATAACTATAGAATCCAAAGTAACCATAGATTTAAGTATATGACCTATAAACCATAATCCATAGAGAAAGTTAAAACCATATGACATATATCCTGCCTAATAGAGATGACAACTAATCTGTGTTACATGGACTCGTGTTTATCTAATAGGGATGTGTCATGTGTGTCTATTCTTCCAACTCACATAACCTATGATATTGCAAGTATACAGACTCAGCAAAGAAATAATCCACAGGTTGGGTAAGATAGGATAATTTTGCTAAATATATGTACATATTATATCTTATACGCTTAAGTAAGAGTAACTTAGTTCTTTTAAACAATATATAATTGAGTACGAAATATATTTCAATAACAAAGCGACTTAATCTAGGATTAAAAAAGTATATTTTTATACTCCAGTTACATAAGTAGAATTTTATTCTAATAGAAAAGAAATTAAGGATGATGCAATTTATATCTAGTGTATATATGGGGCCCGATCAACAGCAAATGGTGGCCCTGTGAACTTGTATGGTCACCAGATCTTGAACCATTCGTCACAAGATCTGAGCAGACAGGATTTTAAAAAACACGAAGCCATCCCTGAAGTGGTCCTCTATGGAATATGGATGGAAGAAGAAAACCATTTTGTCGTCTGCAACAATTTCCTTACGCAAGACAATGTAGCGGATGAAATAAAAAACTTTCTTCCATTCACAAGACAGTGTTGCAAAGGGATAAAATACTATTTTCCCGTCCGCAAGACATTGTTGTGGACATCTCTGTGTTTTTTTTTAAATCCTGACAGCGAAATCTTCTTCCAATGAATAGTGCAAGATTTAGTGGTCATGTAAGCTTTTCACATAGCCAATATGTGCTATGGATATAATATATATATGTGTGTGTGTGTGTGTGTATAAATATATGAAAGCTAAAGTTGAATTCTTTCTTTTTTTAATATTTAATTTTCTCACTCCTACCTCTCTCCGACTCTAAGTAATGTTTTATTTTTATATTAGATATTTCACCTATATTGTATACACTTTCCAAAACAATGTGGAGGAATAAGAAAGAGAAAACATTTTGAAATTTACTTTTTAATATAGCATAAAGGAGGGAGGGAGTGAGAGAGAGAGAGAGAGAGAGCAGCCGTGAATATTGCTCCTTTTCTCTTAGCATTTTATTTTATTTCCCTACGCATATAAATATATACTTTGATTTCTATATATTATTATTTTTCATTTCAATGAAAATATAAGTCTAGATTAGACCACTGATAATGTATAGTTAGTTTCATACAATACATATTAGGAATTAGCATTAGACAGGATTATAGCTAGTAAGACTTTTAAGCATCTCCCACATGGAATATAGTTTAGCCTCTAGGAGAAGAAATGGTTGCTAGCTATTGTTACTATCCAGACAAAAATTACCATGTTGCACAAAAGAAGACCAGCTGTGGTCTAAAGACTCAAAACTGAGTATGTCTTCACAGACATTTGGAGGCCACAAGCCCGTATGCAAGGGCATGTTTGGCTAACAAGAACAATCGCAACCCTACTAAAGCATGTCATTGATGTCAAACATGTCGGAACTCGGAAGCATAGATAAATGTGGATATTGTCCTCTTCACCTCTTTTTTATCTTTAGTTTCTCTTCAGCAATATGAACCGTGAATGATGGAAAACCCCATAACTCAAGAAATTTCTTCTTCTCTCTCTCTCTTTGTTTTCCAAGCCCTATCAGTGTCATTCAAAATACTTCAAAGTGAAGTGCCAAATCCATGTAACATTGACACTAAATATACAATTATCAATTGTGAAATGGTATAAATAAACAAGTAGAGAACTATGGCCAAGTTTGTTTGCAAGGATAATAATCCCGGAACTATATTACCATGGATTATAATCTCAACACTACTAATCCTAAGATTAAATAATCTTAGTCACATGTTTGTTTAGAAAAAGATTATTCATGAGATAACTTAAAATAATTGGATAAAAACTAATCGTTTGGAATATTATACTCTATCGGTAATAACAAAGAGATCAAATTCTTAGTAGTGTTAATATGAATAAGTCTAAGTACACAACTTTGGAACACAAATTAGAACACCAACTCCCATCTAAACCATTAAAAAGTGATGCCTGACACGGAAATCCATAGTGTCATGTTAGTATAGATGGATAAAATAGAATACACTGATCATTTTAAGAAAAGGTAAATGTTAATTTTGTCCGCAAATTTTTAATCCCAAATGGTAGGGATTATAATACCTAGTTGGACATGATATTAAACAGTCCCTCATTCCAAATCATTTTGTTATCCTGAGAGTAATAGTCTTAAGTCCAATTTTTAAAACAAACAAGTAACTTAGGATTAATAGTCTAATATCAAGTGTTATCCTTATAAACAAACATGGCCTATGTGTATTTGGTATTCATAAAAAAAGATTAGGAACAAAATGCATATGGTGTGATCAGTATTTGGCTACACGCTGGGGTAGACCATACGTAATGTACCTTACAGGTTCCATATAAATAAGCTCACATTCTGACTCAGTATGACTTGCCGATGCAGCAGCAGTTATATTATCATAGAGAATTAAAGAGAAGTGCAACTCACCTAATGAATTATCTTCCTTATCTTTGTACTGGTACGACTTGGGAAAAATTGCTGTATTTGGCTGAAGAATGAAGACCACAACATAGAAGGAAAGAATTAATTGAATAATCAGCTTTAGGGTATAAATCGAGTTATCATGAATAAGATAATATAACTAGAAACACCAAAATAAGGGGGGGGGGGGGGGGGGGGGGGGGGGGGGGGGGGGAGAACCAAGAGTTTGAAAATAATGAAAACTTACAGGGTTTCGCAAGGCCTTATATGGGGAATCATCTAACATGAGTGTGTTAGATTCATTATAATCCCCACTCTCCCATGGAAGATCACACTCATGCTTTTCCCATAGTTTTCTAAGTTCCTTTAATACTAGAGGCTTCTGCCTGTTCTCAAGAGTATTAAAACCTGTCATAGTACAGTGGGATTGATCCTGTACAAAAACAATTTCCATTATATTAAAAGAACTGTAAAATTGATTAGCTAAAGAACTAAAATAGGTAAAAGCTGAGCTTACAAAGTGAAGATATACAATAGGTCAATTCATCTTAATTCTGCTCATGCAAAATGAATTGGAAAAAAAAAACTGCACTCCAGTCTCTTTCATACTTTAAACGACATTGTTCATGCGGTTGCAAAACTAAGCTGCATCTATAAGAAATGCCCTAGGTGCATACTTGAGACTCCACTAGAATTATAAGTGAGACTATAGAAGGCCTTAGTGCGACTTATTATAGTTTAATTTTGCAAGATTTTAAGAAGAAAAAAAACCTTAAACCCCTAAGGCTATTTTGTTAGAAAGAATGATGCATGGATAGGACTATTGTACTAATTTAATGCCTTTAGGGACGATTTTATCCCATACTTGGTCCTTTTTTAATCTTAATCTAAACAAGAAGTCTACTGAAAAAACAAAACAAAAGAGCACTTGAAAAAGTGCAGCCCTCAAATTAATGATGATGGACTATAATCCCAAGTGGATAGTTGGTATTATATAATCTACCTTTTGAGGTATCAAATGATCGAATGATAACAATTAATGATGGATTCTAGATTATCTTCCTCCATCAAATAGTCCAAGTTTTCATAAAGACTAATCATGAGATAAAGTAGTCCTTAGAGGAATTAAATAATACAATTCATCATATCTATGCATAACAAATATAGTCTAAGTTGTTATCTCAAATCCTTACTCTAGCCCATCTCAACACAAAAACCCTACAAATAAGCCCCAATCCATCTTTCTTTTCATAATAGGTACCTTTACATACCATTTCTAAGTATGTCCTGCATCACACACACTTTGGGCCATCAAGCTTGCAAATCTATTTTCCAAATCACATGCGTCTTACCAAATTGCCGAAATACCATTTGTCTTTTAGTTTGTCATTGTATAGCGGAAACCCATATTTAGGACTGAGAGAATACAAAGAAATTGTTGAATATGAGAGGTCAAATCTTTCCCATCTTTTCATTATATATATACTACATTCTCTTACAATCAAATTACAATTAAGGCTCTAATTAGAGTTGTAATCAAGGTTAAATACTACATTCCTAAATAGCAAGATTCTAACATATTTACAGAATATTCTACATTCTAACACTCCCCCTCAAATTGTTGAGTGGATATCTTGCAAACCTAACTTGAAACATAAGGGATGAAACGTTGTACTACTAAGAGCTTTGGTCAAGATATCAGCAAGCTGATGATTTGTCTTGACAAAAGGTATACAAATGAGACCACTAGTTAACTTTTCCTTGATGAAAAGTCTGTCAATCTCAATGTGCTTCGTTTTATCATGCTGTACTGAATCATTTGCAATACTAATGGCTTCTTTATTATCACAAAACAATCTCATTGGCTCATTAGTTACGATTCCCAAATCTTCTAACAATGTTCGCAACCACATTAATTCACACACTCCCAAGGCAATAACTCGATATTCGGCTTCAGCACTAGACAATATCTAGATATGGAACGTCTGTCGTCAATACAACCATCCCAATCTGCATCAGTAAAAGCTCCAATCCTCGTATAGCCATGATGTGAGAATAATATTCCTTTTTCAAGAGTAAATTTTAGATATCTCAGGATTCTATAGACAACTTCCATGTGATAATCTCGTGGATCATGTATATATTGACTTACTAGCTCCACAACATAGGAAATATCAGGTCTAACGTGGGAGAAATAAATCAGTCTTCCCACTAACCGTTTATATCTCTCCTTATCAATAGTGGGTTTTATACCACCTATAAGATGATGATTGACCTCATTGGGAAAGTCAACCATAACATACCCATCTCTGTTAACGGATCAAGAACATACTTCCATTGGGACAGGAAGATGCCACTAGAAGATGTTGCAACTTTTATGTCAAGAAAATATTTTAAGGGGCCAAGGTACTTGATTTCAAATTCATTGGCAAATTTTGCCTTGAGATTAACAATCTCTTCTTCATTATTTCTAGTTTCATTGACATAGACAGAGAATGGTAATCTTGCCATTTCCACGTTTGACGAATATAATGTGATCCGCCCAACTTTGTTTGTACCCAAATCACATCATGGCTTTATAGAACCTGCCAAACCATGCTCTAGGGGACTATTTCAACCCATACAGAACATTTTGTAACTTAGAGACTTTTCCATTAGTTTCTGATGAGGTAAAGCCCGGAGGGACATCCATGTATACTTCCTCCTTAAGGTCCCCATAAAAAAATGCATTCTTCACATCAAGTTGCTAAGAGGTCTCACCCAAAGTTTGTTGCACAAGATATAATAGTATGGATAGAATTCATTTTTGCACTGGAGCGAATGTCTCCTCATAATCAATTCCTTGAGTTTGAGTGTATCTTTTAGCAACTAGTCTAGCTTTGAATCTCTCAACTGACCCATCGGAGGACTATACACCTATTTGCACCTAACCAGTTTCTTCCCATGGGTAAGAGAAACTAACTCTCACGTCTCATTCTTTTTCAAGGCATTCATTTACTCTACCATAGCTTTCCTCCATTTTTCATCTTGGATTGCTTCCTTCCACCCCTGAGGAACAGAAATAGAGGACAACAAGGAAACAAAAGCACAACAAGAGGTAGATAAATTATTATAAGATACAGTTAGAAATGTGATATAACTCCTTTCCTCAGGGCAATAGGAAGATTGATATCACAATTTTTAATAGGGATATTTGAGTTTATTACCATTACGATCAATAAAGCAAGCTAGAGAACTATTCTGGTAGTACAGATGGGACTAGTTCCTTATCTCTTCGGGAATAGGTCTCTAAATCAGGTTTGTTCCATCTATCATGACCCCTTGTGAAGAAATATCAGTGACTATGGGATAAGTGATAGCAAAAGGAAGGCCACAACTAAGCTCAAGGTCCACCAACTCCTCTACACTAGTAAATTTCTCCCCTTGAGGAGATGAGGGAGCACGAAAGAATAATTCAGATTCCCAGATGGTGACATCATGAGTAATATAAATTCCATTAGGAGGATGAAAACATTTGTACCCTTTTTTGTGTAGGAGAGTACCCAATGAATACACTATGAAGATATTTAGTATCAAGTTTACCCCGAGTAGGGTTTTTATCATGGACAAAGCACGCAAACCCAAAAACCCATGGAGAAAGTGAAGGGCCAGGAAAATATTTGAGAAGTGAGATTGGGCTCTAATTTCCAAGAACTCTAGAAGGAAGCCAATTGATGAGAAATGTAGCAATAAGAACCGCATCACCCCATAAAGATTTGGGTGTTTTCATGGTGTACATGAGTGTCTGGACAACTTCTAGTAAGTGACGATTTTTTCTCTCAGCAATGCCATTTGTTCTTAAGTTTTAACACGAGAAGTATGAAGAATAATCCCATGATTAGTAAGATAGAAACCAAAAGAGTTTTAACACAATAAGTATGAAGAATAATCCCATGATTAGTAAGATAGAAACCAAAAGCACCATCAATACATTCACGACCATTGTCACTATGTAAAATTTTGACCTTAGCATCAAATTGTGATTGTATTATTTTATGAAATTCTCGAAAACAAGAAAAAAACCCTCATTTTTTGAATGAAGATAAAGCCAAGTCATAAGAGAATAACAATCAATAAATGTAACAAACCAACTCTGATCGGTACGAGAAATAGCTTGAGGTCCCCCCAATCATTAGAATGAATAACAACAAATGGTTCAAAATGACTATTATTAATAGCAGGATAAACTGGTCGTTTGTGATTAGATAATTCACAAGGCTAAAAAAACGATTTTTATTACACTGTTTAGTTAAATGCGGAAAGAGGGATTTTAAAGTACTAAACGAAGGATGTCCCAAACAACAATGCCACTAATAAAGGAAGGCCAGACTGGAGTCATAGATAAATGAAAGAGCTAGAGTTGAAGTCCCTTTCCCAACGAAGGGTAGACTAGTCTAAAGAACATCTAGATAGTAGATGTCACCAACTGCACTACCACTACTAATCCTCTGTCCTGTCACCAAGTCCTGAAAGATACTGAGCAATTTAGAGACTTAGTGAGACATTGAACAGATAATAAATTTGCATAAAAAGAAGATAAGTGAAAAACAAAGGATAGAGATATAGTTGGAGTACAAACTACGGAGCCCCTCCCAGAGATAAGAGAAAGGGATCATTGGCTACTAAAACTTTATCTTTACCGGAATAAGAAGTATAAGTGGTAAGTAATTTAGATAAAACAGTCATATGTACTGTAGCACCTGAATCAATAATTTACGAGGTACATGCAGAAGAAGCATCGAGTATATGAGAAAATATACCTGACTGGACATGAGGAGCTAGAATTAGACAAGAGTGTCCGAAAAGCTACTATTTCCTCACGAGAGAAGCCATTGGGATCAGTAGCTAGAGCACTAGGAGGAGTGGCTGCCAATGGTGTAGATGGATCACTCGGAGTGGCTACCAATGTTGTAGATGTCATTGTAATCATATGAACCTGAGATCAACAGCCACAACCACTTGTGGAGCTATTATGACCACCTCGACCTCTGGGAGGTCTACCATAAAGTTTGTAACAAGTGTCACAAGTATGATATGGTCTCTCACAATAGTCACATTCACGAGGATTTTCCCCAGCAAGGGGTTTTACTATAGTGGGAAAAGATCTAAAAGTGCGAGTTGCTACTAAGACCGAGCGCTCAGATGCACCCTGAGTCATAACACGGCGTTTACTCTCCTGTTGAACCTGGGCATAAGCCTATCGTAAGAAAAGGAAAAGGAATCTGAATCAGCCTCGCTCAAACTTGATCATATTCATAGTTAAGACCAGCTAAGAAATCGACCACCCGATCTTCTCCAACAAACTTTTGATAGGCAACTGCATCCTCAGTGCATTTAGTTGAGAAAACTCGATAATGATCAAGTTCTTGCTAAAGAGCAGTGATTTCGGCATAGTATTGAGCCACCAACTTGTCTCCTTGAACTGTCTCTCGAATAGACTTTCGAATGTCATAGGTCTTTGACATATCACCAGAAATAAAGAATGTTTAGGCAATAGCCTCCCAGAGCTCATAAGTTGCCCCAAGAAACATATAATTGCCCCTCATGCTCAGTTCCATTGAATTGAATATCGACGTTTTCCGTGGAATTATCAAACTTTCATTCTTCCTGAGAAGTACCCGCTTGTGTAGACATTGTTGTTGTAACATTAATGAAAAGCTACATACGGTTAGTTTCAATTGACATACGACATGCTGGAGACCAAGCGAGATAATTGTTCCCATCCAACTTAAATGGACTAAGAACCAAAGCACCCAACTAGAGTTAAGGTGGTGATTTCTAACCAACTGCCCTTTGTTAACTCACTCCAATAGTATCACCACTAGATGGAACTAGATTCTGCCATGATATGGCATAACAAAAGCAACAAGAATATCCAAGGAAATATCAACAAGTAAACGCTTATAGAATACTGTGAGGCAATATATTGCAATAAGGTAAACAATAGAGTTACCGACGGCAAAAAAACAAGAGTTATACCACTCTAAATAAAAAAAAATGGGGAAACCTAAACCAAATAACACATAGCTACTGTAGATGAGAAGAGGAGTGAGAGATGAGCAAACTGATACTTGTCGCGTCGGCAAAAAGAAGTCCCACTCGCCAGCAAGAGGTGGCGTGTGGCGTCAGAGCAAGCGCGTGGAGTCAGAGCAAGCGCGTGCCATCATAGCAGGCGTGTGGTGCCAACATGTGGGGGCACGTGGGCCAGTGGATGGCTGGGCTAAAACTCCTGTGGTGGTCGCCTGGCCATGATGGTTCTTATTATGGCCTCAATTTCTCTGTACAGACTCGTGTTACTAGTTTTTTGAAAGAAAATTCAAAAAACTAGGTGAGGGTTACAAGCAAACGACAATTAAGGGATACAATTAAGACTTTAATTAGAGCTGTTCTACATTATAGCAATATTTAGGATTCAGTTTTGTTGAATTTAGGGAGTCCAAAAAAAGAGTGAATGCAATCAGATTGTCACAATGATCTGGTAAACTATCCCAACATAGCAAACACCAATATGGATCCAGTACTAACAACTCTAATATATCAAAGTATGATCAAGACCTATGTCTGTAATTTACCCATGCCAAAATAAATCTCCCAATTCCAACCTCTATATTAATAATCAATTCAACCAAGTCTTAGTGCCATGTTTTCAATTTGAGATGTCAACATAGTTCACTAGGGGAATCAGCTAATAATATAATTTACCTTTAGATATATATCTCACAAACAACATGAAATAAGTGTTCAGGTAATGTTAAATAAAGGAGGCAAGAAATTTTGACAATGACAGGGGGGGGGGGGGGGGGGGGGGAGGCAGTATAATGACATTTGAAATTTAAAGCTGTTTTTCAAAAACTGTGTAAATGACTTACCCAACAAAATAGCAAATTTGAACTGCTTTTTCCCATAAGAAAATCAAGAATCATTTTCACATTTTTCCTGTAGGAAGTTAACATTGACATAAATAAAGCATAAAACATTAAGAGTCGAAACTAAATTAAAAAATGATAGATAATTAACTATCAGGAAGATCTATAAGATTACAAGTTGAAGAGAGATACAAGAAATATTAGGTTATGATAAGTAAAAGGTTGAAGAGTACTTGGTTCTTGATGACCATACACCTACGTCAAATCTCTCAAAGCAAAATTGCAAAAAATCGTCGCAGAAGGGCCTCTTGAAAACTAACATGTCAAGTGACAATAAAGTTAGAAACTTTGTGGGACAACAAATAATGGACTTGATGTGAAAATCTTACTCAAGTAACTTAATTCTCACCCGCTTTCATCCCTATTATTTTGTAATCTTTATATTTATTTTTATCTGGCACATGCACAACAACATCAGCAAGGAGCCCATTCAAATCAAGGACAAGAAGCTTTCTTCTAAAAGAGCCAGTAAGAGATATTCCCATGGAAGACTGCAACATTTCTTTGTTTGTTTTTGGAGTAACATTATCTTTCATTTCATCCAACTCTGCAGGTGAAGAACTTGAATCACTGATCTTAGATTGTCTCTTCTGGTCCAGGGGATCATTCAGAGAATCCTTAGAAGATGGATCATCAGAAGCTATATGCCCCTTGCACAACCTAGTAGATTCTTCAAATAGTGCATCTGCAGAATGGACATCACATAACACATTCTGGTCAACATTTAGTTTAGCCCTTTTAACCTCCTTAAAATCTTCTCCCGAAAGATCTGCTAAAGACAAATCCATAGCAAAACCATCTTTGATATCTTCCGAATTATCCATTTCAGTTACATTCATGCTATCCCCACTTGCGTGTTTAATATCAGAGCACCCATCCAAGCGCATCGCTACTAATTTATCTTCCTCAGCATTCACTGAGGTAACATGTCCAGCGCCAGATTCTCTTTCCAATGTATTCTTTAAACAGCCAGCATAAATTGCTCCACCTGAGCCATTCAACAAAGTAGTTTGCCTTCCCTTTTCTACAACTTCAACAGAAGAGTCGGCACCCTCTTTGGATTCCAAACTTTGCACTTTGCGACGTAAGGCTTTATTCCGTCTCCTCCTAAGTGTTTTAGGAATCTTTTTATTTGTACTGCCCTGAGAGACATTATTAGCACCCACCTGGTCTTTCAAAATTGAGTTCAAATTTATCTCACGAGTGTTATCAGTATCGATTGTGGTTGGGTTATCCCTTCCACCACTATTATTCTCACATAGCCTCAGTTCTGCATCATGCTGCATTAATTCAGAATCTGCCGTTAAAATAGGCTGCTGAACTGAATCATTTTCGAGGGGACTGCTACTATTATTTATCAAAGAAGTACATTTTGCATTATGAAGATCATTACTTTTTGGGTCCTTCCCTCGACACTTTCTCTTTTTCTTCGCCTGCACCGGTGCACCCAGTGCTGCATCAGAATTTATTATCTTCGAACTCCTATTTGAGCAAGCATCAACCTGCATTGAAGTATCCGATGCAGCAATCTCTTGCTGTATCATTGTATTTGAAAGTATATTTTGCCTCTTAATTTGATTCCTCCTCTTTTCCTTTGATTTTAAAAAACTATGCTACGCATTACAATACATGGTTGATTTGGACACTATCTAAGAGAAAATTCTTCCCAATTTGTAAATTTTTGGGTAGCCTAATCGATTAGGTAGATAAGGAAGATGTTAGGCTTTATAATTAGGGCACAGACCTGGGTTTTTAGGCGCCATTGACGATGCTTTCAAGCTCTGCGACTCTTCTATTCTCTTTTACGTGGTGCGGCAGCAGTTAGCGAACTCAGATTAAAACCCTAGTTAAATGACCTACTGTTATTACTTTGCAGAATTATGGTTATAGGCCGATATCGTTAACTTTCCAAATACTAAGAATTTGTTTGGTTATTTGTTTTTGTGCGGTTGGATTTTTAGTGTATGTTTGGTTATTGAGCGGATTTAGAATATTTAGAACGTTTATATTGGGTATGAGAGTTTAAGGAGGGGGAAATATTTTCTCAATTTAAAATTATAAAATTAATATTAATTTTTAAAAAAATAATTTTAAATATTTTAAAATTAAGATGAATTTATTTAATTTATATAAATATAATTATTAAAAATTATTAATTATTTAACTATTAACGAGTCTCTTTGTATGTGTTGTTCGAAAAGTGAAGGACTCAATGATTATTCGTTCTTGGGAACTAGAAATAAAAGTTTTGGTAAATAGGAATCACATAAAAATTTATTTCGAGGATTGGGGCAGATTGGGTTATTTTTTAAAAATATTACCTAAAAGTCTTAATACTATCACTTGGATCTAGAACTTATTTCTCAAGAATACTATCTAAAGGCCCTGACACTACCACTTAGCTCTCAAACTTATATGCGTATGCACACAAATTTTGATAGTCATACCAGTGATTTGCTGGAAATCTCTCAAAAAGTCTTTAGTGTCCTATGTTTTTCCCTTTTTATTCACTCGGATCTCTTCCATTTAATCGATTTTGTCTGAATCCTCCTTTTCTTTCAAAAAAATAAATTATATTAAAAGTATTATTAATTATAAGATTTATTATTTTAAAAACTTAAATGAATCATGTCAATTTTAAATTTAAATATATATCAAATTAACTTTTAAAAAGTCCATAGTCAAATGGAGTAGAATTTAAATTTTTTGAGAGGAAAAATGGTATAGCAAAATAAATTTATTTTCTTTCCTTGTGTTGGTGAATTTTGAAGAAAATTTGAACTTAAAGTAGCATATTAGTATTTTACTTGATAAGATTACATTTTTTTAGAAATTATTATCTATTATCTTATATTATAAAATAGGAGGAGACTTCACAGTTATTTTGCGTAAACAAAAAAGAATGAAAAAAATTACTTTCTCGTTTTACCCTTTAAAAGATAGAAGCAAATACTTTTTAGAATTAAAAAATATATATTTTCTCTCTCTTAACTCTTTTTATCGATTCCTATTTTCTCTCCAATATTCTCTTGTTTATTATGCACACATAACGTGCACCAGTACACCAGAAATTCTAGTTTTGATACTTTAGTATGTATTATCCTTCTCTTTTCTTTTATCTCCTCAAAAAACTCACAAATAAGTATTTTTAAGGCTAACTGCATATCTGATTTTAATATATACAATATTTTACACTTAGTACCTCGAGATTTAAAAACTCATATCTCGTTGTCCAAAGTATTATTTAGTAATCACGATGAACTATATTTAGAGTTTTAACCATTTTTTTATGTCAAAAAATAATTACGTGTTTTAATTTAATATTTAAATATGTTTCACCATATAAGTACTGTAGTTAACTTATTTAATTAGTACAAATAAATAAAAACTACAAAAAGAATTTTAATACACTCGTCCATTAATAATTTCAAATAATTAATCTCATTAATAATTAATCCTAAAATATTATCAAAAGTAAATAATTAATCGTCATTAAATAATTAACTAGAAAAATAACTCAAATAAACAATTAATTACTCAATTAATCATGCAAATTAATTAATTAAAAATCAATAATATTAACAAAAAAATATAAAAATATTATCGATATTAGAACATACAAATAAGAAATTCAAATAGATTTTTTTTTTTTTTTAAATGTACTGTAACTAGAACCTTTTATCTTAGCTTAGAAAAACTTAAAAATCAATTAAATGAATTACCATTTAAAGTCAATTAAAAGAAGAAGAAAAATTAAAAATATTAAACATTAAAAATCAATTAGATTCTTTTATCTAATTGAAAACCCAAATCAAAAAAATTTAATCCACCGTAATTATTAACCTTTCTAAGATTAGGAATTGATTGATCTTCAAATCACGACAACAACATGAGACGAGCGGGGCATAGGATTGAGATGAAGATCCGGAATTAAAGATGATGTCCAACTGTTTTTGAATCTCAAAAATTCTAAATTATATCATGATATGATGACCTCCTTATCTGACTCCTTATATGTTTAGAAAACAAAAAACTGAGCAAAACCCAATCAATACCAATTTGACTAAAAATTTGAGAAAATCCAATTGAAAAGCAATGACATTTTACAAGTAGAGGAGGACAATGACTAAATTCGTAGCAAAAATTGACCCAAAATTTCTACTTACTTAAAAACGATAAAAAATACTCATTTATTAAATTTGGCAAAAATGGTTAAAACCCATATGCTAAAAGTGAAATCAAATGATTTTAAAGCAAAAATTAACCTAAATGGCTTGGCGGTCCTTGTGACGGGAGAGATAGAGTAAACAGGGAAGCCCATTAACGCAATCTAAGCTATACATGTTACATTTACTCTTGTGCAAATCAACATGTAATTTGCATTGATCAAAGAAGCTTTGTTTTTCAATTGCTTGACAGTAAAAGACAGCTTTAGAGAGAAAGAAAGTGTGTGGGTTTTTAGAGAGGAATGAGTTGGGGCATTTTGTGATCCCAAATTTAAAGATGATGAATGAGTTAGGGTTTTTGGTTTGAGGTTTCCAATTTTCATGAATGATTTGCAAGGGCAAATGATGAATGATTTGAGTATTTTGAATTTTGATTTTTTTTAGTTTCATGGGGGATGATGAAGATAGCAAAAAGATGATGAAAAAATAATTATTTTTGGGTATTTAAAGATATGAATATTTTATTTGTATAAGGTTGATATTAAATTATTTGTAAGTTGATTTTATGTGGTTAAATTATATTTATACTCCTTTTACTGGACTACGCGATAATTCTGACCACTTTTCTTGTCACAAATAACACGAGGGTGCGTTTTCGAAAAATTAAATTACTTTAAATAGCGAGATAAGAGTTTTATTTCCCGGGATACGAAGTATAAAAACTCATATACTTTAGGGTCAAATATATAATTAACCCGAATTTCTAATCTTCTCTAAACTTTCCTTCCCATCTTTTCTTTTTACTCTTTTTTTTAAAACTTACAAAAACACAGTGTTAGATTTGCAACCAAATTTAAAAATTTCTTATTTAAATAATAAATATTTAAGGATTAAACTTAATGTCAAAACTAATGTTTTGTGTACGAAAGTCTAAAGGTTATAGCTATTGTTACAAATACTGTAAACGCTAGTAACTGAATAAAATTTTAAATATATTAAATTCACGACACCATTTTAAATATGTTATTTGAACTTTAAATATATATTTGTAGGTTTTTTTTAACTATAAATGACATACTACAACTTTAAAATAAATTTATTTTCACCTACTATTTAAACGAAGGGTATTTTATTTTTTTTAATTTAACGAGCAAAGATGACATGATTGAGAACAATGTAAAAATTAAAATGTGTTACAAAAAATAAGTAAATAAAAGGGACGGTTTTGTAAAGTACCTATTTTGTAAACTTACTGCCTCAAACTTTTGTTTAAAATAATAAAATAACCTCGAAGAGTCAAAGCTATCATTTACTGCCTCAAACTTTGGAATAATTCAGCTCCTACGCCATTATGACCTTTTATTTTACAATTGAGTCCTCAGATTGTGACATATAAAAGCGGGAACAGGCCTATCCTCACTTCAGATCTGATCCAGGCACAGGTCAGGTATTTCTGTCTCTCTCTCTTCACCATTTCAACTGTCACACACTACTACACTCTAATTACTGCTTAATCCGTATTCGTTAGCTCATTCCAAGCCGATCTGCAGTTATTTAAGCATTTGCCAATGTTTTTATGTAATTGTTTTCATTTTTGAGGTACAACTACAAAGCGTGAGTAAGATCTAGTGTTCGATGCTTATTTTACACCTAATTTTATATGATATTGACATTTCTTGTATTCTCGAAAACTATGTTCATGTTTAAGCTTAAAAAACAATAATAAAGTGTTAGAATAGTGGATCACTTTGTTTTCTGATGTTTATGGTCTTGATTAATTGGCAATGTGGGGTTTGTTTTAAATTTGCTTTTTAATTTTGATACTTCTTGTTGTGATCTATAATTTTGTATTGGTTAAGATGTAGGAATTGTTGGTTCTAATTTACTTTCCGTTTGGAATTCAAAAGAGTTTGAAGAGGAAAACATAGTGAAATTTATAAAAACCTTCTTACTTAATACAAATCCATCTATATATATGATTTGGAAAGATTTGTATCCGATATAATGTTAAGATCAAGTGTAATAGGCTCTTGGACATTTCTAGAATTTTAAATTTGCATTCTTTTTTTCTTTCTTTTCATCCAACTTTCAAGAGTTCGAAATAAAAGCTCATTGCCTTTTCTTTTTTAGTGGAAAATTGAATCATTCTGATCAATGCAAAACAAGGTTTGTAAACACGAAGGTCTTATGTGTGAGGTCAACATGAATATTCTTCTTTCTCAGGAAATAGTTTCTATTCTTCTTATAAGTTTGATTGATAGATGCTCTTTTAAGTCTCTCTCATTTTTTTACCTGATATGAAAATTTTGCCTAGAATGTGGTTAAGTTTTTACCTGTATTTTGTGATCTTGCTACTTCACATTCCCTCTGTTGTTTGTTTGTTTTTCTTCCCCTGCTTTGACTTTTTACTTTTGTTTTAATAACTGCCACTTAACAAATGCAAATTTAACTATGAAGTTTAATAATTGGTTCTTGGCTCTTGATTACTTAATAGTTTCTATTAAAAAGAAAAAATACTAATATGATATGACTAATTATTCCAAGATCCGTGTTATTTTTGTTAATCTGTGATGCATTGTGAAATTATTGCAGATAGTACAACTAAAAGATTTTGGTGAACATTCATTTCTTAATATGATTTATGAGTACAATAGTTTAAATTCATTAGTTGTTGAAAATATGAGCAGATTTGGAGGTTCTTATAAATATTCAAATCAGTAATCATGGGCCGTGGAGTCAGCAGTGGAGGGGGACAGAGTTCACTAGGCTATCTTTTCGGAAGTGGAGGGGCACCAAAACCCACTCCTGATAATGCAGAAGCTCCTCAAAATCCAGGACCAGTTGCTGGCAGCGAGCATCCTCAGAAATCTGCTGCTTCTGCTGCACCACCAGTGGACATTTCTAAGCAGATTCCAGCTGGTATCCAGGGAAACAAGGCAAACAATTACTTCCGAGCTGATGGACAGAACTGTGGCAACTTCCTTACGGTATGATCTTCTTTGATACTGGTTATACATGTTCTGTATCAGATGCCATTGTCAAGGACCATATTAAATCATACATATTAGTGGAGATGTTTGGCATCCTAATTGTTGTAGAATGATGCTTATTATTTGCAGGTGGATTGTACTTTTGTTCCAAAATATTAATGCGTTCCTAATTTTTTCTAATTTATGATGGTACTAAGTACTTGAGTAGGAGCTGTAACCGAAATTTGTTTTAGAGATGGATAGTGATTTCAGACATTTATAGCATGACTAATCACTTTAGGATAAAAAAATACAATTTAAGGCTATGCTAACATACTCTTAAACTTTCAGCAGCAAAGCAGGAAATCCAGGACCTTATGAATATGAAATTTAGGAAAATATCATAACTAACATATGATTGCCATCAGAGTAGGAGTCATATTGAGTCGATGCACTTCAACCATCCATATTTTCACATTATTTCCCCTTGTCAAAATCATGAACCTTCTAGAGGGTACAGAGAGCTGTGACCCTGCGGTTAGCAACTGCTTTAGCTAGGATCCACTTGAGTAAGTTTCTGTTTACTCACTTTCTTTGCTAGAAACTGCCTCAGTCAAAGGTTCCAGTGTTTCTTGACCAACTTTTACAATGACTGAGGTAGTTTGGACTTTATAATATATTAATGTTGCAAACCTAAAAATACTTTGAATTTGCGATGCCAGTGTTTTTGCATTTATCACTTCATCAAAATATCAATGTTTTTATAATCTTGCTGAGAAAATATATGGTTTGTTAAATACCGCAATGACTAGTGCTCTAATCAAGGCCTAGTTTGATTTTAACTTCGCCTACTTGGTTATAATAGGAATTAATATTGTCAACATTTTTGAGCTGGCTTAGTAATAGTTTATTGATTCTATTTCATGCAGGATCGACCTTCAACCAAGGTTCATTCGGCCCCAGGCGGTGGATCTTCCTTGGACTACCTTTTTGGTGGCAGTGGCGGTGGCAGCAAGTAATGCCCTAGTGCCTTACAAGTGTAAAACGATTGCTTAGCGTTGTCGGTCTAAGTCCCAATTAAGATTGGAACAACACATGTCCATTTCAGCAGTTATAAGTTGTAATATAGTCTTCTTGTTTTAAGGGGTGTCGGGATGAGGCTTGGTCTTAAGTTTGATGCATGATCAATCCTGAAGTACCTGGCTTCAGCCCAATCAAATTTGATTCGTTTTTCTTCAATTTGTGCTACTGCTCGTTCTGTTTGGGATGTTTTATGATAGAATTTTCATTTTTCAGTATTCTCGTTTATATCATTCATATTGCTGGGCAATAACATATACAAAACAAAGTGCTGGCACTTGAACACTTGTTGCAATCCTTAAAAGTTTGAGAATTCAAATTTGTAAATCCGAATCCCAAAATCATTTGAGTGGTATTTAAACCGATGACAAGGGGAAATCTGAATAGCCATAGGCGTCATGTATAATTTTAACTGTTAATTTGAATTCAAACCATTGATTAAAAGTGACCCCAATGGCCTGTACATCATGAACAATCTAGTTGTGAATTTTTCTGAATACCATGCGAACCTTCAAATATGATCCTTATATTCACACAAGGTGAACTGCACTTCAAACTATAATTGATGTATTTATTCACCAAAACCTTTTGCATTCTTATATTATGGACCCACTTTTCACATTTTCTTCCCTACCCGAGATCCTCAACTTTGCCTTAGCGAGGAGCTCTTGATGGAAGTTATGTCCGAAAATATAAAAAATCAAATGGGATTCTTTTTATGGAACGGAGGGAATAGCTATTTTATCACTACAACAGGAAGCAAGTCATTGATCTAAACTTTCATTCCTGGAAACTGGCGATGAGCAAAATCCAGAACTTAATTATTGATATAAAACCACATGGGCTAGTCCCAAATGGATCTGGTTAGGGGGAAGTGATCACACCACATACAAAGTAACAATGATTGTTAAATGTTTCCCAAACTAAGCTTCAAATATACATTCATGCTAATTTAGGTATTACTATGATAAACTGGACAAAAAGAGCAAACTTCAAACCCCTAGGAATATTTTTGTAGTCTGAAGACGGGAAAGCAGTAAAACCTTAATACCAAGACTTGCTTAACTTAATGCACGCTAAATGAATGAAATTAATGAGATCTGAATTTCACCTTCATTTCTGAATCAATTCTTCAACAAGATAACTGCAAAAAGAAGGGTCAAGCTATTTTCATGTTTTCCTTGCATCACAGTCGTATACAAGATTAAAGACCCGTTCTTTTCCTTTCCTTTCCAGAAAGAAAGAAAGAAACTAAAAACGTGTCTGCAACAAGTTGTCACCCGTCTTGAGGATTGGAAAGCAGATGAACCTGTTGGAAAGTTTATAAAATAGATTATACCTGGAGCAACTATAAAGCGAGTCATTCGCTGCAAAAAGAGGAAGGTAACCATATAGTTAGTCAAGCACGTTAACTACTAGAAAGACAACCATACCATCAATTTAATTTGATCAGCAACTTTACTCTTGCTGATCTCAATGAGCAGTTGAAACTGAATGGTCAACAGTTAATTTTGATGAGGAATATAACTTTTAGTTTATGTTTGTCAAAAATTGATTTTAATGAAACTGAAACAGAATGAATAGGGTGGCGAAGCCCACAAATAAAAAAGAAAATAGTTCTTCAATTACCTGTCTTCTACAACTACGATCACTTTGCAACTATACAAACTGGACCAGTCATTTGTGATAATAGCCTATGACCTCAATAGAATTCTATCACCTTGAGACATCAAACTGCTTGCACCAGGGGATTTTCATTCATGGGACTGTGTTCTTCAGCAGTCAAGGCTCTGCCATCTGGAAACACAAAGAACGCAATTTAGTAGGTTCATCTAAACACCAATAAAATTTATGGAAGCATACACAAAAGATGATTACCAAAAAAAAAATTCCTAGTATTTGATGAAAATAATTCAATGTTAAACTGGTTACAAGTATTCAGTTTATGATAGCAATAAACATAGGGCAGTATCTTTCTGTTATACTAGGACTACTGTGACATCACCTCTCTCAAAATTTTCTATATTCTTTTTTCTATCTTCTTATTTTTCTGACAAATTTACATTAAATACAACTATTTTTGCGCCAATTCCATTACATACGATCAAAGTTATCATAGGCCTCTGCCCCATGCTTAGTTTCTCCAGTATTTGCTTACTGAACCAGTTCCTGTCAAAAAGTATCTGCTAGTGAAAACTCAATCTTAGATAGATGCACAGAATATAGATGACCAAAGACTCTTCAATATTTTGAGGACGATGATGTTTAATTTTTTTTTTTAGCAGTAAAAATAGATGAAATTTACTTGCTTGATTTTTTGAAATGCATACTTTCTGATGAAGGTTCACAGTGTAAAGTTTCTCAGCCTTAACAATTTTTCCCTTGTTTCTGTAATTCTTTCACACGGAGTCATTTATACTACCAGTCTACCATTAAAGAGACTACATCGAATACTACAATATTGTTAAATTATACCTCTATAATGAATTAGGCAAGACCAAATGCCATTTCTAAATAAAAGAAAAAGAGCTTGCACAGAATAATTGTTAGATATTATAATTAATCTCTCTTTCCAAATGCCTTAGTGATTAGATACCCTCGATAAACAACCCATTTATGTGTTCAATATTATAGCTACATATAGTCGTCTCATTGAGGGCACCAAAAAGTAAGTCGTTCATATTTATATTTCTTCCAGGCGTCAAAAGATTCAAAAACACCAATTTGTTAGGCTAGAAACCTAGAATATGTGGAGTGATATTGGAGCTACATGTCAATATCCCAGAGGCAGCTCCACAGTGGATGGATTTAGTTCGGAGTACTATGTAAGGTACAATGGTAAGGAATAATATGACATAATCAAAGTACAAGTAGTTAAGGATTTTTTTTCCCCTTTTTCATTTTTACCTTGCTCAGGAGGAGAAGTGACAAAGTTGGCTGGAGCAGGCGTTTTATCTTTGGCGACTTCAGTGCTGGAGTACGGTGGGATACTTGTCTCATTATTCTCCAAATTCACATTAGGTGATGTTGAAGAATTAATATCACATGGGACCTGCTGAAGTAACAGAAAGTGAAAACCATGATCTTGAAGTCTTCAGTAAACAGTCGTTAACTGTTCATGGTCGAGCCGGGCAAGCATAAAAGTGAACAATTTATGATGACGAGAATATACTGTTCTGTAAAAGTAAAGCAGCAGTATACACTTGTTGATACCCATTCCTCATTATAAAATTAACTAAGCAGTGTTCACATAATGCCTCCCAGGTTGTTGAGCAATTAGCCAAACAGAAATTGCAATGTAATTCGTTGGGAACGTCTAGTTGCTAAATCTATATTCAAATATATTAGAGGGGAGATGGTGAGAATTAGAAAGATAAGACCAAATCAGATTACTCAAATTTAAATGGACAATGCAACATAAAAATCAAAATCTTGAACTATCATTTCCCTGATGCATCGTAGACGTAAGACGATGCAGGACTACAACACAAGGATGCTTTCTTATCCAATTGTCCATAGCATATGATAACTAACAAGCAAGATGATTTGGCCATGAATGAGATGCTTAACTAAAATTTTCTATGAGTTGCTACAGCAATGTAATCAGAACCTCGAAAACATGCTTATATCTCAGCAATTACTTTCACTATCTATAGACATACTGACAATGTATATTCATTTATACAACAAGAACCCCTTATCCCGACAATTATATTCTAGAACGACACACTTGCTATAATTAGAATCATAATGGAAAGCCTAATCCTTGTACTGAAATATTAAAGCAAGTCCTTTAGCACAAAAGAAGTAAAACATAGGTTAGGATTTCAATACTTTTTATGAAAATTTTCTGTTGATAACTCACTTTTTATGAAGTTTTTGGGCAGATAAACAATTTTATGGCACTACTGACTCATTAAGTATACGATGCCACTCATCATCTTTTGGCCAAAAATGGCACAGATTGATATCAATATTCTAGATTTCTTACTTGTATTGTACAAGCACCAATAACTATTAATATTGGTGGCGAAATTTAAATAAAGCAAATTTTTATTTCCTACATAGTTTTTATCTGTACAAGTCATTTGATAGTTTATATCTGAAATATCCTTTTCTAATATATCACTATATCCTACATCTATCTATATTATAACGCAAAAATCAAGTGTTTCATAAATCCGTATACATTTTCTGTTTTGACCCTCTAAATTACCAAGGGAAATGTTATTTCCAAAAGTTATTTTTAATATTTTCACAAATTATCTCTCACATTGGTGTGGGATCCATTTATTATTCACCTTGTGGAAATATCAAATCACTTTCCCTTATAAAGATTATGTAACCGACTTAAATTAAACAAAGGGAAATACATAAACTTCATTCATATTATATCTCCCTAATTTCCTTTCATCCCTCGCTCAAGTCTCTATCTCCCAATCTCTTTCATCCCGTATTTTCTCTCATTTATCTCTTCGTTTCTTCCACACATCCTCTCACATTTTAATTATTTTTTCCCTTTTTCTTGATGATATTTAAAAGAATAAAAGTAAAATACCCATACCATGCTTTACTACCCACAAGGGCAGATAGATTTAAGACTTATATATCAAATTATTAGCATTGGAGTCTTGGAGGTAATTTAAGTAATTTCATTTTATCAAATGATGATTAGCTACATAATATGAATGTCAAAATTCTTGAAATAAATTTGTACCTTTTAACATTGTTTATTTTGGTAATATTCCATGCATAGTTGAGAAACTTTACATCTATAATATGATTTATATAGTCTACAAATACCAGAAAAATTAAATACATACAAAAGCTAGGCACCGCTTAAGCGATCTACAAGCTAAGTGTAGACTAATTCAGAATGATGCGCAAAGTTGCAAAGACATTGTAATAGGGTATCATATCATCAATTTCGCAATCAATCATAACATCTCGTAGTGTTTAACTATGCATCAAAATATAAACTTGATGAGCTACTCGTAATTTCAAAATTACCAAACAATTCAATGTTTTTTACTTACTCTACCACCAGTAAACAATAAACGAAACATTTGGGGGGAGGATAATAATGTAATATCAGTGCTTTTAGTCCTTCAGTCAAACTCTCTTTACCAGGATAGGCAACAGAAAGCATCAAGAGGCATTTATTAGGATTTCTATTAAAATTCCAAAACATATTTAACTTTTCAGCAGTCGGCACATTATTAAATTCTATTATTCAACTTTCAAGCAGTAAACACATTTTATGCAGCTCTTACTGCTTAAAATAGAAATCAATGGGTCAACACAATAACTGGGGCATTTCAACATTAATTGATGGTACAATTTCCCCATAAGAAATTTCTTATATCATGGAATATGTTTATCAAAATAGATAATCACATAAAGCCTGATTAGGAGATATCTAAGAGCAATGTAACTGCATTCCACATCTAATCAATGAGACTAAGAACTTCAAGTCAAGACACACAAGGCCGACTAGAGGCATAGCCAAGATTTAAAGGTAATGGGTCAAACAAAACATGTATACAAGGTTTTTTTTAATTCATACTAATACAAGTGTACCTTAAGGTCCTCAACTTTTTTTCAAGTATGAACTACTACTTTATCCCCAAAAGAATGGCTTAAGTACATTTTTAGGCAAATGATAAAAGTCAACACTCTTTCTCTTAATGTGGGCCAAAAAGTGATGATACAATATTTAAAAGAAAGTAATACTCTCTAATAGTGGTCCAAATATATATGCACACACACACATATGTATCTATATGATATTTTATAGTAACAAAAGCAAGGTGTCAAATGTTGTTAAGGAACATTTAATGTGTTATAACTGTTTTTGTTTATAATGTTGTAAACATGGTTATAAAGGCATAGCCTAGTTGACAAAGTGGTAGGCTACTAGCAATGCGAGGATATAGCTTGGTGACAGTCTCAAAGGCGGGCGCCTTAGCCTTGCCTTGGGTCGCCTAGGCGACACCTTGGACTATTATTTGAAGCAAAGGTAAGTCTCAAAGAATTGGGTTTAGAAATGACCCAAAATCCAAAAGAAAACCCAGATCCATCACCAACAGAGGATCGCCAGGAAAGAGCTGGGACCTCAGCAGCTAAAAGAAAAAGGGGGGAAAAAGGACGAGGAAGAAAACAGTAGCCACATTGTTGATCTGCTTCCAGTCGTCAGCATCACCAATGTTTTTTGTGTCTTTTATGTGAACGAAGAGCGGTAATGATGGTGACTTAGTTAACTTCTTGCCAAATTACAAGTTGGGCCCCTTAAGTTAACTCATGAACCAGATCTAGTCCTACAGTTAGATTCTATTCCATTCCAAAACCAGCCCTGAAGTTTTACTTGTTACAGTTGAAGCCTCTGTTGTGTCCATTTCGTTTAGATAGGCCCCTAGTTTTGCTTCTTTTTTTCTTTTTTTTTGAGAGGGGGAGGGTGGGGATATAGATTTATGTTTAAGTCACTTTGTTTTCCTATTTTAAAATATTAATATATTTGTGCTTTTAATGGTATTTAAAAATGTCATCACATTATCCTAGGCTTTAATAGTTTAATGTATATAATTTGTCTCTGTGATATATTTTTTAAAGTACAGTACATATGTATAAATATACATATATAAAATACACATTATAAACAACTTCAGTACATGTGTATATACATATATATAATGCACATTATAAACAACTTCTCGCCTTATGGGCACCTAAGCGGATTTATTGCCTAAACGCTTAGGCTCCTGGTCACGGTCTCGCCTCAATTTAACGCCTTGACAACTATTGAAAACTGTTTTATGGGATGTCGTTGAATTAGATTTAATGTATTTACTTTTAGAAAGTGTTGCTATTGGAACTTGTAGAATGCAATATAATAAAGTACTCCTAGTTAAGAGAAAAAGAGAGAATACCATTGCTAGAACCCTCAAAGTGGCTCACACCCGAAATTGTAACACCACAAAGATAAACACATAATTCAATTAATGCCGGTTCTTAGGGCACTCCTTAGCTAGGGGTACTTGTTAAGCAGGACACTATAGAGTGGTAAACTAAACTTCATCCCCCGTTGTTTACAAAACAAATTACAAATCAGTAGTAGTATTAGTAAGAAATCCAAAATCCTACGCAAGTTGTGCCTGCATCCCTAAAATCAATTAGTCGTTACCCCAAATACTGCAAGATCTTTAGTTTCAGATTTAATAACAAGGAGATGTGTATGGATACAAATAGAAGTTAAGGCGCAAATGCCCACTTGAACCAAGGCGTGAAGTGATGCCACTTTTTGAATTGAGACACACAAAGATATTCAGTAATAAGTTACAATTCAATGGCATTCAACAATTTCTTTGACATTTTAGGTATCAAAAATAAAAGGTAACAATTTCTTTACCTATATGGCTAGAAATTACAATCACCTTAATGTTAGAGAATAACAACGTAATGAAAACAATAACAAAGTAAAAACAAAAGAAAAAGCAGTCACATAAGACAAAATTTACGTGGTTCACCCAAAACGTTTGGGATAGTCCACGGTCGGCGGTTAACAGCTTTGCTATCTCTTAGAAAATTCGTATATCATACAATCTGTAAAATCCCCTCCTTATATAACACAATATAAGTAACCTTAATTCACCTAAAAGTACAAAACTCCCCGCTAATTTATTCATAGCGGTAATCAAACGATGATTACTCTTGTAGGGCCTGTTCTTTTCGCTCCGGACCTACAGATCCTCTACTCTAGGATATGGCCCAATTATCTTTGGGTAGCTTTACAATCACCTCATAATTAAAGTTCTAATAAGGTTTCACCTATAACAAACCTTAAATGTTTAAATCAAGTCGAACAAATAAAAAGATACTTGGCTTGAATTTCTTCTAAAATCAAGTGAACACTTCATACACCATTAGAAATTTGTAGCCCGTAAATTTTCCTTTAGTAGTACTGTGTTATTCAGTAAGTTATTTTAATTCTATTTTGCATATTAGATGAGTCTGAAACACAAGATAATGAATCATTGTCATGTAATATGATAATAGAATTAGAGAGAGAGATGTAAAAGAACACTAAAAATCCAAAAGCAATATTATAGTAAGCTATTAAAAACGAGTTTCATACAGATAGAATATCCATCTTCTCCAACAAGAAAAGTTGTAGAAGAGAAGAAGGCTGACCTGCGAGTCAGTGACAGAGAGAAACAATGCAGCCTTAAACGAGAAAAGGGAGAAGGCTTTTGCCACGATCATAGAGGTAGAGTAATCACGAAGATGCACGGCAGAGTAACGATGGTAGACAAAGTCGCATTTCGCATGCAACTGGGTTGTTTGTATTTCTGTTTTGGTTTTATAAATTTATTTTTTCGGTTTGTCAATTGGGTGTTTGTTTTGGTTTGTCTATAAATTTTTTTGGGGGTTTATTTTTTTCAAAAATTTAAGTCGGGATGATCACCTAACCCCACTTTGCCTAGCCTTGCGCTTAAGCGCGCAAAGCCTGCGCATTATATACCGATGCTACACATCGCTGAAGCAAATCCAAAAGCTGTGCCTTCCCTCATTTCATATTAGGCACATCTTTAACAACTATGGGATAAGGTTACAAATAAATGAAAATATAGGTTACAGTTGCCAGATGTCAAAAACTTGGGTCAAACTTTCAGTTGGCTGTTTTGGGTATATCACCAACATGTTCAAGAAAAGAAAAACAACAACATATATGAGGAAGTATCCAAAAGTTCCCTTGCATGTTGATAAAAAGATCTTCAAACCATCAAACATAATAATTTTAAGAACACTACCATTAAGAAAAGAGAATTAAATGACCTCACGGGGCCGAGAAGCATCAGACATCACTACATTTTCTAAATCTGAAACAGCGGCAGCTTTCACCTGGGGATCAGGTGATACAGACTTCTTATGCACACCATCCGCCTCAATGCTGTCCACTACGTCCTGCTTAAGGGATCTTGCAGACTCTGATTTTGAATTGTGATCATCATTTGGCTTAGCGCCACCAACCTCCACAGCGTCACTTTTCCTGATTAGTGTAGAACAACTACTCAAATCAAAATGTCCAAAAAACCTAGGGACTATGTACTAGTATTTATGCGTTCTGCTATTAAATAAGGGGTTGGAATAAGTAAAATATTCTCACATAATAGAATCATCATCAGCAGTCTTGCTAAAGTTTGGCTTGTTAGAAAAGAGCACACCACGAAGAAGCTTCCCATCTATTAAAGTTTCAAAAGTATAGCCATCCGTAAAGCTTTTGGTAACCTTCGCTTGAAATGTCCTCTTACCTGGAGGAGTCTGGTACTCGTGCAAATAAATGTTCTGTCGGCCTTTAGTGGAATCACTGGTCTTCATATTCATAGCTACTATACTCATAAAGTCCAAATTAAACCATTAATATTTTTCTCCTGCATTAACTATAAAATGAAGACTACATGCCAGGTGGGAAGATAGTACCAATCACTAACAAAATGGTAAAAACTAGTACAAAAAATTCTTCTTTATTTATTTATTTAGGCAATTCAAAACCAGCATGAGTACTTGATTCATTGCCAAAATCTAATCCAAATTAACTTAATTAAAAAATAATAATTAAATAAATCTTATGCAAAACACAACTCTTGTAGAAAAATCTCACAAACTATCATATATGGATACTAATGTTTAACTTGTGCTTACTTACTGATAAATTTGGTGGAGGATATAGCAACTGAATATATATATATTGTGATAAGTAATTATTTAGAGACAAGAATATCCCGAGAAGACATTCAGAGATCATGATCAAGTACTTGTAACAACAAGAAAGGACGGCTCAGTAAGAGTTCATTCTAGAAGAAGTAGATAGAGTTCTTACTTGGTTGTATATTATTTACCACATGCATGGGTTGGTAAGCAGTAATGTTTGCCTCAACTCTGCCCAGAGTCTTATCATGCACCGCAGCAAGAGTTTGTTGTTCTTGGCACTTTAACTTTAGTTGCTTTCTCAAAGATAACTTCTCCACCCTTCGTTCATCTCGCTCAGGATCCATTGCAAGTCCTAGTATTGAACAATTCATATCATCAGATTCTAGGAAAGCTTAAAGAATTTTCAAAATGGTTAACCTAGAGTGAATAAGAAATTTAAAGTAAGTCCCAAAATAAGGATTACTTAAACCTGTGATTAGATAATACATGTCATCCAGTGCTTCAAGATACTTATTGCAACCACCTATAAATACAAGGACACCACCCTTCTGCGGGTCCAAACTGTCTCCGGCCATAGAAAATCTTGCTGAAGGTCCCTGGCCTGAAGCCATCACCTTAGTCCAACAACCAGTATCTGCAAAAATGCACACAAAGCATTTCTCACGGGCAAAAAGTATATGTATAACTGTGTATATATATATTGTAAAAGAATACATCAACTTTACATTCTGAACTGGTCACCAGGGTATACTAGGAGACTAAACAGTTCAGCATAATCCAATGTACAAACCATTGAGAGCAACTGGAGGATTATATTACTAAGAGAAACAACAACTGATCTCCTGATTCTCAACTAATGTACCTATACTAAGTTTAAATAAGTGTTTAACTCCAAATCTGATCAAGATGCAACATAGAACCATTCATTTGGATTCATAGGTGAGGCCATTCCAAGAATCAAGCTACATTTAAATTATATTCATTGATGCCCTGTCTTCTGACCAAAATTTCATATTAGGTTTTTCAAGCAAATATTTTTGCAGCAAAACATCGGTACGTATATTTGGTAGGAAAGAAATCAAAGCATAGTTAAGAAAAAAAACATAACATGTCCCAAATAACTGTCTAACTCCATACCAACATCAAGCATATACATGTCATCAAATAGGTCCTGCTCATCAGTGAAACCCCCAAAGACAAACATGTTCTTGCCCAAGGCAACAGTTGTATGCCCAGCTCGAGGTGGCAACAGCTGACCTGAAGTGTTCAGCTTCCCCCAGATGAGAGTATCTATATTAAAACAAGAATGTTAATTTAGCTGTAACAATAATATACCAGATACATTTGGATATTGCATATATCATATACACTCATCATGTAAACTATGGTAGTTAATTTAAAGAAGAAATTTGTAATTTTTATTCTAAATAAGTTATTGACTTGATAAATAACAAGAAACAAAATAACTTCACGTGTCTTGGTACCTGTATCAAGAATATGGACATCAGACAGATAGTAATTATATAGATCTTCACCACCTATCACAATGATTTTGTTCTTCCAAGATGAGCAAGTGTGGCTATCACGCTTTGCTGGTGGAGTTCCTGAAGTTTCAGCGCGCTTCCATACAAATGTCTCTGTATAATAAAAGTATCAGAATACTCTATGCCAATTAAATATCTGAATCAAGAGACTATTAACCTGAGCTTATAGTATTTTATTAAAATAAATATATACATACAGGTACTAAAATTCAAATCTTGAAATTATGGTATCAGTACGATTATCTAATACTATAATTAAGCCTTCTCTAGACTTGATAACACAAAATAGATAAGTGATAACACGCTACATACAGAGAGAGGGGATGCAGTGATCGGATACATGAGATATTTCAATAAGACAGTTAGAATACATTGTAATTTATTATTAGTACAATAGAAGCTAGTAACTTCTAAGTTCTGATACAAAACAATCTTAACCATCACCAAAGTGACAAAAACCAAATGGCTTCTGGTGAGCTGAGTATTCATTTAATAACCAAGTATAGAGAGGATTACCAGTATTCAATATATATAGATCATCAAAATATTCTTCATCAGAACTATCTGAAGATTTGCCGCATCCACCAAATATGAAAAGTCGTTTGCCAATAAGTGCAGCACTGTGGCCTTCCCTTGCTTCTGGTCCCTCGCCTCTTACATTTGGAGAGATCCAAGTATTTGAAGCTGTGATATTCATCAAAAAATAATAAAATAAAATAAAAATAATAAGAGCATTTGAAGCTGTGATACATAAGAATATCAGCAAGTATAACACAGATTGATGGTATGGCTCTACTGTAGACTGTAGTAAAAAAACTGTTATGTCCATTTCTAACCAATCAAATGAAACATATGTGACTAACATATACTATTAATACATGCAAATTATGTAAAAAAAAAACTGGGGCAACTCACAGGCGTCAAGAATGTGCAAATCCTTAAGAGGGTTGATTCCATCTGTGCCCCCAAAGATAAACAATAGGTCTCCAACTGTTGTACAACTGTGGCTATCCCTTGGGATAGGCGGTTTGCCTTTTGTCAGAGGCTCACTCCATGTCCGCTTAGCTACTCACAAAAATAGTGAAAAATAAACCACTAGAATAAATCTCAATACAGCATATGTAACTCACCAACAGCCAACAGGTAACAACACATGAGGACTTCTCAACATAAATACTCCATGAATTCCAAAATTAGAGATAGATTTTAAGTTTTTGACTTTCTGAAGTCGATTTGCAAAACCCTAAATTTCAAAATTGAAAGTTTTGAAACAGCAAATATGATGATTAATAGTAATTCATTTACAATAATTATAGTTCTTAGTACTAAAATAAAATAAATTCATATTTATTTGAATTTTAGGATTTCGCAAATTGACTTAAAAAGTTCAAAATATATCTTTCATTCTGGAACAAAGGAGGGAGTATAAATATAAATGTAAATACAATTACTGAAATGATTTACTCAAGGGATCCCAAACTTCAGACCCAAAATTCAGTCTTTCATGTGGGACCCCAAGAATTACTCGAATAAACTTAAGGGAACACACAAACGCACATGCTGACACACAAAAAATTAAATAAAAATCATGGACAGTAGGTACACAAACATATTCCATCAGTCCAGAAATGAGAGTCCAATCGAATTTACCTTTTAGTTATTAAGGTTTGCCTACAAACTAAACATGATTTTTCTGGTTATTCCCAATAACAAATTTTAGTCTTAACATATAATGTTGAAAAAAGTATTCACCTAAACAAAGGTTATATCTAAGTGGAATTGTACAAATCCTAACAAAAATCAAATGGGACTCATTTTTGGAAAGAAAAATTTCATATGCCAAATAAGACATGCATTAAAAGCCTATAAATTCATATATAAAATTAAAGGCCAGGACATTTGATGAATGAACCTGATAAAACCCTAAGTACAATATATTAACAAACAAAGGCTAAACAAAAAAATCTTCAAAAGAAAATCAGAGTACAGAACTGTACAGATTCAAGAAACTGAAAAATCAAAAATACACACCTAAAATTAAAGAAATTGCTTACAAACCCACCAGTGTCAAAGATGTGAATTTGATTAGTCTGGCAATTATCTTTGCCATAACCACCAAACACATAGAGAAACTTTCCCCCTCTAATGGAGTTGCAGGTGTGGCCCCACCTCTTCCCTGGCCCAAAACTCGCCGGACCCACCATTCCTTCACCATTTTTGGTCTGTATCTGAATCTTTTCCCACCTCATGTTTGTGATTGAAAGAATAGAGAATACGCAGAATCCGAAAAGCCCAAAATTAGTTTTAGATAGAGAGAAATGAAATTTTGTTTTTTCGATTTGATTTTTTGGGGATTTGGTTCAAGGAGATGTTATTTATATTGTTTTTTCTTGGTCGAGTGCATGCAAAAGAGAGTGAAACGGCCATTAACAAGTGTCACCAGGGATATATGGAAATTTTGTAAATATGTAAGGGCAATTTGGGAAGAAGAAATTGGCTGCATTGGATTTTGTTAGTGGACCTTGGTATAGGTGGGGGCGGGGGCGGTGGTGGGGTTGGGGTTGGCGTGCGGGTTGGGCGTGGAAGTGTCATATGGTATCGGATTAACGATTTGATAATATTGCATAATCTAGATTTGTTATTTAAAATTTTCTTTTATTATGTAAACTAGGGAAAATATTTTAGATAATTTAAAATTTGATGAGGCTCAATTTTAAAACAAAGATGAAGATTTAATGATACTAATTAAAAGAGAAAGATGTTGATGATGTATTATTTTGACCTAAAATATAGTAATATAAGTTTATATTATAATTTTTTTCGTCAATAAATTTAACATGCGATTACTTTTTTAGTGTAGCAAATGTGTAAAAATATATGATAAATATTATTGATAATGTCAATGTATTATTTATGTTGACCAATAATATGTGTACGATGACACTTATTTTTTTTTAGTCAACGACACCTTTTCATTTTCATATATAATTATTAATTTGATGGGTTACTTGCTTGCGATACATATATGATAAGGTCTGAATTTGTAATAATTAATTTAGAAGGGGAGTTGAATAGATTAATTTATTTTTTAGAAAAATTTAGTCTTTTTAAATTTTAATTCTAGTTCTCCAAGTGATTTTGTGAAAATATTTTTGAATATTGTTGTGAACAAAATAAAAAGATATAGATAAAAAAATATACCAATTATATAATACAATGATATATCTTGGTTGGCTATATATACGTCTATTAAATATATATATATATAGTCCAGTTTCCAAACTCCTGGATTTGGATTTTTTTAACGCTTTATGTAGATGGAGAAACCCTTATACAAATTTGATTCTGTCTTAAGACTGCTCTACCCTAGCATCTTTCAAAAATTACAAATTTTCTTTTTTAGAGCATTTGTATTCCTTCTTAAACTGATTTTGAAACTTGATATTTTTTCTCTTTTTTGTTTACGTGTAACGCAAACCTATGGTCTTCCTTAGATCTTGGCCTTGGAACAAGTATTATTCAATTTATCACACATTAGAATAATACTTAGCTCTACCCTTTTTTTAAAAAGATTTTAAGTCATCATAATTAATACTTTTTTAAATAAGCAGATGCGCAAAGCTTAAGTTCAAATATATCAAGTATATCATTTTACAAGAAATAAATTTTGATTGCAAGTATAATATATGACACTTAAACCAATTATCATAATAAATAAGACAGTTTAAAAGTTATTATCAGTTTGGTTGATATAAAACACTTTTATAAGGTGAGATAAATACTTTGGAATAAGGTTAGTCTTTATAAATTAAGTATCTATATATTTTGCTTATCACTCTAAAAAAAAATATTATATATGAATCGTCGATACACACAAAAGAACAAATTTTCAATATAAGAAGTATAAAGATAAAGTAGTTATCTGATCTTGAGAAAAAATTATTTTGTATCACCCTCCTTGAAATGACTATAGTCCACAACGCATCAAGTTGACGTATCCCAAATTTCTAAGTATAAATGAGTGCGTTATCAGAGCTTGAGAGCTAATCACTTTTTTTTTTTAACTTTTGATGAAATAACTATGTATAAAATTTTGATCAATATAAATATAAGCTTTAAGTTAATTCAAGTGATAGATATATTTAATATAATGAACAACTTGTATTTGTACAATAAATATATGAATGCAAGTGAAAGTATTTTGTGCTTACAGTGCTCAATATGAATGAATGTAAATATAATGACAATATTAAACACAAATATAAAAAGTGAGAAAATAGCACAAATAAATATAATCAAGAGTGTGTTATTTTTGTGTTTATGAGCAATATATATATATATATATATATATATATATATATATATATATATATATATGTGTGTGTGTGTGTGTGTGTGTGTGTGTCACTTTAAATTTCCTTACTCATCGATCACTTTCTTAACCCACTAAAATTTATTTTGAGAGAATAAAAGAGATAAAGTACAGAGAGTATGTGGACAATATTTGTTCCAGCTCGATTAAGAGAACAATTAAAATGAATAGGAAGGTTAAAGGTTTACATAGCCAAACTTGGTAAGAATGGAGGGTTGGGATTAATTCATGAAAAATGTGATCAAACGACTAAGAATCCTTCTAGTAAAGTGATTTGTATTATAGACAAATTTTGAATTATTGTATAACTTCATTTTGCCATATGTAAAGCTTTGTACTTGCTAATTTTTTTTTCTTTCTTTCTTTTGCCACATCAAAAAGTCATTTAGCTAGCAAAAATTGTTTTTAATTTTCATCCTTATACAAATATTATACTACAATATAGTATATTATACCACATTACTTTGTATGAAGGTGTTTAATCAAAGGGACTTTGAAATCCCCGGACAGGGAGGAAAATTATATTATGTATACATATGTACATTATAATTTGTAACATGCATGTGCAATAAATTAGATTAAGTATATATGATAATACATAAAATAGTACTTTTAAAATGGAGATAAATATGTATGAGAATATTTTTAGAAATGAAAAAAAATATATAAAAACAATATACATGCAACTTATGAAGAGTATGTTACGAATTCGAGTAAAGCCTTTTTCTCTAGAAAAAATAAAAACACTCAAATTTTATCCGAACGAAATTAATTGAATTATTTCTTGAATGACTTTGACCCGACATTAAGATAAAAAATTATAATTATATTTGTCATCATTAAAATAAAGATTGACTTTTGAGATACCCAACAATTATTGTATATATACACCCACACGAGTTCAAGAATTCTATGAAAATATGAACACAGTATAATTTTCAAATACGATACAAGATCATGTATACGATTTAATTTTTGTAAGCAAAAAAGTGATTTGCGATAAAAATATGCGGGACTTAATACACTGGAAATTGTAATGTTGTACCATGACGTGACTAAATAATCTTGCTTGCATATTCGGGTGTTCCGTCCGAGAGTATTACTTTCAACAGCGCCATAGTTTACTAAATAACATGTTTATATATATTATTACCTAAATAAATTAAGGTTAATTAAAGTCATCAAATTTTCTCTTATCAGTAACAAATGTATATTAAATATGACATAACTACATAAGAATTCAATATTATATATATATATATATATATATATATATATATATATATATATATATAACAAAATTAACCAAAAATTGTGTCTTGTTATTTACTTTTAGGAAGATAAAGCATCACATTCATCTATGTAAAGAGTTCTGATTTCGACCAACAAATTTTTGTCTGGTCTCGAATTCGTTTGAATGAATAACGTGCAATCATACATGGTTAACAAGTAATAAAGTGAAAATAAAAGTTGATCCCACAAGGAATTAGTTTTAACGAGTTCTGAATATCGAATCCATCGAGCCAATCTTAGTTCGAACGTTTAATTGAATGAAGAAGTGAAATGTAAATTGACATAACGTAAATTAACAATTAAACTAGAAAGCATTTAAAGATAGGTGAATCTAAGTCTGTAATTTCTCCCAATATGTTATTTTCATCTCCTAACTCTCCTCTCAATCTTACGGTCACGACGAATGGTTAACCGAGAATACAAAAGTATTTATACGTCTCTTTTGAAGGACATATAAACATATCTCATCTAAACCTATCACATTCGACAGAATTCAGACAAGAACAACCCAAGCAAGATAATTCACTATATTTCTATGAGAACTAACACAAGCAGGGTTTTTAAGTACATATTCCCACATTGGTTACACGCGGCATGCAGGTATATGTCTATCCTACACACAAATTATGCAAACACTCCTAAAAACAAATACACAACACATGTTATCATATTCAGGCCCAAACTCATAGTCCATCTTCCAATTTCATACAAGTTACCAAAGTGATAGCAAAACTAAACAATTAACAATTAGTACAAACATGACAACCCATTCATATGGCCGTAACCCATGAATGGTCAACCAAGAACACTACAGTACTTATACGCCTCTGTCGATAGCAATACAAGCATCCCCAAGTCTAATTAATCCACTATATTTCTATGAAAATTAACATTAAACAAGGGTTTGAAGCACAAGTTCTTAATTGGTTACACATGACATACAGGTATATTCCTATCCAATACGCAAATCATGCATCCCAACTATGTAGAATAACACAATCATATGTTATCACATTTAGGTCAACACACTACAATCCATTTGTCAATTTCATGTAGGCAACCAAACTAATCAATTAACCAAGCAATCAATACATATGAAGAACAAAATATGCTAATCCAATCCATATGGTGCCAATCAAGAAAGAGAAAATCAACTCAAATAACTATTTGGGTTCCAATAACAATACTTAGATTCCAATGTAAGAAGCACAACCAATATTCATTACATAATGCGCAATAAATCCAATATAATGAAATACAAAGACAACTAAGAGTTAAGAAGATACAACTTGTTGTCATCAAAGCATTAATCTCCTAGACCCAAGCATCCATGACTTCTATCAATGGCTTCAATGGTTTCTCTTCATCTTCTTCATTGTTTGATTCCAAAAATATGATGATTTGGGATCAAGAAGTAAAGGATATGAGGTTTTCCATGGTGGAAAACCACGGACCTTCATCTTCTCTCTCGCCTGAATCGTCGCTCTGTCTCAGCCTCGAAGGAAAAGGAAATGAGATCTGATCTGTGTCTACGTTTTTCTTCCTTTGTTACCGAAATCAGTAGCTGAAAGTGGTACAGACGTCTAGGCTCCCTACTCCTTTTTAATTTGGGCGCCTAGGGGCTTGGGCGCCTAGGCTCCGGTTCCTTTGTGTTTTTGGGCGCCTAGAGTTCTGCCACTATTTTCTGGTTTGACCTCCTTCAGTTTTTTGGTCATATCTCTCTCGTCCGAGTTCCGATTGAGGTGATTCAAGATGTTTCAGAAAGCTGAGAAGTATATATACAACTTTCATGTTGGACGAAATAAGAAGTGATGGCTGGATCAATGCGAAAATTAGCCCTGAAATGGCTGCAATGTTAATAGCACACAGAAAATCAAAATCTGGCAACACTAAGCTTTGATACTAATAACCCTTATTCCAATTATTGTAAAATATATCAAAATATATATAAGCAATATATAAAACCTAAACAAGATTAAAACACAATAAAAACTAAATAAATTGCTAAAGAATTCACAAATTATCAAGGTTGAAAGTATTAAATAAATAAGTATAAAAACCAATCATCACCCTACTAGTTTATTCTCCAAGTATACAAAAAAAGTCGCATATAAGATCCAATCATAATAAAATCGAAAACTTAAAGCTGAATACTAGTTCAGGCATGTGACCTTACATTTATTCCAAAGAAGTACAATTCAATCATGTTTAAGATTAAATGTCCAGCATCAATATGACTGAATGCAGAAGTTATCAATGTGTTACCCGTCCACTTCTAAAATTGTCCAGAGAATTCTGCTTAGAGAACAGATATGAGTGTTACAAAAGACGGAAAAACATTACTAGCTTAAGTAAACTTTCTTCCACGATAACCTAGATTAACAAACAACAGTTTATCAAAAGCTCACCATAAAGTTCTTTGTCAGAAATTGATCATCAGCAACCTTCCATAAGAGAAAAACAGCTACATTAGTCACAATCAAGCCCAGAACTACCTGATCAGAATAAAGGCTCTGAATCCATCTCCTACGAATGTCAAAGGGGAGTGTTTGATATAAGAACCCACTTGAAGCATTTATAGCTTATAGGTGTTTGAAAGAGAATTGCACACAAGCTTTTAATACTAAAACTCATCAGTAGTTTACACACTTGGAGAGTTGGAAACAACAAACCAAAATATAAAATCATTAGGAAAAAAAATGAAAGCTTAAAAAAAATGGTTAAAACAACCAAAATAGACGGAAATCAAAATCACAAAAGAATACATTACCAGCAACTGGACAGGGACATATTTGATGAACTACAGTGGTAATTTCTTCCTGGGAATTGAGTTCTTAGAAACCCAACTTTGAAATCAAGTAGGCCCTTGCTTGGACGCTTCAAAAGGGCATTTGAATTTGGTAACAACTGCTTGAAAATAACTGGGTTCAAAAGAAACCCAGAAAAATTCTTGGGTTTTGGACATGAATGTGAAAGGGTAGTGTCTTGAGAGATGATTTGGCCATGAAAGCTGTGGGGCTGAATTGGGTTTGTTATTGAGAAAGAAAGGAAGATGTTAGAGCAAAATGAACTGCTATTGTATGAGAGATTTCTGGGATTTTTTGAGACCAGCTTGAGGGACAATAGTCTCTGCATAGTGGAAAATGATGCAAAGTTTTGACGTTTGTTCAATCAATTTTTTTAATTTCTTATGAAGGAGGAGAGGTCATTCAATGAAGGAGCTACGTGGGTAGAGTCAAGAGTGTGAATTTTGTGGGCAAACCTTCACCGGATGGTTAAAAAATGAAGGTTGTGTGGCCTTCCCAAATGTGGCATCAAATTGTACATTGGGGTCCTTGAGAGTTGAGACTTGCCAAAAAATCTCATGTTTATTTTCTCTCATTTGATTTTATATTTTAAATTTAAATATAATTTTAATTAATACAACTGTGAATATTACATATTAAATAAAAAATATTTATTCTATTTCAAATTACTCATATGATAGTAATATCCGATTACTCAAATTACTCGTTTGTGTTCGAGTGTGTGCGCGTGAGAGAGAAGAGTGAGGGAGCCGGGGAGATTGATCTATAATACATAATTATATAGCTTCCAATCTAATGATGACAATTATATCTTTAACAAACTAGTTTTGGCATTTCTTAAGCGGACACAAGTGTGTTTATACTTAATCTTCTTAAGCAGTGAGCCTACACCACTAGTACACACCAACAAAGCAGTTTATCCTAATTTTCCAATCTTTTTCTCTTAACCAGAGCACATGATCCTAAAAATCTGTAGTCAGTATCCCAGAGGGAAATTGCAAAACTGCATATTAGGCACTACTACAAAGTGTCCAAGACTTTTGGAATAAACGGTCAAATCTAAATTTTGTAAGACTGCTAAGACCAAGAGAATTTTAAACTATCTAAGGTGGTAAACAAGAGTAGATATTAACACAAAACTTCATCAATATTGTATGTAGAAAAACACTAGAAATTCAAATATATGTACTGCCAAAGCAATCATTAGCTTCTTTTAAAATAAATTTGACAACCATATCTGTACAAAACAACACACACTATTGTTACAAGCCTAAAAGATTGCAACTTTCTTGAAATTTAAAGCCTATTTTAGTAGTTTGTTTTCTCTTTGCCCTTTTTCATGTCCTTTTATCACTTTATACAAAAAAATTACTTAAACATTGCAGCTTCTACCTAAAAATATGCATTGAATATCTCTGTCTGTGTGACAAACAATGAGAGTATTTTGGGTTAAGGATGCAGATGCTTTTGGCACACAAATGAGAACAGAAATGGCCTGAAACACCTAAAAGGAAATCACGGCACATGACCCTAATCACCATATGACATGTATAAAGCATCTTTTTTTTTTTGCCAGTGTCCTTAATTTTTCATCAGTCAAATTCATCCCCATTAATATTAAACCAAACCCCTAGTTATTTAAAAAATTTTTACATGCTAAAGCAAATATCAACACCTGATCAAAGGAAAAGAAATAATACGAACAAAATCATTAGAAAAAAAATATATGAAAGCTCAGAAAATGGTAAAAACAATCAAATAGGCCTAAATCAAAATCACATAAAAACATTATCAGATGATGCGGAAATATTATGTAACTGCAAATGCATAGCGTTAAATTAAAGAACTGACAAATATAATTCAAACCCTCAAAGACTAATTACTTTTTATGATCATTAGAATTAATCTAGACGAACTAAAAATTAGGGTGGAGATAATAATTAACTAAAATTAAAACAAAAGTAAAATAATAACTAAACTAATTAAAGAGGTAACTAATAAAAGAGAAAATAATTTAGGAATCCGAATCCACTAAGCAATATTCATAACAAATAATCTCATCATCATCTTCTCTTTTTATAACTCAAACTATGTCACTAAGTTGGTGCACTAAGTTTGAAAAATGAATCAATTAAAGTCCAAATTAGACAAACTAAACCTCTGATTTTCCTTTCCTTTAACCTAGTAATCTATAATTAACTTGTGCAAGTATAGACTATGAAAATTTAATAATTAATTATAATCAAACATGAATTATTATGAAAAACTCATCTTAACAATAATCTATTAAGATCTCTTCGTTAATTTAAAAATTATATAAAGAAATAAACATGAAGTTATTCCATTAATGAAACGTGAAGCCGAAACCATTAAATTATTCAAGCACAAACATCTTACCTTCATCTTTCTTCCTTCCACCGTAATAGCCTACAAAAATCCACTCTCTTCTTCTCAATTTGCCAAATGAAATCACATCATTAGAAAACAAACAACCCAGATTACAAATTTAGCATCAACGAATCTGCACTGAATCTCGCTCATTTGAAATTAGGCAAGAATTTGGCACCAGTAATGATTCAAATTAGGCTACATTTGAGGAAAAGTGGCTATAATAAGGAAAATTCTAAGCTTACCTATTTTTCTTACCCCCATATTAGATAAATGAGTGTGATCGAGGCCACATTCATTTGTCTTATATGCGAGTAAAAAAATTGGGTAAAAAAAGTGGACAAGTGTAGAAGCATTCTTATAATAATTCTAACAATAATTTGGTGAAACATATGGATACTTTACTAAATTAGCAGAGATAATTGCTTGACTGTCTATTTGCTCCAACGAGAAGATTAAGGGTAATGGGGCACTAAATATATATATATATATACACTTAACAGAATAAAATATAAGTACATATTATAAAATCATATTAGTTTAAAATATAAAATGTATTTTTGTATTTATTAAATAATGCTCAAATTTGGATAGATGAATAAGGGGCATGTTTTGTTAAATTAGATGTAGAGATGAGGGTAATTTTGTCATTTGAGACTTAAATATTCTTCACTTGCAATTTTTAGATTATAAGTGGTGACTCAAAAAATAGTACAAAAATCACCTGTGATTTTTTAAATTTTACTCATTAATTGAATACAATTTTAAACTTGGAATTTACACTTGAGAATTATATGCATTTTTATTAACTAAAAAGACTGAAAAACAGCATTATACAACTAATATTTCTGGGATAGAAACTTTAATAATAAAAGAAGAAGAAGACGAAGAAGAAAATACATCACCATGATTTAAAACTGACGTGCAAGTTGGAGGGAGGGATGCGTCATTCAAAATCGTATGAGGAACATATTGATCCCTATGTATGTTGGTGAAATTTTAAGGGTGTCATTTTCAAAATAGATAAAATAATTACACAATTTATAATATAGTAATCTCCCATTCACAACTTTAATTTTCTATAATTAAAATTATGCTTCATCCTTTCCAAATATAAGATCAAGATTGTATTTTTAAACTCAATAAATATGAGATGTTTTTGAGTTAAAATATGATGCGATTCATTTTATTTTTAAAAATTATTGATCGTAACTAATATTATTTTTTGCATATTTTTTAAAATTGAATTCTTTACAATTAAATGAATTTCTATCAATTATAAATTGAAAATATACAAATTGAGTACTAACATTGTGTGTTTGTAAGATTTTGGGGACTAAATTTAATTTTGATTTGAATCCTAAAAATTCAAATATTTTGTTTAGAATAGCAATTAACGATTTAATTTTATATTTTGGTTCGGAGGAGGAAGGAAAGCAAGAAATGAAGATAAGAAAATAGAGTGACTTTTCATTCTGAATATCATCTAAGCAGAGTTTAGGTGATGTACTCTAGAGCATCACAAGAAAATATTTATTACTGTATGGTTTGTACTTTGCTTTTCTTCTGCTATAAATTCAGAATACTACTGTTCCTACTTCTGTTTGCAAACATGGAAGAGAGGCCAAGACATGTAATATACGTTTTCATTTTCTTTTTTGCTTCATTTAAACCATATGGCTGGAGATGAAGGGAAGAAAAAACATACACAGGAATGCCAACTTACCAATCCTGGAATATTTGCAGGGTCGATGCTCCACATATGTTTGCTCTGTAAATACAAAATAAAATGATTAATGATGAGTTTAAAGTTTTGAATTGGTAGGTTAGTTGTTTGTAAATCAATAATAACACTCTGTCATCTTCCCTACGTATTGGCTTTACTTTTTAAGGGGACGTACACAACTTGATTATCTTTGAGATCCCATTTCTGACAGCTATGTAAATTCTGCCCTGTACCTTTGATGATGAGCTCATAAAAGCATGGCACACCAAGTAGAAAACTGAGCCAATAACTGCCCCAAATAGATACAACGTCAACACAAATTCTGGTCCAAAGACTCTTCCAATCTGGCCAATGAAAATTTATTAAGTCTATATTATAAAAATAAAAGTTAAGGTAGTGTTGTTGCGATTCACTAATTGCAAGACATTAAATATTTGAAATTCAACTTTTCCCTTATAAATAAGATGATAGTTATCAATTAAATTACAGAAAATCAAAGAGTAAATTCTCACTTCAATCTTAAAGAAAATTAATAATAAGAGAGAAAATCTATACAATTGAGTTAAAATTAACTAGGCAATAACAACAGTTGACTCTCCAGTTTGTGATGTGTTCTCTCATTCGCAAAAAAATACCAATAAGTGCTTCAGATCATAAACTGTCGTTCACTGCTCATCAATACTTTTTGATATTTGATAATGAATAAGAAAATATATGTTGCTAGACTGATATACAGAGTTATACCCCATAGTACCATATGTTTCTAGATGTTGATAACATATAATCAAATCCATGAGTTGTTTGCTAATACAAATACCAAAAGAGAATGAGTTGGATTATCAAGCCTTTCCAGTGTTCTTGATTCTAAAGCAGCCCAAATAACGAGATATATGGTAAAAAAAAGGTCTTACTACAATGATGATTACTAACCTAATTCCTAAATGGAATGTAACTACATAGGGTCCCTTGCATATACATACTATCTATTTAGACAACTCACATGACCCCTTCCGATGATAAGAATGTCTATAACTCTATTCCCGTCTATTCTGAACCTAGCTCACATACCACTTTAACGGGTGAAGAGCTGTTACAAAACCTTCCCACTGATGTGGGCTCTTGGGGAAGATAAACCTGCTATCCCTAGAGTAACATTTATCCATTAAGTGACGGTCCTCCAACTCAGCACCCATTGGATCACTAAAACCGACTTTCATCCCTGGGTCTTGTGGTCAAGCTCCCTTACTAGTTTATTTATGAGTGGGTCTTGTAATCAAGCTCCCCTACTAGTTCGTTCTCCAAGTATATAAAAAAGTTGCATATAAAATCCAATCATAATAAAAACGAAAACTTAAAGCTGAATACTAGTTCAGGCATGTGACCTTACACTTATTCCAAAGAAGTACAATCCAATCATGTTTGAGATTAAATGTCCAACAACAATATGACTGAATGCAGAAGTTATCAATGTGTGTACTAGTCCACTTCTAAAATTGTCCACAAAAATCTGCTTAGAGAACACACGAGTGTTACAAAAGATGGAAAACATTACTAGCTTAAATATACTGTTAGGGTTTCGACACAGTGAAAGCAGCGGAATTTAAAAATTTTTGAAACCCTAAGACAGGATCTATGCGAAAACAGATTAATCAGAGGTTTAGATTATTTTACCGATTATCTGAGATGTTGAGAAGACGATGGAATTCTGGAACGGCTTCGAATCTTCAACGCAATCCAGCGACTACGTCTCTACGGTATCCACACGAACGATCCGCGAACCGTCACACGATCTGCAGCGAAAGGGATCTGCGGTACTAGCCACCAAGATCAGGATTTCTAACCTATTTTTCTCTCTAGCCTCTTTCTGAAAGCGGCTAGGGTTTTAGTTTTTCCTTACGTGACTTTTAGACTACTGATATATCATATATATAGTAGTTAATAGGAATTAACTAAAACCTAAAATAAATAGAAAAATAAAATCCGAATTTATATATATTATATTTTAATTAAGTCTTACTTAATTAATATACATATATACAAATTATCCTATTAATTTAAATTCGTAATTTCTAAATACTATCAATCATATTGACATATTTAAAATACTTACAATTTAAATTAATTCCCTTTTAATCACGTTCTAAGTGTGTGACCCTATAGGTTATTATTATGTTGGCAATAATTTTAAAATCATATTATAAAATTATAAACAGTTAGCGGCATCTAGCAATGCATCACTGCTACCCAAATAATAATAAGATCGGTGATTCGATACAACCTTTTCGTGACCAATGTTTCAATGTAATTTAATCCTTTTAACCTTATATCCTAGATTAAACTCGAGGCATGGAATGTGTCATACTCTTCATAATTTAATCTGAGTTTTCTTGATCAATGAGTAGACTATATGAAACAAATCAATATTTGAGCATGGCCATGCATTTCATAGTCCTACTCAATCAAGAGGCCTATGGATATCACTCCTAATATATAGGAGGGTTAAATTCCATCTAGATCACTCATATTCCTCACACGATTCATGATGTACCCAATGATCACCTTTATTGTCCACCCTATTAAAGGTGACATTTGATGATATCAAAGTACATAAATTCTCGTGTAATAATATAGTGACTTCAGGTCGGAGGATCATTACATCATTGTCACTATAAGAATTTCTTATGACACTTTGCATAATGCTCCATGTAGAATTCTTATGGTGGGTCAGTCCAGTACATTGTTCTCTAACATGTACCTATGCATTGACTCAAATATCTCATATATTTATGACCAATGAGATTTGGCCATCAGTCAATCCACATACTAGTCTCAATGCATCATTATTGTCCCATTAACAATGATACTCGACTAGGGACATTTAAGAGTAATGATACTAATTATAATTATATAATCTCATGTTCAAGTCACATACTTAAAGCTATATAATTCGTATCATTATTCTAAGGGCTTTTATTACATTAACATTTATTTAACGCAGTAAATGAAATCATAATAAAATAATCCATTTATTCAATCAAATATAATATCAAAAATGTTAAGCAATTACATCAAATAATTAGCCTCTAGGGCATAAACTCTAACATATACTTTCTTCCACATATAACCTAGAAAAAGAAACAATTTAGCAAAAGCTCACCATAAAGTTCTTTCTCATAAATTGACGATCAGTAACCCGCCATAAGAGAAAAACAGCTGCATTAGTCACAATCAAACCCAGAACAACCTGATCAGAATCAAGCCTCTGAATCCATCTCCTACGAATGTCAAAGGGGAATGTTTGATATAAGAAAACACTTGAAAGCATTTATAGCTAAAAGGTGTTTGAAAGAGAATATCAATACCGAGCACTAATGATATGCTGACATGGAGAAACAAATCGGTAGGCGTGTTTGTGTTTGTGTGTGTGTGTGTGTGTGTGTGAGAAGAGAGAGACTTTAACAAACAAGTTTTGGCATTCTTTTGAACTTTCTTAAGCAGTGTAACCACACAACTAGTACACACCAACAAATCAGTGTTATTCTTATTTTTCAAAATTTTCTCTTAACCTTAGCATATGATCCTAAAAATCAGTAGTCAGTATCCCAGAGGGAAATTGCAAAAAATGCAGATTAGGTACTACTATGAAGTGTCCAAGACTTTTGGAATATATGGTCGGTCAAATCCAAATTTTTGTAAGACTGCTAAGACCAATAGAATTTAAACTATCAAAGGTCGTAAAAAAGAGTAGATATTAACATAGAAGTTCATCAATATTGTATGCAGAAAAAACACCAGAAATTCAAATATATGTACTACCAAAGTAATCACTAGATTCTCTTAAAATAAAATTGACAGCCACCTCTACAACACTAGTTACAAGCCTAAAAAATTGCAGCTTTCTTGAAATTTGGAGCATATTTTAGTAGTTTGTTTTCTCTTTTCCCTTTTTCATGTCCTTTTATCACTTTATATAAAAAATAACTTACACATTGCAGCATCTAGTTAAAAAAGATGAATTTAATATCTCTGTCTATGTGACATGTGACAGACAAAGAGAGTCATTTTGGGTTAAGGATGCAGATGCCTTTGGCACAAAAATGAGAACAGAAATGGCCTGAAACACCTAAAAGAAATCACATTACATGATCCTAATCACCACATGACATGTATAAAGCATCTCTTTTCCCCCAGAGTCCTTCATTTTCATCGGTCAAATCAATCGCCATTAATATTAAACCCAAAACCCCTAATTATTTAACAAAAAATTCTACACGCTAAAGCAATTAATTTGAACAATCAAACAACCACACCTGATCAAATGAAAAGAAGTAAAATCAAACTTGGGAATCAAAAAACTCATTAGAAAGAAAAATATGAAAGCTTAAAAAAAAGAGGTAAAAATAACCAAATCAAATCACATAAAAATACATTACCAGCCACTGGAACGGGACCTATATGATGAACCATAGTCGTAATTTCTTTTTGGAAATTGAGCTCTTAGAAACCCAACTTTGAAATCAAAAAGGCCTTTGCTTGGCCCTTTCAAAAGGGCATTTGAATTTGGTAACAACTGCTTTAAAAGAACTGGGTTCCAAAAAAACCCAAAAAATTTCTTGGGTGTTGGACATATATATTATTGAATTAATTTTTTTATATTTGACTAATTAAAGATTTTTTTTTTTATAAAATTAAATTTTTTTCATCTAAAAATATTAAAATTTTACAAAATATTGACCTGACACCACATTAATGATTAGTTGAATACGAATATGAAAGAGTACTGTTAATATAAGGATAGTATTAATTTAGTAATACATATATAAATTAGTGTTTAATTTAATTAAAAAATAATAATTTAACCCTTTTTGTGGGCAAAAATCACTTAATGGTTCAAAAATCAAGGATGCGTGCCTTTCCCAAATGTGGCATCAAATTGTACCTTGGGTCCTTGACACTCACCAAAAGGATCTCATGTTTACTTGGCCAATATTAATTTTATAATTTTAAGCATTATATATATATATAATTTTTTAATACATCATGGATATTACATACTAAATGAAAATACTCTCTCTCTCTCTCTCTCTCTCTCTCTCTCTCTCTCTTTTCAAATGATACATCTTCAAACTCAAATTAAATATAGAAATTATAAGTTAGAATTTTTCTTCAAATTAAACTAAAATAACACAATTTTTTTATTGACATAATGGAGGGAATGAAAAGTTGTGTAACTACTTTCTTTGTTTTCGAAAAAATAGTTTAAAAATAAATTTTACACAAATTAAGGTAGTTAAATAAGAAGAAAAAATATAAATTTACTTTATATTTATTTGATATGTGTTTAATTGTTTTAATTGACTATTGGGTTTGTGAAAAAAGCGTGAATAATATAAATTATTCATTTATGATATAATTAATTTATAGTTAGACTAAAATGTAATATTACTGAAAATAAATTAACAAATATAAAATTTAATATTGTTGATTTATATATTTGGACATATTTTTTAAAATATTTTTTTTCTCTTTTAAGTCTTATTTTTTGGGACAGACGGTGGAGTAGGGGTGTTCAATCGGTATTAACCATACTTGATCGGTATTGAATCTATCCAAAATTCGGTACAAATACCAGAACCGGTATCCCGAACCTGTAAGCCAATTTAGAATCAATTTTTACCTAATTTGTACCGAAAAAATATTATTCCATTATTTACTCATCTGGTTCACCTGTGTTTGGTAATTCCCACATCTCCAAACATGGAAGATCATTTTTTTGAGAAAAAAAATACAAACACACCTTCCTAAAACCCCCAAACATTTTATACTCCTCTGGTTCACCTCTTCTGGCAAAGGCAAAGAGCCTGTGTATAGTCAAAATCAAGTCAGCTCCAAAAGATATAAGAGTAACAAATTACCAACTTCTCAAAAGATATAGAAATGAAAATTACAAAATGCTTGTAATTAATTACAACTAGATGGAAACCTCAAACACAAACCTTATAAAAATCAGCCAAGCAACAAAACACCCCCCCCCCCCCCCCAAAATAAAAATCAAATAAAATTGACACTATCAAGTAGAAACCAACCCCAAATTCAGCATATCATCAAAGCAAAATTAACCCATCAACGCATCTGCGGAGAGTCGTCATCGTCTCATCGATGGTGTTTAGGGTGTAGAGAGAGGAGGTGGCGAGCAACAGTTGACGGTGGTAGGCGGAGGATATATGACAGAGCTTAAGAGATGGAATATTGGAATCGAGAGGTGAGGAGATGAAATCAAGACAATGAAAAGTAGAATACTGAAGAAGAGTAAAGTAGGTTTGGGTTAGTAGTAAAAAAAGAATGAAAAAAATTAAAAGGTAAAATTTACCGATATAATTGGTTCGGTGCGGTTCATACCGAATATCCAAAATTTATAACTGGTATCGTAACAGAAAAATTTGGTATACTGGATCGATATCGGTTCGGTCAATTCTGTAATGAACCGGCGAGTTCGATCCTGTACGGTTTACCCATAATACTGAAAAAATCAAACAATTTGAACATTCATAGGGATGTGCAACCGGTATTTATTATTATTAATAAAATAATAATAATAATAAATAAAAATTAGAAAATCAATATAATCGATATAGTTCGGTATTTATCGAGTCATAAAAACTCTATACTGGAATCGGTATCGAAAAACTGGTATATACCAATTTTTTTGTAACCGACCAATTTAGATCGGTTCAAAAAATCGATGAATTGAAAAACCGAAAATACCGAAGTATTTGTTGAATTTTTTCTATAAAAATCATATTTATCTATTTATTTAATATTTATTTATGTTGGACATTTATTTATTAATAAAAGTACATCATTTGTCATTCGTTAAATGGTCATTTATTTTGTTTATATAAATCTCCAGATTTATATATATAATGATTTATGTGTATAAATAAGTATTATACAAAAAGATATAAATCATATATAATATATATATAAATAAAGATATAATGGTTTATAACCTATGATAGTTTGGAGCTATTATCATGTAGGTTATAGTTTTTTAATATAGATGATTTATATTGATCATGAAAGTTGGATTTCTAATTAAAGTACTAGTGCATTAACGGTATGCATTAAACGGATCATGTGATAATATTTTATTTATAAAATATTTTCACATAAATATTAATTTGTGAATGTTTCTTAATTTTGAAATAATAATGGACTTAATATTGTTATATATATTAATTTAATATTCCAATAAGTGAAATTATATTGTGTTAATTAATACCTCGGAATATTAATTAATATATTTAATAAATATTAAGAACATTATTATTGTCAAAACATCTATAAGATTTTTTAAAAGATAATTTATTATTGATCATAAACTTTTGGTCAAGTCTTTTAATATTTATTATTAAAATGATTGATTTAATTGTTAAATCAATTTATGATCAAATGAAGATAAATTATGGACTTATGAAATTAGTTGAAATAAGTTTGGATTATATTTAATTCTAAAATATTTATGTACATCTATAGATGAAATATTTATAGTTTATTAGTAAAGGGTTTATTTAATTAATTCCTGGACTGAAGAGCAATTACAATTATTTAATAGAATTAATTGTAATTAATATTTATTTAGTGTATTATTATTAGATAATAATATACAAATAAGTATTGGAGTTAGAATATGGATTCCTTAGGATCTCCATCCCCTAATATGACTCAGTTTTATTAGAGAGATAATGATCAATAAAAATATAAATATATCATTGATGAGATACGTGACTAGTAGCGGATACTCTCCCTCTCTTTTTCTAAGAAAAACACGTAAAACTATTTTTTTCAAAAGGGTGTTTTGGAGACCACACTCCAAATTCAACATAAAGTCATAAGAATGAAGATCTTAAGAATACTCGAAAATTTAAACGTGCTAATCTCACTAAGTATTAGGTAATAATTTATACTATAGATATACGGTATATATATAATTGTTGTTTTGTATAAAACCTTAAGATGATCCTATTTTATTAAAATTTTAAAACTACTTTTTCGATAATTTTTCCAACAATGCACACCCCTGGGGAGGAGGGAAGGAGTAATACTTTTATGATGGAAACTGTGTGGAGAAAAATTTAAAAAGATTCAAATATGGCGGGTGTGTATTGCACTTTAGGTGAAGCTTCACTCAAGTTCTATAGTAGTATCAACTTTCAGTTTGATTGTTGAATGCTGATATGATGATCAATGGCGATTAGGGTTATAGGTAGACCCCTTTTAAACCTTTTTAACACATCAGCTCCAAAACCATTTTTTCCACTCCCAAGCTCAAAACCCATATGGTTTTCAACCAATACTAACCTCCCAATTCCTAATTCTCCAGAATTCTCACAGAAATCACGAAGGGAGAATTTAAATTCCCTCTTAAGTCTGTTTCAAATTGACGATTTTCCACCCTCTGAGCTCCATGAATTCCTAAATAAGAATCGTTTTTTACTGACTTCAAAATCCTCTGATATTGAAAAATCACGGAACATTTTATTATCCTTGAATTCCTGCCAGACATTTGTTGTTTCAATGGTATTCAATTGCCCGAGAGTTCTAGAATTTGAGTTTCTCAAAAATTGGAAAATGGGTATTTTAGAAATTGGGGTTTCTAATCTTTCTTCATTGGCAATTCAGAATATTCTTGAACTTTCTAGGAAATTTGACTTTACGCCAGATGATCTTTCTTGCAGTGTACAGCGTGTTAAGGGTTTAGTGATATTACTGTTTGTAGGGTTTTAGAGGAGTCTCCTGAGGTGATTATGTTTAAAAGTGGTGAGATAATTCGAGATAAAATTAATTTCTTGGAAGGAATTGGAATCCAGAGGAACGGTATTGATTGGATTCTCAGAAAATTTCCCGAGGTTTTGGCATTTGGGTTGGAAAATAAGTTGAAGCCCTTGCTTGATGAATTTATGGATTTGGGTTATAGCCTGGTTAAGGTTAAGAAAGAAATTGTTAGAGACCCGAAAGTTCTCGGGTTGGAAGTAGGAGTGCTCTCTCAATGTTTGAGAATGCTGAGGAGTTTGAAATGTAGAATGTGTAAAGGAGAAAATATTTTGTGATGGAGCTGTTAGAAATGTTGAAAATGTGTAAAGGAGAAAATATTTTGTGATGGAGCTTTTGGGGGGGCTGGGTATGAAGTGAAACTGCGGGTTGATTGCTTATGCAAATATGGATTGTTACTCAGAGATGCTTTCAACCAAGGGTGATTCTATAAGACATAGAGGACATTGAGAGGAAGATTGAGTTTTTGGTAAATAAGATGAAATTTGATATTCCTATGGCTGGTCGAAGTTCCGGAGTATTTGGGTGTGAATTTTGAGAAGCAGATTGTTCCTCGATACAATGTGATTGAGTATTTGAGATCAAAAGGCGGGCTTGGTGATGAGGTGGGGTTTTGATTAAGCTTAGTAGAGTGAGATTTCACAATCTTTACGTCAACCCGTATCCTGAGTGTGAAAAAATTTATGGGAGATTTGCAGGAGAGGTTGAACTTAAAAACCAGCATCCAGTAGGAATGTGGAAGCTTTTCAAACCACAAAGATATCCAGAATCCAAAGAAGATGAAAAACACAAGAACTTTCATGAAACCACTAGGACAAGTAGTTCCTCTCAAGTCTATGGGACAAATGCGGCATGACGGTCTATCTGTTCAACCTTTCTAAGGTTACCATCTTTCACTTATTAACACTTTTTGCTCACAAGATAATCATAGCACCGTTTTTAACTCTCTGTTGGCAAGGTTCAATATTCGATGTACCAATTGGTAGGATCTATTACTTTTGTTGAGATAAAGAAGCAATGTTATTATCTTGTTTTTTCCTTATTTATATTTAAATTCATTTTTACACAATGTTTTCTGTTCTTCCAGCTGTCCAATTGAGTGCTGAAGAATTGTTTGTGTAACAATTGCCTCGTATGTGTATTCTGTTCTTTCAGATTTTAGTTTGAGAAAGCAATTTTATCAGATATCTGACCTGGCATGTTACATCATGAATAAAAGATGTGTCTCTCAATTGTTGCCAAATTTATCAAATTGTATCTGACAACTTCCCCCCCCCCCCCCCCCCCCCCCCCCCCCCCCGCGCTACATAGGCACTTAATTGATAACTTATTATCAAAAAACGCGTTGGAACTCTATTATCCTAAATCTTGAGTAACATATTAGGCTTGCCCAATGTTGATTCCCCAATATGAAGTGTTGGGAGAAGTTACAACAGTAATGGTAGCTGCACTTAGTGTTCCAACTTGCATTCTCATGCTTAATAGCTCACTTTATAATAAATGCATCTAGCAAAAAGTCAATTACCCCTTTTAGTTTTAGATATGGGAATAAATAGTAATTTTCTATACATATTAACGTGTATGGTTTGACTTTTCCTTTTCTTTCCTACTTGTATCTACCTAATTCTATATTGTATAATAACTCTATTTACTTTATTCCTACCCTAAGGTTAAACATGCCACTCCGTGAACTAATTTGTCGTCTTATTTTTCTAGGAAGATTGATGGCATGAAGCGGCTGTGGAAATGTGCTTGCATTGACTGCTTCTATTCTTCTCATCTATTATGATTATACTGGAAGTGGTAGGTTCTCTCTTAGTGTTCTTGGTATATCATACAAGAAATAACATGGAGCTGGATTCAGCAGAGGTCCGAAGTTCCAGTTCTCTCACATTTGGAAACCTAGGATGTTGCTTGCCCTTTTTAATGTATAAAAGTACCTGCTTGCAATTTCCACTAGCCTTAATTTTCTGAAGAACAAGCACTGTGTTTTTGGCATTTTTGCCAAGTGCTGAAGAGATGCAAGTTGCTTGAATCGGTTTGAGTTTTTAATTAATCGGTTTGAGTTTTTGATTAATCCATACATTTTTATGCGGTGATAAAGGAAGCAAGCAAAGGATTGTGCTTCAAGGTGGATGATTCCTCCTGGAGGATTAATGAAGATTCTATTTGAAGGTTCTTCTTTCCCAGATTGAGGAAGTAGGTCTTCATGGGATTTGTGGTTAGAGGTAGCGAAAGGGATTCAGTAGACAGCAGCACTAGAACTAATATTTCGATCTACATTAGAAGAATGAGGCAATGGCAGTAGAAGTCTGTTATGTACTCAACTCACAAGAGTTAGTGGAGAGCTGCTTAGTATTTCTGCTTCGTTGTATCAATAAATCACTTTTTTTCGTGGGCGTTGCTTTTACATACTGGCAGATGCATCCCTGTTGACAGCTGCAGGATAAGCTGTCAAAGTCAAATAAATGAGCAGGGGAGCTAATAAAGCGGCTTCCTCTTGTTGGCTAGGTATGCAGATATACTTGTGCTCATATGACCTGTTATAAAGGAGGATTTATTTTCCAAGGTCATGTCGAATGTTACACCATGTAAGAAGGTTGGGCGAATCTGAACACCACGAAAAATTGAGAGCAGTGTAATGTCATATGAAGTTTGTTGAGGGTTTTCCATTTTTACCGAAGCCAGGGAATTCTGACTTCCACAAGCAATTTGTGGTCGATATACCAAATGCATGATGTTTGGAGAGAAACCAGGTTAAGGCTGCAAGTGGGGTTCTTGTGTCGATTATCTCATTCAACGAGGGACTGTAATCAAGGCGTATAGTGTATTAGTGTAGACTACTTGTTCTGCGGTATGTGCACGCAGATGTAAATTGTCACCCTCTATTGTTACTATTATTCATCTTTTGACTCGATATTCTGGCCATGTTTTCTCCCTCATTTGCCATCCCCCCTGATACTATTATTAGTCCACTTTGTGTATATTTCATTTTATGAGGTTCCATATGTTCTCTCGTTTCCTTTCTACACGTTAACCGAAGTACAGTGTTATCTATTTCTTTCATTCTCAACTTCAATTTTGAAATATAGTTTCGTTATTTATTTGTTTTATTTTAGTTAGTATCAAAATGAACAATTCTATTATATCTCACACAAGTATCATAGAAATATATAATTCAATATAGAACAAAGTGTCAGTGGAACTAGTAACTGCGCCTATATAATTTTCAACATTGAAGAAAATATGATATCATTGGTTACCTATTTAACTTCTTAATCTGTATAAAAAAACTTTTTTTTTTCTCCGCTTCACCAAAAATACTATGGTAAGGAAAACGCCATGCATGCAAGAAAACAAGCACCATAAAGGTTAAAATCAATACATACGTCCATATCTAGTATTTTATACGTACTTTCGGTGCTTTTATTCACGGCAAAAAGCTAGCTTGGGGTAAAAATAAAATTATGAAAATTACTTCATTGGGTATATATATAGTTTCTTTTCTTTCGCAAGCTTGGGGTAAAGTTATGAAAATTACTTCGTTGGGCGGCAGGATTAGTTTCTTTTCTTTTGTTTCCTGTCAAGTGAGTTTTGTATAGATCAAGAAGTTATGTAAAAAAAAAATTAGCTTAATTAATTTATATATGACTTTTGGGTCCGTCGCATGAAAGACGACGACTGTTATATATTTTCATAAATTTTATCTTGCATGGGTTTCGGATCGGTTATTTATTATTCATGTGAAAGATAAATTTTTTATTTTTTAAATTTTATTATAAATATTATAACGAATTTTCAAAAGATAATAATATGAAAATTACTTGTTCTCAAATTATGACATTAATTGTAGAGGAGAAATATAATAGTAATATATAATTAAAAAATTAATATTTTTATAAATAAAAATAGTAATTTGACAAAATCTCTTTTATACCGATTCGTATGATTGTTAAAGGATGTGTCTATGACCATTAAATGTACCTTAATTTCTCTTAGATGGTTTAAGGAAATTAGGCACAGATTTAGTTATAGGCATTGGAATTTGTAACTTCTGACTTGGTTGTGACTATTGTGAACAGGGTTTGTCCTGTGACACTTTTAGTTATCTTTACTGAGTTTTCCTCTTGTACTCTTTTATTTAATACAAAACTAATTTAGCGAAAAAAAAAAAAACTCTATAGGCCTTGGATGCTTGTTTGTGTGAAAGTGAAATGGACCGAACGTACTAGCAACTGGCAAGCAATGATGCAATCCCGCGTAATATGGACGTACAAAGCATGCAGCTGCCTGATGACTTAAGACTGTCACGCCACCAAGCTAACCAAGCTATATACATAAACCTACACTCTTCTTTTTTGGGGAAATTAATATTTCCACCTCATTCTTTGCATTTACAACAGTTAATATAGTTCTGTCGGTTGATATCAAAATGATTGTTAGATTTAAAATTTAATATGAAGCAACACAAAATAATAATAATAAAAAGCAAGTGATATATCTAAATTTTTTAAATTGCATAAATTGTAGCTAGTTTTTTATACTTAATAAATTCATTAATATGTCTCGTACATTTAATAATAATTCACACATACCAAACATGCATGAAACAACAATTTTTAAAAAATATCTTAAAAAATCTAATTTAAACCGTCATAATATAAATTCAAACACACATAATACCTAAAACATTAGACGAATCTAAAATTGAAATGCTAATAAAACACATATTCCAAATACACGACACTTGGCTTCTGGAGGACATTTTCCCTTAAAATTCCTGTTCGCTCACCGGTGAAAAGAGAGTCACTCGTAAAAACGAATGTATTGTTTATTATTTAATCCGTTGAAATATGAATAATTTAATTAAAAAAAATTAATTATTATATTTTTTAACAACTATATATTTATTAATCATCATATCTTATTAAAATAAAAGTAATTATCGTGTATCCACAATTTTATGAAAATTAGTATCAACTCACTAATTAGTTGTCCTCTGAATTAATATGAATATGTTGAACGAAGTACAATAACTTCTACAGTCATATAATATATATCAATGCATAAGGAAGTGGAGAATATAATGGCAATATGGCCTCCGTTGCCTTAATTGAAAAAAGTCTAAGCTGCTCCCTGCGTGCCTGTCCTGCTATATAAATATTGGCCATTCCGCTAATGATGATATATATATATATATATATATATATATATATATATATATATATACACTACTGCTGCTGCATGGAACAGTTGAGTACTAGTACATACTATTTGTGGCCTTTTTTTTTAATAATTTTTTTCTAATTTCTATATAGTACCCGGCCTCATCACTATGTAAGTATCTATATGTATTACTTGCTCGGATAGAGTAAAATCTCCTCTCCACATCACCAGAAACAGAAACAGAAACAGAATCAGAATCAGAATCAGAATCAGAATCACCTTTCAATAATATTTCTTTCCATCAGAATCACCTTCAATATTCTTAGAGTGATACTCCTCCGTTTTTTTTTATTTGCCTTTTTAGAAGATAAAATTTAATTTTTTACTTATTATTTATAAATTTTAAGAAAGCATTAATAACTTAATTTCTTACATTAATTTATTTTTCCTTCGTCTTTTTTAACAGATTTTAAAAAGATAATATTGAGATCTTATGATTATTTTAATCAATTAGACAAAATATTAATTATATTTTTTAATATTTGCGTTTTATCCTAAAATGTCAAGTTAAAAAAAAGAAAGTCTATGACTAAAGATGATTGTGGAGTAATCAGTTAATCAATCTCATCTTCTACCACTCATTCTTAAATTTTTAAAAATTATCATATGTACCATTATAGCGAGGAAATTTTCGTATCACCATTATGGTTCGTTCATACGATTATTTTTCTACGCACCATTCCAGTGCATATGGAATAAATCTTTTGAATCTGTAGTGATCAACGGTAAAAGGTTGGATTGGTTACTATAGAGTTATATTGTTTTGTTAATGATATCATTGTTATTTTACTAATTAAAATTAAATTGGGTAGTTTGTCATAGTTGGTTGGATCTAACCATACTTCAAATAATAGGCGGACGGTACCAATTGTCTTTCAAATTATTTGGAGGAGAATTTGAAATATAAATAGGTATACTTGTTAAATTTTGTGTAATTATGTGATAAAGAAAGATATTTATGTTCATATAATTAAATAATAATAAATACGTTTGTCTTAACAGAAATCACAATATGATCGATCAATATATATGTGATAATCTCATATTATCACTTTATTTTATATTATTCGAATACCTATCAGAAGTGAAAATTTTGACGCATTACATAATATATTAAATTACCGAAAATATAAAATTAACAATATATCAAACACAATTTACAAAAATAATCAACTCACATTTACGGATATCTAAAACAATCTTTCAAATTAGATGTAACAATCCCTTCTACCCCCAACAACCTTCACTTTTCTTTTAAAGACTCACTTTTTAGGGTATGCAATATAATTTTATAATTAAATATATAATCAGTATTATAATATTAAGAATTAATCAAAATTTACTAAAAAAGAAAGAAATAAACTAGCAAAGTGATAATAAATCAAAGAGAAAATACGCTTCACATAAATAAAAAAATAAATTCACTTAAAGTGATAATCGAACTTGAGACTTAATGTTATGTTTAGATTAAATGAATAAATAAGATAGAGAATGAAATAAAATTAATAGAGTGTGGAATGATTTATCCATTTCAACTATAATGAGTCATTTTATATTATCGTCGAATGAATAAAATTTATAAATTTAGGAAGGATTAAAATAGTTCATTTCATTTTAATAGAATAACTAAACATAATTTTTTTTATTATATTTAAATAAGTTATTTTATTTTCACATTCATTCAAATAATTCAAACATAACATAAAAATGACAATATCTCAATTTTAATCACTTTTACATATATAAAATATGTATAAATTAAAAATAATCACATTTTAATTTATCTTATTTTATTGTTTAAAGTTACACGGCATTATAATTTAATTTATTGTCAACATATAAATTATTTTTGATATATATAGGTAGGGCATGTATATAGATGATGATAGCCATGCTCTCTGAAAACGTATAAAGGGTAAGATATGATGAGGCACCACATTGCCTGCTGTGGAGGGGCGCGTCAGAAAGATTCGATCAGTAACCTTTCCTTCTTTTATATATTAATGTGTACTCAAATTTTGCATGTGATTATGTAAAAATTATTCTAAGTATATTTTTTTCTTTTATATATTTGTGAATGTTATTATAAATAAGTCTCACAAATAGTATAACCCTCGAGATTATGAGAGAGAAGAAGAGGAGAGAGAAAATTCAGTCAGCTTTCGAGGGGAGGGAGTTGGGTGATGATGATGGAATTGATGATCCCATCAAGAGGGAGCTAAAGAAGGAATCTGAAAAATGGGATTCTGGCTGGTGGATTCTCATCATTAATCATATGAGTTTGACAAGACCAAAAAACTCATTGCACATTTTGAATTCAATTGGGAATCAATAATTCTAGACTTGCCCAACTTTTTATCCGATAGTTACCCTCATAAAAGACAAATAAACTTTATTTTAATTTTTTCGCTGCTTTCCTGTTTACTATCTCTCCAAAACATTTATCACCCACTTTTCTCTGCCTTTCCCGCCCGCGGGCTTTCCCCCTCTTCTCTCTGCCTCTCTCTCTCTCTAAAACATTTATCACCAGAGCACCGAAAATTCAACCATCGTTTCTAGATCTTGACGACACAGTATTTTTATCCTTGCATATTCGAGGTGAGACCTTTTCCCCCTCTTCTCTCTGCCTCTCCCTCTAATTCCGAAGACAAAATACGTGTAGAAAAAATCATAAGAACATAGCCATGACTGATTGGAACCAAACATATGATAATATTATTGAGTAAATCATAGTGCTTGATATCAAATTTTGTATAAAAATCTGCAGGGATGCACAATGACATCGAATGAATTTTTAAATAGGGGGACAAATGACATGGATGAAGATGATAGGGATGGTATACCAATGGTTGAAGAGAATATGGATCTTGAGGTTGCGGTGGAGGATGAGGAAATAAAAGATCCCGAAATAGGAATGGAGTTTGATACTATTGATGAGTTTTTTTATTATTGTCATAAATATGGTAATCAAAAGGGGTTCCCAATTAGAAGAAGGTCTTTAGGAAAAGATGAAGATGGGGAAGTTAATTTTGTGGTAGTTTCATGCTCTCATTCTGGAAAATCAGAAATCAATTCAAAAAATGCCTTCAAAATGCGTCCAATTTCTCATACTGATTTCAAGGCTAGATTTAGGATTGTCCTGTGCTCTAGTGAAAAATGGCAAGTATCGTCTCTAAACCTTGAGCATAATTGTAAGACCCCGAATTTTATGAAATACAAAATTTAATTTTTCTTCATATAAATATTTTTTTTAAACAGTAAGTGGTTAAATCGATAAAGTTAAAAGTTAAGGATGTTATGTGCAAATTTTATTTTGTCGGACAATATTCGCTTTGTCGGGGAATATTCGTTTGGTCGGGGAATATTCGTTTGGTCCGACGGCGCCGAAATAATAAATTATTGGTGGACCCCACAACGGAATATTTGTCGGATATAGAAAACGACAGAAGTAACCTTTTTAAATAAAAATAGTCAACGGAACTGTTAAAATACCGGTGATAAAAGAATAGTAGCATACGGTAGTTTATGGTATTTTCTGTAGCACACGGTACTCTACAGTAACACACGGTATTGCATAGTGTCTCATATTATTGGTCTGATAATTGACACCGTAACTGTTACGCATCATTTCATCGATAATTGTCACTGCATAATATTTTATATTATCAATTCAATAATTGTTGTTACACAGTATTTTGCATTATTGATTTAATAATTGTCATTACACTGTATTTTATATCATTGAGTCAATAATTGTTGTTGCACTGTTTTTAAAATTATTGAACCTAATAATTGTCACAGTAACATATACACAGTAATTCACATTATTGAATCAATAATTGTCATTACACAGTAACGTATGCTTTATTTTACATTATTGTTATCTCTATTATGATGTTATTTAAACAGTTGTATTTCATTAATTTATTGACTTGATATCTAAGAGCTAACTATACTGTATTTATAACAATTAGTCATAATAATTGAATTGATAAAGTTATTTGTTTATAATATAAAGTTAGGTGATTATTAGGTGATATGAAATGAATGGTGTAGATTAAAGTGTGAATTATTGTTGAATAATTGAATTGATTTGTTTATAATATAAAGTTAGGTGATTATTAGGTGATATGAAATGAATGGTGTAGATTAAAGTGTGAATTATTGTTGAATAATTAAATTGATTTGTTTATAATATAAAGTTAGGTGATTATTAGGTGATATGAAATGAATGGTGTAGATTAAAGATAATATAATATTTGAAATGGATGGTGTAGATTAAAAGATGATCTTTAAATGAATGGTTTAGATTAAATGAATGATAAGATTTTTGGCTATAAATAGAAGCCTTAACTTAAGGATTTTTCATAAACTTCCTTACTTGTTCTTTCTTTCTCTCTCTAAATACTTCTTGTGAAAGTTCTCTCTAAGTGTGCTTAAGTCATCTTGAGTATTTGTGAAGATCTATAAGTATACGTGTACTGTTCAAGTTAATCAACCTCATTTAAATCAATATCCAGTCACGTGTTGAGGTAAGGGATACCATCTTTTTCATCTTCCATTATTCAAACATACTATGGTAAGGGATTATCATTATTTGATTCTCGATAATAATATTGTTTCTTCCTTACTCATAAGACGTGCCTTTTATTTCCATGTATTAAATTGTGGGAATAACCTTACGGAGCGGATTGCCGCCTGTTGGTGAATAACCTTTCGTATTCATTCATTATTAATCTCTGAGAATAACCTTACGGAGCGGATTGCCGCCTGTTTGGTGAATAACTCTTTGTACTCAAATTCTATTAAATTGTGGGAATAACCTTACGGAGCGGATTGCCGCCTGTTTGGTGAATAACTCTTTGTACTCAAATTCTATTAAATTGTGGGAATAACCTTACGGAGCGGATTGCCGCCTGTTGGTGAATAACCCTTTGTATTAATTTCCTTCACCTTTTGTTAATCAAACCTGCTACGGTAAGGGATATTATTTTCTTTCATACTCCTAAATCGAAATTTATTATGGAACTATTGTTTCTATAATTCCTGAAAATATTATATGTTCCATAATAGTTGAACTTCATTATTTCAACTGAACCTTCCTATTTACGTGAACCTTTCTATTGAATTGTAACCGTTATTCTGAACTGTGGATCTTGAATATCATTTTTAAATTTCACTCCACATCATGTTGACAATTTGGACATTATTTGAATCTGTACAAAGTAAACTTCCGATACTTATTGTTATCCTATTTCTTCTGTTCATCATTTATATCATTCTAATCATCCAAAAATCAAGCTGTTGTGAATATCTGTGGCCGGGGGCACAGATGTGATATATTTGTTGAACAGATGATAGGTTAAAGGCGATATAATAGGTTAAAGGCGATACATCTGTTCGGTGTCTTTTATGGCACGTGGTGAATGTTCTCTTTGGCCCGTAGTGCAAAGATGAACTGTTGTTTGGTATGATTATGACCAAAGGCTGAATCTGGTATAATCATGACCGTTGGTGCTATATTGAATATCTTTGGCCCGTAGTACAAAGATGAACTGTTGATGTGCATGATTATGATCAGGAACTGTGAATTTGTATTATCTTGACTAATGATATTTCAGATGATAAAAGTTGATGATGTTTTTCCTAAAAAGAGAACCGAGTGGACATTATAGTCTGCATTATTCTTCTAATAGATTACTCATTCCGCTGCTATTATTGATCTGAACGTTGTTTAAGAATTTAACTGCAGTTTTTGATATAAACCTTGTAGTCTATTGTATTCTATCAAGAACTCAACTGTTGAAGACTAATGATAATTTATTCGTCATTATCTTAGTCATGATATTCTTTACTGGGCTATTTGAGCTCACCCTTTCTTTTGTTCCATTGTTTTTCAACAGGAGATGAAAACATAACAGGGTCTAGCCGGGGAATGGAGTGAGGGTCCGAGGAATAGTTATCATAGTCTTCACGTTTTGTAAAATAGTGTGGCAATAATAGTGAAGACTTAGTTGTGTATTATTATACACTGTATTGTTGTACGTTGTGCTTTGTTGTAATAATTTTGTTGTAGTATTTTGACGACTCAAGTTTGGGCTGTGTGGGCCCAGATTTGGGGGGCTTCACAGTTGGCATCAGAGCTTAGGGATATGGTCTTTAATGGAGATCTGGGGTTAGAACTAGGAGGGAAGAGACGAATAGAATCAGTCACTAGTGTGTCCTACCTAAAATAGATTTTATTATCTAATGAGTCGATTTGAATGTAGGAACATGAAGTGATGAGTCAGTTTATTTGAACTAACATTTATTTTGTGACCACAGTTAGGTATGGCATCTGAAAATCAAGAGGTTAACTATGGAATACCCGAAGCAAATGTAGCCGAGAATCAAGAGGCCCCAAACAATCCTCCTGCTAACTCAGGAAATAATGTTCCTGATAACATGATGAACGATGGATTCTTTAGGAATTTCATGCAGTTCATACAGAATCAAGGAAGAGGAAATCCAGTCAATAATAACGGTAGAAACGCTGGCAATTTGAGGATGGTCACTGTTAAGCAATTTAAAGAATTAGGACCACCTGAATTCCACGGGAAGCCTGACCCACTCAAAGCGGAGGCATGGCTGAAGCAGACGACAAAAATACTTGATGTCTTACAATGCGCTGATGATCAGAAGGTGCCATTTGCCACTTTTATGTTACGAGGTGAGGCGGACCATTGGTGGGAAGCGGTAAAACGTATCCAACCTTCAGCACTCGAAATGTCTTGGACAGAATTCGAAGAACTGTTTAATGAGAAGTACTTCCCAGAAAGCATCCGCCATATGAAGGAAGTGGAATTCATTAAGCTGGAGCAGGGAAACATGACAGTTTCTCAATATGAAGCTAAGTTTGCTGAACTGTCTCGTTTTGCGACTCATCTAGTAGATGACGAAGCACGAATGAGTCGAATGTTCCTGAGAGGTTTGAGACTCAAAATTCGTCAACAACTTAGTTCTCATAAATTCAGTTTGTATTCAGATGTTGTAGATAGGGCTCAAAGGGTGGAGCAAACAGATGAAACATTGCAACCAAGAGTTAATGATCAGCATAGAGAAAGGAGTGACAACAACCACAGGAACGAAAACCATCGAGGAGGTAACCAACACTTCGGTGGTAATTCCACACCAAATAACAGAAGAGGAGAATCTAGTGGGAACAATTTCAAAAGAAAGAGATTCCATAATAATTATGGAAGGGCACCAGCACCAGTACCAACACCAGCACCGACCCCAGTTTCAAGGGGAGAAGATCGACCACCAGTGAGATGCTATAGGTGTGGTCAGGAAGGTCACATCAGCCCAAACTGTACACTGCAGTCCAAAAAGTGCTACAGTTGTGGGAAAGAGGGTCATCTTGCGCGGTTTTGTCCTGCCACAAAATCAAGTCCAGCTGCAACGATGATACCAAAAGCTAGCTCGGATAAAGGAAAATCTGTAGTTCAAGGGAGAGCTTTTGTTGTGACATCCCAAATGGCGCGAAACTCGAACGAGGTGATAACCGGTAAGCTATTCATAAATTCTCGTGAAGTCTACGCTTTGTTAGATACTGGCTCTACCCATTCTTTTATCTCACCTGCATGTGCTCAGCGTTTAAACTTAACTCCTGAAAATTTGGACTTTGACTTATCAGTTGAAACCCCATTAGGAGAAATGACCATTACATCTACTGTCTATAAATCTTGCCTAGTTCAAATCAACAACCTCACATTATCTGTTGACCTTATTTCTTTGGAGATGCGTGAATTTGATGTGATTTTAGGAATTGATTGGTTGACTACCCATCATGCTAAAATTGATTGTTTTCATAAGATTATTAGTTTTCATATTCCTAATCAACCTGTCATGCAAATTCAAGCAACTAAACCATTGAAATCTATAACTGTTATTTCTAGCCATAAAGCCATTCGTTTATTGAAAAACGGATGTCAAGCCTTTTTAGCTCATGTCACTGATTTGAACAAAAATACGTCAAACTTGAATGATATTCCCATTGTTAATGAGTTTCCTGACGTTTTTCCTGAAGAACTTCCTGGCTTACCCCCAAACCGTGAAATTGATTTTTATATTGATCTTGAACCCGGTACCAAGCCCATTTCCAAAGCTCCCTACCGAATGGCTCCCATTGAACTTCAAGAGTTAAAAGTCCAACTACAGGAATTGTTGGATACCGGTTTCATTCGTCCGAGTGCATCACCTTGGGGTGCTCCTGTTCTATTTGTGAAGAAGAAAGACGGGAGTATGAGATTGTGCATTGACTACCGAGAATTGAACCATGTCACCATCAAGAACAGGTACCCGTTACCTCGGATTGATGACATGTTTGATCAATTGCAAGGCGCTCAACATTTCTCAAAGATTGATCTCCGTTCTGGATATCATCAGTTAAAGGTTAAAGCTGAGGACATTCCAAAGACTGCTTTCAGAACTCGTTATGGGCATTATGAGTTCTTAGTCATGCCTTTTGGACTAACTAATGCTCCTGCAGCTTTCATGGACATGATGAACCGGATATTCAAGGAACATTTGGATCATTTTGTGGTTGTCTTTATTGATGACATCCTCATATACTCCAAGAGTCGCGAGGATCATGAACAACACCTGAGATTGATACTACAAAAGCTCCGTGAAAACAAATTATATGCCAAGTTGAAGAAATGTGAGTTCTGGCTTGAGGAGGTCGCGTTTCTTGGGCATGTGATTTCTAGTCAAGGAATATCAGTCGATCCTGCGAAGATTGAAACGGTACTAAATTGGGAACAACCCAAAACAGTAACCGAAGTCCGAAGTTTTCTGGGTCTAGCTGGTTATTATCGGAGATTCGTAGAAGGATTTTCTCGAATAGCCACTCCATTAACGCAGCTTACTCGGAAAAGCACAAAATTCATATGGAGCGAGGAATGCGAGAAAAGTTTCCAAGAACTCAAGAAGAGACTGGTTTCAGCTCCTGTTCTGACCATACCATCAGGATCAGGAGAATTTGTTATCTACAGCGATGCTTCTGGCAAAGGTCTAGGCTGTGTCCTTATGCAACATGGAAAGGTTATAGCCTACGCCTCTCGACAACTCAAAGATTATGAGAAAAATTATCCTACTCATGATCTAGAGTTGGCAGCAGTCGTTTTCGCGTTGAAGATCTGGAGACACTACTTGTACGGAGAAAAAGTGGATATCTATACGGATCATAAAAGTCTCAAGTATTTCTTCACCCAGAAGGAACTCAACATGCGACAACGACGTTGGCTTGAGCTGTTAAAGGATTATGACCACACAATCCAGTATCACCCGGGAAAGGCGAACGTTGTAGCTGACGCTTTGAGCAGAAAATCTTATGCAAGTACAAGTGCACTGCTGACAACACAAAAGTGTATTTTGTACGACTTGCAAAAGATGGAGATAGAGCTAAAGACACCAGGGACCCACTCGAAGATTGCTCACGTGCGAGTAGAACCAACTTTAATCGATAAAATTAAAGCTGCTCAAGCTACCGATCCGGAACTGATAAACATGATAAAGAAAGTACAAGAAGGTGTCATTCCCGAAGCAAGAATCGACGAGAAAGGAATACTTCGAGTCAACTCTCGACTCTGTGTTCCTAACGATCCTGAATTAAAGCATAAAATCATGATGGAGGCACACAACACGCCGTTTGCAATCCACCCAGGAGGTACCAAGATGTATCGAGATCTTCGACATACATTTTGGTGGAACAATATGAAAAGAGAGATTGCGGAGTTTATCTCAAGGTGCCTAACTTGTCAACGTGTCAAGGCAGAACATCAAGTTCCTAAAGGTCCATTACAATCACTTGAAGTTCCCGAATGGAAGTGGGAACACATCAATATGGACTTCGTGACGGGTCTTCCAAAAGTTTCTCAAGGCTTAGATGCAATTTGGGTGATCGTAGATAGATTGACCAAATCTGCTCATTTCTTGCCTATACGAGAAAACTTTTCACTTGAACGTCTTGCCGGTATGTACATAAATGAGATCGTGAGATTGCATGGCATGCCAGTTTCCATAGTTTCTGATCGAGATCCTAGATTCACTTCACGCTTTTGGATCAGTCTACAAAAAGCTATGGGCACTGAACTACGTTTAGTTCTGCATACCATCCTCAAACGGACGGACAATCGGAAAGGACGATCCAGACCCTCGAAGATCTTTTGAGACTTTGTGTATTAGACTTCAAAGGAAGTTGGGATAAGTACTTGTCGTTGGTGGAATTTTCTTACAACAACAGTTACCAAGCAAGCATAGGCATGGCTCCATTCGAGGCATTGTATGGAAGGAAGTGTCGCTCTCCAATATGTTAGAATGAGGTAGGAGAAGCAAAATTGTTGGGACCCGAGTTGGTACGCTTGACGACCGAAAAGATCCAAATGATCCGACAACGAATACAGACCGCACAAGAACGACAAAAGAGTTATGCTGATCTTCATCGGAGAGACGAAAGTTTCAACGTCGGAGATCATGTATTCTTACGTGTTTCTCCATGGAAAGGGGTTACGAGATTCGGAAAGAGAGGAAAGCTCAACCCTCGATTTATTGGCCCATTTGAAATCCTCGATCGAATAGGAACCGTAGCCTACAGACTAGCCCTACCACCAAGTATGTCTCGCATCCATAACGTTTTTCACATATCTATGTTACGTAAATATGTGAAGGACCCAAACCACGTCATTGAGTTAGAACCAGACGTTATAGCAGAGGATTTAACATACGAGGAAGTACCTGTTAAGATCCTGGATAAGAAGGAGCAGATCCTACGCTCAAAGGTTATACCTCAAGTTAAGGTTTTATGGAGGAACCAAGATATTGAGGAAATGACCTGGGAGCTAGAATCTGAGATGAAATCTAAGTATCCTTACCTCTTCGATATGTCAGGTACGTCAATTTCGGGGACGAAATTTCATAAGGAGGGGAGGTTGTAAGACCCCGAATTTTATGAAATACAAAATTTAATTTTTCTTCATATAAATATTTTTTTTAAACAGTAAGTGGTTAAATCGATAAAGTTAAAAGTTAAGGATGTTATGTGCAAATTTTATTTTGTCGGACAATATTCGCTTTGTCGGGGAATATTCGTTTGGTCGGGGAATATTCGTTTGGTCCGACGGCGCCGAAATAATAAATTATTGGTGGACCCCACAACGGAATATTTGTCGGATATAGAAAACGACAGAAGTAACCTTTTTAAATAAAAATAGTCAACGGAACTGTTAAAATACCGGTGATAAAAGAATAGTAGCATACGGTAGTTTATGGTATTTTCTGTAGCACACGGTACTCTACAGTAACACACGGTATTGCATAGTGTCTCATATTATTGGTTTGATAATTGACACCGTAACTGTTACGCATCATTTCATCGATAATTGTCACTGCATAATATTTTATATTATCAATTCAATAATTGTTGTTACACAGTATTTTGCATTATTGATTTAATAATTGTCATTACACTGTATTTTATATCATTGAGTCAATAATTGTTGTTGCACTGTTTTTAAAATTATTGAACCTAATAATTGTCACAGTAACATATGCACAGTAATTCACATTATTGAATCAATAATTGTCATTACACAGTAACGTATGCTTTATTTTACATTATTGTTATCTCTATTATGATGTTATTTAAACAGTTGTATTTCATTAATTTATTGACTTGATATCTAAGAGCTAACTATACTGTATTTATAACAATTAGTCATAATAATTGAATTGATAAAGTTATTTGTTTATAATATAAAGTTAGGTGATTATTAGGTGATATGAAATGAATGGTGTAGATTAAAGTGTGAATTATTGTTGAATAATTGAATTGATTTGTTTATAATATAAAGTTAGGTGATTATTAGGTGATATGAATTGAATGGTGTAGATTAAAGTGTGAATTATTGTTGAATAATTAAATTGATTTGTTTATAATATAAAGTTAGGTGATTATTAGGTGATATGAAATGAATGGTGTAAATTAAAGATAATATAATATTTGAAATGGATGGTGTAGATTAAAAGATGATCTTTAAATGAATGGTTTAGATTAAATGAATGATAAGATTTTTGGCTATAAATAGAAGCCTTAACTTAAGGATTTTTCATAAACTTCCTTACTTGTTCTTTCTTTCTCTCTCTAAATACTTCTTGTGAAAGTTCTCTCTAAGTGTGCTTAAGTCATCTTGAGTATTTGTGAAGATCTATAAGTATACGTGTACTGTTCAAGTTAATCAACCTCATTTAAATCAATATCCAGTCACGTGTTGAGGTAAGGGATACCATCTTTTTCATCTTCCATTATTCAAACATACTATGGTAAGGGATTATCATTATTTGATTCTCGATAATAATATTGTTTCTTCCTTACTCATAAGACGTGCCTTTTATTTCCATGTATTAAATTGTGGGAATAACCTTACGGAGCGAATTGCCGCCTGTTGGTGAATAACCTTTCGTATTCATTCATTATTAATCTCTGAGAATAACCTTACGGAGCGGATTGCCGCCTGTTTGGTGAATAACTCTTTGTACTCAAATTCTATTAAATTGTTGGAATAACCTTACGGAGCGGATTGCCGCCTGTTTGGTGAATAACTCTTTGTACTCAAATTCTATTAAATTGTGGGAATAACCTTACGGAGCGGATTGCCGCCTGTTGGTGAATAACCCTTTGTATTAATTTCCTTCACCTTTTGTTAATCAAACCTGCTACGGTAAGGGATATTATTTTCTTTCATACTCCTAAATCGAAATTTATTATGGAACTATTGTTTCTATAATTCCTGAAAATATTATATGTTCCATAATAGTTGAACTTCATTATTTCAACTGAACCTTCCTATTTACGTGAACCTTCCTATTGAATTGTAACCGTTATTCTGAACTGTGGATCTTGAATATCATTTTTAAATTTCACTCCACATCATGTTGACAATTTGGACATTATTTGAATCTGTACAAAGTAAACTTCCGATACTTATTGTTATCCTATTTCTTCTGTTCATCATTTATATCATTCTAATCATCCAAAAATCAAGCTGTTGTGAATATCTGTGGCCGGGGGCACAGATGTGATATATTTGTTGAACAGATGATAGGTTAAAGGCGATATAATAGGTTAAAGGCGATACATCTGTTCGGTGTCTTTTATGGCACGTGGTGAATGTTCTCTTTGGCCCGTAGTGCAAAGATGAACTGTTGTTTGGTATGATTATGACCAAAGGCTGAATCTGGTATAATCATGACCGTTGGTGCTATATTGAATATCTTTGGCCCGTAGTACAAAGATGAACTGTTGATGTGCATGATTATGATCAGGAACTGTGAATTTGTATTATCTTGACTAATGATATTTCAGATGATAAAAGTTGATGATGTTTTTCCTAAAAAGAGAACCGAGTGGACATTATAGTCTGCATTATTCTTCTAATAGATTACTCATTCCGCTGCTATTATTGATCTGAACGTTGTTTAAGAATTTAACTGCAGTTTTTGATATAAACCTTGTAGTCTATTGTATTCTATCAAGAACTCAACTGTTGAAGACTAATGATAATTTATTCGTCATTATCTTAGTCATGATATTCTTTACTGGGCTATTTGAGCTCACCCTTTCTTTTGTTCCATTGTTTTTCAACAGGAGATGAAAACATAACAGGGTCTAGCCGGGGAATGGAGTGAGGGTCCGAGGAATAGTTATCATAGTCTTCACGTTTTGTAATATAGTGTGGCAATAATAGTGAAGACTTAGTTGTGTATTATTATACACTGTATTGTTGTACGTTGTGCTTTGTTGTAATAATTTTGTTGTAGTATTTTGACGACTCAAGTTTGGGCTGTGTGGGCCCAGATTTGGGGGGCGTCACAATAATCATTGTTTGAGTCTCGAAAAATCCAGATATTATAAGAACAATAGGATTATGAACAAGTATGTTAAACGAATGCTAGAAATGAATGATAAGGCAGGTATTCGGCCAAACAAGAACTTCAATTCAATTCTAGTTGAAGCGGGTGGACATGAAAATGTGTCTTTTTTGATGAAAGATTATTACAACTTTCTCGATAAAATGAGCCGTCTAAGGCTTGGCGAGGGCGATGTTGTGGCAATTCAAAGTTACTTTATGAAAATGCAACCAAACAATGCTGATTTTTTTTATGTGGTTGATTTAGATGATGATGGGAGGTTAAAATATGTGTTTTGGGCGGATGCAAGGAGTAGGGCAGCTTATGAGGAGTTCGGCGATGCTATCACATTTGACACAACATACTTAACAAATAAGTATGATATGTCTTTCGCTTCGTTTGTTGAAGTAAATCACCACGGGCAATCTATTCTTTTGGGTTATAGGTTGATATCGAGTGAGGATGTTCCAACATTCACTTGGCTTTTTAAAGCTTGGCTAACTTGTATGAATGGTCGTGCTCCAAGTGCAATAATTACCGACCAAGATAAAGCTATGAAAAATGCCATTGAAATTGTCTTTCCAGATACACGACATCGTTGGTGCTTATGACATATCATGAAAAAGTTGCCTGAAAAGTTAAAAAGTTATAATCAGTATGAATCGATGAAATATGCAATGCAAATTGTGGTTCATGATTCATTGTCACCTCATGAATTTGATATGCGTTGGGATAATTTCATTGAAAAATTTCAGTTCCAAAAAAATGATTGGTTGAGTGGGTTGTATGGTGAGCGGCACTGCTGGGTCCCTGCATTTCTTAGAAATACTTTTTAGGCGAGAATGTTGACGACCCAAAGAAGTGAGAGCATTAATGCATTCTTCGATGGTTATGTGAACTCAAAAACGACATTTAAACAATTTGTTGAGCAATATGAGAATGCATTAAGAAGCAAGGTAGAGAAAGAGGACCAAGAAGACTTCAACTCTTTCCACAAGCGCATACCTTGTATCACTAGTTTTCCAATGGAGAAGCAGTTTCAAGATATTTACACCACTACAAAATTTAAGGAGTTCCAAAAGGAGTTAACCGGTAAGCTTTATTGTGAGATGGGTGCTAGTAGAGAGGAATGCGGTTGTGTTATGTATGAAATTTTAGAAGATATGATTGGAGAGATGAACCATCGAGCCAAGTTTACTGTTTCGTTTAAAGAAGAGAATTATGATATTAAGTGTAGTTGCCAATTATTTGAGTTTAGAGGAATCTTATGCAGGCATGCTATCACGGTGTTAATTAGCAAGAGAGTTAAAAGTGTACCTGAGAAATACATTCTTCGTAGATGGAGAAAAGATGTGAAGAGGAAGCAGACAAAGGTCAAAATCATATACTCAAACTGGGAATTCAACCATGAAAATCAGCGTTTTGACAAGATGTGTAATGCCTTTTATGAAGTAGCAGACTTGGCAACAAGTAATGAAGATAAGACAAAATTAGTGATGCGTTGGACTAGGTGGATGCTTAATGAATTAAAGAAAGACAATGGAGAATGTGGTAGTAACGAACCAAGTCATGTGGAAATATATAGCCAAGCATCATCACCTATTGACACTATGAATCCCATGACTAAAGAAAACAACAATATTCAAAGTCCCGTGGCAGTTCTTCCATGTGGAAATATATAGCCAAGCATCATCACCTATTGGCATTTTTCATACCTTTATCTTGGTCGGTAATTATTGCGGTTGGAGCACGACCATTCATACAAGTTAGCCAAGCTTTAAAAAGCCAAGTGAATGTTGGAACATCTTCACTCGATATCAACCCACAACCCAAAAGAATAGACTGCCCGTGGTGATTTACTCCAACAAACGGAGTGAAGGGCATGTCATACTTATTTGTTAAGTATGTTGTGTCAAATGTGATAGCATCGCTGAACTCTTCATAAGCTGCCCTACTCCTTGCATCCGCCCAAAACACATTTTTTAACCTCCCATCATCATCTAAATCAAACACATAAAAAAAATCAGCATTGTTTGGTTGCATTTTCATAAAGTAACTTTGAATTGCCATAGCATCGCCCTCACCAAGCCTTAGCCGCCTCATTTTATCGAGAAAGTTGTAACAATCTTTCATCAAAAAAGGCACATTCTCATGTCCACCCGCTTCAACTAGAATTGAATTGAAGTTCTTATTTGGCTGAATACCTGCCTTATCATTCATTTCTAGCCTTCGTTTAACATACTTGTTCATAATCCTATTGTTCTTATAATATCTGGAATATTTTTCGGGACTCAAACAATGATTATGCTCAAGGTTTAGAGACGATACATGCCATTTTCCACTAGAGCACAGGACAATCCTAAATCTAGCCTTGAAATCAGTATGAGAAATTGGACGCATTTTGAAGGCATTTTTTGAATTGCTTTCTGATTTTCCAGAATGAGAGCATGAAACTACCACAAAATTAACCTCCCCGTCTTCATTTTTTCCTGAAGACCTTCTTCTAATTGGGAACCCCTTTTGATTACCATATTTATGACAATAATAAAAAAACTCATCAATAGTATCAAACTCCATTCCTATTTCAGGATCTTTTATTTCCTCATCCTCCACCGCAACCTCAAGATCCATATTCTCTTCAACCATTGGTATACCCTCCATATCATCTTCATCCATGTCATTTGTCCCCCTATTTAAAAATCCATGCGATGTCATTGTGCATCCCTGCAGATTTTTATACAAAATTTGATATCAAGCACTATGATTTACTCAATAATATTATCATATGTTTGGTTACAATCAACCATGGCTATGTTCTTATGATTTTTTCTACATGTATTGTGTCTTCGGAATTAGAGAGAGAGGCAGTGAGAAGAGGGGGAAAAGGTCTCACCTCGAATATGCAAGGATAAAAATACTGTGTCGTCGAAATCTAGAAACGATGGTTGAATTTCCGGTGCTCTGGTGATAAATGTTTTAGAGACAGAGAGACAGAGAGAAGAGGGGGAAAGCCAGCGGGCGAGAAAGGCAGAGAGAAGTGGGTGATAAATGTTTTGAAGAGATAATAAGCAGGAAAGCAGCGGGAAAACCAAAATGAAGCTTATTTGTCTTTTATGAGGGTAACTATTGGGTAAAAAGCTGGGTAAGTCTAGAATTATTGTAAAAAAATAAGGTGGGACCATATTTATATGTTTTGTTTTTTATGCGGGTAAGTGTTGGGTAAATCTCACAGGTAAGTGTAGAAAGGTTCATTGGGAATACAATAAAAGCGCTTCACAATTATTAACCAAGATTTCTTCCAATCGAAGAAAACCAGAGTTTAAGTTTATTTAACAAAAATAAATAAATTAATACATAAAATTGTCATCTATATTTGTTTACTAGTGAGTCATTAACTAGGATGGATAACTGAAAAGTACACCTTACCCACTATACTTGGATAATATGCTACGAATTGATATTTTTATAAATAAAATATAATATTTTTGACAAGAATTCTTTTATATAATTGTTAGATTTATTTATATTTCTACTAAAAAAAAATTGTGAAAATATTGATTTCTCCTAATATTTTGTTATGTTTATTTATTGGAGAAATACTTAACCTTTAAGCCGTTCTAATCTATTATATATACTAAAATGCACTACATAACACCGTTGCTTGACAAGTGGCTTTCTCACAATGAAACGCATGTCTTACATATTTAATACGCTCAATCCTTACTACAATTTTGAGAATTTACTCCACTTTTTGTAATTTTCTAATATTATACCTTTTATATAATTATATCATTCATATACCTTACTTCCTAAATTACTAACCATAATTACCCATTAAATCTGGCTTTTGGAATTTTAAAATATTATATACCATTTATAATATTATATTTTACATTATATCATACATATTATTATTAAATAAATAATAACAAAATTGAGTTGAACCATTAATCCTGCTTTTCGTATTTTATAATATTATACTACACATTATACCTTAAACAAGTAAAAAAATACAATTTACTAACCATTATATACCATTTACAATATTATACCACACACAAATAATAACAAAATTATTTTTATAATGTATGGTATAATCTACACGATCACTACAAATTTAAATTTAATTATGTTCAAACATAATTATTATATCCTAAAAACAAAATCAATACATATCTAAACTGTTTTGATAATCTCAAGTGCTCTGTTAATCTCAATTGCAAAAATATTATCATTACTAATTTATTTATATTATAGCGAAATATTATACCATTTATTTACACTTATATAACAACATTAATTATATTACAACATAATATTATACCATTTATCTCAATCCCACGTTAAATCTAAACTTATGCCACGTGTCGCTCTATGATGAAACATTGCCGAAAATGTTACTCGCAGCTTGCACTTTCAGTGAAACCTTAATACACCCATTTTTTTAATTATTTCATATACACAGAATAATTCACACACATCTTAATTCGATATACATATCACATCTCACAATTGGATATTTCTATATTTTTCTGGCTTTCAAAAATCAGACCATACTCACCATAAAAATAATTATTTTTACATTCAGACTATTCTCACAGACAATAAAATTATTTTAACTCATACAATTCACGCCTATGTATTAAACTTTTAAAAATTAATTTTATCTCACAAAAAAAATAATATTAATTCCATAATTACACAATAAAATATGTAATATTATCCCATCATTGGGCTTTAGAACTTTATTTACAAAAAAAATTCATGCATAATTTAAAAAAAAATTAAATTCCTTAATCAAACAATTTTTTTTTTAATATTATCTCATAAATACAAATCTAAACTGATATTATATCCCAAAATTGCATCAATTCTAAATTGATATTATATTCCATAATTTTATTTTTATATTATCTCAAATTGATTGGTAATTAATCTAAATAATTTTTAATTTTTTTTAACAAAACAAATAATCTCGTCGCAACGCGCGGGGTTGTATCTAGTATTCTCTAAGAACCACTTGATACCAATATGCTTTTATATATAGAATTTTAATAATTTATTACTTCAACGTAGAGCTATAAACGAGTTGGTTATTAACCTGTCAAGCTTTTTGAAGTTTAAAAGTTAAACAATCAAACTTGAGCGAGACTTTTAAAAAGTCTAAAATTTGATCTGCAAACTTAATTATTTCATTTAGTAAACGAGTCGAATAGAGTTTAAGTGAGCTAACAAAGTAAAGTCTAGGCCTAGTTTGTTTAATTTTTTTTAATCATAAAATTGAATATAATTAATTAAAATACTAAATAAGCCAAACTTATTCGAATCAAACATCATAAACAAGTTAAGCTTGAACCAGACATTATATTACTTGCGTTCGATTCATTTCTAAATGAATAAATGCCGAAATGCGTTTGTATGATATGTGTATATATATATATATATATATAGTTTAAAAGTTAAACAATCAAACTTGAGCGAGACTTTTAAAAAGTCTAAAATTTGATCTGCAAACTTAATTATTTCATTTAGTAAACGAGTCGAATAGAGTTTAAGTGAGCTAACAAAGTAAAGTCTAGGCCTAGTTTGTTTAATTTTTTTTAATCATAAAATTGAATATAATTAATTAAAATACTAAATAAGCCAAACTTATTCGAATCAAACATCATAAACAAGTTAAGCTTGAACCAGACATTATATTACTTGCGTTCGATTCATTTCTAAATGAATAAATGCCGAAATGCGTTTGTATGATATGTATATATATATATATATATATATATATATATATATATATATATATATATATATATATATATAGTTTAAAAGTTAAACAATCAAACTTGAGCGAGACTTTTAAAAAGTCTAAAATTTGATCTGCAAACTTAATTATTTCATTTAGTAAACGAGTCGAATAGAGTTTAAGTGAGCTAACAAAGTAAAGTCTAGGCCTAGTTTGTTTAATTTTTTTTAATCATAAAATTGAATATAATTAATTAAAATACTAAATAAGCCAAACTTATTCGAATCAAACATCATAAACAAGTTAAGCTTGAACCAGACATTATATTACTTGCGTTCGATTCATTTCTAAATGAATAAATGCCGAAATGCGTTTGTATGATATGTATATATATATATATATATACATATACATATATATATATATATATATGTATATATATATATATATATATATGTATGTATGTATATTAATTCTTAAATATAATAACATTTTAGTTTGAAATAATAAAATGATAGCAAAATAATTTTTATCAAATTTAAAAATATTATATTATTTTAAATATATATAATAAAATAATTATATTTAAAAATAGGATTATTTTTATACAATATGAAGAAGGTTTATTTTATGGTATTGTGTCACAAAACAATAGTGGAGTAAATCATGTGGCAATAATATTAGGATTTTCTTAATGTGTGTCTTTAAGGTACACAAGTGTGGAAAATAATATATAATATTATTTATTTATATAGACGCATTAAATTTAATGTATAAAAAAATAATATACTAGTGGACCCTATATATTAAATTCAGTATAATTATATAAAAAAATAATTTTTAACAGGTCCCATTTTTTATTTTTTGTATTTAATATGTATTCTTAGAACACATATTAAACGGACCATAATATTATCCCAAAAACAATGAGGATATATAGAGAGAAAATAGTGGGGAGGTTGATTGGTTGAGGCCACGCAAAGAACGTGGTAGTAGTAATGGTACTGTTGTGTTTCTCGGGAAGTTAAAACAACAAACAACTACTTCTGTAAAACAGCAAGGCGGCGCCGTACGGTTTCTCAGCAGGCATTTTCTGCTTGCTAGTTGCTGACCCCACCACTCTCATTTCTCTCTCTCTATATACATGTATATATGGAGAGAGAAAGAGGACGGCAGCATGCTTGAACCCACGTGATATGTGTAGTACTGTAATGTAGTACCATAGTTGGGCATTTATGGATACCACGTGGCCAAAAAGCGTAGCCTTGTCCTAATTTTTTTTTTAATAAATCTACTTACACAAATAATCATCAAACACAAATATTAAATATAAATTATATTATACTATTAAAAAATAAAAATTCACACAAATTTATATCAAATATTTTTTTTTAATAATTAAAATAAAATTTATATTTGATGTTTATTAGTGTAAAGTTATCTACTTTTTTTATAAGTTATCCTTTCCTTTTAACGACGAAGTTAAATTGTAATATCTACCTGGATATACGTAATACTTATAATTTAATTATTTTTTTAATAATATATAATAAATTTTTTTAAAATATTTTTTTCTTGGAATTTTTAAAACTCGAGAGGAAGAAAAAAAATGTAATATGACATTTTCTAGAAGCATTCTTGTTCACCTTTTATACTATATTTTATTGTTGTTCTTAATATTTGATTTTTTAGAAGTATATATGGTTATGTTAAAGAAAATATTTATAATGCAACAATAACATGTCAATTTTTTTGTGGATTTTTATTAAAGCAAGTTGGTCAAAATGGTCGAGTTATTTACCCTCGAGACCCATTTGCTTAAATTCCGGTCTAGAGAGACTTGAACCAATATGCTCAGTATCTCGGATCACTTAATAATGTGACAATTATATAACAGTTACCATTCATATATTTACATCGGAAGTTACAACAGTTATTGGTGATGATGAGGATCGTGTATCATTACTCTGACCATAACCGTTGCACATGCTTGACGATTAGAAGACAACAACGACTATAAAAGGAAAGTTAACAATCCAGGTATAATCTAATGTCAATTCACTTTGCTAAGCACCTCAATTGTTAATATTTCTTAAAAATCGTACTTACTCTCATATCGGAGTTATTCTCCGGCAGTCTAAGTCGTTAAATTCTCGATTACTTTATTGTGCATGTCAAAGCCGTTGACTGTGTTCAAACATTAACAACAGACATATTAATTAATTATTTATATTGTTTTATAAATGATACCTATTTCACAATAAAAGTGGATATGCTTTTGTCAAAATATATAACTCATTATTTGTCCCCTCAAACTTATTCTCTCTCGTAAATCCATAATATTTTTTTTAAAGAAATATATGAGTTTAGTTGATAAAGAATCTAACATGTAAAATTGACACGTGAATGACAATGAAAGAATATGCAAATGCATGAAAAAGTAGAAATAACGAGTGTGATCGATTAAGAAATTGTATACGTTTTGTGCCACATAATAAGGGATAATTCCATCCAATGGCCATGCATGGCTTGAAATGAATCTTAAACAATGCCACCAAAATAAAAGAGATGTCAATTTTTTATGAAGTTGAAATCTATCTATCCTTGTAAATTAATTCTATTCATTTATCTTAGCTACATTAACTGAGATTTCTACGAACAAAATAAAAACTACTATTATTAATTTAAAAACTACTATTATTAATTATGTACAAGTAAATGTGAGGCCATTTGTCTAAATGATTCTAGAATTTCAAGTGTCTTTGGAGAAGAGGAATTAGAACAAAGAAACAATTTTTATTAGAGGAAATATTGTTATGTCCTTTCACATAAAAATATTACGAGTCATTCCAAAAGCATGTATTTCTTATTCATTACATACTTTCTTATGTAAGTTAGTGATTATTATAATTTTAAACGAGATAGTTAGTTGGTGCTAATTATGAAAAATTACATATCTGTAGTTTTGTTTTACAATAATGTTAACTTAAATAATAGCTTTTTAAGTAATATCTTAATTAAAAGTTTTAAGATCGATTGACCTTATCACTTTAAATATAAAATTATTTTGATTTTGATTTAATAATACAACCGTACAGGTACATAGAGTATGAAAAAACAAATTGAGCCATTTGTCACCTCTAGTTGAGGTTTAGGTGCTCATGGTTTGCTAATAGAGTATATATGATGACGAATATGGTTTTCTTTAATTACTAGGTGTGGGAAATGTTATATATTTTTAAATTTGGAAAGTATATAACAAATAAGTTATATATTGTAATTAAAATCAACATATTTAGTACTTCAATCGGCTGGATTTGAAATATTATAATTCTTTGGACAAGATGTATCTAATATAATGATTCGGGTTGAGAAACAATTGAAACAATATAATGATTCAAATTGATAAGACAATTAGATGAACGCACCTTTTCAAAGGAATATATATTTAATATTTGAAAAACGTTTTCAATGATATGTATCTCTTCAAAGAGGTAATAGAAAAAGTTAGCTAAAGTTTTTTTCTTCTTCTTATTTTTTAATAGTTGTTATTTTTGAAGGAGTAAATTTTTTGTTAGTAATCAAGAATTAGTATTTTAATAAGTTTTACGAAATTCACTGGAAAAACAAAAATTGTGAAAGAAAATTAGTAATACATTCCAAATTAAAGTGGATATTTTGTACTACTATATACTCCATGCTCGTTCGTGTTATCTTTTTGATTGTTAATATATTCTTATTATCACTAGAACCAATCGATAAAAACATTTATGAATTTGTTTTTTAAAATTTTAAATTTGCAATCTTTATACAAGGAAGGTTCATGCTATATTTATGAGTTACACACTATGAGTATTTATTCATTTTTAGGTTAATAATCTTTATGGAATCACTCAAATCCTTTAATTGGACCTCTATTATCCCCCTTTCTCCCAAACCACTATCGTTGAGTTGTCTCTAGGGGTGTTCAATTGGTTCGATTTTTTTATCAAATTGATTGATATCGGTACAAGCGGTATTGATTTTTTTCGATACATGTATTTTCGATATTTTTACAATTTTTGGTATCGGTATCAGTATGAAAAAATTGAAATTAATAATATAAATAATTAAATATATAAAAAAAAAATTTTATTAAAAAAATTCATAAATATATAAATTTTCTTTTATTTAAATATTATTTATAATTATATATATTATCATTCAGTACGAATTAAAAAATTGAACCGAAAAATCAGTATCGATAATATATCGAATCAGTACTGAAATCAATAATTCGATACTAATATTGATTCTTAATTTTTTGATAATTTAAAATCAATACTAATTCAATTTTTTTGATATTAATTTAATTTTTTACCGATAAACATCCATAATTATCTCCGTTGATCACAAAGAGTTGCCTGAAGTACCAACGTGGCATTAAGTGGCAGAACCGTAAATTTCCCTGAAAAGAACCGCTCAAATATCAAAGTTGATTCACAGTAAGATAAAAAAATTGAAAAAAGTACATAATCTCCACTTTCCCCGGGGCCAAATCCGTCAAAATAAAACAACCCAGATTTTGGAACAATATCCATCTTAGTTTAACCAAGAATTTTTTTTCATAAATTAACCACGGTTAAAACTTGTTTTATTGTATTCCTTTAAGAGCATCTCCAGCAATAACTTCCTAAACTATATTTAGTTTAGGATTTATTTTTCCGCTCCAGCAGATGGACTAAATATAGTCCATAACTATATTTGATATTCTCAAAAGACTATATCTATGAATGAGATAATCTATGAATTATAAATTTACTAATATTTAAATAGAAAAGTAGAAAGATGATAAGAATTTTGTTGAATTTATTAATTATTTTAATATTTTTATATTATAGTCCATGGGATAATTCATCTGTTGAAATGATGAAATATTAAAAGACATTTACTGATGTCATATAGACTAAATATAGTCCATTAGATAGTCCATCTGTTGAAGATGGCCTAAGCGTCTAACCTAACCCCTATTTAACAGCTCGCTCACACTCTACATCTCCTCACAGCACCCTCTCAATTTCCTCCCTTTTCCAAACTACCCATAACTTCAAATCCTGCAAAAATGTCCTCTGACCAATACTTTTGTTTCTTTCTACGAAATGGGTTTTCCTCCCAATCTGGAAATTTCGAAATTTTCCTTTGTTTGGCTCTTTTCCTAGCTGTTTTTGCCTTCTGGCTTTCCCCCGGTGGCCTTGCTTGGGCTATTTCCAAGGCTAAAACCAGAGCAAAAACTGCCATTCCTGGCCCATCTGGGCTCCCTCTTCTGGGTTCGGTTTTTACTTTTACTGGTTCCTTGACTCACAGAGCTTTAGCACATCTTGCTCAGAGCTTCAAGGCTGTACCATTAATGGCGTTTTCAATTGGGTTTACCCGTTTTGTAATTTCAAGCCAACCCGAGTCCGCAAAAGAGATTCTTAACAGCTCAGCTTTTGCTGACCGACCCGTTAAGGAGTCTGCATATGAACTTTTGTTCCACAGGGCAATGGGTTTTGCACCGTACGGAGAGTATTGGAGGAACCTGAGGAGAATTTCTGCAACCCATTTGTTTAGTCCCAAAAGGGTTGCCCATTTTGGGGATTTTAGGAGAGAGCTTGGGGTGAAAATGGTGGGTGAAATTAAGGGTTTGATGGTGAAAAATGGGGAAGTTGAGGTGAAAAGTGTGCTTCATTTTGGGTCTTTGAACAATGTGATGATGACTGTGTTTGGGAAAAAGTATGAGTTTGGCGAAAATGTTGATGGGTTTGAGTTGGAAGAGTTGGTAAAAGAAGGGTATGAGTTGCTTGGGGTGTTCAACTGGAGTGATCATTTTCCTGTTTTAGGGTGGTTGGATTTTCAAGGAGTGAGAAAGAGGTGCAGGGACTTGGTGGGTAAAGTGAATGTTTTTGTGGGGAAGATAATAAAAGAACACAAACTTAAGAGGGCTGATAATAATATTGAAGGAGTTGATGAGAGCTGCGGGGATTTTGTTGATGTTTTGCTTGATTTGGAGAAAGAGAACAAGCTCAGTGACTCTGATATGATTGCTGTACTATGGGTATTTTTCCTCTTTAATCTTCTCATATGATTATTTTTGGGTTAAATCTTATCTTATTTGAAATTAGTTAATTGCCTTTTATATAACTCTTCTTAGTGGTTATATGTAGGCACACCTTTATTACTCAGCTCTCGTTTCATTGCATTTACTTGGCATTCAATGATTTGTCTTGGTTTTCTTTTTCAGTTATTCATGATAAGTAGAATATGCATATTTATGGATAGAGTAGTTTGTTAATGGCTTTTTTTTACTTGTGTTGTCATTTACTTGGTGGGTATTTTTCTTCTTTAAAGTTTAAAACTTTTCATATTCAAAAGCTGGTTGATGATTTTAGTATGCTCCTTCATTTTTTTCCTATTAAAATAGTTGGTGGCTTTTTGCTGATTTGGTAAGCATGAAGTTAATTTTACGGTAAGTTGAACAATGAATCAATACAATATTGACACATAAGGTCGGAGGTGTTCTCTTTTATGTGTCGGTATTGTATTGGTTCACCGTCTATCTTACCTTGAAATTAACTTCATATTAACCGGATACCTTTTTTGCTAGTTGGAGTATTTACTATGGATAAAAGATATTTTCGGATTTGGTTACTTGCTATTTATTTTATGAGGTTCTGAAACTGTTCAATGGGTATATAAGTGTTTTTTAATGTTTTATTTATTTATTGCTTTTATTCTAGTCTGTTGGTTTCTACCTGGTACTGTTATTATAATTTCTTCTTGGATGTGTATCTTTCGACATTCTCTTTTTATGGTATTCTAAGATATGGAGAATCTGAATATTTATCTCCTTTTAGCTTTTAAGCATAGATTACTGATGTTGCTTTTTGTTATTCTCTTCTGTTTATTATCTTATGACTGATGTTACTTTTTGTTATTCTCTTCTGTTTATTATCTTGTTCCAATTTATCTCTTATTTGGCCATCTCATAATAGGAATTATTAAATGAAGAATAAATTTGAGCTTGTGTAATTTTACAGGAAATGATCTTTAGGGGAACTGATACAGTGGCAATCCTCCTAGAGTGGATTCTTGCAAGAATGGTTCTGCACCCAGAAATTCAGGCCAACGCCCAATCCGAAATCGACAATGTTGTGGGAAAAGGCCAAATGGTATCCTATTCTGACCTCCCAAACCTTCCTTACCTCAATGCTATAGTGAAAGAAACCCTCCGAGTCCATCCACCGGGCCCGCTCCTTTCGTGGGCGCGGCTCGCCATCCACGACATCCATGTCGGCGAGCACTTTATTCCGGCCGGCACGACAGCTATGGTGAACATGTGGGCCATCACACATTCGGAACAATTCTGGCCAGAGCCGGAGAAATTCAAGCCAGAGAGGTTCTTGGAGGAAGATGTGGCAATTATGGGCTCTGACCTTAGGTTGGCCCCATTTGGTGCTGGAAGGAGGGTTTGCCCTGGTAAGGCAATGGGCCTAGCCACAGTCCAGCTATGGTTAGCCCAGTTGCTTCAAAGCTTCAAATGGTCTACTGCTGAAAATGGTGTGGATTTGTCTGAGATCTTGAAACTCTCATTGGAAATGAAACAACCTTTGGTGTGCAAAGCTGTTGCTAGGGTTTCTTGAAGCTTATTATGATATTATGATGAATCTAATCCATGATTTTGGAAGCTTTACATGGGTAGATCAAATATGTTGGTGTTTAATTAAGTATGCTACTATTTTATCTTTTAGGTTCTGTTTGGTAGGAAAATAATGTATCAAGCTAGCTAGAATTGTTGGAGTTTGGCAAAGGCTTTGGTGATGGTGTAAGGACATGTTTGGCTATGGTGTGGTCAGAAAGTTTGTTGTCATGGCAATATGTACACAACTTTTGTTGGATATTATTATATGATATTCGCACTGGATAGTAGTTTGAATGTTGCTGCAGTTATTGGTTTCATTTGTTACTCAAGTGTTCATCAAATTTTAATACTATGCTATATATGATAGGGATGTTGAGGGGAGCCCTCTTAAGAAATCTTTTTTTAATTTTACTTTAATAAGCTTTTGTGTTATGTATCATTCATATATTATGTCAGTCAATTTGGATCATAATCAGCAAGTACTTCGATTTTCAAGCTTTACTTCTGAACAACCGCATTCTTCAGGATTCGTATCATTGAAAAATTACTTGCTAGAAACTTTTTTTTAACTTGGTTTGAGACAGACAGACTGGATAATTAGTTCATTGATTAAATCTTAGAATTTAAAGATTTGCTTGTGATGGCAACATCAAATTCAACTTTTAATGAAAATATGTGAGGCAAATTAGTGAGAATGAGCACCAACAAAAATGAAAACTGAACAAGCCTCACTATTTCATGTAATGCATGCTCAACATTCTCAAATGTGATACCCTATGGCTTCATGTGGGAATCATATGGCAATTTAATTAAATGACCCCATCAATTAAATTAACAAACCAAACCAAATGCCCAAGTAAATAAAAATTACTAAAAGATTTCAGTTTCAATTCTCTTGTTTGGTTGGAATCACATATAGTTATCTTTCATTCTCCCCGGCTTCTTTTATACTTACAAGTTTGATTGGCCATGCTAGCCACGGGCTAGTTTCAGTAGTTTGTATTATTTTTTTTTATAAATATTTAATAATTTTTTATTGACATATATTTATTATTTTTTATTGACATAATACATATATAATATTAATAGTTTGAATTATCACATTCTACCACAATTAAAAGAAATTTAATTATTTTTATTATTGTGATATTAAAAATAAAAAAATAATTGTCAAAAAGGATCTTTTCATATTTCTATATTAAAAATTACAAATTAATTACATTTAATTGATTAAAATTACATATAACTTTTAGTAGTTTGAGAAAAAACCTTTTATATTCTTCCTCTAGTGTCAAGTAGAATTTCGTATCATAATATTTTTAAATAATACTTAAATGTTCTTTAGTACCAAGACAAAACTTTTATTAATTTTTAAACATGAAACTTCAAATTGAATAAAAATATAGTTTCAAATAAAACCCATAAAATCAAATTAGTTTTATACCCACGAAACATAGTTTCATATTGAAACCCCCCCCCCCCCCCCCCCACCCCCACCTTTATTATATATTCTCACTGCAAGTAATTCCAATTTTAACGGAAGTGTGTAGAGAAGCTGTACATACTTCTTTAAGGCTTCCTAATAGTGTGAAATTCTCATCTATTTTCAAATGTGTAATGAACATACATGTAATATTTATTTATTAGTGCATTAGTTTTTGTGCTATTTAGCGTTCATATACATGAATTATATTAAATAAATTTAATATTAATTTTAGTTAATTGAAAAGACTCTTATTGAATTTTCTCAAATGATTCATGTACATAGTTAATAATTATAAGTATTTTATCAATATCAATAAAATGTATTAAATTAAATATAATAATAACCATCCAAGTTAACTCATTAATTAAAATAAGTTAACTCATTTTTATTGATGAGTTAACTTAGATGATAAATCAATTTATCTCATTTCTTGCTTTTATATATAAGAATCGATTCCCTCATGCTTTCTCCTGTATCCCATTTTCGCGTATGAAAATATAAATGACTTTTTTATGGGTTACAAAAGCAAACTAAGATTCTTTAGCTAGCTAAGGGCTGAGACATCTTTCTTTAAGATATATATGATAATTAAATTTTGAGAAACTTAGAAAATGATTGAGGAATAAGAACCTAAGCCCCAACAAATGATATATATATACGGTTCACCTCTTTTGTGGGGATCCAAATCCTTGTTCAAGAATATATGAAGAAGAAGCTTTGCCTGTAAAAAGCTTTTCTACTTTTTTCCCACCTGTAAAGAATTAAAAGATGCACTGGGGATTTGAATATCCAAATAAACACACTACACACAAATATACATCTATATATATTTATCCTAATTATGCAAGTTGCTAGCTTTGGTCCTCTTTTCTTTATTTCTCAGCCACATCAATCTCTAAATATATTCCTTTGCTTTGCTCTTTATAACCTATAGCTTAAATAGGCATACTCCATTTTTTTGTCAAATGTGTAGTCACTGTTAGCCCATATATATATATATATATATATATATATATATATATATAGGATTGTTTCCAATATGAGATATTTTTTTAATGTGACAGTTAGTAAGCAAAGCCTTCTTAAAAACACGATCATTATTAGTGATATTACGATACTTTACATGAGAGAGCGTGACCATTTTAAGAAAAGAGGGTCATGGCAACTTCTAATATACATGCAAGTGATCCTGCCATGATATATTAATTTACATAAGAGTGGTGATCGTGAAAATACATGATCACACATTTAAATGATCATTTATATTATAAGAGAGCGTCACTTGATAAAATGACCCGTATATCAAATAATTCATATATTTCTAGCGTGATTGGATCCAAAATATTTGCAAAGAGCATATACTTGTATACACACAATTCATATATATATAACCGTACGCGAAGGTGTACATTTGTGCATTGGTGATGTTAGCTGGCTATGCATTACCAAAATTCATGGGTGTTTTGGGGGTCTTATTCATCGTGATTCCCAATTTGTTATATGTTTTTACTATACACGTGTAAAGTTATGATATCAATGAATCATATCTTTTCTACACGGAATTTGAAAAATCATTCAATATATTTTAACAGTCCATATATATATATATATATATATATATATTATGAAGAGAATTTTTTAATCCGGTCATGGGCGTCAGCTGTATATATTCTCCATAGATTATTTTTGATCAGTTGCAAAGGGAATGTAAGTTCATGTCTAGGTGCATCAAAAGAAAAAAAAATGATTCTTTGACTACCAATATATTTTTTCCATTTTATTCCACCTTTTTTATAAGGCTTTCTTGTTTATTTCGAATATCATGAATTGTAAATATATACGTGGTTGGTGTGGAACATTTTTGGCTATTTAGGAACTACTCTTTATATATATATATATATATATATATATATATATATATATAGAGAGAGAGAGAGAGAGAGAGAGAGAGAGAGAGAGATAGATAGATAGATAGATAGATCTTAGGTATGATTTGTTCATTTGCCTGCCATTAAATTTCTCTTCAGCTTGCTTTCAAGGCTGCTGCTATTTTTTCTTTTGAGGAATCGTTAGTCTTATTGAACTATATATTCTTTTGGACCAAACAAATTAAATAATTTTAATGCATGGACCAGCTCCAGTTGATTGTAAAATAATCTCCAAGATGATTTGTATCAATTGATTTAATTAGAAAAAAGGTAAAATGGATAGATAAGGAGGTATGCTGGAACTCAAAAAATTCGAGGGGAAAAAAATAAAAGGAAAAGAAATTTCAAAATTTATTGGAGTTAGCTTTCACGACCATATATCCATTTCTTTAGTTATTTTCAAAATTTCCCAATTAATTGATGATAATTATTCTAGTTGCATGTATATAATTTAGTTATTCTCAACGTGAAAATACTCGAGACATGACAAACTTCAAATATGGACATAGATTTACATTATATTGTGATTGTCAATAAACAAGAGTATGCTTTAAGGTTTGCATGGAATTGCAATGAAGTTATTTCTCATCGAGCATGGTACACACACACACACACACACACACACACACACACACACACACACACACATATATATATATATATATATATATATATATATATATATAGTCACTAATAGTTTTACCATGTTAATTAAGATAACATGTGAATTACAGAATTAGTATAGTCCTACATCGTTGTTCGAGTAAGAATTTAAAGGCCTAAAATATACAAGGTTAAATAATTAATTAATTAAAATTAGGAGATTTTCGTTATGGAGTTCCCACAGTTTTGGCCTTTCGAAAATTAAATAGCCACAATAGTACAAGTTTCTTGATCTAATAATAAATGTGCATGTTTGGTTAGATATAGAAAGAAAAAAAAGCCAAAAGTTTAGGAAGATTTGGCGCTTTTTATATATAGTATTCTTCAAATGACGATCTGTTTCGCTATTTATTAGTATAAATCTGAAATATATTCGTTAATTGCCACAAGAGCTAGCGCCACCTTCTGCACCATCATAGTATATTCCCTTTTATTAATTATGATTATGCATGATCGCGATGGTCATTATATTAACATCATTAATTAATTAATTATCTGTAACGAGGGGACCAAAATACGCACTATGTTACTTTAGTTGTCTAGCGTAAACAAGGTTTCATTTAGTGGAATTCCTCCGGACAATAAAACAGCATATAAAATTTTTAGAATAATATGAAATCCATCTCTAGATATCTCACTTTCAAACCAATTAAAAGGAGAGAATAAGTTCATCATCATAAGCAGAATTTTAAAGTGAACTTCCTTTTGGTTATTAAATCAGAATGACAAAGTATTCATGAATATACCGCGATTTTTTCCCATACCAATGCTGTGAGAACAATAATAATGCAGCAGAAAGTGTTCATGATGTCAATCATGGGTCTTAGTGCAAGTTTAGTTGGCATTTAAAAGTTCAAACGGGTTTAAAAATCTTGTTTATCAGTTTACTATAAAGAACTTATTTAATTCATAAACGTAATATTTAAGAATAAAACTACACATCAAAAATAATACAATGCATTTGCAGGCCGAAATTAACACGCCAAATGCTACCGTTGAAAATAATGTTAATTGGTAACCAAAAAAACCTGACATAATTTTGTTTGGTAAGTTGCAATATGTGTAACGAATAACCAGTACATGCTAGCCTCTTACGTTTAAAGGAAAAGTCTAGTCCCTATCTAGCTAGCTAGGGTTAGAAAGAAAGCCTAGCTATACTTAGGTTTAAGCCACATTTGATCAGATCATCACTAGCATAAATAACTCCTTTTTGGCTTTTGAATTTATTAATAGTGTAGTATTTAGGAAGATTTGCCAAGAACATTGTTCCCAAAGCTTACATATGCTTACTAAAGTCATGGTTGATTAGATAATTATGTGCCTAATTCGATCATCATGTTCCTTTCTCATTGCTTCAACATGTTGAAGACATCATTAGAGAACATAAAAATATATAATTGTGCCAACTAGCAACATATATTTGAGTTTTAGGGCTGGAAACAAAGGGAGAGATTTTAATATCATTAGGGTACGTAAAGAAAGTGACCGCAAGTAAATTAACTTTCCTTTTGTTTATTATTTTTCGAGCTCTTGTAAAAAAAGGAAAAAAGAAATGTTATTGCAAATTTTGCTTTAAATGATACATGTGACGCCCCCAAATCTGGGCCCACACAGCCCAAACTTGAGTCGTCAAAATACTACAACAAAATTATTACAACAAAGCACAACGTACAACAATACAGTGTATAATAATACACAACTAAGTCTTCACTATTATTGCCACACTATTTTACAAAACGTGAAGACTATGATAACTATTCCTCGGACCCTCACTCCATTCCCCGGCTAGACCCTGTTATGTTTTCATCTCCTGTTGAAAAACAATGGAACAAAAGAAAGGGTGAGCTCAAATAGCCCAGTAAAGAATATCATGACTAAGATAATGACGAATAAATTATCATTAGTCTTCAACAGTTGAGTTCTTGATAGAATACAATAGACTACAAGGTTTATATCAAAAACTGCAGTTAAATTCTTAAACAACGTTCAGATCAATAATAGCAGCGGAATGAGTAATCTATTAGAAGAATAATGCAGACTATAATGTCCACTCGGTTCTCTTTTTAGGAAAAACATCATCAACTTTTATCATCTGAAATATCATTAGTCAAGATAATACAAATTCACAGTTCCTGATCATAATCATGCACATCAACAGTTCATCTTTGTACTACGGGCCAAAGATATTCAATATAGCACCAACGGTCATGATTATACCAGATTCAGCCTTTGGTCATAATCATACCAAACAACAGTTCATCTTTGCACTACGGGCCAAAGAGAACATTCACCACGTGCCATAAAAGACACCGAACAGATGTATCGCCTTTAACCTATTATATCGCCTTTAACCTATCATTTGTTCAACAAATATATCACATCTGTGCCCCCGGCCACAGATATTCACAACAGCTTGATTTTTGGATGATTAGAATGATATAAATGATGAACAGAAGAAATAGGATAACAATAAGTATCGGAAGTTTACTTTGTACAGATTCAAATAATGTCCAAATTGTCAACATGATGTGGAGTGAAATTTAAAAATGATATTCAAGATCCACAGTTCAGAATAACGGTTACAATTCAATAGGAAGGTTCACGTAAATAGGAAGGTTCAGTTGAAATAATGAAGTTCAACTATTATGGAACATATAATATTTTCAGGAATTATAGAAACAATAGTTCCATAATAAATTTCGATTTAGGAGTATGAAAGAAAATAATATCCCTTACCGTAGCAGGTTTGATTAACAAAAGGTGAAGGAAATTAATACAAAGGGTTATTCACCAACAGGCGGCAATCCGCTCCGTAAGGTTATTCCCACAATTTAATAGAATTTGAGTACAAAGAGTTATTCACCAAACAGGCGGCAATCCGCTCCGTAAGGTTATTCCCACAATTTAATAGAATTTGAGTACAAAGAGTTATTCACCAAACAGGCGGCAATCCGCTCCGTAAGGTTATTCCCACAATTTAATAGAATTTGAGTACAAAGAGTTATTCACCAAACAGGCGGCAATCCGCTCCGTAAGGTTATTCTCAGAGATTAATAATGAATGAATACGAAAGGTTATTCACCAACAGGCGGCAATTCGCTCCGTAAGGTTATTCCCACAATTTAATACATGGAAATAAAAGGCACGTCTTATGAGTAAGGAAGAAACAATATTATTATCGAGAATCAAATAATGATAATCCCTTACCATAGTATGTTTGAATAATGGAAGATGAAAAAGATGGTATCCCTTACCTCAACACGTGACTGGATATTGATTTAAATGAGGTTGATTAACTTGAACAGTACACGTATACTTATAGATCTTCACAAATACTCAAGATGACTTAAGCACACTTAGAGAGAACTTTCACAAGAAGTATTTAGAGAGAGAAAGAAAGAACAAGTAAGGAAGTTTATGAAAAATCCTTAAGTTAAGGCTTCTATTTATAGCCAAAAATCTTATCATTCATTTAATCTAAACCATTCATTTAAAGATCATCTTTTAATCTACACCATCCATTTCAAATATTATATTATCTTTAATCTACACCATTCATTTCATATCACCTAATAATCACCTAACTTTATATTATAAACAAATCAATTTAATTATTCAACAATAATTCACACTTTAATCTACACCATTCAATTCATATCACCTAATAATCACCTAACTTTATATTATAAACAAATCAATTCAATTATTCAACAATAATTCACACTTTAATCTACACCATTCATTTCATATCACCTAATAATCACCTAACTTTATATTATAAACAAATAACTTTATCAATTCAATTATTATGACTAATTGTTATAAATACAGTATAGTTAGCTCTTAGATATCAAGTCAATAAATTAATGAAATACAACTGTTTAAATAACATCATAATAGAGATAACAATAATGTAAAATAAAGCATACGTTACTGTGTAATGACAATTATTGATTCAATAATGTGAATTACTGTGCATATGTTACTGTGACAATTATTAGGTTCAATAATTTTAAAAACAGTGCAACAACAATTATTGACTCAATGATATAAAATACAGTGTAATGACAATTATTAAATCAATAATGCAAAATACTGTGTAACAACAATTATTGAATTGATAATATAAAATATTATGCAGTGACAATTATCGATGAAATGATGCGTAACAGTTACGGTGTCAATTATCAGACCAATAATATGAGACACTATGCAATACCGTGTGTTACTGTAGAGTACCGTGTGCTACAGAAAATACCATAAACTACCGTATGCTACTATTCTTTTATCACCGGTATTTTAACAGTTCCGTTGACTATTTTTATTTAAAAAGGTTACTTCTGTCGTTTTCTATATCCGACAAATATTCCGTTGTGGGGTCCACCAATAATTTATTATTTCGGCGCCGTCGGACCAAACGAATATTCCCCGACCAAACGAATATTCCCCGACAAAGCGAATATTGTCCGACAAAATAAAATTTGCACATAACATCCTTAACTTTTAACTTTATCGATTTAACCACTTACTGTTTAAAAAAAATATTTATATGAAGAAAAATTAAATTTTGTATTTCATAAAATTCGGGGTCTTACAACCTCCCCTCCTTATGAAATTTCGTCCCCGAAATTGACGTACCTGACATATCGAAGAGGTAAGGATACTTAGATTTCATCTCAGATTCTAGCTCCCAGGTCATTTCCTCAGTATCTTGGTTCCTCCATAAAACCTTAACTTGAGGTATAACCTTTGAGCGTAGGATCTGCTCCTTCTTATCCAGGATCTTAACAGGTACTTCCTCGTATGTTAAATCCTCTGCTATAACGTCTGGTTCTAACTCAATGACGTGGTTTGGGTCCTTCACATATTTACGTAACATAGATATGTGAAAAACGTTATGGATGCGAGACATACTTGGTGGTAGGGCTAGTCTGTAGGCTACGGTTCCTATTCGATCGAGGATTTCAAATGGGCCAATAAATCGAGGGTTGAGCTTTCCTCTCTTTCCGAATCTCGTAACCCCTTTCCATGGAGAAACACGTAAGAATACATGATCTCCGACGTTGAAACTTTCGTCTCTCCGATGAAGATCAGCATAACTCTTTTGTCGTTCTTGTGCGGTCTGTATTCGTTGTCGGATCATTTGGATCTTTTCGGTCGTCAAGCGTACCAACTCGGGTCCCAACAATTTTGCTTCTCCTACCTCATTCTAACATATTGGAGAGCGACACTTCCTTCCATACAATGCCTCGAATGGAGCCATGCCTATGCTTGCTTGGTAACTGTTGTTGTAAGAAAATTCCACCAACGGCAAGTACTTATCCCAACTTCCTTTGAAGTCTAATACACAAAGTCTCAAAAGATCTTCGAGGGTCTGGATCGTCCTTTCCGATTGTCCGTCCGTTTGAGGATGGTATGCAGAACTAAAACGTAGTTCAGTGCCCATAGCTTTTTGTAGACTGATCCAAAAGCGTGAAGTGAATCTAGGATCTCGATCAGAAACTATGGAAACTGGCATGCCATGCAATCTCACGATCTCATTTATGTACATACCGGCAAGACGTTCAAGTGAAAAGTTTTCTCGTATAGGCAAGAAATGAGCAGATTTGGTCAATCTATCTACGATCACCCAAATTGCATCTAAGCCTTGAGAAACTTTTGGAAGACCCGTCACGAAGTCCATATTGATGTGTTCCCACTTCCATTCGGGAACTTCAAGTGATTGTAATGGACCTTTAGGAACTTGATGTTCTGCCTTGACACGTTGACAAGTTAGGCACCTTGAGATAAACTCCGCAATCTCTCTTTTCATATTGTTCCACCAAAATGTATGTCGAAGATCTCGATACATCTTGGTACCTCCTGGGTGGATTGCAAACGGCGTGTTGTGTGCCTCCATCATGATTTTATGCTTTAATTCAGGATCGTTAGGAACACAGAGTCGAGAGTTGACTCGAAGTATTCCTTTCTCGTCGATTCTTGCTTCGGGAATGACACCTTCTTGTACTTTCTTTATCATGTTTATCAGTTCCGGATCGGTAGCTTGAGCAGCTTTAATTTTATCGATTAAAGTTGGTTCTACTCGCACGTGAGCAATCTTCGAGTGGGTCCCTGGTGTCTTTAGCTCTATCTCCATCTTTTGCAAGTCGTACAAAATACACTTTTGTGTTGTCAGCAGTGCACTTGTACTTGCATAAGATTTTCTGCTCAAAGCGTCAGCTACAACGTTCGCCTTTCCCGGGTGATACTGGATTGTGTGGTCATAATCCTTTAACAGCTCAAGCCAACGTCGTTGTCGCATGTTGAGTTCCTTCTGAGTGAAGAAATACTTGAGACTTTTATGATCCGTATAGATATCCACTTTTTCTCCGTACAAGTAGTGTCTCCAGATCTTCAACGCGAAAACGACTGCTGCCAACTCTAGATCATGAGTAGGATAATTTTTCTCATAATCTTTGAGTTGTCGAGAGGCGTAGGCTATAACCTTTCCATGTTGCATAAGGACACAGCCTAGACCTTTGCCAGAAGCATCGCTGTAGATAACAAATTCTCCTGATCCTGATGGTATGGTCAGAACAGGAGCTGAAACCAGTCTCTTCTTGAGTTCTTGGAAACTTTTCTCGCATTCCTCGCTCCATATGAATTTTGTGCTTTTCCGAGTAAGCTGCGTTAATGGAGTGGCTATTCGAGAAAATCCTTCTACGAATCTCCGATAATAACCAGCTAGACCCAGAAAACTTCGGACTTCGGTTACTGTTTTGGGTTGTTCCCAATTTAGTACCGTTTCAATCTTCGCAAGATCGACTGATATTCCTTGACTAGAAATCACATGCCCAAGAAACGCGACCTCCTCAAGCCAGAACTCACATTTCTTCAACTTGGCATATAATTTGTTTTCACGGAGCTTTTGTAGTATCAATCTCAGGTGTTGTTCATGATCCTCGCGACTCTTGGAGTATATGAGGATGTCATCAATAAAGACAACCACAAAATGATCCAAATGTTCCTTGAATATCCGGTTCATCATGTCCATGAAAGTTGCAGGAGCATTAGTTAGTCCAAAAGGCATGACTAAGAACTCATAATGCCCATAACGAGTTCTGAAAGCAGTATTTGGAATGTCCTCAGCTTTAACCTTTAACTGATGATATCCAGAACGGAGATCAATCTTTGAGAAATGTTGAGCGCCTTGCAATTGATCAAACATGTCATCAATCCGAGGTAACGGGTACCTGTTCTTAATGGTGACATGGTTCAATTCTCGGTAGTCAATGCACAATCTCATACTCCCGTCTTTCTTCTTCACAAATAGAACAGGAGCACCCCAAGGTGATGCACTCGGACGAATGAAACCGGTATCCAACAATTCCTGTAGTTGGACTTTTAACTCTTGAAGTTCAATGGGAGCCATTCGGTAGGGAGCTTTGGAAATGGGCTTGGTACCGGGTTCAAGATCAATATAAGAATCAATTTCACGGTTTGGGGGTAAGCCAGGAAGTTCTTCAGGAAAAACGTCAGGAAACTCATTAACAATGGGAATATCATTCAAGTTTGATGTATTTTTGTTCAAATCAGTGACATGAGCTAAAAAGGCTTGACATCCGTTTTTCAATAAACGAATGACTTTATGGCTAGAAATAACAGTTATAGATTTCAATGGTTTAGTTGCTTGAATTTGCATGACAGGTTGATTAGGAATATGAAAACTAATAATCTTATGAAAACAATCAATTTTAGCATGATGGGTAGTCAACCAATCAATTCCTAAAATCACATCAAATTCACGCATCTCCAAAGAAATAAGGTCAACAAGTAATGTGAGGTTGTTGATTTGAACTAGGCAAGATTTATAGATAGTAAATGTAATAGGTATTTCTCCCAATGAGGTTTCAACTGATAAGACAAGATTTAAGTTTTCAATAGTCAAATTTAAACGTTGAGTACATATAGGTGAGATAAAAGAGTGGATAGAGCCAGTATCTAATATGGCATAGACTTCACGAGAATTTATGAATAGCTTACCGGTTATCACCTCATTCGGTTTCTTGACTGTTATCGTCAAATCGAATCCTGAATACTTCATTCGGATCTTCACGTATTTCAACCATGGGAATACCACTGAATAATTTTCTAGCAAACTGTTTCTCGGGTTCATCAACTTCATCAGTAGTAAGGTACCAATGATTTCCATTAAAATAGTATTTTCGATAGACTGCAGTTTCCACGATAGTGACTAACTTAACCTGAATTCCTCTAAATTGTAACGCCCAAAAGTATAGAAACATCATTTTTAAATAATCTTGAAAATCATAGCTGGAACACCATAAATCCCAAAGACTAATATGAAAAGTCCATATATTCTGATCCTTTGTAATAGAGCATAACCATGTGATATCACTCTCCCAATTAGTGAGTAAATTAAAGGCAATAATTTCCGCAAGTTCGTTACTTCCTTTAATTGCTTCTAAGAATGGATCTGGAACGACTGTAGCAGAGCTTTCACCTTCATCCTTACTGGATAGAACACGCATAATTTTTGCCTTAGGCAAATGATTCAACTCTGAGTTTGAAAGAAGATTATTCGTCGCCTCTTGTTTTGCAGCTACATTTGTTTCGGTAATTTCATAGTTAACCTCTTGATTTTCAGATGCCATACCTAACTGTGGTCACAAAATAAATGTTAGTTCAAATAAACTGACTCATCACTTCATGTTCCTACATTCAAATCGACTCATTAGATAATAAAATCTATTTTAGGTAGGACACACTAGTGACTGATTCTATTCGTCTCTCCCCTCCTAGTTCTAACCCCAGATCTCCATTAAAGACCATATCCCTAAGCTCTGATGCCAACTGTGACGCCCCCAAATCTGGGCCCACACAGCCCAAACTTGAGTCGTCAAAATACTACAACAAAATTATTACAACAAAGCACAACGTACAACAATACAGTGTATAATAATACACAACTAAGTCTTCACTATTATTGCCACACTATTTTACAAAACGTGAAGACTATGATAACTATTCCTCGGACCCTCACTCCATTCCCCGGCTAGACCCTGTTATGTTTTCATCTCCTGTTGAAAAACAATGGAACAAAAGAAAGGGTGAGCTCAAATAGCCCAGTAAAGAATATCATGACTAAGATAATGACGAATAAATTATCATTAGTCTTCAACAGTTGAGTTCTTGATAGAATACAATAGACTACAAGGTTTATATCAAAAACTGCAGTTAAATTCTTAAACAACGTTCAGATCAATAATAGCAGCGGAATGAGTAATCTATTAGAAGAATAATGCAGACTATAATGTCCACTCGGTTCTCTTTTTAGGAAAAACATCATCAACTTTTATCATCTGAAATATCATTAGTCAAGATAATACAAATTCACAGTTCCTGATCATAATCATGCACATCAACAGTTCATCTTTGTACTACGGGCCAAAGATATTCAATATAGCACCAACGGTCATGATTATACCAGATTCAGCCTTTGGTCATAATCATACCAAACAACAGTTCATCTTTGCACTACGGGCCAAAGAGAACATTCACCACGTGCCATAAAAGACACCGAACAGATGTATCGCCTTTAACCTATTATATCGCCTTTAACCTATCATCTGTTCAACAAATATATCACATCTGTGCCCCCGGCCACAGATATTCACAACAGCTTGATTTTTGGATGATTAGAATGATATAAATGATGAACAGAAGAAATAGGATAACAATAAGTATCGGAAGTTTACTTTGTACAGATTCAAATAATGTCCAAATTGTCAACATGATGTGGAGTGAAATTTAAAAATGATATTCAAGATCCACAGTTCAGAATAACGGTTACAATTCAATAGGAAGGTTCACGTAAATAGGAAGGTTCAGTTGAAATAATGAAGTTCAACTATTATGGAACATATAATATTTTCAGGAATTATAGAAACAATAGTTCCATAATAAATTTCGATTTAGGAGTATGAAAGAAAATAATATCCCTTACCGTAGCAGGTTTGATTAACAAAAGGTGAAGGAAATTAATACAAAGGGTTATTCACCAACAGGCGGCAATCCGCTCCGTAAGGTTATTCCCACAATTTAATAGAATTTGAGTACAAAGAGTTATTCACCAAACAGGCGGCAATTCGCTCCGTAAGGTTATTCCCACAATTTAATAGAATTTGAGTACAAAGAGTTATTCACCAAACAGGCGGCAATCCGCTCCGTAAGGTTATTCCCACAATTTAATAGAATTTGAGTACAAAGAGTTATTCACCAAACAGGCGGCAATCCGCTCCGTAAGGTTATTCTCAGAGATTAATAATGAATGAATACGAAAGGTTATTCACCAACAGGCGGCAATTCGCTCCGTAAGGTTATTCCCACAATTTAATACATGGAAATAAAAGGCACGTCTTATGAGTAAGGAAGAAACAATATTATTATCGAGAATCAAATAATGATAATCCCTTACCATAGTATGTTTGAATAATGGAAGATGAAAAAGATGGTATCCCTTACCTCAACACGTGACTGGATATTGATTTAAATGAGGTTGATTAACTTGAACAGTACACGTATACTTATAGATCTTCACAAATACTCAAGATGACTTAAGCACACTTAGAGAGAACTTTCACAAGAAGTATTTAGAGAGAGAAAGAAAGAACAAGTAAGGAAGTTTATGAAAAATCCTTAAGTTAAGGCTTCTATTTATAGCCAAAAATCTTATCATTCATTTAATCTAAACCATTCATTTAAAGATCATCTTTTAATCTACACCATCCATTTCAAATATTATATTATCTTTAATCTACACCATTCATTTCATATCACCTAATAATCACCTAACTTTATATTATAAACAAATCAATTTAATTATTCAACAATAATTCACACTTTAATCTACACCATTCATTTCATATCACCTAATAATCACCTAACTTTATATTATAAACAAATCAATTCAATTATTCAACAATAATTCACACTTTAATCTACACCATTCATTTCATATCACCTAATAATCACCTAACTTTATATTATAAACAAATAACTTTATCAATTCAATTATTATGACTAATTGTTATAAATACAGTATAGTTAGCTCTTAGATATCAAGTCAATAAATTAATGAAATACAACTGTTTAAATAACATCATAATAGAGATAACAATAATGTAAAATAAAGCATACGTTACTGTGTAATGACAATTATTGATTCAATAATGTGAATTACTGTGCATATGTTACTGTGACAATTATTAGGTTCAATAATTTTAAAAACAGTGCAACAACAATTATTGACTCAATGATATAAAATACAGTGTAATGACAATTATTAAATCAATAATGCAAAATACTGTGTAACAACAATTATTGAATTGATAATATAAAATATTATGCAGTGACAATTATCGATGAAATGATGCGTAACAGTTACGGTGTCAATTATCAGACCAATAATATGAGACACTATGCAATACCGTGTGTTACTGTAGAGTACCGTGTGCTACAGAAAATACCATAAACTACCGTATGCTACTATTCTTTTATCACCGGTATTTTAACAGTTCTGTTGACTATTTTTATTTAAAAAGGTTACTTCTGTCGTTTTCTATATCCGACAAATATTCCGTTGTGGGGTCCACCAATAATTTATTATTTCGGCGCCGTCGGACCAAACGAATATTCCCCGACCAAACGAATATTCCCCGACAAAGCGAATATTGTCCGACAAAATAAAATTTGCACATAACATCCTTAACTTTTAACTTTATCGATTTAACCACTTACTGTTTAAAAAAAATATTTATATGAAGAAAAATTAAATTTTGTATTTCATAAAATTCGGGGTCATATCATAAAAAGTACACCATTGAAGGAAAAACATGCAAGTCTACTAAGGTCATAGTTCTATATATCTTATTGATGTTGTTTATATATCTCCATTAGTTCATTGTTATATGTTTTTATTCTGATCTTAGAACCTTAATTCAACTATCAATGAGAAGTTTTACATATCTGGTATGAAACGGGAACTACGAGCGAATAGAACATACTTCAAAGGTATCAAAATCGTAATAAATGCATGAATACAATTGGTTGTTACATAAGCAAGGTGTCTAGTAAAGTGAAAGGGATGACTGGAAATATTCTTTTTAAGTTTAATTACATTATAACTAATGGCCAAGATAACAACTTAATTTGGTACATTAATTTTGAAAGCGTACTATTTTAAAACGGGAAGTCCTAATCAAATAATCAAATCGAGTACATGTTTATTAATATCTGGGGAAGTACAACACATATTGGAATAGAAACAATGTGCTACCTTTTAATAGAACATATATACTTCCAACAATACCAATTAAATTTGTTCTTCTTATTAGACTTTTGAAATAAACCCCCCCTCATAATCCTGTCTTGGTGGATAAGGCTCCAAATCATGAGTCCTGTCTTGGTGGATAAGGCTCCAAACCATGAGGGTGCATGGAGAGATATAGAGTTAAAGGACAAGAAGAAGTACAAGCCTGCCATATATGTGCATTTTTTGGTTGTTGAAACACATTTGTTATGATGATTTCATTAGGCCACCTACTAGAAATGTACATGATTTTGTTGCTTTAATATGATGTGCAGATTTGTTGAAATATATTGTTTTTAATTTAGTTTTTAGTTGAGAGATCTAACAATGCATTCTGTGTACTTGAAGTGTTAAAATCATAACTTCTATCTATTTTCTTATCATTCATAGATCTATAATATCCGGTTAGTTATTGAATATATTTATATTTGTTAACAGCATCTAAAAGATTGAGAGATTGGTGGAAACTAAACTTTCAAACAAAAAATTTATGATAATATTTCAGTTAAATTTATCAGTAACTATCATTTATGAATTTTATTTTTATTGCAGGATTGAAAATACTATTCTTAAGTTTGATATATAAGGAAAAATATTAAGGGTGATTTCTAAATTGTTATAGATTAGGAAGATTTATCATATTTCAGTTTTTTTTTATTGTTAGATGCATGTTAGAGATTGTTTGTAACAATTAGATCTTTCCATGCCAAACATATCAGAAATAAAGTTTCACATGGGTTACTTCTCAAAAATCTCATCTGTTACTAATAACTAGCGGATGAATGGAGTACGTTATTTACTAATAATTACAAATGTAAACAAAATTAATTATAAATTTACCATTATCCGTTATTATTAATTAGTAGTGGATGTATTTGTCTATTTTTAAAAAATGACAGTCGTCATGTATGATACAAGAACTGAACATGAAGCACAACACTCGAAATGTATCTATGGTAATGATGTTAATTTGAGCTAATTTAGTTACAAGTTTGCTATCTTAAGCTACTAATTAACTAACCGCTTCAATTCATTACAGTTCTAGACTTGTTCTCTCATAAAATGGTAATCCATCACAGTTGCACTGATAATGTAAATTTTTTGACATAAATATCCACGAATATACACCAATTTTTCACTAATAATGTAACAGAAAGTGTTCAATATATGTTTGTGAATATAAATATATGAACAAGTACCAATGCCTGCTAGTCTCTAATGCTTAATGAAAAAGCTTATATAATTAGGTCTAAGCAGCCTGTAACGCTTATATAATTAGGTCTAAGCAGTAATCAAATCATCACTAGCATAAATTAAACGAGTCCTTTTTGGGTTTTAAATTTATAAACCATATGAATAGAATACTAAGGAAGATTTTCCAATTAAAAACATTGCTCTTAAAACTCACAACAAATGCTTCCTAGCTACTAGACTCATGGTTTTGATATATATATATATATGCACACATACCAATTGCTCTCATCATATCCCTTTGTTGGGTGCTTTTCCCACATGTTTTAAGATATCATTATATAGAGAATTTGTTAGTGTTTAAATTAATTTGAACGACTGTTTTTAAGATTGATTTGTGCCCACAAGGGCCTAATCACCATAATGATTTGTAGTCTAAAGGGCATTACAAATACCCCTTTTAATTCTGTAGTGCCTTATGCCCGAGTCGATATGAGATGATGACCGTGATCATGCAGGACGGACGCAGGTTTTATGTTTAGTGGGGGCTTTGTACAATATAAATAATAAAAAATATAAAAAATTAATATAAATTTAACAATTAAATATTGCAAATCACTAAATATAAGAGTATTTTTCTATTATTTAACACAAAAAAAAAATGTTTTTATCATTTATTTATTGGGATCATGCCTAATTCTTTGTGTAAAATGGATAAACTTCATTCTCATTTAGATAAAAACCAATAAAATAGTAGTCAATATATAAATCTAGTGGGGGCCATGAATAAAAATGTAAATATACTACAGAAGAAAAAAAAACTAGTTAAGGCGGCAGCCCCCACTTGACTACCCTAGTTCCGTTCATGTGATCACGATTACATTTTATTACTACAATGGTGATCTTTTATATATATATATATATATATATATATATATATATATATATATATATATATTGTGTTCTTTGGATGAAACTACAACCAAAGTAACTAATAAGGATCTAGCGGTTCATCAAGGTTTTGGGCACACCATGAGAGTATCGAGAGAAATAAAGAGTCCTCAAAGGGGTGATTTCGATATATATATATATATATTGCTTTTAATTTATTTTTAAGTTGAGATATCTAACAGTTGTCTTTGTATTTGCGTTTTGTTTTACTTTGAAAGGTCTAAATAATAACATATGCAAATATTATTTATTTATTTGTATTTATAATTTATAAATGATAATATAAAGTTTAATATTCAACACAAAATATAGAGATTGGTGGAAACTAAAACTAATCCAAATTTATTTTTTACATATATATATATATATATATATATATATATATATATATATATATATATTATAATTTAATTAGGGATTTATAAATACTTTATATACTACACGATAATTATATGCAATACTCTTTACTATTATTGGAAATATTTCAATTAGGAATTGATAAATGCTCCAAGTAAGTATAGCACTAATATCCTAAGCACCCTACCCACCGGGTAAAACTCTAACTAGCATGCATGGTTAATGGGAAAGTTCTTCACCCTAACCACCGAGTAAAACTTTAACTAGTATGCATGGTTAATGGGAAAGCTTTTTCTGAAGGGATAATTGAAGGGATAATTGCATGGTTAATGGGAAAGCTTTTTCTGAAGGGATAATTGATAAGTGCAAAATATAGTATGTGTCCAATCCCAATCACGGCTACAAGAATCTGGTCAAGGTTCTCTTTAGTCTGACAATCTGACTGACATTTTTGAATCATGAATGAATGAATACATGGTTTTAAAAGGTACGATGGTTAAAGATTAGATGTTTTTTTTGGCCAATAAAATTTGCAAAGTTAAAGTATTTTGAATGATCTGAAATGAAAGATCAAAAAAAGACAATTTAGACGTTTACAATGATACAGTATAACTTTAATATACTTATATATGTTACATTATCAAGTTTGGATATACAACACCTTAAAAATGATATTTCAATTTTTAATCAAATGACAAAAATATGAAAAATAAAAAGAAAGAAAGAAAACATTTTCAACAATAACATGAAAATAAAATAAAATTATGGATTACATGAAAATTTACAGAATCTCTAATTTTTCATATTTTCATCATTATACAGTTGGATTTAAAAGAAAACATTAATAAAATGTCAGTACATGGATTCCGCTCCCCATAGATTAATTGTATAATTGAATTTATCATGGGTATATCAAAGACTAGCTTTTCTTGGTTGAAGTCCCATCCGAACAAACTTCAAAAGCCTGGTTATGTTATAGAGTCAAAGGACTAGAAGAAGTAACCGTAATTCCAAAAAGATAACTGTAATTTTGTTTACAATTTATAGTCCTATTCAAGGTTTCATATTTCTAAAGTTAAAAAAAACATATCAGCGTATGGATATGTTCCACGATTTTTAATGAATAATAATGTAACAGAAAGTGTGTGTTTCTTTTTGTTTTTTGGACATGCACAAAGAGTGTTCAATATAAATGCCAATGTTTGTGAATATAAATATATGAACTAGATAGTACAATGCATGCTAGCTGTCCAATGTATGCCTATGTAATTAGGTTTAAGCCAGCATTTGATCAAATCATCAATAGCATAAACATCCTTTTTGGGATTTAATTAAATTTATAAAATTTATGAACAGAATACTACTAGACTTATGGTTGATTAATTAGATACTCATACTGCCATTGTCTTATTCCTTTGTTGGGTACTATAATGAGAATCTGTCACTGTTTAAATTAATTTCAATTACTACAACATGCCTAGCTCTTATGCCTCTATCAATATGAGATGATGATGATTGCGATCGTGATGACATTTTATATATAACTACAATGGTGATCATTTTTATAGTAAAGGTGGCGTGTTTACCGATTGGCCAAACGTAATTAATCCAGGTTATTCTTCTCTTTATATATGTTGTTTATCCATCTCCATTAATATATATATATATATATATATATATATATATATATATATATATATATATATATATAAAGAGTGCATGGAATTATTGGAGAGAAAAAGAGTACTCAAAGGGCCACGAAGTACAATAATCATGCTATATGTATTATTCTTTGGTTGTTAGAACATACTTATTGATGATTAGTTAGGCCACCTAGCATATGATCTGCAGTTTGAAATATAATTGCACGCTAAAATATTCTTCTTTATTTGAGATCTAATCTTTGTCTATATACAGTTTTATTTGCGCTGCTAGTAGGTGGGTGTTGATAATTTTAAAATTTGAACCCCAAATTTATCTAAGAGCTATTTACAAAAACAAGTTATCTCCTTTCAAAGCCATCATTCTAAAAAAAATTACTTCTAAACAATTTTGATGTGCAACTGATTTTATACATATTTTTTTACATAAATTGGGGTTATAATAAATCCTAACCTTCATCATTAAAATTAAACTTAACTATTCTTTATAACCTTAAATTTAATTACTTTTATATGTTTTTGACTATGCTTATATTTGGACTTAAAAATTGAATTCAAAAAATGGAGAAATTGGTGAAAACTAAATATTTATGAAGATATAGAAGACCGAGTTAAACATGCCATCCATAGAAAACCTTTTATTACCAAGAGCAAAGTTCTATTTGTATTCAATATCATCAATTGAATATTACATGATTTCAGCAAATGAATGGTTGCCCATCACAATTTTTTACCACCAAATTATGGTTGAAATTAATGCTGGTTTTGGATGTATAAATGAGTGACTGCCAATTTACCAGAAATATCTTTAAAATGGAAGTATGCTTGACATTATGTAAAATACAACACACATCAGCTTGTATTCAATTTCGGATGGTGCAATTCGGGTACCAACCCAACTCAAACATTGGAGATTTTGAAGGAATCAACGACGGTGTGCAATCTGTCTTTCATCTTCTCCCATCTCCTCTCATTGGCCCCCGTAGTCGGAGCGTAAAACTTTCCTGAAAACAAACTCAGCTTTAAAATGCTCCACTGCTCGCAGACAAAGTATTTATTTTCTTTCAAAATTTGAGAAAATATACATACATAGTCGTAGTTGGTATTGGACAAAAGTATTGTTACTGGAATCTCTAAATTATGTCATTTTGTCTTTATATAATTTCAAGTGAAGGGCATGTTCATGGATAAGCTCCATACCATTCCCAATACAAATTGTACTGATAGCATGACGAGTAAAGTTAGGGGCTTGAGCAACGAACTCGAATGTGTAATAAGCTTTTCCATCAACATCATGCTGTAACATAATAACAGGAGGACTAACAAATAAATCTGACGTACATACATCAACTTATATCAGCATATATGCATGCATGGGTCAAGTTACGGCTATTGAATGGGCATATTGCTGATAGATAAAATGTGAACCCATAAAACACAAGCTTCAATGTTTTCATAAGTCATAATTAACCAAACAAAAGAAGTACGGATTAAGCAATTTATTTGCGTGAGTAGTTTTTACTGCTCTAGGCATCCCACTGTAGCATCTGAAGTTATATTAGATAATAACGTTGCAAAATTTTATTAAAAAGGAGCTAATAACCAGAATAGTCAGATATATGTTAACACTTTACACACACTGACTCAGAAAAGATTTGCAAATAACATATTTATGCTGTAAGTCACAGGTCATCTGTAGCATTTGTCTAAAGTTAAATGGTAGTTTTGGTTCATTTTGGGATTTAACTATTCAAAAACATTATAATCAAATAAATGTCGCAGAATCCTCTGCTTAGTGTATGATCACAAAATTTCTCGGTTAGTCATATATGTGGCTGTATTAAAAGTACTTGGGTATACTCTCTCAATAAATTATCACAACTCTTGAACTTTGGGGGAGGTAAAACAGGGAGTATTATTTTTCTTTCAAATACTATGAACTATATAAACTTCACCCTCAACCAATCAGAAGCTCACAACAAGTATTGCCATAATAAAGAAGAAAATATAGAATTCTCACCTCTGCTGCGTCAATTAGCTTAGTCTTTTGGGAGGGAGGAGCCAAGACCTTTTTGATTAATGCTTCAGCAACCTGAAACCAAATAATGTTTCATACTGAACTTATGTTTGTCATATAAGATTCAGCATTCTTACTAAATCCTGGTTCACATAATAACAGCAGGAACCAACGCCATTCACAGAAAATTTCAATTATAACAGGAAATAATTGAAGGAAGAAAGAAAGAGGAAATCTAGAAAAAGCTGTTGAATATACCTAAACTCTGTCAAAAATACTGTACGCAATATAAAGTAGGGAATATGTAGCAAATTAACCTCTTTTGGCGAGCCAAGCTCATGAATGTCCTCTTTGCTTGTAGGAAAAACATTTACACTGACATTTTCTAACGGTTCAATAACGTCTTTGAATACTTTGTCTTGTCCTTCAATGACTATTTCCTGGATTAAATATAGACAGACAAAAAGAAAGAGCAAGTAAAGAGGATAAAAAAGTATATTACAGCATCATTTATCGACACATTAAATGGATAAGTTGCTGAATAAACGAGAGAAACTATACAAAGACATACTGAATAAAGAATCTAAACTGTAGCAATGCATACCTGCCACCCAAACGGATAGACAAAGGAGTACCCATCCTTATTGTCCGTGACACCCAGAAATCCCTTTATAGTTTCTGCAGCAACTGAGCCATATCAAGGGTGTAGTCTTAGGATATCAGCCATGACTACCGACAAAATCAATTCACTGCTCAACTGGTAAGCATGCCTCAAATTCCTTTCATTGAAAACTAGGCATGCCTTAAATGCTTCTTTAATAAATAATAGAAGTTCACATGAAGAGGAGAGGGCAAACAGAAACTTCAAAAAAGGAACTTTGTGCTACTGACACTTTCTAGAAGAAGAGGATTACGTACATGATATTGATGTCTGGTCTGATGACAAAAACCAATGGACTGCTATTGCCCCACAGGAAAGCAAGTGGCGCCTCCCAGGTTTATCTGAAGGAAATAATCCAGTGGTAATATGATATCATTAGCAAGCTTTAGTTGTAAACTTAACGGACAGAGAAGTTCGTTGTAGGCTCACAAAAAAGGTTAAAATCATATTTTTGTCATGCAATTCAACGACAGATATGTAGCTTATCCTGTTATGCAGCAAACCTAAAGAAAATATCTATCAGATTATTCAGATAGCTAAGCACGTCGTACCAAAACTGTACAGATAGATTGCACCTACAATAAATTCAAATTCATTTTGTTATATGAACCATAAATTCCACAACTGCATACTTTTTATCCAAATGAAACGAAGGGCATGAAGTATATTTCCACCTTGCTGACAGGAAGTTGAAGCTGCTGCTGATACTTGCTCTGCTTTGACTGGAAGTGGAACACCTCTTTGAACTTGTCCACGCCTATATAACCCTAGCTGATGCATAAATCCAACTTATATAAACATAAGTAGAAGAATGAATATAACTTAACAGAATAAAAAGAAAACGAGAAATATATGATAATAACGAGTTATGTTACAACATGGAGAAAAGCATGAGGATTGAGAACCTGAGTAGATGAGCTCTGCAACAATATCAGATGGATTGAAGGTGATTGTTGCAGAGACACCATTTCTTTCTGCTCTCTATACAATAGAAAATAAGGAACATTGATTTAGGTCCTGCAGAGTTAGATTGGAGCATGGAACAACAAGATATCTTTATCCATTATGTTTCTTAACAAGATATCTTTATCGATTATGTTTCTTAGCGACAAGAGATTCAGTTCTGGGACTGTTTACATTGGCTTTCTTGGATGTGATAATGTTATTATATGCAAAAAATTAAGCTTTTGATGTTTGGATTCATTTATTTGGTCCAAGTAATCCTATTTTGGTAAAATTGTGAAATAGTGAGGAAAGGAGAGTTGCTTTTTCACATTTTTAGAATGTAGAATAGTTGGTTAAGTTTTTTAGGATCCATTCTCCAATAGCTTAAAATCTTTATACCGATTAAACTTTAAGAAATTTGAATTCAACTTACTGCTAGCATCCGACTAAAATCACTAACAACCAAGCCCATACTTTGGGAACACCAAATGATACCTGTAAAGTGCAACCTCAAGCTGAAAAAATAACCTAATTGAAAGAGTTTTAACACGTGATTCATATACTTCATTATATAGTGCTTCTGTGAGCCTCACGCAGCAAATTATGCAAGTAACTTCAAATGAATAACATCGCCAATATTAACAGAAGCTAAGAAGGCTTATATAGAACCCAAAGGGGGGACTAATCACCTAAATATAGACAAATTAAGGTAACAATCAAACTCGATTCTCCATCTACAATTGTTTTTTGTTAACCCCACATCGAATTACACTACAGATAGCTGAAAATTGAAAATTTTTGGTTCATGAATTTGAAGCATATCAGGATAAGGAAAAACTAAAAAGTAAAAAATCAAAATGTGCACCATATTTTTCACTTGTTCTAAGTATAATAATTCAGCATATTGTAGATAATGCTATATAATAACAGTTACAATAAGCTCATATTACAAACTAATAACAACTAAAAATTCATAAAGCATAGACAACAATTAATCATTTACTAAGAAGCAAGAAAATTAAAAGAAGACATTCTTCTAGAAATCTATCCAAACCCATTACATAATAGTTACATATATATTAGTATGAAATTAAAGTGTTTGTAGAAGAAATGGTACCTTGTTCTTGGTGTTCTGAGGAAGAGAGAGAAAGAGAAGGAAGCACAGCAGTTTAGTTGGGTTTTCCTGTTACCAGTAGTTCCACATCATGATATATCTCTATATCCGCTTCTTTATATTCTCTAATACTCCTAAAGACAAAGCTATCCTGAAAAGGAAAAGCTGGCTGGATAATAAGCAAAAATCCAAATAACTTTGGGCATACACTTTTGGTTAAGTTGTGGGTGCAATTGCCAAGATAAAATTCGTACAACTTTTTTTATTTCTATTCATAATAGTATGATCTTCTAGTTCTTGGTTTACATATACAGTAAACTAGATTAAACAAAATTGGATGTTACTTTCGTTCAAAGTAAATTAAACACATTATATTAAAATAAAAACGTAAATTAAACATGTACTTACTTTTAACTTTTAATAGACATAGACCACGTCTATTTGTAAAAATAATGCGTAAAATATAACTATTATTATTGTAAATTATTTTATTTTAAATAAGTAAGTTATTTAATTTTATATATTATGATTTTGACATTTTAAAATTATTTGATGATAAATTATAATTTAAAGTAGAAAGATAATATTATAGAATCTCTTTTTATGTTATTAATAATTATAACAAATGGTTTATGAATTAAATAATGAATCGATCAATTTAATTATTTTTTTTTAAAATGTTAAAATATTTAAAAAATAGAAAGAAAAAATAATAAACATTTAAGTTTCGGTCAAGAATTTGGTAAGGCAAAAAAGGAATGAATTATATTTGATACGTGAAATCAGAAAGGAAAAGAGAGGGATTTTTTTTTTTATAATAATAATAATAATATAGCATGAAATGAAGCCTCACCTTAGTAATCATCCTCATCATAGCATTGGTCTGGTCTACCAGTGGCTGCTCCACGGTGTATTCGCCGGCAGATCTGAAACAGAAGATGAAAATGCCTCGACGCCATTAACGCCGTTCCAACTCCGCCACCTCTTCTTCCGCTACTTCTCTTCCTCCTCCTCAACTCCGTTACCCCATCGCCATCCACAACTTTCTCTCTCTAAACCCTCTTCCTTTCTCTCTCCAAATGAAGAAGAAATTATTGCCAATTCTCTCTCCTCTGAGCTCCTCAAAGAATCTGGTTCAGAAGGGTCTATTTCTCTGCCCAAACGCCTTGATCTTAGTTTCTCCAACATCAAATTAACCCCTACCTTGATCCGCTCCACACTCAACCTTTCCCCAGATGCTGGCCGCTTTGCTCTTGGATTTCACAAATGGGTTTTTTCAAGACCCAATTTTGAACCCACTGATGAAATTATATTATTTCGTATTTTGTCAATTTCTTTGGCAGGCGGAAAGATTTTAAGGCGACCCATGAAGTTGTTGTCGATAGCCGTGGGGTTGCCGGAGCTAAAACCCTTGAATCTTCGATTGATCGCCTGGTTCTGGCTGGTAGACTCACGCAGATAGTTTCGTTTTTCGATACAATGGAGAATGATTATGGGTTTGTTAGAAATTTTGATTCTTTGAAGTTGATTGTGTCTAAGTTGAGTGAACATGGATTTGCTAGTTTTGCAGAGAAAATGGTTAAGAATTTGGCTAATGAGTTTTTTCCTGATGAATATATATGTGATTTGCTTATTAAAGGGTGGTGTGTTGATGGGAAATTGGAAGAGGCTAAGAGGTTAGCTGGAGAAATGCATAGGGGAGGGTTTGAGATTGGTGCCGTGGCTTATAATGCGATTCTTGATTGTGTGTGTAAGCTTTGTCGGAAGAAGGATCCTTTTCGGCTTCAATCTGAGGCGGAGAATGTGCTAGTTGATATGGATGTGGCAGGTGTTCCGCAAAATTTGGAAACGTTTAATGTGTTGATTTATTATTTGTGTAAGATTAGAAAGACTGAGGATGCGGTGAATTTGTCTCAGAGAATGGGTGAATGGGGATGTAATCCTGACGAGACTACTTTTCTTGTATTGATTAGAAGTTTATATCAGGCTGCCAAGGTAGGAGAGGCCGAGAGGGGATGAGATGATTGATCGGATGAAATCTACTGAGGTTGGGGATGCTCTTTATAAGAAGGCATACTATGAGTTTCTGAAAATTTTGTGCGGAATAGAGAGGATTGACCATGCTATAAGTGTTTTTGCTAAGATGAAGGATGGTTGTAAACCTGGGATTAAGACATATGATTTGTTGAGGAGTAAATTGTGTGCTCATGGGAAGGCGGATAAGGCGAATGCTCTTTTTAAGGAAGCTGAAAGTAGTGGGATCGCAGTGACACCCAAAGCTTATAAATTGGCCACAAGATTTGCGAGGAAACCTACTGTTGCGAAAAAAGAGAAAAAGTGGGAGACACTGCCTGAAAAGATGGCAAGGAAACGGAGAACTCTTAAAAAAATCCGACCAAGTTTTGTGAAGAAGCCAAAGAAAACAATGCGCAGAACCTTTTGATCACTTCCAAAGTCTGCATATGATTGAACCTGAAAGTACATGTGGTATGATGAAGTTGAGTTCCTTTGTAAAACTTTGGTAACCTTTTATATTTCTGTCATTATGATTTTGTTTTTGGCAACTGCTGAAATAACATTCAGGATAGAATTTTTATTTCACTCTTTGCTTCATCTGAAATTAGAGCAAAATTGCTTGTCCTTGAGAAGAAAACCACTTAAACTCGGCATCTGTAGTATCCTGGAAACATTAAAATATATCTGTTGGATCAAGCGTCAAAGTTTCATATGTTGCCTTCTCCCTTGCTGCGCTGTCACTAGAATTTGTAGGACTTGTGGCAATAGGGAAAAAGCTGGAACTTTATAGTTTATTTATCCAGGTATTGTTGCAGTTTTTTCGGTTAATACTAATTTTGTTCACCTTGTTATAAGGTACATGCATTAGCTCAATCAGTGAGCCTAGTGTTTGCTTAGTTTCACTTTCATGTGTTGCCTTGTGAAGTTCTAGAAGAGTAAATTTCCTCTTAATTTATACTGGTCGTTGAGTTATACAAATTTGCTCACCTAAACCGATATTATGGACATAAAGTAAAGAGGGAGCAAAAGATTTTCCTAGGAAGCACCACATTAAAATTTTTGATGCCTAGGAGTTGCATAACATGCTTCATCTACTTTCTGTGAACTGTTTGTTATGGGGCATATAACATGTGGGTATCAAATATATGGGTTCCTAGTGACATTTATACTCGTTACCTCTTTTTTTAGTGGGAACTGTATCAAGGCTTGGCTCACCAAGAAGGATCTCATTGAAGTAAGTTGACTTGGAAAAGGCTATGTCATCTAAATGTTTATATTTTAATTTTAGGAAAACCCAACTTTTGGTTTGTTGTGGGCTTGTGAATGTGTGAAAGGAGCGACTATCAAAAGGAAACGAGAAAAAACTACATTATGACTCTAGAAATATGCAGGACCTGCATATGTATACAATCCAGATGTTTCATTTATTAATCCGCATGTATTTTATTTTGTTTGTCAAATGTACAAAATTTTACGCGCTATAAGTATCAATTGATCTCTCCTGCACTCAAAACCACTCGGCTCTTTCCATACATTAAAAAAATTCTCCCCAGATAGATATATATTTACTAGAAACTTAACAGGATGATCCAAAACAGGGAAGCTACTGTTTTTGATAATTGAATCCGATTTGTGTAGACAGAATTTTGGTAAAATAGGGTATGCATCCGGGGGAGGAAGCTTTACATTCTTTGCCATTAAAGTAAACTCTTCGAGGAAATGCCCATCCTCGCTTTGATGTGAATGCGTCCTTTGTTCTCCTGCAGACGCACTTCAGACCGAACATTTCCCACGGATCCAGCTTCCATTAACAAGTCATTGTAGAATTTCATCACATAAAACATACCAGTGTCATCTGCATTTATATTCATGGAGAAAAAATGTCATAATTTTAGTCGAAATTACAATTTGGTAATCATATTATGGACCCAGATCCGATGAAGTTACATTTCTATTGACTGATAGTCAATACCCTAAGAAATGTTGCATTTGGTTACCGAAGTGTAACATTACATTTATATTGGCTGATAGCCAATACCGTAACATGTGTTGCATTTGTATAACGAAGTGTTGCATTGTTGGGTATCAATTGCCGTTAGTATCCAACGCCTCAATATACAAATGCAGCAATTTCCTATAAAATTGATCGATGGTCAATTGAAGTGTAATTTTACCAAATCCAAATTCATAATGATTATCTAATCATAATCATACAAAATTAAATAAATTTCTAGCAATTTAAAAATTGAAAATATCACAAGTTAGATTGGAATTTTCTTAAGAAGTTAAATTTTCATAATCAAATCAAAATTTAAATTGATCATCGGTTAATTCTAAGGAAAATGTGTCATTTGTATAGCAATATATTGGATATCGATGGCCTTTGTAATCGACAATGCAACACCTTGTTATACATATGTGATAATTTTCAAAGAATTGATTGATGACCGATTAAAATGTAACTTCATGAAATGTAAATATTAGTGTACGATGTTTTTTTTTACTCACTTATGGATTGGTAGGGGACTAGGGGCAGGGGACTAGGGGCCTGTAAACGAAGCTAAAAACTTGAGTGACATTGTTGAGATTAGGGTGTTGTGTCTGCCACAAGGGTCCATTGTGTATAGTTCATTCTATAATTGAAATTAGTGATGGCAATCTTTACGCGCCAATAATCCTTATAGTTGAGCTTCACATGCCAATGGACTCAAAATTGGGCACATGTGAAGAGTGCATTGTAGCAATGGTGCATTATCCTTTCTTTGAGTTGCTCTTGCATTTCAAAAATCTCGAGAAAATTTTCCCGTCAAAAAATGAGAGTTCAATTGATTTTATTATGTGTAATCTGATCCATAACTAGCGTTAAATATAACACTATTTTGTCTATTATATCTACGGTAATACATTAAAAAAATGGACTGTCTAAATTTTTTAAAAGTAGTGCCTTCCGTGAATAAGACACCTAAAATGTGCTTTAATTTTTAAATATGGACCGTCCATTTTTTTTTTATAGATGATCATATTCACACCAGATAGAATGTTATTATATTTATCATTAACCATGAATCACTCGGACTATAATAATATCTTTAATAAAGTGCTTACGGAATACAATTGGGTTTGTTGTGGCATTCACAAGTGCAAGATGGACAAGGAGTGATGGTATGATTGGAGAAGGACGAGAAGGAAACACAAGAAGTTGGATTCCTGGACGCCTGAAACTGAGAGTAAGTGCAAGTCACATTCCTTGCCACTGCATAAATAATAAAAGCTCGTTAGTTCTGAGTAGGGTTTTAGTTGATTTTTTTTCTTCTCGTACGACAAACTTAGTTGCATATATTTGAAATAGAGCAATATTTTGATAAAGACAAGGTTCAAGAAATAGAGAATTTACTCAATGCTCGAGTTTTTCGCCTACGATCTACAGTTAAAAGACGACAGATGGCACGATTTTTGCAGGGCCAAGCAAAGGGAAATTCTACGGCAATTTTTTGTAGTTTTATTTGGTGTGCTAGTTAGGTCAACACTGACCTGAAAGGCAGAAACCGCAGACGACGGATCTTGGTCCCACGCCGCCTTTGCAGTCCATAAGCTGAACTTCAAATTGGGGATGGACTGGTAATGATTTTCTTCTGACGACATTTCCAAGTTGAGTTGGAAGATTTATGGATCAAATCCTATTTCCAAAAATTTAATCACCACATTATAAAAATTACAATAGACTATTAAAACGAGGCAGCAACATATATCAAGTAAAGTAAAGTGGTAGCATTAAAAAGTAGAAGAAGAGGAGGAGGAGGTTTAAATGATAAAGATTTCATGGGGATGTCTCACCTAAAGCCAATTCATGATATTTGTCTATTCCTTTTTAAAATTTACTTTTTCTGTTTTAAAAAATAATATTAATTTTTAATTTTTGAAGAAGATTTAAAATACTTTTAAATTACAAATAATCTAAAAAGTACTACTGAAATTTATTATTTTCAAAAAGTAAATGAACCACACAATTTTAAATTTGAAAAAACCTTAATATATATTAAAATATCAAAATTAATCTTATATCTCTGACTAGATGATGAGTGTTCACTATGATATTTTTAGTTCCTGGTTAATGATGCAATTAAGCTTTGGTGGGCAGTTGGAAAAGGCAGGAGATTTGAGACACTGTCATTTTCCTAGCTAGTGATTCATACTCATTATCTCCCAGAATTATTCTGTGCTGACTTTTCACCTATACACATAATACTGAAAACGACCAAACTCCTTGTTGTAGTGCAGATAAAAGTAAAATGCTTTTATTTGGTAGTCATATGATATATTATCACCAAAAACATTGGGTCGGGTCAAGAAATAAGTGTCATATTTCTTTCCTAATTTTCACTGAAAATTATATAATTTTTTTTGTTGGTTCATTGGAGGGCAAAGCCTAAAAGAAACTATAAACACATTTTATGAGTAGTTATATCCATAACATCCTTATTCAGGAATTCGTCTAACCTATCTGGGGGCTAATAAAAAATATGCAAATTATTAACTCCTACGGCTCGTTTGGCCAAAAAGTTTGCACATTGATTCTCTTCTCTACAACAATGCATCAAGGAACAATGCCAATTCCTATTTACCAATTTACGAATCCTCCAAATCAGGGAGAAATTTGGATGCTTACGTGTAAGAATTTCCTTCGAAATCTTTTGAGTGTTGTTTTAGAAAATCATGGAGCCCATTATAAGGCTTTCACTCAACAGATCGATCCAGAAAATTGAATAAAAGAGTCTAAGCCCAACTCTATATATCAAGTCTTTAAGCTAATTGTCTAAAATGAAGAACGTTTTTGTCATATACTCCAAATAAAGCATTAAGGCCGAAGAGTGCTGTAAGTGTCAAACTTATTAACTTACTAGATTGGTGGGCTGAGCTAGTATTGCTAATTTCATTAAAATTGCAAAGCTAGAAGGACCAATATTTTACAACGCTACTATGACTATTTAAGAATAGAGTAAACTAGGCCAGGCTGGCCAGCCCATGATCCTGGGCCTGGACTTCCTTTGGACATTTAGTAAAAACTTCACTTCTAAGTAGTTCCTCGTGGAGTATCAGAAATTTCTATATCTTAAAATTTTGGAGTATCAGAAATTTTTTCTCTTTTACTTATCCTCTCGTCGCATGAAAAATAACTGAAGTATAAGAATTTATTCCATACAAAAGGTCATGATATAAATAATAAAAATGATATAAAATTTATTTAACCCTACAGAATACTGGCGTAATATCCATTATTATTATTATTAACAAAAACCAAGAATATTTACATAAAATCCATTATAAACTATCCCGAAACTTATTCATACTTTTTTTAAGCCACTTTTCTTATTCTTTTTACAAAATGACATTTGAGTAAACTGATTTTATACCATTCATATCATGATCTAAGGGTGCAAAATGATAGCAACTTTTTATCAGTATAGGCCTAATTTGACCCTTAATCCTTCTGGCAGTAATATGCAGCATAAAATAAACAAAACTATTTACTTTTATAGTTTGTAATCAAAATAAGTATAATTATTTATTTTATATTTCACGTAAAAGTAGGTTGAATAGAAATATAATCACTCTTCTATTTGAGTAATAAATGATAGGCATGGTCTCCTTTGGTTCCTCTAATACATTATCAATACAATTAAATTGATTCTGACAAACCAAATCAAAGTAGTTCAACATACAGTTGCAAAAGTAATAGTTTTGTTCATTTTATGCAGCATATTAACTAATAATTGATGTACAAAAGAAGGTATTTGATATTTATCGTAATGACACGCCCATAGGAATGTAAACATGACAAGCATTACATGTAATAAAATTATGACAACCAAAATCATGAAAGGATCATGAAAGGATGGTGAATTAATTCAAAGAAGGCATGTTTATCAAACCTCTACATAACTTAGTTGAAGCACATGAATGAAACACCTACCCCTGGTTATACCATCTAAGCTATATATAGAAACCTAAAATATTAAGAACTCACTTGTTTTTTTATTTTTTTTTCACGAATATTCAACGTACTTTTGCTTGAGGTATAAAATAAATAATTACACTTATTTTGATTATAATTGTTTTCTCAACTTTTACTGCTAGCTAGAGGCAAGGACAAATTAGCCCAAAATGTCATTGCGAAACTACCCTCCAACCGCTAGCACTAGGCCAAAATCAAAACGGTGTGATTGCGGAAGTACCTTCCCAACCGTTAGTTCTATTAACGAGTGAATGTTGTAGATGTTACTGGTAAAAAGTTGCAATCGTTTTGCACCCTTAAATGATCATATAAACGATATAAGATCAATTTATTGAAATATTGATCATAACAATCATTTACTTCCTTAAAAGCTGAACTATTATAATTTATATGAAAATTTTGATACGTATTACGAAATTGGGTATATCAATATAAATAATTGAGTAATATTAACCTACCATATCAAATGCATCATTATAATTTTTTTAATTATATTTATCCACATAATTCTCAATAAAAAGATCAACATATAAAGTAGCAAGATATATTATTTCTTTTATACTATAAGATATACTCTCACTATCCTAAATTAAATGTCTAGTTTTGCCTTTTGTCTAGTTTTGTCTAATTTATAAAGTTAGTTGTTTTATATATAAAGTTAATTGAATGGTATAGATTAAAGGAGATCTGAAATGAATGGTATAGATTAAAGATAATGTAATAATTATAAAATTTGAAATGAATGGTGTAGATTAAAGATGATCTTTAAATGAATGATTTAGATTAAGAAAATCTTATAAGATAAAATGAGTGGTATTGATTAAATATTATCTTGAAATATACAATTTGGATTAAATTAGAAAATCTTGATTTATGATAAGATTTTTTGCTATAAATAGAGGCCTTAACTTATGAATTTTTCATAAAAACTTTCGTGCTTATTCTTTCTTTCACTCTCTAAATATTATTTTGTGTAAATTTTCTTTGAGTGTGCTAAAGTCATCTTGAGTATTTGTGAAGATCTGTAAGTGTACGAGTACTGTTCAAGTAAGTCTTTTTATAAAGGTTATATAAGCAACAACACACGTCACACGGCGTTTATCAATCTTCCTTTAGAAGACTCTTCTTTTAGAAGATTTATTTTGAAAAACTTTATTTAGAAGATTTATTTTAAAATATTATTTTCTGTCAAAAACTATATTGAAGTTATTATACTTTATTCTACCAAATTACTTTTGATGATTTCATATGAATTGGTATATACCATGAAATTATATGTGGTGGTTACTAATTATATTATAAATATATAGGTTGATCAACTTCATTTTTATCAATATCCAATCATGTGATAAGGTAAGGGATACCATTTTTTTATCTTCCATTATTCAAACTTACTACGGTAAGAGATTATTATTCTTTGATTCTCGAAAATAATATCGTTTCTTTCTTACTCATAAGATGTGTCATTTATTTCCATGTATTAATTTGTGGGAATAACCTGACTACGCGGACTACCACATGTTTGGTGAATAACCTTTCGTATTTATTCCTTACTAATTTCTGAGAATAACCTGACTACGCGGACTACCGTATGTTTGGTGAATTACTCTTAGTATTCATTTCTTATTTGTCTCTTGTGGAAATAATTTGTCTACACGAATGATCGCATAACACTTTTATTCCATATTCGTTTGTAATATCATTTTCTTTCATATTCGTAAGTGATATTATTTTCTTAAGGGATACCATCTTTTTCATCTTCCATTATTCAAAATTACTATGGTAAGGGGTATCATTCTTTTTATACTCTTAACTTACTATGGTAAGTACTATTTGGTAAAGTTTCCCGAAATGATTATATATTCCTTAATAGTTTGTGTTTCATTTAATATTATTTCAATTGAACATTCCTATTTTTTTAAATCTTTCTATTGAACTTTAACCATTATTCTGAATTGTGGATCTTGAATATCGTTATTGAATTTGAGTTCACATCATGTTGATAATTTGGACATTATTTGAATCTGTACAAAGTAAAATCATAAACTTTCGATATTTATTGATCATCTTGTTTCTTTTGTTCATCATTTATATCACTGTTGTTATTCTAATCATCAAGAATCATTTTGTTGTAAATATTTGTGGCTTAGGGCACATATAATAGGATAAAAACGATATAATTGTTATGTTTTTTAGGGCACGTGGTGAATGTTCTCTTTGCCCAGGGGCAAAAAAGAACTGTTATTTGGTATGATTATGACCATAGGCTGAATACTGGTATAATCATGACCGTTGGTGATATTTAAATATCTTTGGCCCGTAGTGCAAAAAATAAACTGTTGTTTGGTATGATTCTGACCAAAAGCTAAATACTGGTATAATCATGACCATTTGTGATATTTTGAATATCTTTGGCCCGTAGTGCAAAGATGAACTGTTGTTTTGTATGATTATGACCAAAAGCTGAATACTAGTATAATCATGACCGTTGGTGATATATTGAATATCTTTAGCCCGTAGTGCAAAGATGAACTGTTGACTTGCATGATTATGACTAGGAACTGTGAAATTGTATTAACATGACCAGTGGTGTTTTAGGTGATAAAAGTTGATGCCATTTATCTTAAAAAGAGAAGCGAGTGGACATCATAGTCTACATTATTTTTCTAATGAATTGCTCATTCCGCTGCTATAATTGATCTGAACTTTGTTCAAGAATTTAACTTTAGTTCTTGATATAAAGTTTATTGTCTATTATATTCAATTAAGAATTCAACTGTTGAAGACTAATGATAATTTATTTATCATTATCTTAGTAATGATATTTTCTTACTGGACTATTTGAGTTCATCTTTTCCTTTTGTTCCATTGTTTTTCAACAGGAGATGATAGAGTAGCTGGGTCTAGCCGGGGAATGGAGTGAAGGTCCGAGAGATAGCTATAGTAGTCTTCACATATTATAAATAGTGTGACAATAATAGTGAAGACTTAATTGTGTATTATTGAGTTCTGTATTTTTGTGTTGTTGTGCATGCTTAAGTCGATCTATATGTCACCGCTCATTTAGTTATTTTAAATGTGACACATATTTCTAAGTAGTGTATGGTCAGCTGAATATTTTGGTGTTTGGTAAATTGTTGAACAAAATATTTTGAATAAAAAGTCGAGTATTGTTAGATATATAATTTTAAATATTTTATATGAATAATTAGGATGTTTTTAACAAGTTTTTAATTTAAACAAGTTTACAATTCTCGTGCGGGTGACCTGAATAATAATTTATTATATTAATAATTAAAATATTATAGTAAATCTTTCGATCAAAGGATTGGGAGGTAAATATTCAACCAACACCAGTTGATTGACTCGCCAAGAACGCCGCAGTCAGTCTAAACAGAAGTACTTGTGATTTTGAATTGTCCTCCTAATTATGCTACTAAACTTTTATCGTTTGATATTAAAGGGAGAACCACTCAGTTTTGTGGTTTTGAACTCTTAATTGTCTTTGTCCCATCTTTTAGTATGTTAATATAAGTATGGTTTGGGGAAGAAAAAAAGAAAGAGCAGAAAACCCATGACTATGTTTATACACTCTTTCTTTCTTCGCCATCAACAATTTAGGGCACTTTTCCACAAATGTAAAGAATAAAAAAATATCACTTTCAAAATGTTTGACATTGCAAAATATAAATATCATTAGTGAATCTAAGGAGAAATAAATTTACTTGGTAAGACCAGCATAGTACTACACAATTATCCAACATGCTAACTAGGGGTGAGCAAGAAATCGAATTGCCTCCGAAACCGCACCAAAAACCGCACAAACCGCACCAATTAAAACCGCACCAACGGTTTCGGCGTATGTGGCGGTTTTAGGTGGTTGAAAAACCGCAAATGCGGTTTGAGTTTGGTTTCCGAGCAAAACCGCATCTAAGAAACCGCACCGCACCATGCACTATTAAATGAAGCATATCAAGAATTACAAATATTTAGAATTATCCCAAATTGTAATTATCTCTATTTAGAATTTTCATATATAAGGATAAATCATTATTCATGTTTTTAGGTTCTATTTTGCTTTTGTTTAGACAAAACATTATAAGTAAAATTGTGTATTATCAAAGTAGTATTTAATATTGTGTGATGTTAAATTGTTAATTTAAATTGCTTAAAATTTAATTATTTCAATTGGTTTTGGAACCGAAACCACACCAAACGAAACCGCACCAAACGATTGAAAACCGCACCGCACCAATCATAAGCGGTTTCATGTGCGATTTTGAATTTGTCAAACCGCACCTAAGCGGTTTCATGTGCGGTTTGGGCTTCAAACCGCACCAAACCGCACCATGCTCACCCCTAATGCTAACGGTTAAAAAAAGAAAAGAAAATCGGGGTTGAATTGGTCAGTTTTGGTTTGCAATTATGAATAAGTATTGAATCAGTCGAATAAATTAAATAATAAATTTATTTATATATTTATATTTATAAATATAATTATATACACAATATTATTCAAAAAATTTAATATATAATGCAATATTTTATTCACCATGTTAAAAAATTTAGATGTAATAGATGTTTATTATTTATGTATATTTAATTTTTTTTTGAGTTCTTTATTAATATTTTAATTTTAAATTATCTTGAGAATAAGTTTAATTCGTGAATACTATTTAATATAAAAAAATTATTTACTCTTTAGTTTATAACTTTTATTTATATAAATAAATTGGTCATTTGAATTGTATAAATTTAAAATCGAAAAAAAGAAAGCACAAAGTCCAAAGATGAAATCTACTACTACTAGACAGTTATGGGTTGGGTGGGTTTGAATATGTCGCTTCATTTCATGTGTTCTTTACGCTCTTGATCGGGAGAGATTATTTTATATTTTTGAGAGGTAAGTGAACGATATAAGATTTACAAGCATACAAAAAGAGAGAATATATTATTTATTTATTTTAAAAATATGAAATAATTTTTTATCAATCACTGCCTAAAATTCCGGATTCAGACTTTCTCCCGCGTTGTTCATTACGTTATAAAGATATATACCAATCGACTAGACTAGACTAGACTAGTCAATCACGAGTTCACCAATACGTACTTTTTTGGTCCCATTTTTTGTGTTTTAACAAATAAGTCAAACTATTGACTGTAATATTAGTAAAAGATAAGTAGTCCCTATTTTGGGTTGGAGTAAAATCCTTATTTTTTGGTTATATATTTATAAGTAAGAACAAGTTTTTGTGCTAAGATATAACAGGACGGACTCTAAGATGATGAATTAGTTATACGGATGGATAATCATACTCTCCATATTGTTTAGAATAATCTGTCTCTCTCTCTCTCTCTCTCTCTGTCTGTCTTCTTAGGTTGGCCACATACATTTCTCTATACTTGTCGTGTTATATTGTCAACTACTACATATCTAAAGTTTGATTTGTTTTAGACCGACCAATTTTTGAGTAGGGTTTGTTGTCAAATTTTGAGTCAACTTGAAATAAGATAAATGAACAAGGGAATTGCATTCCATATTTCCCTTTGATGTTTAGGTTCTTACTCATTTTGAGGCAACACATTATGAATTCTATCTATCTATCTATCTATCTATATTATAAAACGGTAGTAAATCGGGCGAAAATAAAAATAATTATTTCTTAATTTTTTTTCTTCACTTCTTTATAAACCACTATTATTTTTTTAGAAACTAATATTTTTAATTTTTTTTTTTGATATTTTCACATGAAAAGTATCGTTATAAGTCTATAACGACGGTTTACATATGAAAATATTAACAAACACTCGTTCGTTTTACATACATAATGCGTATCAGAATACTAATAGTATAATAAAAAATGAGCTTAGTCTCACCAGAAGTTTCATTTACAAATACAGTGATGCCCGAAAATTTCATTTACTGTAAATACTAATTGAGTACGAATAGCCGAACCTAGGGGTGAGTAAGAAACCGAATTACCTCCGAAACCGCACCAAAAATCGCACAAACCGCACCAATTAAAACCGCACCAACGGTTTCGGCGTATGTGGCGGTTTTAGGTGGTTGAAAAACCGCAAATGCGGTTTGGATTTGGTTTCCGAGCAAAACCGCATCTAAAAAACCGCACCGCACTATGCACTATTAAATGAAGCATATCAAGAATTACAAATAATTAGAATTATCCCAAATTATAATTATCTCTATTTAGAATTTTCATATATAAGGATAAATCATTATTCATATTTTTAGGTTCTATTTTGCTTTTGTTCAGACAAAACATTATAAGTAAAATTGTGTATTATCAAAGTAGTATTTTATATTGTGTGATGTTAAATTGTTAATTTAAATTGCATAAAATTTAATTATTTCAATTGGTTTTGGAACCGAAACCGAAACCGCACCAAACGAAACCGCACCAAATGATTCAAAACCGCACCGCACCAATCATAAGCGGTTTCATGTGCGGTTTTGAATTTGTCAAACCGCACCTAAGCGGTTTCATGTGCGGTTTGGACTTCAAACCGCACCTAACCGCACCATGCTCACCCCTAGCCGAACCCAGTACCCGCCCATATGGCAGGGTACTAAACTAATATCGTAGGTATGTCCTGAACGTTAAATATCATAGTTAATACTCCCTCCTTCATTTTTATTTATTTTGATGTTTTAAAGTGTTGTACATTTATAAAGAAAGTAATTTATTATTCTAATTTTGTTATTAAATTTAATATGTATTGTAACAGATATCCTTGCATTAGTTGTAAAAAGTTATCTAATAAAGAAAAATTATGAGTAAATATTTGAGGGAAATATGAAAAAAATTGTAATTAATATTTGCGCTAAGGTCAAATATATAGGAAAATTTTGAACTCCCCACACCACAACCACTGTTAATATGAACGGAGGGAGGGAGTATTACTACGTACTTCCTTAAGATTGCTTGATAATTGAATAGCATTCTCAAAAAGAAAAAAAGAATAATGTAATTTTACTTCCTTAATTTACCTCACAAAAAAAAGTTTAACTGGCGAATGTGATTTTTAATTGAACAAGATTTTGTATTTTATTAAAAATAATATTTAATGGCGTAATTAAAGTCATTTTCATTAAAGTTACACTATTATAACTTCACATAAAAAAGAAAAAGAAAGAATATATTAATGGCGACTAATAAGTTAGTTATATATTCATTATTGTGTTTTAAAAAAGTTTAGAATTGTTTGATTCAAACTTGTAAATTTTTTAGAGAGACTTTTATTAATTCTAAATTGAAATCGTAATAAAAACAAGCAAGTCCAGACTTTCTTTTAAATTAAAATATATTTTTAATTTTATTAAATTATAATAATAATATAAATTCTTAAAAAGTAAATTAGGATTTTTTTTAAGAAATAATTATTCAAAAAATACTGTGACGTGATATTTTAAATGAATTATATCTTTATTTTAATAAATTTAATATTATAAATAACGGGACACTATAAAAAAAATAAAAAAAATTAACCTGAAATCTCGGTGTCCAAAATAATATTTCTTTGTTGAGTCGGTCCGTACGTATATTTAAAATTTTCTTTTCTGTAATATTGAAGTTTATTGCTGGACGGAGGTAAAAAAGAAAAGAAAAATATAGCTGTCACGCGCCAGATGGCACCACGTATAACTTTTAAATACAATTCAACCTCTTCTCGTCTTCATCTCTGCAGAGTCCGCCTTCAATCTTCAATTCTCTCTCCAAGAATCCTTTTTATCCGATCTGTTCTCTTTCTATCTCTTCAATGGCCGGACCTTCTCCGACTCCAGTTCTGAAAGATGAACTAGACATAGTTATACCCACGATTCGAAACCTCGATTTCCTCGAGATGTGGAGGCCTTTCTTTGAAAAATACCATCTAATCATTGTTCAAGATGGCGATCCTTCAAAAACCGTTAGAGTCCCAGATGGGTTCGATTATGAGCTCTATAATCGCAATGATATTAATAGAATTTTGGGTCCTAAAGCTTCTTGCATCTCGTTCAAGGATTCTGCTTGCAGATGCTTTGGTTTTATGGTGTCCAAGAAGAAGTATATCTTCACCATTGACGATGATTGCTTTGTAAGATCCCTATTCTTTAGCACCCTTTTGAGAATTGTTTTGTTTTTGCCAAGTTGTTTTTGATTTTAGAGTTTGATTTTATGTTATGTATGTGCAGTTTTAGTGGGAAGTGCTGAATTTTGGTGGGCTTTAGAGTTTTATTTTGAGAGATCTGGTTTTGATTCCGTTTGATTTATGGATATTGTTAAAGTTTTGTTTTTTCAACTGGGTTTGACTTTGGGAGTATGATTTATGGTACTTTTTTTGTTGTGCATTTGTTGAATTTTAGTGATAGGGTTTGATTTTATTTTTTCTTTTCCTTTTTGGTCCAATGATTGTTTTGCTGATGAGGATGAGGGTGTGTTATGGGTTTTGGTGGAGGTTTCTGAGTTTGGATCTGATTTTATTCTGTGATTTACATTTGAATTATGTTTCAAAGTTTTTTGATTTAGTCAGAATTATGTTGACTTTGATCGGAATTTCAGTTCTCTTTTTAAATATTAGAGATCTGACTCTGATCTGCTTGTTTGCTCTGAACATACTTAATATGACCTGAAGTGTTTTTGGAGAATGAATGATGGTCCCCTATATGTAAAATGTATGATGTCCTGTTTTGCATACAATAAAACTATATCTGGATTGTATTGGAGATAGACTTTCAGATAATGACCTTGGTTTTATCTCTCTGATTATAATATAAGACAATTGTATTTTTGCATTGTTAATTTTGACTTATGCAATGTATTTCCTTGGGTTATGTGTGTAAATTGGATATATAACTTAAATTGTTTGATGCCTTTCTCCATTTAGCGAACTTGTTTGATTGAAGCATACTAAAAGATCTGTCTAGTTTCTCATTCACATGTCCTGGATTTATCATTTTGATTTAGTTTTGATAACTTTAAAGTGTACATCAATCAAACTAGCTTGGACAATGTGTGAGATCTAGCTGTTTTTGTGATGTCTTTACTTTATGGCTCCAAATTTTGTAAGAACATTTTTTGTGTTTGTACTTTGGAAATTAATATGTTTATTTCTGGTAAAGCTGTTTCCTTTATCACATTATTTGCATTTTGTTAGGTTTCTGCTTGTGCTTGTCCAGTTGCTCTTAAAATCAAATTTGCGGCCTTATGGAATTTGCGGCCTTTTGAACTATACTTGCATGATTCTAGTGAGCAAATATACATACGTGTGTGTGAGTGTGTATATATATTGAAAATTTATCAGTTACTGATTCGTTATCATTCACAGGTTGCCAAAGATCCGTCTGGCAAAGAAATCAATGCACTTGAGCAACACATAAAGAACCTGCTATCCCCATCAACCCCATTTTTCTTCAACACTCTGTATGATCCTTACAGAGATGGTACAGATTTCGTCCGCGGCTACCCATTCAGTCTTCGAGAGGGTGTCCCGACTGCTGTTTCCCATGGCCTTTGGCTCAACATCCCAGATTATGATGCACCTACCCAGCTAGTCAAGCCTCGGGAGAGGAACACTAGGTACAAAATTCACTTTGTTTTTTCTTCTTCTTATAATTAAAACACAATTTTGTCTTTAATTTTGTGCATCATAGGGTGTTTTTTGAATACTATTCCATATTTTCTAGGTTTGTTGATGCGGTATTGACCATACCAAAGGGAACCCTCTTCCCTATGTGTGGTATGAATCTTGGATTCAACCGTGAATTAATTGGACCAGCAATGTACTTTGGGCTCATGGGTGATGGTCAGCCGATTGGGCGCTACGACGACATGTGGGCTGGCTGGTGCACCAAGGTATCGTCTGGCTATTCTTTTGCTCTATACTTTATTTGGTTTCATTAATTACTCTGACCAAATATTTTCTCATACATGAGAGCGCTTTTACCAACACTGGCAGGTTAGTTATCAGTCTGCCCATATTTCAGAAACTTTCTCCTGTTTCTGTATTTTTCAAATTACATCAGAATAAGGTGGAAACTAAGGTGTTTCAGTATATCGTATTTTTATGAAATGTATAACAGAATTAAGGCCCTGTTCACTGCAGCTGATATGTTCTAGGATTATGGCTTATAAATTAAAATAAGCTGGTATGTAGTGTTTGGCTGCACAGATTTGCGGACTACACTAAAATCATATTATAGCTTAAAACATGCGTAATCCACAAGTTGGCTTAGAGGTTGATATATATTGGCAGACTTTTCATGAATTTCTTAAACTACCAAAGTTGCCGTGAATCCAATTTATTAAAACTCATGATATTCCTAGATAATTTGATTGTGATAATCTCCAGCTGCATAAAAGGAGAAGTAATGCGCGGACTGTATCTAGATTACTTCTAACAGCCACTTGGATCTGTATTAACACCCATAGATTATTCCACACTTTCATGCTCTCATGGCGGTTTTTAAAAAATGGAATTTGTAGGTGATATGCGACCACTTGGGCTTGGGAGTCAAGACTGGCCTCCCCTACATCTGGCACAGCAAAGCAAGCAACCCGTTTGTGAACTTGAAGAAGGAATACAAAGGTATCTACTGGCAAGAAGAACTGATCCCATTTTTCCAGGGCGTTACCCTCCCAAAGGAGTGCACCACCGTTCAAAAATGCTACCTTGAACTCTCCAAGCAAGTCAGGGCAAAGCTCGGCAAGGTGGACGAATACTTCAACAAGCTGGCAGATGCGATGATCACATGGATTGAAGCTTGGGATGAGCTGAACCCACCCACCAGCGGAGAAAGTGCTAAACTCACCAATGGCGCCACAAAATAGAGAATTCCATCTATATTTATCTCTCTATTTTTGAGAGATTGAGGCATCTGAATATTGATGGTCATTTTTTTTGTCTGAGCTTTTGTTAGGAGCTTAAGTTATCTACTTTGCAGTATTTGAGGTAACTAGTTCATGTTATTTTTTACCATGAGGTCAGGACCCTATTATGTGATGCATTTTATTATTAATTAACGATGTTCACACATTATTGAGATATTTTAATTAAGTGGTCTTATTTTATTTTAGTTATTTTTCGAGTTGGAGTAGAAACATGGTAAAGACCAGTCCTTTTAATTCTCAAAGCAAAGATTATAAAATTCCTCCCCCTTCCCTTTCCTAAGAGGGGGCCTCCTTTCCTTCGAGTCCCTCAGTCCAAACAATGTCAATTTTCTTGTCCCACGACAAATTCTCATTTTGATTTTAAAAATTTAATTTGCCAAATCTTAAAATCTCAAAAAATATGAATTTATTTGTTTTTAATATAAGTCCAGTGTAGTAAATTAATTATTACAAAATGAGTTCAGCTATTTATTGTAATTTCTTTTGCATGTCTGATACATGAAATTGAGTAAGATTACAAGATTGACATACTATATTAAATATATCAATAAAATGTTATATATTGCGATTTTTTTTTTTTGCCCACGTACAATTACATGAGATTGAGTAAAATTATGATGTTAAGTCAATATATCAAGGATATCATTAAAAATTATCAATTATAATATTTACGTAAATTAAGAGTCGATATATAAAATTGTAAGACATAAAATTTTGTTTTTAATTTGAATTGGGCTCACTTTAATTTAAAATTTTAAAATATGAAAGCAGTATATTCGATAAAACTTATTGTCATTTGTAGTACATTACAAGATAGTTTTATTTTTCTTTGAACATTTCTAAACTGAGAATTGAAGGCCAAGAACCTAACTTTGTATCTAACAATACAAAGTCAACGAAATAACTACAAAGAAGAATATTCAAATTCAAATTTAGACGTGTGACCTGCTGGCCGGCCAAGCATATGGTGGAAGATGATTAGTATGACTTTACCAGCCGCAAGATATACTTGGAAATTTTGTAATGTGAATAAACCTAATAATACAGGTGACCTACCGGGCTATGGAAAATTCTTCGTTTGGAAAATCAAACAAAGAGTGACCGTTGAAGAAAATTGAAAGCATTTATAGATGTCACAGGAAGAAAATACAGACGAGTTATTGATTTGAAAATAAGTATTTTTTTGGCTATGTCTTAAAATATTATTGAAGTATAATTTTTTTTGTCCCATAAAAAATATTTAAAATATATAATTTATATTTAAAATTTCATATAAAGTCTATTTTACTTTAAAGAAAAAAAAAATACTTAACTAGGGTTCTCAACTTATAGAAAAAGATTTTTTTTTAGTGTACTTTGAAACTATTTGTATTTTTTTTTACTTTCGCATTTCTTAATTTATGTAAAAAATATATTTAAAACATTTTTATGGCAAAGTATCCTTATCATGTGTCTAATTTATACTGATGACAATAATTCTCTCATATTGTTTCATGTATTGTATGGTACAGAAATAAAATAAAAAATATAATAATATATATTTAAAGGAAAAAAATAATAATAAAATAATAATATATATTTCACTATCGTGTGACATAAAATTGTGAAAAAATCAACCCAAGGAACAAAATTTGACACCAAATGACAATTACAAGGAGGATTATTTTAGTAATTAAGGGGCTACTATGAAATTGATTAACAACTTGTTTGGAAGGACAAATATGTAATTCAACCTTGATCACTAGTTTTTTGATTCTATCAAAAGAGTTCTCTTTTATTGTTAGTAGGATAAAATGACATAATGTATTAGAAACCAAAAACTATTATTTTTAAAAATAAACATGAAACAAAAATATATATTTCATATTTTCAAATAAGAGTTGTCCAAAAGTAGGGGTGTTCATTCTATTCGAACCAGACCGGTACCGAATCGAACCGAACTGGTACTGAACCTATCAAAATTCTAATATCGGAACCGGAATCGGTTGGACTGGTTCGGTATACCGGTAAACTGATTCGGTTCCGGTTTAACTGAAAATTATTATTTTTATTATTTTTAATAATAATAAAATAATAAAACCGGTACGTACCGAACCAAAAAGTGGCGAACTGGAATCGGTACCAAACATATAGCGAACCGACCGGTTCAAACCGGTCCGGTTTACTGAAAAACCGAAAAAACTGAACCAAATGAGCAGCCCTACCAACAAGGATAACTTCTGCATTCTCTTCATCCACACCAGCCACCAACTAATTCACTCTCATCTCTGCCAACCACAATGCCACCCTCCTCTTCAGACTCTTCTTCTTCTTTGCAAATCTGCAGCAGAGGACTGGGCTCTTTTGGAAAAAGGGCTCTCTTCTATTTCCAAAATTCATATTGGAATCTTCGTGACCAACTCCCTTCTTTACGTAAACTTTCTGATTCTCTTGCGTCCGCCGGCCCCCCTACTCCTGAATAGGATCTAATTGATGTAATAACTGCTGGTCTTGGACATGAATACAAAGAATTTGTCACCTCTCTCCACCTTCGCCCTTCAATAACTTTCGATGACCTCTACGATCTCCTTCGAGAACAACTTCTCATTCAAAATATTTCCAAGTCGTCTTCATCTTCTGGCATTGCTCTTTCTGCTAGTCGGCACCAACACAACTTCCAAACACCAAAAAACATCCCCTCCTCAGAACAGCCTTCTAATAACAATAAGAGCCATGCCCGTGGCAAAGGAAAATGGAGAGGCCGTGGTGGACATCGTGGTGGTCCTAATAACTTCTGCGATAATCAAAATTCATTCAATCAATTTCCTACACCAGATCATCGCCCTCCTATGCTTCCCACACCATCATCCATCAACACCTCGGTTGCATGTCAAATATGCAATAGATCTGGCCACACTGCTCGTCTTTGTTCAGAATGTGGGAATATACTGCTGAAGCTCTTTCTGATGGTGTCTCCAACACCCATATCACAAATCATATAGATTCAACGTGGTGTCTTGATTCAGTGCATCACATAATATGACTTCTTGCCAACTTCAGGCTACACTTGTTTGTAAAAAATATATTTAAAATTGAATTATTTATATTATTTTAAAATTATTTTGGACTCCCACGGGAGATTAATATTCCTTTAAATAGTCTTATGAATTTTTATTTTTATTTTTTATCATTTTAAGGCTATTTTTGTGAGATTATACAATTCTAAAGGATTAATACTCCTCATTATTTTAAACTATTAAATGGCGTTATAGAACTAATAGTCTAACAACATTAAAGAATTAATAATTCATCATCAAATGATTAAATAGTGTAAAATAAAATAAATAATGTAATTTTAAACATATTTTTTTATAAATAAACACATCCTTAAATAGTTAAATGATAAACATCGGTATTGGGTAAGGATTCCATCGTTGTAGGTAATGGATCTCATTTGCCTATCACTCACACAGGAAAACTCTCTCTCTAGTGAAAATGGGTCCTTTACATTTGGTGAAGTCGTGTGTTCTAGCTATAAGAAAAAATCTCTTATCTGTACGTCGTTTTTGTCGAGTTAAAAATAATTGCTTTTTTCTAATGGACTCAAATGGTTTTGTGGCAAAGGAAATCAACACGGGTCCCATTCTTTTGACTGGTACCAGCTCGGTCGGTCTCTATCACATTCGAACAACTACTCCTACTTCCCAGAAACTTGTCTTTTTCGGAGTAAGAACAAATCAGGACATTTGGCATTTGAGGTTGGGCCATGGCCTTCTCAGCCTTTATTTATTTGGGCACACTGTTTATCTTCTGGATTCTTGAGACTGACCCATGTTTGTTGACTGTCCGCTGTGGTGGCGATCCCGTTGAGGTGGTGTTGGGGTAAAGAGAGAGGACAAAAATATTAAAGAAAATAAAAGAGAGAACAGAAAAAATTCCTTTTCAGGTCCCTCTAAATTAAAGATATCTATTTTTTATTTTAAATAAGATAATATAGAGACATAAAAATTTTAAAAAATCATTACTTATATTTATATGTAATTTAAATATTATTGTGTCATTATTATTATATTTCTAAAAAACACATAATAAAGAGAAAATATCCTAAACATGCAGGCACACTAATTCCTAAAACACCCAAACCGACAGAAATTCAAATACATTAAACGACGTCAAGATTTTTAGCCAAATCCATAATTTTGCGTTTTCAATACTTGTCGGATATGTGAAATGAATATATCTATGCGCACACCTAAAATATATATATTCAAAAATACACTACAATGTAAAGTATTACTAAAAGAAAAGAAAGAAAATGTTGTAAAGATAAAAGAGCGAAATATTTATTATTATTTTACATTGGAGTGTAACTTTGAAGTATATTTTGGATATGTGCGTAGATATTGTAATACACAATCAATAAAAGATAAAGATTGTTTTTAACGTTTTACATGAGACATGATTATTATGAAATGAACTTTATAATAAGTTTATTTTTAAATTAATAAAGTACTAAATAGAGAGAACATTCTTCAATTCACGTGTCAATACTTTATTAGTTTAAAAATAAACTTACATGCAAGTTGGGCTATACCACGTGACGTGATGCTCTAATTTTACTTAAGCTGCACAAGGCCCAAAAATTATCTTATGTGATAATATTTGACAAAAATTTCTATACCTATACGCGCATCTTTATTTCGTTGTTTCTTGCCTTAGTTAACGTGCATATCGTATGGTACATATAGTTAGCTTCTTTTTAGGGGACCCGAGCTAATGATAAAATGTTTCGAAGAGTGGGTAGACATTTCTAAATAAAAGTACGTACGAAAAGACATGGGGACTATTACTGGAGGGGTAAAGTATCTCTGTGTCTAAAGGTTCTGTTTAGGAAGGACATCAATGCTGATGAACTTCTATTATGAAGTATACTTTCTCCTTTAATAAAAAGACTCATATTTATAAAATAAAATAAAATAAAAAATATTTATTTTAAATAAAAAGTTGATCTAAAATATTAGTGTTCTCAAGAATAATAACATAATTTTAAAGTTTACAAATTTTGAAAATAAGAGTTTTGTTCCGAAATAAAGGGAATATATATATATATATATGAAACAAGTGATCCATAATTATTGTTAATTACTTATATATCTGCAAACACTTTTATCTTTTCACATTTATATTATTGTTAACGTCTGATTTTGTACATCTATCAAAAATCACCAAAAACACGAACAATTTGCACAAGGAACAGTCACATCAGAGAGCCTGACGACTTGTGTCGAAGGGGCTCTGATGTGAGAATCAGAACAAGCCAAAAGCGTAAATAATCGAGGAATTAAATTGCTGAAAAATAATAAAATTATGTATATAAATTATATGTGTAATTTAGATGTACAGTAATCCTTTGCTTGTGATTATATTTATAGTTGCTCATCACCTTAGTATCCCGCATCCAAAGCCAAATTAGGAGTGATAGTCCTTTTTAAAATCACCTTATAACTGCAATTAATTTGATTGAGTTCTTTTCAAATTAAATCTCTTTATCTCCCTTAGATTAGGAAACATAATTTTATTTTAATATGGACTCTACCACTTTTTGAATAAGCCGTCAAATTTAACTGTAATGGGCCGACACCAGTCATGCCCCATGGACCAACGCCAAATCCGGATCATAATAAATAAAATAAATTAGATGTCACTATAGTAACACCCAAACAATTATGTCCAACAATTATAGAGTGGCCATGGCGGGACTTTTCGTGTCGCAATAAATATTCTTCCTCTTGATGTCACTCTTCTCACTGATGTTACTTCTTACAGGAGTATGGTTGGGGGACTACAGTACTTGACAATTTCTCGCCCTGATATTGCTTTTGCAGTAAATCAAGTTTGTCAATTTATGCAGTCCCCGCGAAGCTCTCATCTTCAATCTGTCAAACGTATCTTTCGTTACATCAAAGGGACACTTCAATATGGCATCTCATTTCATCCTACAAATAATTTCTCTCTCATGGCTTATAGTGTGCCGATTGGGCGGGTGACCCGGATGATCCTCGTTCTACCACTGGTGCTTGTATTTTTCTTGGTCCAAATTTATTGACATGGACTGCCAAGATTGTCTCACGTTCTAGTGCCGAGGCCGATTACCGGGCTCTTTCCCATAGAACAACAAAACTCCGATGGTTTTGTTACCTTTTCCATGAGTTGGGCATCTTTCTAAAATCCCCATCATTGTTATTATGTGATAACATTTCTGCTATTTATATGACTGCCAATGCAATCTTCCATGCTCGTACTCGTCATATTGAAATTGACTACCATTTTATACGAGAACTTCTTGCTCGTGGTGCCTTAAGTATTTCTTTTGTTTCCTCTAAACATCAGTTGGCAGTGGGCCTGGCAGACATTCTCACTAACGGCTATACACAAACTATGCACAAATAGTTATGTATAAATAGTGAAAAAAGATAACATGTAAATTCTATTATATATTTAAATTATTAATAAGATTTATTAATTATTTGAATCGTTAATATTTTTACTATTCAACGTATGGGATAGTAGTATTTGTGCCCAAGATAGCAAAATTGAGAAGAAGAAATTGATGGTGACTCGTAAACATGGAGAAGATAACATAAGTGTGCATGTATTTTGCTACTCATATTCCCAATTTAATAAATGCATGTATTTACTCATGTTCCTTGTCGTTGTGCGAGTTTATAATTATTTACGAAGTAGCTGATTCAAAGTTATAGCAATTGCAACATCACATCCAAGTTCCAACCCGGTAGATGTAGGGTAGTCTAGCCTCACAGTGTAGCAGCCTTGTGTATGTGAAAGTCGTATTTTTTAAGCAAGGTGGACTAATATATATACATACATGATTTTTGAGGTCTTCTAAGTAAATACAAATAATAACGATAGTTATTATATAATTATTTAACTAATTCTATCCTAACAATATGATAAACATAATAATATATAAATACAATATTTGTGAATATCTCCTAATATGTCCCTCAAAAGAAACAAAGATAATCAAAGCTTGAGCTTGAATGCGACAATAAAACCAATGAAATAGCGCCTTGAAGAATGGAGAACAACAATTTCTATAAGAGAGGGAACAAGAACATAGCATGGTCGACATTGAACCATAAATAATAGGTGAACTTATTTGATTGTTCCATTTGCAAAAAATTGGTACCTTGTGTTTCCTGAGCTAGACCTCCATAAACTTCTCTAGAAAGCATCATTTATACCCATCAAGAAATGAAATAGGCATGTATCAAAAGACACAATACTCCCATCTTTGAGCAAAAGTGGAGACGACGAAGAAACCAAAAATAAAATTTTAAAGATATCAAAGTGAGAATGAGAATAACCATTAACTGCAGAAAAAAATGAGTGTAATTACTTAGATTTGAGACTAGTACAACTTGTGGGAACCATTAATGTAAGGTTGTCAGCCAATAATGAAGAAGAACACATTTGTCATAACACTTTCTAGTACTGAATTAGTATCTACGGTGTTAGATATATCCATATCCACAATAGAAGAGAGTTCCTCAGGATATGTAACAACAGACAAACGAATATCATTAGGCCAAATTTAAAAGTATCAATGGATGGAATTGAAGTTAATTGTTGTACTATATTTTCATGTCTGATGAGTAGAGTAGATTAGTCATTAAAGAAAGGATTCATCAAATGATAATAAACATGAGCTCTTTTGAAAAGAGTATCTTCAACGCCTTTAACTAAAAACTTGGTAAGCTTTAATTCATTTACAGAACTTCCCGTTTTGAAGCGCATATATAAGATATTTCTACGCTTCTGCTAGATAACTTTTGACAGACTAAGTAGATAACTTTAGTAGACAAATTTTTTTTTATTAAAGAGATCATTAATATACCAATTTGATGTTGTATCATCAAGAAAACAACAACCATCATTTTCTTGGATATTAGAGTTGTCAAAATCTTGAAATTGACCGTCAATTTGATCGGTCATGGAAACATGAGCTGTTTGTAATAAATGGTATGGAAGATCCTGTAGCAACAACTGGTACTATGATTGTTGAAGGTTGCAGAATGTTGTCTAAACAGCAGGCCGATAAGAGTATGAAGGAGATATGGTGATTCAAACAGCTGTGGCGCAGATTCAATGAAGGAGGGCAACAAACTTTATCGAGAAGAATTCTACCAAATTAGGTGGCATATAAAGATGGTTAACGGCAAAAGGAATCTGAGATGCAATGTTTTCAGAATTGTATCGGTCATCGAATCAAAAAGAGTATCGGATGGATGAATCACTAGTTCAATCATTGGTCGAACTGTTATTGAACCAATGACGTCATAAATATATATATAAATATATTATTAATAATTAATAAAATTTTAAAATATTTAATTTTTTGTAAGCTAAAATATAGTGAAATTATGTTATAATATTACTACAAATATTTTAGTAAAATAAAAAAAATTCTTTAAAACCGGGTCAACTAACCGATTCAACCGGTGATGGTCAACTGGTTCTACCAGTTTTTGACCAAATTGATTAAATCGGTCCAAATCATATCGGACATTGGACCGATTCCCGGTTCAACCGGCAGATTTGGTCCGGGTTTGATAACATTGCTGAGATGGTGTTTAAATTAATTATAAAGGCAACGTGCAGTCGTAAAAATTTGAAAGTACTCAATTCATTTAAAAACTTAAATTACTATAAAAAGAAAACAAAAATGTATATTATACTTAGTTATATACAAATGTATGGGTGAAACAAAAAATATTCCAAATTAAATTAAAAGATATGCAATATGAACGAATAAATTAAATAAAATATAGTATGCCATGCTTATGAACACATAAATTAATTAAAACATAGCATGTCAAAATATTTACTCTTACAACATTTGGTATGAATTATGTTGGAAAAAATCTCCGAAAAATAATATTTTTTTTTAATAAAGCAGGATCATCTTTATGATTTTATACAAAACAACAATTATATATATACTATGTATCTTAAATATGAATTGTTACCTAGTGCTTGGTTGAATTAACACGTTTAAATCTTCGAATAATCTCTAGTATCCTTAAGATCTTCCTTCCCATGACTTTATGTTGAATCTGAAGTGTGATATCCAAAACACCATTCTGAAAAAAATACTTTTACGTGCTTTTCCTAAACAGAGAGAGAATGCTCAATTTGGTCTTTTACTTTGATTTGGAAAAAATCTAATCTCACGTATCTGATCAGTGATATATTAATATCCTTATTGATTCTTATCTCTCTTATAAAATTGACTCATATTAGGCTAGGATGAGGATCCTAAGCGATTTCAATTTGGATTCCAATACTTATTTAGATATTATTATCTAATAATAATGTACAAAATAAATATTAATTCCACTAAATAATTGTAATTGCACTTCAGTCTAGGAATTAATTAAAATAAACTTTTTACTAATAAACTGTAAATATTTTCTCTATAGATGTACATAAATATTTTAGAATTAAATATAATCCCGATATATTTAAACTAATTTCATAAGTTCATAATTTATCTTTATTTGATCATAAATTGATTTAACAATTAAATCAATCATTTTAATAATAAATATTAAAAGGCTTGGCCAAGATTCTATAATTAATAATAAATTATCTTATGAAATTTTTATAAATGTTTTGACAATAACAATATTCCTAATATTAATTAAATATATTAATTAACAATCCGAGGTATTAATTAACTTAATATAATTTCACTCGTTGGAACATGAAATTAATATATGTAATAATATTAAGTCCATTATTATTTTAAAATTAAGAAAATTCAAAAATTAGTATTTATGTGAAAATATTTTATTAATAAAATATTATCACACGATCTGTTTAATGCACACAGATAATGCACTAGTACTTTAATTAGAAGACCAACTTTCATGATCAAAATAAATCATCTCTATCAAAGCACTATAACCTATATGATAATATCTCCAAATTATCATAGGTTATAAACTATTATATCTTTATTTATATATATATATATATATATATATATATATATATATATTACATATGATTTATATCTTCTATGTATAATACTTATTTATACACATAAAACATAATATATATAAATTTGGATATTTATAAAAATAAAATAAATGATCATTTAATGAATGACAAATAATATACTTTTATTAATAAATAGATGTTCAACATAAATAAATAGATAAATAGAATTTTCATAGCAAAAATCCAACAAATTGATGAACAATCTTATGCACCATACTCCGTTCCCCCAAGCACCATAGCCTTGGTCTCTTTAGTAATAATGCAGAATTCTAGTCATTACAATTACCTATATCCCAATCCATAAATACAACATAATATCATTATATGGGTGTCTTCAATTTAATCTTTTGTAGATATCTTCTGCAATCCATGTTGCTAAGATCCCATAAGCCTTTTGTGTCATATGAACTCCATCCCAACTAACATAACGACTAGGGTCGGAACAGATAGGAACATTTGCAATTCCACACCTCCTTGTCCCGTCAAAATTGTATCTACCACCTATCCCACAGCAAGCTTTTAAGGTTGCCGTAACATCAAATCCTGTTAATTATAAAGAAAATTAGGGTATTATATTATATAAATAAATTATGCATCACATTCTACTCATATTTACACCATTAACTTATAGTTATTATTTAGTTTCAATTCTATTTTTTAAAATGTTTTTTCTCCAATTTCGCATTACATGTTAATAATGCGTTTATTTAATGAAAGTTTATTTGTCAATTAACTATGTAAAATACTCACTTCATGAGAACTAGACATTTTGCAACATCAAATGATAAAGACAACCTCATTATCATGTGACAGAAAATTGTGAAAATGTCAAACCAAGGATCAAAAATTGGCAATAAGTGGCAAGTATAACGAGACAAGTGTTTATTTTAGTAAGAAAAACATTATTTTCACATGAATTTTTGATATTTTCACATGATTCTTTCTCACATGAAGGTGTGATCCACTTTATTCTTATGTGAGAGAGTATCATGTGAAAATATCAAAAAGACATGTGAAAATATCAGTTCATTTAATTTTTATTAATTGAGGGTCCACTTTGAAATTGACTGATAACTTGAAAGGACTAATATGTAATTCAACATTGATAATTATTTTTTTCTTTATTCTAAAAGACTTCTCTTTTTATTGTTAATTGTATAAAATGACACAATGTCATTTTATTAAACTAACAACTATTATTTTTAAAGATAAATATGAAACAAAAATGTATCTTTCATATTTTCAAATAAGATTTATGCCAAACAAGGATAACTTACATGTCAACGGTATATCTAAAAGTAAAAATGATATCTATAACATATTTCATAATAAAATTGTAATACGATTACAAGTCATAAGATAGACTAAATTAAGATGATATTCTTCTTAATTTTCTCTTATTTCATGTATCCACGTAGATCAGTATTTACACTTAATATAAATTTAATGTCATTATAACAAGACTCATACCTGACGCATTATCCAAAAGGAACTGGAAGGCATTATAGTAATCAGCATACACGATTGTGATGTTGGGATAGTCTGCTTTCAATGCCTCGATAGCTTGCTGTAGATATTCATTGTGAAACACTGCGATGCCGTTCAGATCTTTTAAGCAATGATGTTTGTCGTAAGCTATGAGGTTATTACTGGGGAACAGAGTAAGGGATGCTACAATACAACCAATTGGAAAATTTCCAGGAACAACAACTCGAACAGCCCCAAGATTGATGACCCTCTGTAATTCAGGAAAAATTAACGAAGATATCTTTTAAATAAAAGACAGGCAATGAACTTTCTTCGTATCATAAAAATGGTGTCATTTGCAAAACGTATATAACTATATAAAGTTAAGATATATAATTTTGGCTCATGTTTATCTCTAAAAATAATTTGTTAATAATTTACTAGTCCCAAAAAACAATTTTATACTACTATTAGTAAAAAAGTACTCATTTCATGGAACAAAAAAGCAAGATAGAATCACATATCCGTCCTTTTATGTTTTTAGCTAGTTTCAAAGTACTCCCTCAATTAGCGAAATGAACACTTTCATCTCCATAGTTGGCACTTGTGTTAATTCTGTTTGTTGTGATTTTCCCTCAATTTTGAGTCTTGTGTTGGTCACGTGCATTTTATTCAGGGCATTATTATCTCTTGACTATATAAAATTCCTCAAAGGGTTGTAAAAGGCGACAACAAAGTAATGATCAAGTGCTTCAAGATTTCAATTTTATATAATCAAAAGACAAATGAACACTTTCATCTCCATAGTTGGCACTTGTGTTAATTCTGTTTGTTGTGATTTTCCCTCAATTTTGAGTCTTGTGTTGGTCACGTGCATTTTATTCAGGGCATTATTATCTCTTGACTATATAAAATTCCTCAAAGGGTTGTAAAAGGCGACAACAAAGTAATGATCAAGTGCTTCAAGATTTCAATTTTATATAGTCAAAAGACAATTATATTCTAATTAAAATGCTAGTGACTTGCGCATGATTCGAAATTGAAAATAAACCAACCTAAAGAACAAAATTGAGTATAAATACCAACTATGATGATGAAAATGTTCTCTTTGTCAATTAAACGACTTCTTTAAAATCGACTAATAACGTCGAGGACAGGACAAATGTGTGGTTCAACAAAAAAATATAATAAATGAGACAATTTTTTTTTTGTAAAAAAGAGGAAGTAATACAATTAAGTAAATTAAACAAATGAGAATATTTTTTATAAAACAGAGGAAGTAATACAAATAAATAAATTAAACAAACACTTGTCAAACAACATACCTTAACAGCATCCATTATGGCTTGAATAACTTCAGGCACTAAGCTCTTATTCTCTTCAATGGTTTTCCCTTGTTGTAATGCTAAATTATAATCATTACCTCCTATCTCTCCAACCATAAATAGAGCATTTTTAAGCTTTTCAGTTCTGTAGCCTGACAAAATTATAACCCTAATTTAGGGCAAATTGCGTGACATTTATACATGCAATGGTGGATTTACTTAATTGTAGATCACCAACCTTTATCTGATTTGTAGAGGGAAGCAAAATGTGTGTCCATCCAATCAAGTTGTACACCAAGAGAACTGTTAGTACCAGAAAGTGTAATGTTTTTCTCAGCCAAAGTGTATGCCGACAATGCTGTAGAACCACCAACGGCAAAGTTTGCTCCATGGCTAAAGTTTGCATTGACATTCTTGTACGGATTGAGAAAGGGTATACCGATTGCTGATGCTGTTAGATGATGGACAATGATTATAATTTTATAGGCTTTTCAATTTTTGTAAGAGTAAGGATATTCTAGGCATAAACAAAACTACTCATTTATTAATCTGATAAGTGTATGTTTGGTATTTTGAAAACTCGAGATAAGTGAAAAGCAAGGAAAAGAAAAAAAAATGTTAAGAAATTCAAAGAAAATAAATCTAATCATGTATATTTTTTTAAATGACTGATTTACATATATGTTCCTCCAAGTTATCATCAAGTTGGCATTTTGATTTATTTTTGTTCTTCTGGCTCATTTTTCCTCAAATTTGAGTAATTTAAATTGTTGATGCACCTACTTTTTAATGGGTTTATATTTGTCATATGCCATTGAAATAATTTTTTTCAAAATTGATCATGAAACTCGCGTGACTTGAAATCTTGTAAATTTTACGTGCCCCGAGTATATATTTTAAAGGAACACTTTGAAATTCAGCCTTTTTAAAATCTAAAAGCTATGTTTCTTCTTTAGTTTTCAAAGTTGCAAACATAAAATATATTTTTTCGTTGTCCCCTCATATATATACACCACAACCACTTAAGTTCTTTCATTTTGAATCAATAACACACGCACAAACCATGCGTGTCGAGTATGAATAGTAAAATTTGTGTCACTAATCTCAAAAGATTTTATTGCTTTATAAAGCATTCGACATATACTTTTTTAAGCAACATGCTCGTTACCACTAAGCTAACTCCTCAGACCTCAATAACCCAAACATATAAAACCAATAAATAAATAAATTACAAGCATAACAAAAAAGAAAACATAACATAAAAAGATTTACGTATCAATGTAGTCAATCATCAATAACTCATCAAAAGTAGAAAGATTTTTTTATATTATTTTATTTCCTCTTTCCTTTTTCATAAGAGTTTTTTAAGTTTCAAACATAACATAACAGTAAACGCAATAAAAAAGATTTACGCACCAATGTAATCAATCATCAACAACCCATCGGAACAACGGCCGGTAGGCTTTTCGAAAAAAGATTCACCATAGGGAAACTTAGAGCACTGATCGGAAGGGTCCTCCCTGAGCCGATTTCCGGTGTCCGATAAGGAGTCCCCAAGCTGATATATCTTATCAATGTTACAACTCCTCAACATTTGAGTTTCGGGTAATGGGAGATGTAAAGAATTAGCAGGTCGAAGATATAATGAACTAATTACTAGAAATAGAAAGAGAAAAACTCTGATGAAAGCCATATTTAGGACTATTACTGCTGAAGTTCTTGTCTAGTACTGGAAATAGAGACCAGAGAATATGGAATTTAAAAAGGTGAACTAAAGGTATGTGTCAACTTCATTTATTAGTGTCGGTTACGTTTAAGCTTTCGTTTTAGAATGAATATAATTTCTGATCAAGAGTACGTGATGTAATTAAGGCATTCTTGCACGATATAGCATTTGAAATTCTAGGCATGCATAAAAATCATCTGAGTCGTGTATAAGCATAAGTTAGCATGCTTATATTTTATTCTCTCTCTTTTACTATCAATTAATGAGGAGAATACAAATATCTGCAACAGATCGAAGATTAAAATCATCTTCATATAATCGCTCATTTGCATTAAAACTTATAGAGATACGATTTTCAATCATTTCATTTAACAATTCAGTATATAGAAGTGCAGATTTAAAACTACTAGAAAATCTTTATAATTTTCAAGAAAATATGCATTCAAGTTTTAAAATAGTCTAGCCAAAAATCCTTCAAATATATTTTTCAGTAAAGGCTTAAGTTTTGGTGTAAAACATGTATTAAGCATTTTTATAATTCAATTTAGCCTGAATATCATAGTCATGAAAAATTAAAATCATTTAAAATTTTCATACTCAATGTCGGATTGAGTTTTGAGATATCATGAGCTAAAATCAAGAATCCTTATTTGCAGGGCTGGCCGAGACATAATAGTATAAGGTCATCAATAATGTAGTGAGGTACGGGGCATCATCCCCCGGTCCAAATTTTATAGATAATTTCATACTTAATGGTTGAAATAAGATTTTTTTTGTATGTTGTACATATGTACCCTTTGTAGAGGAAAGAAAAATTGTATAATTTGATATTCGTATACTGATGATCAAAAAATGAGAAGGGCAACAAATTTATGAATTTACCTAAATTTCAAATTAACTAAATAACTGTAATGTATTATAAAGTACGATAATAATTCTGAAATATTAGCATATACTAGTCCGGGATGGATATAGTATTGGGTCGCATTGTAGAAGTTAGACTGTAAATAAGTATTACTTCCGTCTCAAATTAAATGTTTAATTTTGATTTATTAAAGTTAAATTAATTATTTTTATCAAAATATAGGTGAAGAGATTATAATCAAAAGAAAATATATTTAATTTACTACTACACCCAATTTTGATAATTTTTAATTTTTTATATATATATTTAATTATTAATTTTAAAATTAATCAATTTAACTTAAAAATGTTAAAATTAAATATTTAATTGAGACGGAGAGATTATGTTTTAATGTTTTTATAACAAACTAGCATCCCACGTAAGAGAGAAGTAATTTTTTTCTGAGCTTTATGTAGTGAGACTCATTTATTAACGCTAAAAGTCAAAGGAGAGGGTATGTATATTATCAAGTGCAATGCATATGCATGCGAACACGTTATGTGGGTGCTTTAGGGGTGCACTTGGCACTTTGCACAGGACGTGTGTGCGAGATCGGACTAGGATTAAATATTTTATTTTTTCTGATTAGATGAGATGCATTGGATTATTATTGTTGAGGGTAATTTTTAAAAAACTATATATTTTTTTTCTAACATT